>CM075209.1:23432185-24632185 GCA_037577465.1 Liposcelis bostrychophila | reverse complement strand
AAATATATTGAAAAAATTTTTTTTTTTAATTCATCTATAGAGATGCATATTTTTGCATATTTTTGCATATTTTTGCATATTTTTTTATCGAAAAAAATGTTTAAAAAAATTTTTTTTTTAAAGGCATTATACAAATGGATATGAACCGTATATTTTTCCATCCTGAGCTATCCTACACTATATTAAAATCGTCGCTGGACGCATTTTTTACTATATGAGGCGGCAGCTTCATATCTAAATCCATATTATGCCGATCTGAACCTATATTTTTTTAAAACTTCAAAAATTCGCCATTTTTCCTGTATTTTGGCATATTTTTCCATATTTTTTCGATTGCAGCTTAAATATAAGTTTTATCACTTTCTTCTTAACAAAGACTTGTAGCTCATAGGTAGAGCACTGGTTTAACAAGCCAGAGGTCTGGGATCGAATCTCAGGCATGGCAAGGGATTTTTCCAACGTGAAAAAAATGGGTATGGGTTGGGAAAGGCAAGAAAATCGATTTTTTAATTTTTATTTTTTTTGTCAAAAAATCCGGGGGGGTCCAGCCCCCGTTTGAGGGGTCCCTTTTTGTATACAATAATATGGAAAAATATGGAAAAATATGCTTTCATATACTTTTTGTATAACTCAAATATCATATGCAAAAAATATAGAAAAAATATAGAAAAAATATACAAAAAATATACGGATTCTATATTTTTGCTTTTCCTGGGAAATAGAATGCTTGTTTTTGGGAAAAAAACTATATTAATTAATATAGAATTTATCAAAATCCGCCAAAAAATAAGTTAAATCTATAGATAACTATAGATATCTATGGTTTTTCACAGAGTATAACAGATTAAAACAGAAAAACAAAGAATCTCGTTTCCTGGGTAAGCGTGACTTTCTTAATAAAATGATCCATATCCCGTTAAAAATAAAATAAAGATTATCTTTTTTGTTCCATAAATTACATAAAAAAATGATTTTAGTTTTACATGTTGTACATGTAGGCCTAAAATTGAAATAACAAGTGCATTAGACAATAATTACATTATAAATACATAAAATTTATGTTATGTATTTATAATGTAATTATTGTCTAACGCACTTGTTATTTCATGTAAAATTTTAATATTTGTTCCTTTTTTTAAATTCTATTTATTGTTGTAGAATCATTATAACACTATCTGCACTCACACCGAAAAAAAAAAAAAGACAGGAAGGTCTCACCACAATGTCATCCCTTTTCAACCCTCACAGAAGTCGAGGTCAAATAACACACAACAGTGGCCATTTTATAACGCAAACTAGTTAGAGGTCACCCGTAAGGAAATTATCGCCCTGAAACGCCTAAATATCAGCGATTTTCCTATTCAGCGATGGCACATTCACTAAAGCATCTACGAAACAAGCATTCTCCAGGTTAAAGTCCATGCAGCAAATTACAGCTACATTATCCTGGACGACGTGGAATTATCCCAACAGACTCCAGAGTCAAAGGATGGAATGAGCCTACAAGGCGCCAAACCAAAGCATGCTGTCAGGACTAGACTCCAACAACTGATGACTTTTTATTTTTTTCTTTGTAAATTAAATACCAAAAGTTTCTTTTTCTCAAATGCTCAGAGAGAAAGTTCAATCTCAAAGACAAAGAAAAACAAGGAGAACGGTAATGGGGGTGCATACGCACCCCATTAAACTTTCTCGCGGCTTTATTGGTGGAAAAAAGAAGTTGAAATAAAGAAAAAATATGTAAAGTTGATGTAAAGAAAACATTCAACTCCTTCACGCCCAAAACTTCTTAAGAAAAAATCCCACATAAATAATGCGTATTTCCGAAAAAATATTCCTTATTCGGATTCCTCTACCCCGAAAATATTTTCAAAAATCCGGTTAGTTTTTTGATCCGAGGTGCACGAATCCCGCTGTTCCCACATAAACAATCCTAATTTTGCAAAAATAATTCCATATTCGGTTTCCCCTATCCCGAAAATATTTTTAAAAATCCGGTTAGTTTTTTGATCCGAGGTGCACGAATCCCGCTGTTCCCAAATAAACAATCCCAATTTTTTAGTTTTTTGATCCGAGGTCCGCAAAATCCGCTGTACCCACAAAAAAAATCAGAATAATGGATCGTTCCTGGAACTCGAGATATCGATATGACTTAATCGATATATCGATATGACTTATTACGTCATTCGAGATATCGATTTTTAGGCCTAATTTACACGTAGCCTAATCCTTATAATTTGTGAACCAATCATCCGAATTTAACCAAATTTTGATGGTATGATACTTTGATGAATATCTACTACAGTACGAAATTTGGTGACAATTTGTAGCCGGGTTCGAGATTTATCATCGCAAGAAATAAACCAAATTTAAAAGTTCTTATATTTGCCGTTTACGTAATTTTTGAAATTTTTAAAAAATAAGAAAAACCCCCTCTTATTTTTCGACGAAAAATACGTGTCTAAAATTTCTTTTTCATCCGATGCGTAATAGCGGAGAAAAAACTCCGGGCGTACGCGGCGTACGTGGCGTACGTGGCGTACGAGGCGTACGTGGCGTACGAGGCGGACAACCGGGAACTCAGAATTTTATTCTAAGTATACCTATATAAGTTTCATGTGAAAACTCGCATAATTAACGATTTTCGATTTTTCGACGAGTGCAAAAAAGAGAAATAAAATTATCAGAGGCTGAGCACATATTCAGCAGAATGGTATTTAGTATTAAAACTTATGTAATAATTCGCTCAGATAAGGCGAATCTGATCTTCTCCGATCAGATCCTTTAGATCGAGCCTGTATCCACTAAAACAAAACGATCGTGCCTATTTTCGAAAGCATTCGGTCTTTAGTGAGCAATACGTGAAGTTCGTAAAATCGGAAATAGAAAACGGGGTCCGAATATAGGACCGAATACGCAGTCATATCAAAGCTAACAGTATTTTTGAGAATATTTTCGGGATAGAGGATTCAGAATCTGAAATAATTTTTTGGAAATTCGAATTCCTTATGCCCGTACTTCGGCTTTGGTGGACCTCTGATCGAAAATCTAACCGTATTTTTGAGAATATTTTCTGGATAAAGGATTCCGGATTTCAAATTATTTTTCCAAAATTCGGATTCTTTATGCCGGTACAGCTGTTTCGGTATACCTCTGATCGAAAAACTAACAATATTTTTGAGAATCATTTAAATGATGGATAAAGCACTTTGATCGGTTTTTTCATTCGAGGGTTTGCGAAAAAATGGGAAAGTGACTTATACCTGACCAAGTGCTCTTGAATGAATGTATTTTTCCAGTTACGACATGGTTTAAAATTATAGCAATGCCCTACAAACCGACACGTCAACAATAAACGTTTTCGTTTTTTTAAAAAGCTTTGCACCCGCTTTTCTATGCGTTTAAGCTAGGGATTGCAATTTACCGGGTTTTTGTCCTTACCGCTTTTACATGTAAATAGGCGAATTTCGTTACCGGTATTACCGTCCAAGATTTACCGGTAATGAGGTAAATTTTTTAATTTTATCTAAAACGTTCATTTCATCATTGAATATATATTTTTCAAGAATCAAGCTTATTTTGACTAAATCAATTTGTTTTATAATAAACTGATTCGTTTAAAGCCACTATATTAACATGCGATTATTGCCATATTTAGCCATATCATGCCATTGATTAGCCAATAATCGCATATTAATATAGTGGCTTTAAACAAATTAGTTTATTATAATTTAACCCAGGCCACTGACCCCATCTCATATTGGTTTAAATCAATTTACTTCCTGAAATTTGGAATTATATTCAAGCCCGGTAAATGAGTGATATGCATAAAGTGTAGCAATTGCTTCTACTCCAAGTTTAGCTTATGGGAAAAGCCATTGCCATTTTTTTATGAATATCACTCAATGTTTCTGGACGTCTTTTTAATCCCATGAAATTTTTCGACAAAGTTAACTGATTTCGTTTTTTAATTTACTAGCCTTGCTGCCCGAGCAGAGCTAAACGGTAGGTTTAGAGGGAGGCTATAGTGCAAAGCTGTCCCTCCCCAACAATAGCTTAGGGGTGGAAACCTCATTATATCTTCTCTTTATCAACCTACCTCATTATCTCTTATTAAACCTCAGTATCCTGCAGAACCAAAATAAATCAAAAAACTGCTTCAGAAAATGAGACTGATAGCCGCTCATTTCCCTTTTACATACGCAAAAAAAAAAAAAAAAAAAAAAAAAAAAAAAAAAAAAAAAAAGATAGAAGTAATAAAGCAAAAAAGATTGCGGATATAAAGAGAGACAAAAGAAAAATATTTTAATAGATTTTTAAGAGAATATTATAAACCTTTATGCTCATTACACTTTTTAGTTAGAAGGGGAAGATCAAAACCCCCCCAAAAAAAAAAAAAATCTCAACATTCTTTTTAGTTATAAGGGGAAGATAAGAAACCCCTGCAAAAATTTACATTCGACAACAAAGACAAATAGAAAAAAAATCGCTATCCATTTCCCTAAGGGCGGAAATATCGAAAGGCCCAATGATCGGTAAATAAACAAAATGTTGCGAATTTTACGCGCAACATACTGTGGTATATGAATATCCCACTTTGCATGTTGTCAAAACACAACCATCCTGTCCTTCCTTATTATGTTTATATCGCCTATGTTTTGAGTCACTCAAAACATCGACGGTATAAAACAAGCATGATTTCCTAAGGAAATCGCCTTATGTCATTAGGACTCTGGTCCAGTAAGACGTTTGTCTTACTGTATCCCATTTCACCTTCTTTTTTTGGATTCCCCTTTTTCCTTCTACACCGTTTCAGTCCCCACATTATTGGTGATCGCGGTGGGCCCCCAAAATTATTTTTAATTTTTGGGGAAAACAAACTCTTGTCATGTAGGATTGAAGAGGTGTAGAATAAAATTCCTTTTTTTTTTTATCATTCCTTTTTTATTAAACCAAAAGTTTCCCCCGAACAGACATTTTTCCTTTTTTTTTTTTTTTTTGTGAAAGCAGTGTTTTGTTGAATTGAATTTTTTTAATGATTACAAGCATATTCTTTTTTTTATTATTTAAATAGGTCATACATGAAATGCTAAGTGTAGCAATTTTTTTTTTAGTATGAAGATTATTACCATTGTCTTACGTTTTCTTTTCTTATTAAGCTGACCAAGTGTTTCCTTTTTTTTTTCGTTTGTTTTAAGTATCAATCAGCCCTAATGACAGAATTTTTTCCAGTATTTTTTTTATTTTTATTTTTGTTTTAGAATCGTCGTTCGCTTCGTCGTCCTATCGTCATGTGGATGAATTTATTTTGAAGTTATGATAATATGTTTTTTTGGACGGATGACGGCGAGCGGACGAACCCTGTTTCGAGTTTTTTCTTTTTTAACAAACGGCAGAAATCAGATCATAGGGATTGCAAAGGTTAAGCGGTATGTCGAAGATAGCTTTATAATTTTTTTTTTTTAACGCAGAATGGTATGTGATAATTAAAGGTTGTACTTTTCAACCAGGGATTGGGTTTAGCGTAAAATAAAGCTTCTGCCCAATCCCAGACCTCTGTACGTGGTGCAGAACCACTACCTGTTTTTTAGTGGAGGTATGTTTGATTCGATAAAGGACTAGTTTTGACACGGATATATGGTATTTTGATTATTTTAAGGATTCAGAACTAGGTCTAATATTGACATTAGGCAATACTTTCATTTAATAAACAAACCATACACAGGATCTAGACCAGACAAGGTCGAAAAACAATCCCGTCAGGCAGCCAACCTGAGCAGGAAAGAAAATCTAGGCAGGGGTATTCTGGCCAATGATACCCAGGGTTAGATATGCGAAAAATAGAGCCGATAGAGTGACGCCCTTAGCCTCTGTCTAACCAAGACTATTATGTCCTGGGGTATATTCACAGTACTTTCAGGTTGCCGAGTAAATAAAACGTAATAGATCTAGGCCAATAAAGGCCAATAAAAAAATCTTTCTCAGAAAAGTAGCAAAATCTGAAAAGTATTCGATGCTATTTTGCAGCCAGCTAACTGCAAATGGATGATTTGATAACGATTACCGACTACCGCTTAGCACTTGTTTTTTAGTTCAAGTTATATACATTTTTTAAATCAAATTTTTTTTTTTTTTGCCTTTGAGTTCATTATAGTAAATATTTTAAATGCGCTGTCAGCAATATTGAGCATTTCGTATATGACCTTCAAAGTATCAAATAACTTATTCTTTCGATTAATTTTTTTTTTCTCTTTTGAGAGGCAATATTGTTTAACTTTTTTTGTACTTATAATTTTTTTTATTTTTGAAAATGTAGATCCTGTTGTGGGCGGCAACTTTTCTAGTGGCTCTACCAATCGACTACTCTCATGGAATTAATTACGCTGTAACCATTTTTCATCGCAATGGCTTCTTGCAACTTCACATATCAATATGAAACTTCACATCAATGACTTATAAGTAACTTCATTTCTCAGCACTCAGCAGCAAATCAGTCTTATCAATTACCATCAAAGTACACGATTCAACTGGAGAGCCACTGGACTAGTCGCCCCAGCACTGACTTTTTTTTTGTAAAGACCTCTGTATTATCGTTGTTTTTTAAAAATATATATGCTTTCACTTTACTGTACCAGAGATAGTTCAGGGTGGTTGTGTTTTTGCCCCGTCGAATTGTGGTATATGAATATCCCACTTTGCATGTTGTCAAAACACAACCATCCTGTCCTTCCTTATTATGTTTATATCGCCTATGTTTTGAGTCACTCAAAACATCGACGGTATAAAACAAGCATGATTTCCTAAGGAAATCGCCTTATGTCATTAGGACTCTGGTCCAGTAAGACGTTTGTCTTACTGTATCCCATTTCACCTTCTTTTTTTGGATTCCCCTTTTTCCTTCTACACCGTTTCAGTCCCCACAATACCGATACAAAAAGGGACAAATAAAAAACCATAGCTTTGGTAGCTTTTTGGCAATAGAGAATATTAAATTGAAGGCTGAATGCTTCCCTGAAAAGTAACAAGAGACCGGAAAAAAAAGTGCCAGCGGCAAAAGCTTACATTTTTCTCAAAAACTTTTTTAGTCAAAAGAACAGGTTATTAAAATTATAACCCTTTTAAAAAAAGAAAAAATCATGCAAAAAAATTAAAAAAAAACTACATAAAATTACTAATATAGATGGTGAACCAATAGCAGAATATACGAATGGGATTTTATCCCACGCATAACGAACAATTAAAGGAACCATATAAATACAAAATAATAACGTGATGAACATAGCCATATTGAAGAATAAATTGAGAAGCAACTTGAAAAGATTTTTTGCGCTTCTCTCTAGTTTTAATTGTACATGCATATTGCAAAACGTCCATGGACATTTAAACGAGTCTTTATCTTCTGTGTTATGGTACACCCACCAATAACACTCCAAACAAATATTTGCAGGATGTCTGCAATCCACTGGTAAAAATAAAAATTCAGTTACCTCTTTACATAAAGCACATGTGTCCCTCTCTTCATTTTCATGTTCGTCGCCTGATATGATCCATACGAGATCCAGAATAAAAAAAAAAACATCTTTCAAATAATAATACAAACAAACCACCATTTGTGAAAATTAGAAAACCACAGAGCAAATAACATTTAGCATGTGTTTCAAAAGTGAGTATCATAGAGAAATATAAGACCGTAATGCGTCCTTTGCCACAATGGAACGGCTCAATGCAACAAAGATACAACTCGCATCACACACATCAGAGCAGTGCTCCCATGTTGACTAGGCAACAATGGAGGAGAGCTCCGATGTTGACCGATAGTCTTACTGCTAGAGCCCTCCCTATATACTGGTATATAGGGCTCTACGAGTCACGAGATATTTTGGACCGGGGATGAAAATATTTTTCGCATTTCTTCGTTTTAACGGCTTTATTTTCATTAATCCGGTCATTTTAAATTTGAAAATAGGGAGTTTAAACGAGTAAATACGATGGGGAACAGGAGCAACCTCAACATATAATCGCTTTATTGACACGATCTCGATCTCAAGGTTGCAACGATGTGGAAGTGTGTATCAAAGAGTTTGAAAGGAATCCTAGAGAGAAATCGCTATAAGTGCTGCAATGTACCTTCTACAAAAGTCACACAAGACTGTAAACCAAGGGATTGTTTATCCCCCGTTTTTGCCGAACGGTTAAACAATTATTACGATTTTTTTAAATCGTGCTGTGGAGATGAATCTTCAAAAGATGAACAACGAAAAGACAAAAAAGCCAAGAAAGGGTTTTCGTTTAATTTTATGCAATGCAAATGGTTTGAGGCCTTAAGTTTGGTACGTCATTATTGATAAGCTTTTTAAAAACACAAGATAACAATTTGTTTTTATTTTTCTTTTAGAGTGTCATTGTTGGATGGTACTGCATTCTTCCCTGCAGAAAGATATTTTGCCCTGTTGATTTTGAAAGTCAAAAACCTACAAAGTATTTGGAGAATTATATTTCAAAGTTTTTGATAAACAGTCCAATTTGTTATGTATTACCTGAGGTTAATGCGATCAAAGGGACAAAGTCAGATGTAGGGAAAAGTTCAACGTTAGATTTAAATGCAGAGGTTTTAGAAGATGCACATGTTAAGGTATTAGGTTCTTTAAGTAATTGGTTGGGTACGGAGTGTATGCAATCAGGGAAGCACAAAGAGGCTGTGATACATTTTAAAGAAGCTGCAGAAGTCAATCATCCAGCTGCATTTTTCAATTTAGGGATTTGCCATGAAATGGGATTAGGGACGGATCAAAGTTTCAAAAAGGTTTGTATTGAGGAAAGAAGAGGAATTTATGATTTTAAAAAAACTAATGGGTTTGCTTAAATTTTCAGGCTGCTGAAATGTACAAAAAAGCATCAGATCTCGGACACGCAACCGCCATGTACAATTTAGGAGTATTTTATGTCCACGGTTGGGGAGGACTCGAACCGGACAGTAACAGGGCTCGCGAATTATTTCAAATTGCAGCCGGCCTAGGTCAGGTAGATGCTAGGAGGTTGCTCAACATGAAGGATGAAACCGTACTAACTAATGATTCGCAATCCAGTACTAGCAGGGGACGGCAAAGTTCCTCCCCAATTTCAATTACTGAAATGTTAGACACTCCTCCCAAGAGTGAACAAACGGACGATAAGTTACGCCAAAAATTCATGAAGGAAGTCGATCCGAAAGTAACGGATCCGACCTTCTTGTGGTATCAAGTACTGAATATTACGATGGATGATATTCAGTTTGAGAAGCGTTTGACTAAGAAAGAACAGTTAGGTTCTGTTGACAGTGGAGTGTTGGATTTATACTCCGAAGATGAACTCGATATATTTGTGTAAAATAGTCATTTTTAATTTGCTCATTTCTTTATTTTTTTTCTTTTTAAGTGTTTTAAAATTAAGTTCTGAAAAAAGTTATTTAGGATCGAAGAAAAAAAGAATATATTTGTTTTTTTACATAAAAAAAATTTATGTATATTTAAAATTTTAAAATCACAGCTGACTAGTTACATAATTAGACCAGATTGCTTGAAGCAGGTAAGCTTTAAAAAAAATTGTGTAACAATTATTTTCTATGGAATGATAATACTGTAAAAAAAATAAAAAGTAAATAAATAAATAAATAAATAAATAAATAAATAAATAAGTAACAGTAATAAAATTAAAAATTGGCTATCTTTACAAAAATTAAAATTATCACATTGAAGTAAATTTTACAATCTTTTTTGACTTTAAATTTGCATTGATTAAGAAAAATTTAAGTGATACAATTGGTTTTAAAGGCACACTAACGAACTTATGTGCTGCTAAAAATCAAATAAAAGTAACTATTAATGCCTGTAAAATCGAGTGTATGCTCATCTGTTAACATGAACCCACACTTAGCCATTGGAGAGTTTTCACTTGAAATGTTGATAAACATTTTTGGGAGTGAAACTATTTTGATAAAAATGACTATTTTCGAGCTGAGTGTCCTTGACTTAATTAACATCTTTGATAGGTCGAACGGATTTAGGTCTCGGTACTGCGGAATATGGTCTCGTTATCGTGTGACAAGTTTTCGGTCTCCTGATTTGTTTCGCTGAGTTAATCAAATGCTCCGAATTGTAGGAGAGATACACGTGGGATAGGTCAGGTTGTTGGACCTAAAATAAACAAGAGAAGTCGTCTTAAAAATAAAATTCAAAATACTGTCAAGCTACCTACTGGTAGCTTGAAGCTGCTAGTTTCTCCATAGCTGGTACTTCTATTTAGCTTATAGAGAATTATTTGAATTATTTCCAGACGGAACAAAACTTTCCATGAAATTTTCAAAAAAAAGTGTAACGATTAAAAGCTTAGGGAGAAGAGGCTGACCATGGGTCAAGGGTCAAAGATTTCTCCCAGGTTGGGCAATGTTAAAACTGAAGGGAAACAGCACATGTTAGCCAAATATTTTTTTTCATAACTCACCTCATGACCATGGGCTGAAGTGGTTAAAGCCTGTTGCTTCTTCATATTATTTCCGGTATAAGCCACGCACTTGAGCTGCCACTCCCCGATATCCTCATTCCAGTGAACGTACCGTTCGATCATCGCTTGATACTCGATCGGAATGTAACTGTTCAAAATCATATCGTGCAACTGTATTTCCCTGTTGAGGGCTCTTATCCCGTCCCATAAGCCTTCCTTTTCCCTCTGGTGTTCCTGATTCAAATCATTGCATTCGGCCTTGGCCATCATTAGCATTGACTGATTTTTTTCAACTTTTTCGTCTTGCCCGCTGCTTCCTCTTGTAAACTCGAATATCTTTCTTCTATATCGATCCTCTCGGCTTCCTTTTCCTCCAGAGCTTGCTTCAACTGATCTTCTTCTTTCCGCCTTTGCTCTAATTCCTTTGCGGATTTCTCCAATAATTTTTCTTGGGCTTCTGCTTTCTCCAATAAATTTTCACCCCCCAACAAAACTTTCTTTTCGAGACTTTCCAACTTTTCCTTTAAATTGCTTTTCAGCTGCCTGAAAAAAAATTTCAATAAAATTAATTTCCAAAAATTTTAACCCCTTTATATTTTTGCTTACTGGGCTTTTTGTATTTCCAAGTTTTTCTTCTCTGCCAAAGCTTGCTTCCGTTCGTCTTCTACCGATTTTTTCCGTTGCTTTTCAGAATCTTCCTCTTCGGCTTTTTCGTTGTGATCAATTTTATCCTCCCCGTCCTCGTCGGACCCGCTGCTTCCACCGTCGTCCTCGCATCCTTCAAGCCTTTTCCTTAGTTCTTCGATTTCGTTTTGGAACTGTCTTAATAATGCGTCTTTCGGGTCTTCGTTAATTCTCGCTCTGTTTCGAATGTTCTTTGCCCTGTTTGCGTAACGTAGAGTGCTTATGGTTTCGTCGTAATTATAATCTGCAGGACCAATGTTAGCACACTGAAAAAACAACAAAGTATATCATAAAGTAATTCTAGCACGGCCTCAGGATAAAGTGAAATTACCATAACTGTCTTGGAATTTCCACCAAGAGAATCTTGCAGCAGCCTTGTCAGTTTGGAATTTCTGTATGGAATGTGAGTACTCTTCCCATCTACCAAAGCAGATATGACATTTCCTAATGTTGAAAGCGAAAGATTATCTTTGTTGCTTCTTTTAATCTAATCCCTGATGCTCCTGTCTTGCTCTGTCTTTCAGACCCCTACAAAAAACAATTCTATTATTAATTCTTCAATTCCTCTCATTCCAAATCTCATTACTTACAGCAAGATCAACTAAATGTAATTTCCCCATTTTCAAACTAGTTGATCCATCTCCATTATCAGTACTTGATTCTATAGTAATTGTAAAAATTGCATGGGATCTTGAGCTCTCTTCATTCATTGCTGTTGACCCTACAACTCGATTTCTCCTCCCTAAATCCATGATCGACTCCATATCATCTGCATTATTCACAACGTAACTTGACAAATCTTTAACATAAACTCCAATATCAGGTCTTTCCTTAACTTCCAATCGATTATGAACATCTTTTACTAACAAATCTCGAACTTCTTCATTATATATTTCTAAATATGACACCCTGACTAGAAATCTAGAAAAAATCAAAAACAAATTATTTTTAAAAGTTAAACTTAACTCTTGAAACAAAATCTTCTTGACATACTTCATATTATCCTCTGCTTTAGCTATATAACCAAATATATGAGCAAAAGAATTGGGAATGATCCCTCTTAACTCCGGCCTAGAATTAACACCTTCCATAGTGTATGTTTTTCCTGTCCCGGTTTGTCCGTAGGCAAGTATCGTCCCATTATAACCAGCCAATACCTTTTCGACAATCGGCCTTGCGGTTTCATTGTAAACATCGACTTGAGTGGAATCGGTGCCAAAAACGATATCGAATGTAAAGGTTTTCGGAGGCTCCTCCGAAATTGATTTCGGATTAAAAACCGATACAGTGTTACTGACTAAATTGACTATCTCCCTATAGCCAGATGCGATTTCCGATTCGTTCAACGGCCTTATTCTTATAACTACCCGAACGTTTTCCACCTCTCCATAATCTCTGAGCTTTAAATTTTCTATTTCACTTTCGTCTATTATATCTTCCTTATTTTCCATTAAATAAAAGTATAAAAAAAATGTTGAAATGTCAGATGCAGATGATTTTGTTTATTATTTTGGTAACCAATAAGAATTCGTCTTGTTGCTCTAATCGCTGGAATATAATTGGTCAATACTCGCAGCTTGCAGCACTACCAGGGACTTAAGTTGTAACTAAAATTATAAATATCGTTCCTTTTCCTCCTTTATATTTGACTCTTTGTCTATAAATAACTGCATAACTTATTTCCAAACTATTAATGTAATTATATTAATTCACTACTAAAGTCACTTTAATTATATATTGACATGTGACAAAAGTCTGGCGGGATAATTTCAAACTCAAATGTTCATATGCCATGTTGCCATTTAAGTATAGCAGACAGACTGGTGCTGCGCTCTAGCGGATTGTGACGTATAATCGCATTATCGTAATGTAATCATTCCGGCTTGGATTTGTTTTTTTATTTTAATTTAATTCTTAAAAATGAATAGATCTAGCGATCCTAAAAAGAAAGCGATCAGCAAGCCGAATTAGAAAGTCAGTTTATTCTCAGACTGCCTCATGTAAGTAAAGTTATTTTTGCAGTTGTATTTTTTAACTCCAAACTACTGTATTCATTTTTTTTTTAAAGGAACCCGCTAAAGTACTCAGGGAATTAATCCAAAGTGGTGCAAACAGCTTAAAAGACAGGCTCAGCATTCGAATCGAGAACGATATGAGAACTGGTGAAGTTAGATTGGACCATATGCTTTTACACGCCAAAGTAGTTGATTTCCCTACAATAATTGAATCCTTGAAAACTATAGACAACAAAACCTTCTATAAAACAGCAGACATATGCCAAATGTTAATATGCAAGGAAGAGGATGATCAGACTACAACTGATGAAGAAACACCTAGTAAATCTAAGAAAAAAGATCCCAACAAAGTTGATAAGAAGTTCTTATATCCCCATGGTATTACTCCTCCGATGAAAAATGTCAGGAAACGGAGGTTCAGAAAAACCCTCAAGAAAAAATATGTAGAAGCTCCTGAAATTGAAAAAGAAGTGAAAAGGCTTTTAAGGGTTGATAATGAAGCTGTGAATGTTAAATGGGAAGTTATAAATGAAGAAGAAGAAAAAATGAAAACAAACATCAAAGAAGAACCAGGACTTGAATCACAAATCCAAATCAAACAAGAAAAGCCTGAACATCCTACATCCAGCAAACAAAACGTGGATGTCGGGGAGCACGACATTTTCGGTAGCGCTGTTTCTGACAGCGAAGAGGAAACCAACATTAACGTTATGGAAATGGAAGATACAAGCAGGTTATCAGCAGATGATAGCAGATTGTCAGACACCATATCCCAAGGGGTCAACAACCGTGCTAATTCCAGCCAAGAATTTGTGACCCAGTTCAGCAGAGAAATGTTTAGTGATAGAAACATTAAAGAAGAGTCATCCAGTTTCGATTTTGAAGCTATGGATGATGCAAAAGCTAGTTTCGAATTTAGAAATGAAAATCAATATGGAAAAGAGAATGTGTCAAAGGAGAACATCAGGGAAAGGATGGATGCTCTTAGCAAAGAATTAGCTGATTTGAAAACTAGACGACAGCAGCAGGAAATGGAAATTAATAATATTGAAAATATGGCTTTGAGGCAAAGGTTACAGGACATAATAGATAATTTGCTTACAGAACAGCTGCAGAAGGAGCATGAGGTAAATTTTTCTTATTGTAGAACGTTTGTAAATATAATGGGAATTGTATTTTTTTTTTTTTTTTTTCAGTATGATGAGCTCAGAAGAATGTTACAATAACAAAAACATGAATATTTCAGCATTTAGCAGTAATAACTTGATGGTAGAAAAGGGATTTTGTTATTTTTGGTGAAAAGGTAAGTTTTGTTCTAAAAGGTTAAAAGAAGTATCATGTTGAAAATGAGGTCTTAGCTTGTGCTGATAAAATCATATTAATTTTGAAGAGGGGAAAATTTTTTTTGTAATCTTTTCACACAAATCTGATATCATTTTTAGAGTTAGGTATGGGAAGGGGCTTACTGCCTCAGTCTTATTTGAATGCATAGAGCGAACATGAAACTCCCTAAGTTGAACATAATTAATGCTTAGCTTTGATTTTAAAAAAAATAAGGAACATATTAGGAATAAATTATTCATCCAAAAAAAAGTGTACAAATTTAAATCACTCAATATAAAAAACTTTATTGAACTTTTAAAAGCTGCAGAGTTAAATGTATTTTAAAAATTGTACAAAAGAAAAAATATTATTGCAATTAAAAAAATCTTGAAAAAATTTTATTAAATTTTTTAAATAATTTTACATTAAAATCGTATCGAAAATAATTTCATCATAATTTTATTCTTTCACAAAACTTATATAAAAAACTGATAAGTAAGAAAACAAAAAGGAAAAGTGGATTAAAATAAAAGAAATACGTAACAATTAAATAAAATAAATAACAAAAGGAAACGCAGCAAAGAAGTGAATTCTGAACGAGAATATTCCGAAAAAGAACTAATTGATTTTTTTTTTTTTTTTTTTTTTTTGAATTTTTATCTTATAAGCAAACATTTTCTTTTTTAGAAAACTTAATTTAATATGCCCCATTATTGCGATCAAATTAATCCGCAAAATGAAGGCAGAGGACTTTATGAAGTAAAATACAAAATAGTAAATTAATTGGCAAAAAAAATACTGTATGTATACGGATACAGTCTTCGAAAATTAATTAAAATTTAAAAACAAAAAAAAATAATGTAAAATAAAAATACTTGATATATATCACAGTCAACGTATATGAAATATTGCGTTGTTTTTTTTTTTAAATTCAAGCTATCTGGCTATGTCGGAGGGTGTACCATGGCCATATTAAACAAACGCTTCCAATCAGATAAGTGATAGTGGAACCGACGCTCCAGAAAGCTGAAAAAAAAGAAACAAGAAAACAAGTTTATAAGATTTTCGCTGCAGAAATATTCGATAGGAGCTCTGCATGTACTTAGCGGAACATAAGTTCTTGCATATATGTCAGCGATGAAAAAAATGAGTATTGGTGATGGGTAAATATACAGCATAAATATACAACATAATTATGATATAGTGTATGCGCTGCACAAAACCCACCCAACTTTTCACTAAATTGAGCTAAAACCCGGACATGTAGCACTCCTGGCTAACTTCGATTTTATTAAGTTGAATTTTACCTATCGAAGCAATGATCGGCCCTATAGCCCTTGCCAAAGCTCCGAGTGATCGAAAAATCCCAAGAATAGTTCCTTTCTGGTCTTCGGGTCCCAGTTTCGAAGCGATTGTTGTCATGCAGGATACTACCATGGCTGTAGCTGAAAAAAAAATAAAATAAAAAAAGTAAGAATGTTTTGACATATTAATTTTTTCTTTTGAAACTTACAAACAGCAAAAATCAACAACCCGATAATTAATACTGTAGAGGTAGTTGACAAGCCTATGAAAATAAAAGCCGGTATAATGAGCAATAAACCGAGTGTTGCAACGGGTTTAATCCTGTTTTCCGGTAATCTCCTGACCCAGGAACCTTGAAGTATGGCCATTGTAAGTCCGATGCCGAAAAACATCCAACCTTGTTGCATGGACGTATAATGAAACGTATGATGAGTTAAAAAGGTTAAAGTGAATTCTAAACCACTGCGGAGAAACAAAAAAAAAAAAAAAAAAAAAAAAAAAAAATTAACTCCTCAAAATTACAAAAAAAAAAAAAAAAAAAAAAAATTACCTGTAAATTAGGAGATATACAAAATAAACTATCCCTAATTTTTGTAAATCAGCTAAATCTTTTTTACGTATATTTTTCACAGCTTTAAATTGAAATATGTCATTAAAATTAATAAATGCAAAAGCCTGACTTAGGCTGTTAGCAACTGATTTGGCACGTTTTTCCTAAAAAAAAAAAAAATCATTTTATTAAAAGACTCAAAATTAAAACAAATATCACTTTCCAACTTACACTAGGTAAACTTTCTTTAAAGTATAAAGCTATAAAAATCAAATCAAGTAAGGATAAAAATAAAGCAAACAGCGCAGGGACAACAAACCAATTTCCAGTTTGGTTGTGGGACCATTTTGCAAATGCGGCACCAATGACAGGCCCAATTATAAAACCAACTGAAAAGGCGATGCCAACCAAAGCCTAAAAAATTAACAAAAATGTAATGTTTGATTACAAGAGATAAAGTAAATATTATTACCATTCCTTTTCCTCGTGATGCAATGGTTGAGACATCTGTAATTATTGCCATGGACAAACTCACATTTCCTTTGCTAATTCCTCCAACAATTCTTGCCAAAACAAATATCGCAAAGTTTTTTGACAAAGCCCATAATATATAAGAAAAGCATATCCCTAACTGGGAAAAAAGAAAATTATAATGAAAATAATTTTTTATAAATTCAATTTAAAATCCATACCAGGCATAAAAGCAAAACAGGTTTCCTTCCATAAACATCAGACAATCCCCCTACAATTGGGGATGCTAAAAATTGCAAAAATGAGTACAAGGACCCTAAGAATCCTCCAAACAAGACAGAATTAAATTTCTGTGGAGTTCCGAATAAACTCTGAAATGACATTATTTGTGTCTCTAGCCATTTATAATACCCATTTGCATCATCATGAAGTCTGTAATGATCCAAGAGTGCAGGAAGCAGAGGGAGAATCATAGTGAATGCAAGCAAGTCCAGCAACAGTGA
This sequence comes from Liposcelis bostrychophila, assembly GCA_037577465.1. Lineage (NCBI taxonomy): Eukaryota > Metazoa > Arthropoda > Insecta > Psocodea > Liposcelididae > Liposcelis > Liposcelis bostrychophila. The sequence goes on along the minus strand of CM075209.1, from coordinate 24,614,855 downwards.
CCCAAATACAATCCAAATTGTTTTGTTTGTTCCTTCATTTTTAACTTCACCTTTTTTTTCGTTTGAATTCTTATCAAGTTTTGTTTCACCCATTTTTTTGAGCAACCCAACTAGCAATAATGTAATATACTAATTGAACATATTGTTAAGATGTTATCAGCAAAGCATTTTCCTGTTGTACATCCTGTTGTAAAAAAAATTGGCTTAGAAATTTATTTTAAAACTTTTAATGTAGAAAAAAATTTTACCTGTGAATCTTGTTAATTTATGACAGTTGACAGGAATTTTTAGAAAAACAAATTACGTAACCGAAAAAAAACTTATTTAAAATAAAAATGTAAACTTCATTAAAACTCGAATCGGCACGATTTGAAAAATCTTAAATGATATGAATCAATTAATTCAAAGTATTTGCCACCACAAATTCAATTTCGATGGTAGATTATTGATAATACTGAAATGTCTGGAATAAGTCAGAGGGGTATGGCAAATAGTAATTAAATGTCATAATGAAAAAAATTTAACTTTCACTTTGTTTATGCTTCATGTTATGTAATTTTGATTTTTAAACAGATTGCGACAAAGTTCCCGCTTGACGCGGCGTTGCAGACAGATTTCGTCAGCAACATGGCGACAATCTTGGAGAAAATGCGGGATCTCGGGTATCGTGTTAGTCGTGTTATTCAGTTCAATTTAATCGGTAATTTCTCATGGTTTACTTCGGAAAACGATAAGGTAAGCAATTTCAAGTTCTTAATATAGCTAGGAACGATTTATTCGGTTTCATGAATGATTAAAACTCGTGAAAATATATTTAAGATAAAGAATCTTTGGTGTTCGAGGGTTCGCCGCCATGTTTGAACAAATATTCATATGTATCAATTTATTGTTTCTTCTGTTTGAAAAATGTCATTTCAAGCAGCAGTTTCAAATAGTTTTTGCTCTTCATTGTAAAGAGATGCGATGCATACTCAAAGTTTCTAATTCCAACAATCTTTTATTGCATACAATCTTAATAAAGAAAGCACGATAGAATTTGCTTTATCGGATGCCATAATGGCTTTATACATCGTAAAATGTTGAGCATGGCTCTAATGTAGACTCCAAGCCAAGCGTTCGGGCCTAAAGAGTAAGCATCATCAACGCAGGAGATAAAATCTATTTTTCATTTTAAGGAAAAACGAAGACAAATCTTGAAAAAGAAAATCTAAGAAATCTTTGCAATTCTTTCCTGATGATTTCTTAGCTTTTATTTTTTCAAGATTTGTCTTCGTTTTCCGTAAAATGAAAAATACGATGTATCTCCTGCCACGACTAATGCTTACTCCAAAGTGAAGCCGCTGAAGAATTGTTCGGTCGGAAAATAATTAAGAAGTAGTCAATTAAAATCGGGTAATCGTAATTGAAAATTATTAAATATAAATTATTGTTCGGAATTAAAGTCGTCTGAATTACGTTTTTTATAGTCATCCGTAAGTTACGCCAGTAGCAGATCTTTTATAATGCATAAACTCAGGTATGTTGTACGGTTCTTAATTACGGATTTAATATTAATTGTTTTATACCAAGTTAATTAAATTGAGGATTGAATAGAGGAGCCACACCTTGTTTTTGTTCAAGCTCAATCATCATTGCTTTTGTTTTTTCATTTATTACTGAATGAAAGAGATTGAATGTTTGCTTTATAATATGAAGAGGTCTAAATTAGTGTTTAACAATTATTGTGTTTTTACATTGCCCTGAAGGAATGGTGACCTGGGTTTAGGTTGTTGGCTTCAATGTTAATATCAGATAGGGTAACATTCATGGATTGGATTAAAATAATCACTGGAAGTACATTCTTTTATTTAAGACTGGAAGATGGATGTCCTTGGAGAAAAGAGATCTTGATTAGTTAATTTTTAAGCTTTCTGGGATGGTGTTCTAAAATATCATTATTTACATACATTTTCAGGCTTTTACATTCCGGTCTTAGATGTTGCAAAAGAATTGTGGAGAATTTTATTTTACATATTTAACATTGTTCTTCAGAGGATTGTGACAAAGGGAATAAATAAGTAAAACAAAGTTCAATTCTTAGTTTTGAAAAAAAGAATTGAACTGTGGTTTGGTATTCAACTAATATTACATCTGGTTGGTTGTATCCCCAGAATTCTAGATTTTCATAATTTTGGTTTTACAGAGAGTCAAAAAGGAATGGTCTAATACCCATGGGCACCTATGCTTGAAAATCAGACTAGCCAGTTTGTGGAAGATGAGAGCTATCAGCCAAGTAATAAAGTCACCCCTTATTACACTAAGTTAAACTTTCGATTGATTTTTAATATTTTTTCATTGTTTTTATATACCAATTTTTAAAAAGCAAGAAGATAGTTCAAAGGTTTTCTTTACTGTAGGAATAAGGGGGTTTTCTTTGTTAATGAAAAAAACAGGAGTATCAGTTGAATTATGTTATCTTTTTGGCTTTAACAAGATTAACGATGATAGCTTTTTTCCCTTTAGGAGAATTTTAATATGGAAAAAATGAATGAAGTTATCCAATTTTAAAAAATTAAGCTCATACAAAATAACTCAAAATTGGAGTTGGAAAATATAGACATATTTTTGGATGAGGGATTTTTACAGATTTTGGCTATGGGAAGATGGAGTGGATAGTTGCAAAAAAAATGATGAAGTAATAGAAATAATTAGCAATTTAGCGGATTAAATAATTTGTAAATTTTTAAAATTAGTAATTTTATCATTGAAAGAAAATTATGTAAATGCTGATCAATTATGGTGATTATAAGAAAAGATCAGAAAAATCTGAAAAAAAATTAAAGGCCTTTTTTTAAGTAAAGGAACAAATATTGTGTATATTTTTAATTGCAAGTTTTAATTTTTTTTAAATTTGAAAATGTGGTCAGAACACTTGCTCAGTTCAGGCTTTATCTTATAAACCCCTCTGTACAAATAAATTAAGTATTGAAAAAAAAAAAAAAAAAAAAAAATTTTTAAGCAAATTTCTGCAGTTTAGAAATTTATTTTCCTTGCAATTGCTGTACCACAGTATCGTGCACTGTATAAACAGTATGCAGTGTATGTACTGTACAATATGTATTGTATATCCAACTTATACATCGAATATTTTAGCGAAAGGTAGAGGGGGAAGCCATAAGTATGTAGGGGGAAAACTTTTTCTTAAGGCTGTAATATGGAGTTGTAACATTACCTTTGTATAATAGAAATCATTTTTCCGGAGTTGTTGCACCCCTATGGAAGGGATTAAAATTAGCCAAGCAAATTTTCTCCAAATAAAAAAAATATTTTGAAGGTCCTGTGCTTCCAAGGACCAAAGAAAAAAACAGCCTTAATTTTTTTTATTTTTTATTTTTTTTTTTTTTATTTTTTATTTTTTTATTTTATTTTTTTTTTTTTTTTGCTTTACCAGTTCTGAAAGCATAAAAAGTGATTGAAAGCTTGTTTTTATCAGGAAAAAAATTATTTTAAAGCTTTTGTTTATTATGCAAAATCTAATTAAAGCTTTTGTCATTCGAAAAAATTATTTTGGGCATTATATTAATTTAAAACAAAATTATTTTTGTCATTAATGTTGGCTAATTTTGCGCTTTCATCAAGTAGTGCCTTAGTTTTCTTTACATCGGTTTCAAGGTGCGAAATTTATTGAATCAAATACTGATCAATCCTCGAATTACAGCTTCCTAATATTATAAAATTTGGAATAATTTCAAAAAAAATGCAATAAAAAATTTTCCACACTTTCAAAATTTGAAAATTTTTTAAAGTACCATAGATTGGGGTGAAGATGAAAGGAAATTCAAAAAAAAAAATTCTAGGTTTATTTTAGGCACTAAAAATAAAATTCTTTTATTTCATTGAGTGGATTTTGGGATACTTAAGTAAAAAATTTTATTTTTAATGTCTAAAATAAACGCAGAATTTTTTTTTTTTTTTTTTTGAATTTCCTTTTAACTTCACCCTAATCTACGGTATTGAAACGAGACATAATTAAAGAAAAATCCTAATATTTTCTTTTATAAAATTCTTCTTCAAATACACGAAAGAGGGCAAACTATAAAATCGGACTATCAGGCTTAGTTGCTAAAATTATAAGTTTGAAATATTCCCGAATTTTTAAACTTGATTTCCAGGAATTTATGGTATTTTGTTCCCATACAATTCAGATACTTAGAGATCTTCCAGTATTATATGCTTGAGGAAAAATCTTGGATCTCTTCAGACTTATTTCATACACAAAGGGAATATTCCCGAGAATCCACAGAGATTTAATTTTATTTCCGGGAAATATTCCTAATTTACAACTCTATTTCTGTTGGTAAAGAAATTATTATGGCGATGCATGAAGCTAAAAACCTGGTTCTGAAGTCAATGCTGACAGGTTTTGTTCTGTTACCAGGCAGTGCCTTATTCTTTTGAAGGGACGAAATTTAGCCAAGGATAGCTGGCACTCTTCTGACCGAAAATTTCAGTCTGTCCCGACTTGTATCAAAAGCTGTTAGCTCAATAGTGCAACCCAATAGTGATTACTTCATAACAAAAGCATTTTATGCCTTTTATTTTTCTCGGAAATTTTTTTAGCGAAAATTTCATTCCTTAAACTACTTTCTCAGAAATTAGAATGAAAAAGAAAAAAAAAAAAAAAACATTGATCACGTCCATATAAAACGATCTCACATCTCAAATTAAATCCGAAGGACGCGACTTTTTTCTACAATTTTGCTCGGATGTCATAGCTGACATATAGACCGATCCGACGCTATTTTTTAAGTGAAACCAATTAAAAGAGAAATCGGGAGTAGTTATTGAAATGAGGTGGTTAGCCGAGGACTGTAAACGAATAAAAAAAGAGAATAATTAAATGACACTAAAAACCTCTTGGACCACACACAAAGATCATAATACACAAAGGTGCAAGTTTAAGTTTCAATCACAATGAGACGGGGTCAATTTTTCATCTTTTTTGTTTCAAACGATTAAAGAATTTTCAATTACGATTAATGCTTGCGATGACATTTAAATGCAAAAAAAAAAAAAAAAAAAAAAAATTAACTGAAAAGTTGCCGAAAATGTCATGTTAAACGATCAAATGATTCATATCATTTAAAACATTCTCGCTTTAATTTATTTTTGTTTTCGAATCCTATTTTTTCCGCAACAGTGGCGTAACAATCTATGTGCCCCCCCCTCCCCTGCAGACTTCGGTTTGGGATTATTAATGTAATCAAGAAAGGGGAGCTTCCAAAATAGTTACAGGGTAGGAGGTCAGAAATTGTTTTACTTAATAATACATTAATTGATGCTTGAAGGACCCTGTCGACTCAAAATCGGCGGAATCTAATATTTTTAATCTCCAGGGAAAGCCTTTTTCGAAAGAAAAATTCAAGATGGCGGTCGATTAATTATGAGCATTAATTACAGTTTTAAGATTACTTATTAAATTACTTTGACTTGACTGATGAACTTGAGCTCATTTTAGCTGCCCATAAAAGGAGATCTATTTTTTTGCTGTCGAAGGGGAAAGGGTCAAACGCATGATTTCTTAATTTATGGACGACCCCTCGTCAGGAAATAGTATTTTTTATACTAAGGACAGCAAGTGACACTTTTCTGAACTGGAGGCAGCGGGGTTGCCAAGCCGAACCGAAAGCGAGGTTTGGCAACGCTGTCTCAAATTTTTACTCGTGTTACATGGAATTTCAAGTATAAAAATTTTTCAAACATCCTACAATGGGGTCCACAGACGAAGTCCCTTAAAGTAACAGTCAATTGGGGGCTTCGCCTTCAAAATCCCCACGACCTGTGGCAGGTAGCTAAACGGTACACTTAATAAGATTGCAATCAATTCAGCAGTGCCTCTGTAACATTCCAGACATTTTTCATAAGTTAAACATAAGTTTCAACTAGAAAGTCATGAAGGTTTAACTGTGTCTCATTGGGTCCCTACAAAACTGAACTTCAGCGAAGAAAATTGCTTTGCGAAATGGCTACGCCACTGTTGCGCTATATCGACTGGCAGCAAGATGATGTCATTATTTAAAAAAAAAAAATGTCTATCACACAGCTGCGAATTTATTCCTTTTTTCTCACACTTGCAATTTTTTTTTTTTTTTTTTTCGAAATTTTTAATTAAAATCGAACTTACCTTAAGCATTGTTACACAGGAAGTAATTTTACAATAAAAAATTATCGTTTTTACGTGACAAACCAATCATACTTGATTGATAAATTAGATAATCTGAATCGAGTGGATTCTTGATAGAGATGTTAATTTTATTTAATTTTTTTATTTTTATTTTTAACAAACCACTTCAAAATGTGAAAGCTTCCGAGCACGCGGATGAAGGAAAAGGGGCAGCTTATTTGAATGTCATAAATATTGAATCCCATAACTCCGGATTTATGTAGGAAAATGAATAATTAACGTAAAATAATTCCTGCCGATTACAAAGGGAGTAAAAAATCATCCGAGTTGATGAATAAATCTCCTCTCGCATAGTCCCACTAAAAACTAGTTTTGTAAACTTTAATAATAATAACAATTTTTGAATATGGGGTAGATTTTATTCCGCGGAGCCCATGGCCTATTGCAATAGATCAAGGGCTTATTATTCCAATCATTATTTTTAATCCGTCCTTTTATCAAAAAATAGTTACAATAGTCTATAATAATCATAATTATAATTATAAAACGCGGGAATAATGCTCTGAGGGGAAGGGGTTGGGGGGGGGGGGGGCACACAAAGGGGGAGAATTATTTCGTTTGAAATGTGGAAATTTATTTTTCCCCTCAAAGCGTTTTTAGATTTTATAATGTTTTGACAGTGGAAATTTCAGTTTTTTTTTTGTGTTTTGAAACTTTTTAGCAAAAAATTAACGCTGTCAATTTTTTTTTTTTCTAGGAGCATGGATTTTCTAACAGAGATGATCATCTTTTTTGGGGAACAACCGGATTTGGAGTCGAAAAGGAATTCCACTCCATAAAGGTCAGTACTTTCCCCTGTGTCCCCCTTCCACCCTGTAGGTGCTAAAGTAATATTTAAATGGTTCCTAGGGTGGTCCAAAAAAAATCAATAAATCCCGATCTTTGTTCCCCGGTCCAACTTTGTTTCCTTGGTTTCTAAAAAGGTACCCTATGTTTTTTTTTTTTTTTTTTTTTTTTTTTTTTTTTTGACCGAAAAATATTTTTTAACTGAGCTTATGGTCTTTATGTAATTTCTGTGAAGCATATGAGAGACTTTTTTTTGACAAAATTTAATTTTCAATCACCATAACTCGAGATAGAACAAAAATGCTTCCTTTTGATGAGATGAAAGTCATGGTACGGCTTTGGACTCAAAAGAAGTTAATTTTTCATGCGTATTTTCATACAAATTTTTGCAAAATTTTAAATTTTGAAACGCTCGGTACGAAAAAGTGATGCAAAAAGTGTATACAACTTTTTTCGAAATAATTGCATAAAATTGATATAAAGGGCAGTCTCCACTTGATGACGTTCACGGCATTTGCGTTGTCCGTCATCGCGAATAACGTAATCGCACCGGAAGTACTTTGCAGGTTTTGCTCTGGTAAACGTTTGTGGCATAAAAAGAGTACCGTATATTTCATTAAGTATACAAAATTGGCTTACCCAGAATTTGTTTTGGAACAGATTTATTGTCTTCCCCATGCCCGAATTAAATTTTTTCTTAAAGATGATTGGCGTTCCCAATTATTAATTAAAATTGAAATGGCGGGATTGGAACCAAAAATTCAAACGTTACTGATGCATTAAACCTTTATTTAAACCCAACGTTTCGGAATCCAATCGACTCCTTCATCAGGGGCTAAAAATATGAATAACAAAATGAAAACGGAAATTTAAACCCTAAATAATAATTAAATTTGGTCAAGGCTTACCATAAATATTTTTAAAGAAAATGCAACATAGTAAAGGTGACTGACGGCCACAATTTTAAACCCATGACACTAAATTAACGTGACATCTAATTAAAGCCTCGATTAAGTAAAAACAAACAACAATGGTGTGTAAACCTAAGGAATAAAAGAAAATAATATCAGCGAAGTCATTAAAATTATACGGTGACAAGGCAATTTTTGAAGCTATGACGACAACAATTTACAATACCTTTCAACCGGTCCAATTAAAAACAATAAAAACATCAAGCAAGCTATTTTAAAAAACCGTAGATTAAAACTAAATAGATGACTAGATTAAGAATAAAGCTAAATACAATACGATGGAAATTAGACTAGATTTTCTCTTCTTCCTTTTCTTTTTCATGGTGAATTAAAATAAACATTGAAAGCCATATTGATACAGGCGAGCGACAATTTTTACGAGGTGCCAACCTAAGAGATTTCACCAAGGCAAGGTACAGAGATTCGATGACGTAATAGGCGCGCGTTATCTAAATCTTTTGAGGGTTTGATTGTAGATTTTAACATAATTTTTAAAATCAGATTGGATGTTCATGGTGTTGGATGATGATAAGATGTGGGCAGTTTCCTTAAACAGACGTTTTTCATCGTTCAATTCACGGTCAATGATTTTGGATTGATCCCATTTTATGACATGTTTGGAACTGCTGGCATGATGCGCTAAACCCGTAGTTCTGATGTTGGCTTCAGGGTTGTTCTCCAATTTTATGATGTCTTTTTTGTGTTGTTCAATACGATTTTTCATAAGCTGCTTAGTTTGTCCAATGTATTTCATTCCACATTCACACGGAATTTCATATATTACTCCAGTTTCAAGTCCCAGGGGAATTTTATCCTTAGTTTTACTAAATAAGTTTCCCACTTTTTTGGTATTATAAAATGCAAGTTTCACATTTTCTTCTTTAAACAGATGAGATAATTTCGGAGCTAACCTTTGATGGTAAGGTACTTTAAAATATTTAGTGGGTGATGTTCTGGATGTGCTGGTGTTGTTGTTTTCATCGTTCACGACTGCGTTATTGGTTTCATTAATGAGGCGGTTCACTAAGGACTTCGGGTAATCGTTCTTCAAAGCTAAATCTTTAATTAAATCGAGATTTTTGGTAACGAATTCTTCAGAGCAATTCTTTTTGATCTTGGTAATAAATTGTTTAATCACAGCGATTTTTTGTTTCAACGGGTGATGACTTTTGTAATTTAATAACCGGTTGGAACTGGACGGTTTCCGGAAATAGTCCACTTTAATTTGGTTTCCTTGCCGAATTAATAGAAGGTCTAAAAACGGAAGGCCGTTGAATTTATTGAACCGTTAAATTTTTTCTTTTTAAATCCGTAAAAAAATCTTTCAAAACCGCCATTTTTAATGTTTGTAAATAAAAAAAAGCAGAAGATGATCAAAAAAATCGTGGTAAAAGATCCACAAAACTTCCGGTGCGAATGCGTTCATCGAGAAGGCGGATAACGCGAATGCGGTGAACGTTATCAAGTGGAGACTGCCCTTAAAAAATGTATTATTATTGTAGGATTTAGACAAAAATTTGGACATGAATAATTTTGCAAAGTTTATGCATATTTTTTTAAGCATCAAAATCTGAAAATGCATAATTTTTACAAAATTTATTTAAAAAATTTAAATTTCATTTAAAGATTTAAATTAAATTTCATAAGAAACTCACATAAAAATTATTTTTTAAAACGAAATTTCAGATTTCATTTAAAGAAACGCGATAAAATAAAAAAACATTTGAACGTTAATTTAAATATTTTTAATTTAATAAAAAGCATAAAAATTTAATTATCGTAGATTGGGGTAAAGTTGAAAAGGTGGGGTGAAGTTGAAAGGAAATTCAAAAAAAAAAAATTGTAGGTTTGTTTTAGGCACTAAAAATAACATTTTTTAATTTCATTAAGTGGATATTGTTTTTGGGATACTTAAGTAAAAAATTTGATTTTTATTGCCTAAAATAAACGTACAATTTGTTTTTTGAATTTCCTTTCAACTTCACCCCACCTCTTCAACTTCATCCCAATCTACGGTACAATTTTAATGGTAAATGGAATTCATCTTTCGAAAATTTTTAAAAATCAAAATTGAATTTTGGTACTAAAATTTACATTAAGATGCATTACTAAAACTCATGTTTCATCTTTTTTAAGATAAACAGAAATATTCGAAAATGAAATTGATAATATTTGTAACACTTTCATTGAGTTTAAAATTAATCGAAGCTAGTGTAAAAAAAAAGTTATAAATTTACAAAATAGTTAATTTAAATTTCATTTAAAGATTTGATAAAAAACTCGTATAAAAATTAGTTTATAATTTTGGAGGAAAATTTCAGAAAAATCTTATAAAAAACGTTATTCTGATTTAAATAATCGACCAAAAGTGAAGTTTCACTTCAGTCCTAACGCTATATATCATAGAGCATGTTAAATTTTTTTAAGCATGAAAATCTGAATATGCTTAATTTTTGTATAATTTATCCATATACTTTTTTTAAATCATAAAACAAGAAAATTGGAAAATATTCTTATTCAACTTTTTTCTTCCATTTATGCATAATTTGTGCATAATTATATTGGAGGATAAAAAAGAGATTTTCCGGTAAAGAACTTAATTTTTTTATACATAATTTATGCATCTCTTTTTCGTACGGAGCAGCTCCATTTTGTAAAGTCGGGTTTGAAGTGCCGAGTAGGCTTTTTTTTTTCTGGTTAAATTGATTGGAATTAAAAGCTGTTTAATATGGTTCCGGTTTTTGGGGCAAAAAAATTGAAAGACCAACTAGTAAAACCAATTTGGTTTGGTTTGGTTTGGTTTGGTTTGGTTTGGTTTTCCATCCCTGGTTTCACTTTAAAAATGAAAAAAAAAAAAAAAAAAAAAAGAAGCGTTAAATTGTAAACACGTAAGAAACTATGAAAACGATGTCTTGAATAACAGAAATAAATCTCTTAGATAGTTTATTAAACGAGGAATTTAAATTCCGTTTGAAAATGCGAAGACGGAGGATATTAGACTCGGTTTAACAACAACTGGGAGAATTAACTTACACGGGTTTCTGCATCCAGCACTTGTGACAATCGGAACCGCATGCAAGTGATAGGACTATCAAGAGTTCATGTATATTTCTGCTTTTCTCCTAAAACTTTAATAACAAACTCAAAATAGTCGTGAGTTTTTAGTGGATCGAATTTAATCCTCCCCGACTTAATATGAAATAAAAAAAAAGAGAGACGTTGGAATAACATATTGTCGCAAATATCAAATTTCAGGATTTCTCAGAAGGTTTACAAGCAAAACATTGTGAGACATAACAAATTGACACCTCGACAACATTTTTATTATTAATCTCTTTATTAATTTTATTAGGACTTTGCAATATTTTTTTTATTGGAAATTCTTTTGTGTTTTATATTTCGTTTATCATTTAGTTTTGCTGATTGCTGAAAAAGCTAATAAAGGTTTTTTTCAGGCACGGACTGGATGAAGTTCCGGTTTGTGGGCAAAACATTGAAAACATAGCTTGTTTCGATTAGGCTCTGTTTTTGAGGCTAAAGAGATTTGGATTTTTTACATTTAAAAAGAGAGTAACCTGTAGATTTCTTAAATCTATGACAAAACTATTCCGTTATCAGTCGAAAATTTGACTGAAATAGTATATTGTGGTACTAGGGATGGAAATGAATTTTCCCGAGCGAAGCGAGGATTTAATTAAAACCTCAACAAGAAAATTGATTTGCCTTCCTAGTATTGCAAGATACTATTTCATTACGAATAAAATAAACTTTTTAAATGATTTTTCTCGAAAAAGAACCTTATTTCTTTGTTTACAAACACTAAGAACATGACAAGTTCCATAACAGAATATAGGCCTTCCGTCCAGGTTTTTCTTCGACGATGAGTAATGAAAAACAAATTTTTGATTTGGGGAACAGGAAGATAATAGTAAAAAATGGATGTCAGTTAAACTTAGTAAATTGATTTGAAATACTTGTTGTTTTATAGGGTACAAATTTACCAGAAAAGTGGGTGTTAACTTTGATGTTAAGGTCTAAAAATTTTTTTAACAGCAATAATAACGCTTCAACATGGAAGGAAACGTAATTTGATTTTTGAAAAATAGTTTAAATCAAACGTATCTAGTTTTTTTTTTCGATTTTTTTTCCAAATCTATGAAAGTTTTGAATGCGTCTTTTCGATTTAAATTATTTCCAAATTTTTTTAAAGCTTTTTCCAGTTTTGACGTTTTCCGTTTCATGTTTTGAAACTTTTTTTTTGATTTTTACCGTTACTTCTCCACACGGTAAAAAATTTCATGTTAAAAAGAAAAGTCCACACACAGTTTATGTTAAAATTAACTTAATTATGTTATTATTTTAACATAAATATGTTAATTTTTAACATAAAAAAAAGTCCACACACGATTTATGTTACTGTTAACATAAAATTTTTTACCGTGCAATTTTTCCTGGTTTCTTCAACTTAATTTAATTTAATTACAGTAATTAACTTTTTTTCGGCATTTTAAATTTTTTTCAACGCCTGCTTATTTATACTCTTCTTTTTTTTCCACAATTTATTTTCATTTTCTCCATTTTCCGATTTCCCGTAATTCGTACATGAACATCCAGAATAATAATCAATTTTCCATTTTTGGCGAGTTCAAAAAATTGCAAATCGTTCAAAAAAAAAAAAAGGTTTGAAACATTTTGTGATGTGGATCAGCTGTAAAAAGTTCAGACTTTGCAATTGCTTTCATAATGTTTTCAATATAATGCTTGCGAATTTTAAAAAAATTTTAGGGAAGCGCATTCAAAATACTTCAAAAATTTTTGGAACATTTTGCACTTGAAACTTTAGGAAGAATTTAACCTTTTGCAAATGTTTCAAATCATATCGTAAAACCATCCTTGGGAAAAAGCCAGAAAAAAAATCTCGATCGATTTGAAAAAATAGACAAAGTATTTGGACTTTGAAAAACTTTGGAAATTAGGGTGCAAATTCACTATGGGATGTTGGACCAACATGTTGTACCAACTTGTTGCCCGTACAGTACAAAAAAGAGATGCATAAAATATGTAAATTTTTTGCAAAATAAATGCAAAAAATTTATATAAAAAGTGTATTAATTTTGTATAATTTGTACAAAAATTTGGACATGCATAGTTTTTACAAAAATTATGCATAATGTTTTTAAGCACCAAAATTTGGAAATACATAATTTATATATAATTTATTACATACATAAATTATGCATAATTTATACATAATATATGCATAACCATCTCCGAGGATAAAAAGTTTTTTTTCGTTAAAAAAAAATTTCAGTTCTTTATACATAATTCATGCATTTTTTATGTATGTCCAATTTTTTGTATATTTTATGTTTAATTTTTGTATAATTAATTTTTATGCATCCCTTTTTCGTACGGGTGGACTGAGACTCCACACTAATTTCGGCGTAGGACTAAATTCTGCAATAGTCGATTCGCTCAGTTTGTCAAACATGTTGTTCATAACAGTTTGTCAAACAAGTTAATGCAACATGTTTGTCTAACTTGTGGTACCGACATGTTGGTCCAACATTTTATAGTGAATTTGCACCCTCAGTATTTATACGATTAAAAAAAGAACAATGCGCTGTATGTCTATATAGCAAAAAGAAGAAGTGAAACTTCTTATGTTACCCACTTTTTTGAGTTACATTTTGAATTTCAATTTTTTTTAAATCGGTGAAAGATTTAAAAAAAAATGAAACTTTTGTTAGTCACTTTTGAATATGACTTTGAATTTTTACAAAATTCTACATAACGAACAAAATTAATAATTCTTGTATTTTCTTGAATTTTCTCAATATCAATATCAATTTTTGGGTGATACTTATTTTATCTACTTTTAAAAAAATGATACTCTTGTTAGCCATTGAATTTTCTCAAACTTTTAGGAATGCAAAACGTTTTCTTACTTACTTTTTGAATTTTAACTTAAACATTTAAATTTTTGTTAGGCTCTTCTTGAATTTTCATAAAATTCTAGGAACCTAAGAAAATTTAAAAATCTTGCATTTTTTTTTCAATTAAAAAAAAAAAAAGTGAAATAGTTGTTATTTTGTGGTGCTTTTCAAGTGATACTTTTCTTAGTTACTTTTTACAATTTAACCTAAATCACTTCGCTTTGCTCGGACCCCCCCCTCCCCCCCCCAAGAAGTTTTACTTCAATAAAAAAAAAATTCCGGAAAAATTTCTGCATTTAAGAAAATAAGCTTAATAAAATTTTTAGGACATGTCATGAAGAGGAAGTGTTAAAATTTAGAAAAACTGGGTAGATTTTTGGGGTAACTCTGCTAACAATGATCCAAATTGCAATTTGCAAAACGCCGTTATTTTTGCGAACGATCCAAGTGGCAAATGTTCCATAAATTGTAAATTTATCTGGTGACAACTCTTTTTCTCCGTCGATTTTTCCACATGTTTTTTGAAATAGATATTTCCGGAATAGAAAAAAGTGCCAAACTACAAAAAAATTTTGCGCCTATTTGAATATTTTTTTCCCTTGCCTATATTCCCATCCCAGTCCGTGACTGATTTTTCCCGATTTTTATTTATAAAACGCGTGTAAAAACCGGGATGATTATTTTGAAAATTTTTCTTTTTGGAAAAAGGTTTCCTTTTTTTTTATATTTTATTTTTGAAAACGGGGAAAAAGTCAGCTCGGGACGGATGGGAAAACAACAAAACGCGGTCGATGGGTAAATGTTTGATGGGAGCGTGTCGTTTGCACAGCTCATCGGTTCCAGAGCTTTATAAAATCTGCTGTTTATTGTCCATGTTTATTTTATTACTTTTCAATTGATTTGTTCCCAAGTTGATTGGTTTAGGGTTTGTTTATTACTAATTACTTTTTAAACCTTTCCATAGATTTGGGATTAGTTTTACGTCATCATTTACATTGTAATTGATTCACTTTTATTCTATTATTCTACAAGAATTATTCACGAATACTTTTCCATCACTCGCGCGGTGGTGGTATATTTTTGTCATCATTATTTTCCAGGGGGTTTTCCATAATCCCGGAAATATTATTAATCTGTTATTGACATTTTCGAATAAAATTTTCACATTCGACTTCATCTCTTTTAACTATCGCGCTTCCACTCGTACCCCCTCCCCTTTCCCCCGTGGTTCGTAATTATTATTTTTAAAAAAATATATATATATTATTTTGCCGGAAAATTAGAGGTGCAAAAATTATTAATTCAACCCCCGCTTTTTTATTGACTTAAAATATTTACACGATTTTATTAGGTTAATCGATTCAGATCATCCCGACAATTTTATTTTTATTATTTTTTTTTTTTTCGGAATAAAAGAGGTTTTCGTTAAATCTTTTTCCGGCTATCCGATCTTTGACAGAAACTTGGAGAAAAGAAAACTTTTTTTTTTTTTTAACTCGGCAGGGGATTTGAAGGATCCGTCTAACTGGACTTTTATTACTTTCTAAAATGAAATTCATGGTCGAGGAAAGGTTTTCGTTTACATTTTGTAAAATGTTTTCATTTTTTTTTCTTTCTTGACTTTCTTCATTCTCGCTTTCCTTGTTTTCAATTTGGTTCATTGCTCTCGGAAAACATCCGTTATTATTTAATTGTAGATGATCGTTTTTTTTTCCTTTATCAGAAGAAAGACGATCTTTCAGGGCTTTTTCAGATTCCAAAAGGTACTGGGTTCGGTTTCTGCCGGATTGATGTCGAAATTTTTACTAAAAATTATTTTTGAACTCATTTTTTGGGGTTCTTAGAATTTTATCGAGTTTTTTTCTGAGATTAATTTAAGACTTAATTTGGTAGAGGTAAAGGTGTTGGGGAAGATATATCAAAAATATATAAATTATATATAAATTATATATATTTTATATATAAATTATATATAATTTTGCACCAACATCTTTACCTCTACCCTTAATTTTGCGGTATTCTTACCTAAGGGTTCTGCCCCTGTACCACCTTTCGCCGCTTCTATTCGGTCCTTTGGCCCCTTTATTAGAGATCATTTAAATATATTACTGAGCTTAAATTTTGGCAATTTTTGACCTTCCCCCCCTGTTAGCAAAAATGAATACTTGAAATGTCAAGGTTTCCTCAATCGTGTTTCCGATTCCTAAGGGTGCAAATTCAATGTCGGATGTTGGACCAACATGTTGGTACAACAAGTTGGACTAACATGTTGTACCAACTTGTTGGACCAACGAACAAATCGACTGTTGCAGAATTTATTCCTAGGGTGCAAATGGAATGTTGGACCAACATTTTTGTAACATGTTGGTACAGCAAGTTAGACCAACATTTTTTACCAACTGGTTGTACTCGTTGGACCAACATTTCACACTAATTTAAACGTAAAAGTAAATTCTGCAATAGTGGTCCTACAAGTTGGTACAACATGTTGGTTCAACTTGTTGTACCAACACGTTGGTCCAAGATTCCATAGTAAATTTGCATCCTAAAATTTTAAGAATTAATAAATGGACGTCAAGAAAATTTTAACGCATGTTTTTTCTTTTTGCACAATTTTCACACATGAAAGCCATTCACGAACGGGTCGAACACAATTTTTAGAATACGACCCTATTAGCCCCCGAAAAACTCCTAAAAAATACAAAGCTTTAATTTTTGAATCATCCCAATGCTTTCTTCATCAAATCTCTCCAAAGCAAAAAGCCAGTAAACGAAAAGGAAAAAAAAAATGTAAACGAAATTAACTTAAAACAGTTAAAGAGCTTTAGGATTTCCATTAAAAAAACATTATTAAACCCAGCGGAAGCATCTTCAACTTAAAAAAAAAAAAAGGAATCCTGCTTAAACTCCCCGAGCTTGACGATGCATCATCATTTATAACTGGCAACATTTAATAAAAACAATATAAATCTTTTAAAAAAAAAAAAAAAAAACCGAAGAATGTCGGGGAAATCGGAAAAATATTGCTCTGTCACGATTATTAATCTCTCGTCGATTCCGTGTCGGTGAAAAAAGGTTGATGTTTTGAAAATCGATCCTCTGACATTAAAAAGAAAAAAAAAATTGGCAAAAAAAAAAAAAAAAATCACGACAAAAAAAAAAGCGTTTAAAAAATATATAAAACGCATATATACAAACATTTCAATTTGTACCCGTACGCGAAGATGTGGGAGAGCAGAGAAAAAAAAAAGAAAGAAATAAAAAAATAAAAAGGGGTGGAAAACATTAAGTGCTTTTAGAGTCGATTTAAACCATAATAATTCAAGCCATCATCCTCTAAACAAGAGGACGAGGAGACGTGCGCCGAGCGCGTTGACGTCAAAGGAACGTAAGATGACCCACCACGACGCTATGGAAACCCCGGGCGCGGTCCTTCTTTTTAAGAGTCCCAGAGAGTTAAACATCCCGAGCACAAAGTGGTAACTCATCTTTTAGAGTCAGTAATAGCTTTGCTACCGGTAAACGAGCGTCTTAAGAGTGAAAATTCCTATTTTAATTCACTTCCGAATACACTTCATTTACTTATCAGTGCACTATCATGTAATAGTGAGTGCGGTTTTAAGGTGTTTCTTTATTTATTTATTTTTTGTTTTTTTGGGGGAAAAATAATTTCTTAATTTTTTTTCTCTTTTGTTTTGGTTTCTTATATTTGTTCCGTCGTTGTCATTTTATTAAATTTTAATGGCACACGACCGGTCGGATCCTCATGGATTAATCCCGTTTCTTTGTTTCTCTCAGCGAATTTCATCCGGACGGGAATTGCAAGTTATGGAATTTAAATCGGATTTAAAATGGATTTCCTTTTGCTTAAATTTCGGTATCAATTTTTTTTTTATTCATATAAAAAAAAGGGGGAAAAATCCTTTTCGAATTAGTCTCGTTTTATATTCCTTTTCCGGTTTATCTTTTTCATTTATTTGCATCAGCTGTCGTCCTTTTTTTTCCCGAAGGACTTTCCTCGTTTTACGTTTTAGGTTTTCTTTTTTTTATTTTATATTTTATATTTTTTTGTAAATATTATCGTGTGTTTACATGTAAAACTTATTCATTATGGATGTAGTACAACAAAAAAAAAGCAAACAAACATTTTTTTTTTTTTTTTTTTTTTTTTTTTAGGCGAAAAGTATTAATTAAACGGAATGAATGGATGAATGAATGGAAATTAGGTTTTGGTAAAAATGATTTCTTTTTAAGTTTGGCTAAAACAAAAAGAAATTGAAAAGAATTATGAGGTGGTCACGTGTCTTCGAAAACATCGTTCGATTCAGGTTAGAGAAGATATAGGGTATTCCCCGAACATTGTTTTTTTTTTTTTTTTCATTCTGGGAGAATCCCGATTAGCATTGTCAGGTACCTTTTATTTTTTTTTTTAAATTTTGTAAAATAAGATGAAATATTTAAAGTTTTTTTCGGGAGGGGTCCGAAGCCGGTATGGAGTTGATGCTGGGACCAGCATTGATTTTATGCGAATTTCTTTCTTAAGACATGGGCTAAATTTTTGCAAAGAAAGAAAAGAAAAAAAGAAAAAAAGTCGTATTTTATTTTAGGGAAAGTGGAGAAGTATATAATGAGCACTAATCTGGATTTAAGAAAACTCAAAATATACGGGGGGGGGGGGGGGGAATCTGAAAAACTGATAGGGTTATAACGAGATAAGTAGCCAAATTGTCCAGACTTCTTACAAAATTTTTAAGAAATGAAGACGACTTTTCCTTAATTTTTCCGAAATAACTAGGATGGGAATCGGCATCCGACTGCAAAATTGGTGACAACACCTCTGCTGGCGGAAGATTGAAATATATTATCTGGCGTCGGCACGGCTCCGATTAGATTTTTTGACCGGCGTCGACTTCGAGCCTCTGATTTCAGGTGGAAATTCGCTTAGTTGAATGAACATGTTTGTCCTGGGTCTTGAGCATGTCATGTTTTCAACATGTTTATTTAATATTTTCTCATGTTCATCTAATGTATTCGGCAGTGAATGGAACCTGTTAATAGGACCTGTTAATGCTAAAAAATTTACAAACGTTGAAGAACGAAAATAATTTAGGTTTCGAGGAAAATCGCTGTTAGGGTTTCTTAATTTTTTTTTTTTTTGGAGAAAGGGCCATCGGCCATTTGAATATTGACACAGAAGGCGTTTGGCAATTTTTTATGCTCTCTGTCCATCCCTCTACTGTCAGACTTTTGGTCAGGAAAAGCACGACTTTTGTTTTGGAACTGTAGGAATCATTCTTCTGATAACGAAAATGGGGTCTTTCAAATTTTGAAATCTGCATCAAGATTGGTCCTTTTTGTACGGAAGCACTGAAAGGTCAAAACTATTTGCCAGTTGTTTCGGTGCTTGTTCCGAAACTGGCATTTTTTTCCCTTCTAGCTCCAGAACTGGCAATTTTTTAAAAAAAATGTCAGTTCTGGAACCGGCAATTTATTTTTCTGTGAGTTCATGAACAGGCAGAAAAAAAAATGCCAGTTCTGGAACTAGCAAATGCCAGTTCCGGAACAAGCACTGAGATAATTGGCAAATAGTTTCGACCCTTCAGGGCTTCCATATTTTTAACCTTTCGGAAATTAACACCGTTGAAAGAGATTTAAAAAACTATTGTAAGAATTATTAGCTTGCACTATGCAGTGTTCTAAAAATTTCAAAATTCCATAATTCCATAATAGGCGTCATTCTATTTAGCTAAATTTAAACTTTCCAAAAAAGTCCCAAGATTTTCGCTACAACACTGAGAAAACTGCAAGCTGTAATGAGCAAAATGAGCAAAACAAATACTGCCAGATGTTCCTTGACTGAAATGGGAAGATGGACCTTGAATTGAAATAAAACTCAGCCCAATATTAAGCTCTGGGGGGGTACTTCGAAGTTTGAAGTCGAAAAATTATGATTCCGAGAAAAAAGAGTTCAAAGCTTTACCATGACCAGTTTGAAATAGAAGATAAAACCCTCCCATTTTGAGACCTTTAGAATTTCATTTGGCCCCCAAAATTTTACTCACTCTAGTTATCTATCCATTTCCGATGAAAACAGAAATTCAGTATTTTCTACCCCCAAGTTTTGTTTTTTTTGCTCTCTTCTAAAATTTTCGCATTGACCTTACGGGTAGTTTTCCGAATCAGGATCACCTATTATCCTCTATAAATTTCCGGACCATAAACAAAAAAAAAAAAAAAAAAAAAAAACGAAGGAAGAATGATGAGTCGGTCACGTGTAGAAAACATCGACTATGATTCCTTTCCACGAAGATTATGGTAAATACATAAAAAAAAAAAGTTCTGAAAAACTATCAAAACAAGGAAAAGGTTTATGAAGCTCTTTTTGAGATTGTTTTCCTCGAAAGGAAAAAAAAAACGGACATTTTATTTTATTTTCTTCTACTGAATTTTTTTTTTTTTTTAAAAGATACGTTTATAAAAATTATTATAGCTGGAAAAGCGGTTGCAAGTGAAATGAATATTAATCAAAACATGACCATTTAAAGTCAAAAAAAGCAAATTAAAACACAGTCTTGGTGGTGGAAAATGAGAGAGAATAAAAATGGGATCCGGTTTCATATTTCAGATTTACATCTCAGCAATTATGCATCTGTGCCGTTAAAATATTTAGAAAATAAAAAAAATTAATTTTTTTTTTTTTTTTTGCTTCCCCCGTCCTCCTTCCTCCCTTTTTCGCTTTTTATTAATTGACCCTTTTTATTTTTTAATTTTTTGGAAAGGAGAGGAAAGTCGATGGTTTTAAAGTGTATTTTAAGTAATAATTTATAAGTTGACTGTTTTAATCGAATATTGCGTTCCCATTAATTTAAATGTAATCTCCAAGGATAAGAATAGATTAACGTTAACAGGAATAATATCTCGTGTGCCATATAATAACATCTAACCGGGGGATTTTTGAACTTTTAAAAAGAGGTTGTAATCGGGGTAATTAATCGGGTAATCGATTATAATGATTTATCAATAAATTTTTTTTTTTAAGGAAAAGAGAGATTAACAAGTCGTTGATATAAATTTCGGGGGTAATAAATTAGGATGAGCTTTGGGCTTTTTTTTTTGGCAAGATTTAAGTTCCAGCAACGGGAGTGAATCTATGAAAAGCTATTCAAATATTATTTTAAATTTTTTTTAAAAGTCATTTTCGGTCCCTTCTTGTTTTGGGATGTAATTCGTAATATAATACAATTCCTTGGAATGTGCATATTACCGATTTATTAATTATTTTGCTCGAGTCTTGACTGTTCCGAAATAACTGTTTCAAATTTTATTACTTAAATAGTAAAAATAAGTATCTGACTCACTGTTTCGATTTCAGTACCAAAGGATTAAGTGTTGCATTTTTTTTTATTATTGAAACCATCAAATAGAAAATACAATCAATGAAATTGTAGAGTAAATTAAGAAATAAAGTTATTAACTGAAGAAGATCGGCTATTTAGAAGATCGTGAATGTTTTAATTATAAAATTATACCGGGTGGAACAAATTATATAGCATTGAAAAATAAATTAACCTTCCATTGTTTTTATAAGCTAAATATTACGGTTTGTTTACTTTTCCGATGTTTTAATTAGCGTTTGAACTAAAAAGAGATCCGTTTTTTAGCAATTCGTAAGGCATTGCCTGAGTGATTTTTCCAGAAAATTAATTACTTAAGCAGTTAAATAGTATTGCTATAGTATTAACTGTGCTATTAAAAAATATGAGATATAGTAGATACAAGTACTAATAATGTTAGCTGTTATTACTGTTCTTACATATTAGTAGCTGTTACTATTACTACTATATAGCAGTAAAATAGTGGCTACTAAGTGTTCTAAATTGTTACTATCAGTGGCAACTAATAGTTATTGGTAAAAAACTATTAATATTAGTGGCAACTATAGTTATTGGTAAAAAACTATTAGTAGCTGTTACTATTACTACTATACTAGTAAAGTAGTAGTTACTTAGTGGCAACTAATAATTATTTTATTTATTAATAACTATTAGTTGCACTAATATTAATAGTTCTTTACCAATAACTTTAGTTGTCACTAATGGTTATTGAAATGTAATAATTCTGGTAATAAATTCTTTACCAATTTATTACCAGTATTCATAAAGTTTTTAGTACCGCAATTGTTACTATTAGTGGCAACTAATAGTTCATAACCAATAACTATTAGCTACCATTAATAGTAACAATTGCGGTACTAAAAACTTAAGAATTAATAAAGAACTATTAGTTGCCACTAATAGTAACAATTGAGGTACTAAAAACTTTATGAATGCTGTTACTATTAGTGACAACTAATAGTTCTTTGCCAATAACTATTAGTTGCCACTAATAATAACAATTGCGGTACTAAAAAATTACTTACTAAAAAAATACTTACGGTACTAAAAAATACTAAATTATTCCTATTAAAATGGCTCGCAGTCATTACTGCATTCGTAACTATTAGTTGTGATCGCTGGTATTTATTACTTTCTTGGGAAGAGTAATTTTATATTTTAATTTAATAGTTCAACGTTTCGGTAGTCACTGATTGTTCTCATCTCCTGTTTGTTGTTTTAAAAACTATTAACTGTAGCTGATTATACTAGATAGTAGTAAAGTGTCAAACACAGTACTTCCGATTATAGTAAAGTTCTACATGCACTACTATTATATAGTATAGCTGGTATTGTAATTTGTAATAATAGTTACTAATAATAGCTGCTGTACTACTAACGAGCTACTTACAGCATTAACTAAGTAGTACTTATAGAACTTTTTGTATTAAACATATTATTCCGCTATAGTAATATTTACTAGTTTTCGTCAGTTGGAGTTTTTGTTAGACCCTAATAGTTATAGTAAGATTATAAGAAAATTTTAATTGTAACAGTTATTAAATATTAGCATTTCCATCGGAATATTTAAGGTAGTTTTTATACTTTCCGTGCAAGAATACATAGAGCAAAGTACAAATGTTAAACCAAAGAACGGTACAACCTGAAAATCTAAAATAATTCAGGGGTAAGCGCAATGGGCGGAAAAGTACTTTTGTACATAGATTCAGGAAAATACACCTACTGTCAAAAGCTTAAACTAGTTCAGATAGGCAAAATATTGGTATAGTAGCATACAGTATGATAGGGTGCCAATACAGGAGACACTTTAAACTGAACCTGATGTATCTATTAAGATTACATTGACATAATCTGCCCATTGTAGTGGACTTAATTCCGCATTGATATATAACGTCGATAGCCAATTAAGTTTTACTAACAAACATGTTAGGGCAAAAAGGGTATTCGAAACGCTTATTTTTGCTGACAAGAGAATGAGAGGGTTGGTAAATCTTAAATAAGCGCCAAATAATCAATTTTGAAAAGGAATTTAGGGTTGAAACATTACGTGGTCAAGAGAAAGAGGGTCACCATTGACCAAAGTCATGTCCGTATAATACTTCGAGCTACCCTTTACCTACTGTTGATCGGTAAAATTATTAATTAAAGTTTATTTATATTCTTTCGAAACAATCGACCAGTAAAACGGCTCCTAAAGACTAATTTAAAGGGGGAAAAAAATTACAAATAATCTTCCATTTCGCCGCAACCCGGGTTTAATTTTATTAAAACGGCGACCATCCAAGAAACCGAGGTTATTAGCAGTTTTGCTTGGTCAGCTGCGATCGAGAAACTCTCAGAATAAACAATTAATTAAATTTTAACAATTGTTTTCAAAGTAAACTAGGTTGCTCGTTTGAACTCAAAAATTTCTCTAATTCATATTTTTTCCTGTCACTCAAAAAAAAAAAAAAAAAAAAAAAAAAAATTGGCAAATGTAAACAAACTTGCAAATACAATATATATATATTTTTTTTGTTTCTCTAATAATTATTATTATATATTTTTTTTCGAAACGCCCCCAAACGCCGTTTAAAGGAAAAAAAAAGTTCTTCTATACCGATATAATCCCCTGAAGCTTATTTTTGTTTTTTAAATAATGTTAAAATGACATTTTCGTTAAAAAGTACATATTAATAAAAATAAAGAGCGGTTATTAAAATAAACAAAGAAGAAATAACAAAAAACGATTACTAAACGTGATCCCCTGAAGTATGACAATGAAAATATCGAATAAAAATGATATTTTAATGTATCGTATTGTTTTTACAAAGTCATCGCAAATACATATTTAAAAAAAATGATGATGAAAAAAAAAAAAGAAAAAAAAAGGCATTATAATTAAACAGCCGAAGGACAGATAATTGTGTCCAATCAAATGCACATCGATTCGCAACCCCCCCATACCCGGATGACGTCACAACAACATCCCGCTTCAATTATTGGTTTTTATCCCTCTTCCCGTTTTCCGTCGCTTTGTTCGGTTTCGCTCGAGTATTTTCCAAGATTATTTCAGCGGCGTAACTTCTTATTTATTGCCCTTTTCTTTAATCGTTTAAATGATTGCATATGCTTTCTTATTGCCCGCGATTTTTAAATTCCATCCCGGAGATTTTCTTTTTTCTTTTTCGATATCAAAATATGAAAGGACGGAATTTTTGGTTTTCCGATTTCTTTCTCTCTCTCTCTTTTTTTTTTTTTTTTTTTAAATCTCTCAATCAATATCGAGAGTGAAGGGGAACGGTTTTCCTCCTAATTGTTATTGAATATGAAATCTTTTTGACATTAAAACGCTTAACTTTTGAAATGAGTAAGTGAAAGCTCGAAGAATATTCCCGTCGTTTCTTAAAAATAAATGAAATGGCTATACTTAGTGGTGATATTAGTTATTACTTTGGCTAATTGTTAGTAATTGTTAGCTACAGTCGTTGTTATTTTATATGACTAGTAATCCCAATGGACTAATAGCTGCTTAAGTATTACTGTTAAATATTAAGTACTACTGTTTAATATATATTATTAGCTAACTAACTACTATAAAATTAGTTACCTTAGTAGTTAACTTAGTAGTTAACAGTTAGTATTAAGTTAACTAATTAATTAACTAACTACTAAGGTAACTTATTAGGTAACTAACTACTAAGGCAACTTATTAGTTAGTTACTTAATAACTTACCTTAGTAGTTAGTTAATTAATAAGTTAACTTAATACTAACTTTTAACTATTTAGTTAACTACTAAGGTAACTAATTTTTAAGATAGCTAATTTTATTAGTTAACTAACTACTGAGTTAGTAGTTAATAACTAATAATAACCAATAGTAACTATTTAACTGCAATGCTAATGAAATTAGTTAACTATATAGTGTAATATATTTTATTATATATTATATAGTGATTATATACTATATGATACACTTATAAGTGTTAATATATATTTATTGATACTATATTAGTAATAAAACACTTCGTAAAAATTGAATATAGCTGCAATTAACGAAGTCTTAAACATATTATAAGGGGCCCTCGATGTTTTACGTTAGCATAGTTTTGGCAATTTTTGCAATTGGGCAACGACGCCATAAATTAGTAGAATAAAATGATCGTTCCTAAAGCTATTTCCTCTAAGTGGTTTTTACGAATTTATGTTCCAATATTCCCAGTAATTGAATTCTACCAAGTAGTAATTATATTAGTTTAGCAGTAATGGTATTTAATAATAGTAGCTATAGCTGATAGTTATTAATACAGTTGTAGCCCGATAAGAAATATTTTAATAGAAACTATTAGTAATTGCTCTAATTTTAAAATATTATAGTTATAACTATGCTTTCATAGTAATAGTTCCTTATCTAGTGTTCTAGTTTACCACGGTACTATCTAGTTTTTATTGAGCTATACACTGAAAACTCAGACCGCCAATCCCCTTGGTGATCATTACATGTCTGTTACAAAATTAGACTAGGATAGGTAGTTCCTTTTTATAGGTTGTATTACTAGACATTGCTTGTACTAGAAGCTCTCTTTACTACACTTAAATGAGTAGTGAGTGTCAAATACTATCAGTAATATCATAAATAGTATCAATATTACTTATAGATTGTATGGGAATTTGTGGTTACTAGTACTATTATTACTACTTCTTGGCTTTTTATTCAATTTTCTTTTTTTTCTTCAGTTACTACTGATTGGCACTGATTTCACGAATCGTAAAATTTGCCACAAGTACAGCATTAGGTTATTACTACAGAAATCGTCTAGCAATTTACTGTAAATAACTATTATTGGTTATACTGTAATAGTCCCTAAATGGAACCAGTTGTACTATTATTATTAGCGGTGTTTTGTAGTTAGTAACTAGAAATTACTTGTACCACTTATCCCTATAGATACTGCTGTACTATTCTGTATTACTAATTACTACCAATACTTACTCACTTATTGTTATGTTATACTTTTCATTATTATATTTATTGCTGAAGTGGTTATTTAAGGTCCTGCTACTTAATTATTCTACACAAATAACTTTATAATCGGAAAATTTAATCGCAATGCTGAAGTTTGACGGGTACACTTACTTTACTCACTACGTTACTGTATTATTAAGTTACTTACTATATTACTTTTATTATTATATCAATTACTATGTTGCAAAGTTAGTTTAACCTGGTGATATATTGCTTACTTAGTTGTAGTATTATAGCCATTTATTAATAACCAGAAAGTTACTGATAAGTGTTAGTAAGTTACTAGTAAGTTACTTATAGGTACTAGGTACTTAAGGGACCTAATTATATTACTATACTATTAATATTAATATATAGTACTTAGAAATAACTATACTAGTTATAAGCAATATAATTAGGTTTTAATACCTTAAGAACTAAGTCTGGCAATAAGTGCAGTGATAACTAGTACGTACAATAATTATAGCTGAGTGGTTGTAGTAACTACTAGTGCTAGGAGCTACTACTTATAATTAAATTGTGATAAGCAAATTGATAATTATTAACTCAACAATTTTAATTGGTTTTAACGTCCTTAATTCAGACCGTCTGATTCAAGCCAAAAACTTTTTTTTGAATGAAAAACATTTGAGCGCGCGTTTTGACGTTCTTGTTTGTGTTTTGGCAAGCGAAACAACACCTTTAACGTAAACATTTAAACGGCCTTTTAAATCGAATCTTTGTATAATTAATTAAAACTATACCGCTTTCATAGGGTAATGTTAAGGTCAGGAGGCATTTAATCGCTTTTCCAGCATTTCGTTTCGGGGAAAGTAAATACAGGAAATATGTCTGTACTACTAATCACCGAATGTCATTTAAATCGTACATCTTTAAACGAAGCCTTTTAAATTTTTTTCACATTCATCGTATCACGTACCGATATCATTCTTTTTATAAAACGATTCGTGAGTAACATGTGTTCCTTTCAATGAAATAAATTTAGCTGTGGATGGTAAATATAAATTCGAGAGAAAAAAAAAAAAAAGAGAGTTAAAATTGAATCGTCACCTTCGATATGAAATTGTGTGAGCGCATACAATATATTAATGATAGTTTAATGAAACCCGTATAGTGTGAAGAGCTGACGAGGGGAGATTAGAGTTAAAATATAATCATTTAAATTAAATAGACGACCCAACGTGGTGGTAAAACCGTAATTCGATCCGAGTTCGAATTTGTTTTCAGCATAATTAAATACTCCTTCTATTTATTTTATTTTTAATTAATTAGGTTCTACGTCCTCCTTTTTATTTTGTGTACTTCTGAACCCATTTTTGGTATTGGCTTTCTTTTCTCCGTTTATCTCCAAAAAAAAGAGGAAAAAAAAAATGTACCTAAATTGGTGGTTGCATGAATCAGAGACGATGACATCATATTAAAGACCAGAACACACCTCTCGCATTATTTAATGAAATATTAATTGTTTATCAGTCTTGTTTTTATGACGTGCCTATTTATTAACAAAAGTATCCGGTTGTTGCTTTTACCATACTGGTAGAGAGAAAAAGAGAAAGAAAAAAAAAAGAGTAATAATAATGATCATGAAACGTATGTAATGGCCTGGGATAGCGAGGAAATGTCTGCGTGAGTTTTTCCCCAAGTTTTTAAAAAGTCACTAAAATTATAATTAACGTTGATTTTCCGTGACGCTTTTTTTTTTCTTTTTCAACAAAAACCATTGTATTATTTATCTTGTTTTGTTAGTTTTATTTTTTATTTTTTTTCATTTTTCATGATTCTATTACGGGGTATTTATTCCAGTTTCGGAATTTTTTTTTTTCCTGGGTTTTTGGAATTAGTTGCGGAGAGAGATTTGAGAAGAGAAAGTAGAGGAGGTATTGAGAGAGTCCAGTTGATGCAGTGAAATAAGGAAGGATTAATGGAAAATTACGCCTTTCAGCTCAAACTTTTCCTCCTTTTTTTCTTTTTAAAAAGCTATTTTTGAAGAGCGATTTGAGGAATAAGATTACAAAGTGAATTAGTGAGAGCTTCTTCACCCGAAAAATGTTTTCCTGCTCGTGATTGATTTTGAAATGAAGCAGTTTTTGCCGTCTTATTGATTAAGGCCAAAAGCTGCCTAAAAGGCCATTTTTCTTAGACATTCGCACAATTTTGGCTGCTTTTGTTCCCCTTTCTTCCTCTTTCTTTTAGAAAAGATAGATCTTTTTGGAGATATAACAATGGCATCAGCCTTTTTTAAGACTAAGATTTTCTGTTTTCAAGATTTTTCTGGAACACTCCCTACGAATTAATGGGAAATCCCACAATTACCCAGGATCTTGGCGAGTTGCTATATGTCGGGTAACATTTTTTCTTAAGATCGTCTCATTATTCTTAGTTTTTCGGGATATTCCTGTTTTTCAAATTTTCATGTTCAGATTTCCTGAGAATAGAAATGTTGTCCTGAATTTTCACGGATCTGATACCAGGAAAAAAAAACGATTCCCGATTTGGGAATAAAATATTCAGACATTTTTCTGTTTTTCCAGAACTTTTTAATAAAGTCCCGAGAATCATTTCGTATCCTGGTGGACTTATTTACATTGAAGTGGTGGGAACCGTTTTCTAGAATAGAAATATCTGCCGGGATGTTACCCGGATTTTGAAAACTTTCCATTTAGGAATTGTCCCATTTTCGAGAAATTTTTGGAACCAGTCACCAAAATCTCAGAATTCTAAACTTACTGGGAAATTGAAATAAAAGATCCTAACTTGCCGGGAGATTTAAATTTAGGAAATAAAAGTTCTTTTGGATCCAACTTAACAACTTGTTCCTATTCTTTGGTTTTTTCGGGAATTTTTGAAAACCCGGAAACGAGATTGGAATTTTTTTTTCGAGATCCCTGAAATTTGAGGAACAGGAAATTGTGAGCAATCAGATTCCCTACTCAGAAAATTTCGTTTCTTTAATTTTCAATTTATCTCGGAAATTCGACCCTGGCCCATCCGCGAGACGGCGGTTCGACTTTTTCATATTCAAAGTTTACCTAAATTGTGTTTTTTATTTTTTTATTTCATTCGATTTTTTTCTAATACATTTTTTTTCTTTGTTGTTTAGTTGGCCTCTAACGAAAAAATGCAGCAACCCAGTTTACAACAAGCTCAACAAAGACTGGATGACGTGACAACAACCGTCGATAATTTATCTCTATCGAATAACATCACAATAACGGCGGTCGACTCGAAAAATTTAAATAATAACAATAATAACAATATTAATAACAACAATAATTTGCATAAAGTGCGGTGCTCCTCCATAAGCGAAAACAGCATAGGCGAAATAGCAAGCCCGGGGAGCGTCCCGGAGGCGAGATCCCCGTCCGGGGCAAACGACGGTTTCGGTGAAATTCAAAGTGAAGTGAAAGATGCTCGGACGGCTTATGACAAAACGGACGAAACGGAATCGAAAGAAAGAGGTTTTTCCCCTTCTTCCAAGTGCGATCCGGCTTTGAAATCGTTATCCGCTTTTCGGGACGGTTGCACATTATTCGAAAAATATTCGGGGAATAAAGGGGAGGATCGAATCTCTCATAAGCATCCGTTGTCCAATCACATAAGGGACGATGGAAGGTTTAGCTTTAATAAGGATTTAGTGATAAAACCGATACCCTCGAAGTTACAGATGAGTTTAAAAGACTGTAAAACCGAAGAAATCGAAGTACAAAATACAAACGCTTTTGTCTTGCATTCATGGCATCCTCACGTATACGCGAAACCACCCAAAACGCCGACGCCTCATTCTATTTTGGACATTTTAGGCACACCCCACAAAAAGATGTGTTTCTCTCCTCCTATTGTTCGAGGTGCTTCCAGTAAAGAAAAAGAGGAAAGGTTACCGCCCTCGAACGAAGAAGCCGAAGACGAAAATTTCGCCAGCGACGAACCTCTTAACCTCTGCGTTTCCAAGTCTCGAGACGTCTCACCTTCCAGTTCGATCGGTTCGCGAACGGTTACCCCTCCTATCAAAATACCTCACGGCTTGGTGGATCCTTCAAGAGGGATCGTCAACGGAAGGCCGGAATTGTTAGCTTCTAGTCCTGGAAAAATAATTCATCATTTAAAGGGTGAGTTTTTTTTTTTAAAATAAAAATGTTTAACAAGGCTTTTTTCGGATTACTGGAATAATTCAGCTGTTACATCAGTAGCTTAAAAAGGGGGGGGGGGGGTGGGTAAAAAGTTTTTAGTTTTGTTGACCTTGTACTTGAATAGCCTCGCATCGTGGCTATGAAGTTGACTTTTAAGACAAATAAGCGTGTTGAATCAATTTCGTACGGTTGGGACGTTCGAACCGTTGCAAAAAAAGTTTCGAATAACGAAAAGAATAAGAATCAAGGCCCATTTTCGAACGGTCTGCCGTGTTAATTTTGTAGAGTTTTCCGGGATAGACTTATTTCCGGACTTTTTGAGAAGAGTAACTTTGTTTTATCCGGTAACGAACGCCTAGTTCAGTGAACCTTTCTCAACGGATTCTTGGTTTAACAAAATGTTGATAATTTTTAATTTCTTCAGGACTCTTCCGGAACAAATTCCATTTTTTTTTTTTTTCTTCGAAAAATTAGAAATTACCGTTCTGTGAGCACTTTCGAACGGTTTCACTGTTGTGTGAGACTTATTTGAATAGCTTTTAATTTTTTGGTTATTTTCAAAGACAAGTTTTAATTTTCTTTTATTTTTTCTTTTCTCGACGACATCTGACTCATTCAGTAGAAACGAACTGTATTCAGTCAAATATATTTCCTTTCATTCTGGGCTTGCTAGGTTTTTAATATTACTAGCTAGGTTCGAAGTTTATCCTTGAAATTAGTCACTTCTAATGAATTTACCTAATGAGTTAAATAACTGACTGACTGCTTGATGAAAAGACTTGAAAAAACCGTGTAATTCGTCAGACAATGAGTTAATTCGAAACCACCGGTCAATTTATAAAACGACCAGACGATTTATGAAATCTCCATGAAACGACCAATTAATTTTCGAAACGACTATTTAATTTATAAATTACAAGAATTATTATCATGTGCAAGTAACGAACAGTGGATATTATAAAAAACAAATTGGACTTTTGCCACGAATAATAACACAAAATATTTAAAGATATCAAAATCTTGTTTGAAACCTTCATCATATCTCGTCTTACATTAAAAGCAGAAAATTTTTCGCCAAAAATTACGTAACAAATTTTTTAAAAGAAAGAAAGAAAGGAAAAAAAAAAGAAACAAACGAACATATGAAATATGTTAACGAGGAACTTGGCATTATTCGAACCTGTCGCAGAAATTAAAAAGCTCTCACGCAACTTTGAAAGATATTTAAAACACATATTAAAATAAAAGAAAAAAAAAAGTTATTTTCGAGGTTAAAGTTTACGTTTCGTTGGTGGTCGTCATTATCTTCCCCCCGAGAAACATTTTTTTTTTCAATTGACGTAAGAAGAAAGAAAGACGGACTGGGCTAAACCCTAGGTCGATGGGTATATTATTCCGAAATAAATATTAAGAGTCCCGTGGCTGGAAACAGGAGTGCAGGA
This sequence comes from Liposcelis bostrychophila, assembly GCA_037577465.1. Lineage (NCBI taxonomy): Eukaryota > Metazoa > Arthropoda > Insecta > Psocodea > Liposcelididae > Liposcelis > Liposcelis bostrychophila. Next base: position 24,582,970 of record CM075209.1, on the reverse strand, counting down.
GTGTAACGACGATTAAAAGCAGGTGGAGGGGGAGGATGTGCTTTGGCTGGAAGAGCCAAAGCTTAACCTTGAAGGGTAGAGGTCCTTGTTATACGTCTGTTTGAAGAGAGCTCCTCTGATAAGACAAAAAAAGATTTTATTTCCTGGCGATGAAGAAAGTTTTTGATGCCGGTATAATTTTTCCATGCTACCTGTCAATTTTTTTTAACCCTCCAAATGCAAAGCGTATAAGATTTTTTGGGATAGAACAGAACAATTACAGGAAAAAAGTTTCCAACTCTATTTATAGGCTTTGAAATTGCCCGGAATATTTCCGGACGAAATTCTCCCCTTTGGGAATTTAGAGGAATTTTGGCAGAACCTTTAAATTGCAAAATTAACAAATCATCCAAATTTTAAGGAAAAATGAAAAGGCGTGTAATAGGTGCAAAATAACTAGACAGTCAGACTCGATTTGGCAGAATTAATACACTTAAAGAGCAGAATTTGAAGTTTTTAAGTATTCCTTAGAAATTAAAAATAAATTCCCGAGAATTGAACGAAATTTGCAGAAAATCCGGAAAATTTCAGAAAAATCTGTAATTTGTCGTGCGTTTTTTATTTTTATTTTGAATACTTCAGATTTCTTTTAAAGGAGACCGACAATTTATATCCCCACTCCGGAGGTATAATTTGATACCCTGGAAATATTTTTAGTGAGGCGCTAGCCGCAAAAGATTGCGGGGAGAGGAGGGGGGGGGGGGGGGTAGAGGGCGAAAAAAAAATACTAGAAAAAGTTTGCCTGAAATGAGTTTTAGGGATTTTTTGAGCTCAAGATGAGACATTATTGAGGGGGGGGGGAGGTCAAATTCAAACTTTGGAGAGGCGAAGGCCCCCCAAAAAAGGCGTAGAGACATTACTGAATATTTTAGAAAAAAACCGAGATATACCCGATCCGTTGCTTATAATTACCATCCATAGATTCTCCATTAGGACCGTGTGCTATGAAGACAATTTTCATCATTTTTTTAGGGATGTTTGGGGTTCTAATAAGCTGATAAACATAAAAATTTTCTGCTTAAAAGGGTTAGGATAGGATCGTTCTATTGTAATTGAACTTTCCTTAGGTTTTTTTTTTTTTTTTTTTTTTTTTTTTTTAAAGAACACTTTTATTGTATGCTGTTCTTTTTTTTCCAACTCTAATTATTTTTTAGTATATCAAAACCCAAACCTGATTGGATAGATTTAATGCACCTTCAACCCGAAGGCGGGCCCATTAATCTACCGTATAATTTCGATTCACTTTTTCTCGCCAAAAAAAGACTTGATTAAAAAATACTGTCAATTTATTTTCTCCTTTTGGTTATTTACGCTTTCACTGGAAAATTTTTCGATAAAATCGAAACGCCTGATATTTTCCTCGCAAAATCAAAAGCAATCAACTTTTCTTATAAGGAATTAATGCCCTTCTCCTTTTTTCCTTTTTCTGTTTGCCTTTTTAAAGAAGTAGGAGGTAGAGGAGGAGGAGGAGGAGGAGAAAAAGAAGAGGAGGAAGAGGGAGAAGAAGAAAAAAGAATAACCTTTTGAAAATAAATTTCAACTTTGTGACGGACTTCTTTCCAGATTTCTCGGAATCCAATTATTTACATCTAGGTGAAAAGAGAGAGAGAGACCAGTTTTTCGTTTTATAAGAAATCGGTTTTATTTTCAAACTGATCGAGATCAAGGAGAGAGAGAAACTTTTTTTTTTTTTTTTACGAGAAACTTTTCAATTAGTTTCTCGACACTGGTTTTTTTTTTTTTTTTTTAAGGATAATCGAATTAATTCTTGAATAAAAAACCCGGGATCGTTTTCTTGAATACGGCTCTGTAAAAGAAAAAAAGAAATGATTAACTGTAGGTGACGACAATTTAATTAAAAAGATCGAAGAAGAAAAAAAAAGGAAGAATTTGTGACTCGATAAAGAGGAAATGAATGAAAAAAGATGTTAATGCGAGTGATGATTTCAAAGCGTCGGAGTCATTAGCATAATGCATGAGTCTCACAATTATATCTACGATCAGGGGTGATCAAATCGGTGGTCCATCCGTCTCTCTCCCCCGTATTCGGAGGCTGGAGGCCATTAAAATTAAAAACAAAAAACGGAAACGGCTTTAATACGAAAAAAAAAAAAATTAAGTCTTGAGTAATGGAGCGGTGGCAAAAAAAAAAAAAAAAGCGTTTTTGATGCGTATCTTAATTTTAACACGTCTGATTAATTCGTTCATCTAGTCGTTCTTGTTTTTATAATCTTTCATTTAACCGCTTTTCGATCTTGGTTTAATATTTTGTATCTCGGTTTCATTGATCATCGGATGATTTAATCCCTCGATTTTGAAACGAAGGTCGCTTGGGTTTTGAACTGTTTTTTTTTTTCGGGATGTTTCGTCGGGTTTTAACGTTATTTTTGAGTAGATGGTGTTCATGCGTTGCTGTCCCGGGAATAATGCAACAGATTAATCATCACGGTTTATTTGTCAGTCAGACATGGAAACAATAACCACCAGTTTCAATTACTATAATCTATTACGTTCCGTTCATTTTGCTTGTAACTGAGTTTGTTGGCTTATGTCTGGTCTTTTTTTTTCAGTCTTGTGACTGAGAGTTGGAGCGTTTGCAAGGGCATGAATTTGGCCCGCGTGGGGAGTGACGTCCCTACCTGAGTATCTTTCTTCAGGGTATGAGGCTAGTAGAGGGCAGTTGTGCAGTTACTAATGCAGGAGTGAGGAGTCTGGGACATTTTCCGGGCATTGGCCACTTCTCGGCTTTTGCAGGCTTTGGGGAATAATCTCGAATAGGTTGTGGTGCTATGATGTGAGCACCTGGGCACCTGCATTCTCTACTTTTATCCAGTCCTCGGGCAGGCTAAGCTGGAAGACTGTAAAAGGCAGCCTTTCCTTGCCATTTGGATGAAGACAGAAGGTTACACAACCGTCTTACTTTCGAATTTTCAAATTTTCATTGTTACGATTCTTCGTGGTCGAGCAGCTGGACTTCAGTCCTGTAACAGACACTAAACTCTTGGCACTAGAACGGTTTTAATACAGAGTTCGACTAGATCCTTTGCTATGACCACAGCGATCTTTCCGGTTTGTTTCAGAGAGCAGTTCAGTTATGTCCGAAGAATAGTAGCTCCTTGCCATTTTGATTGAGCTTCCATATTAAGCGATTTAGTTATTTCTATACAGTAGCGCAGTCCTCGAATTTGAATAGGCTCTAAAAATTAGGAGCTGTTAAAGACCAAAAATTAGTAAATTATAAGCCTTGTAATGTTTCTTAAATTAACTTAAAGTCCTGCCGAGGAAGTGTTTGACTTGCCACTAGAAACACTAGGTGGTGGTCTTCAAGGCTGCTTTTTTTCACTAGAACTTTGTTCGGTGTCTTTATTCTGCTTTTTTCAAGATTTGACCTTTAATTGCGAGGAAACGAATTAAATGATTTTTCCCTGAATCCGACGAAAAATAAGGTTTTCAACGACTGTTTTTCGAAACTACAAAAGTTGTTAGGAGTTATCTCGAAAAGATTGACTTCTGAAATTTTTAAGGACCCTAGCAGTGTCGAAAGGCTTTTTCTAACCTTAACGATTATATTTAAAACGATGTAGGTACTCCAACACGCGTGTTGTCATAAAACGAACCCGAACGGACAAGTTTGACAACATGGCTGATAAATTGTGATTGATAAGATTTTCCGTAGCCAAAATTAGGGATTACAACATTGAGCGATTTTATTTCCTCAAACACAATGATTCCCAGAGTACGCACAACAAATCAACGAAAAAAAAAAATTTTATTTGCAATCCCGCTAAATCAGCGATCTGAAGTAACGACTCTATAAAAGCTATAAAAGAGGCAAAAAGTTGTCGATTACTTCGGGTTTCGGGGGACTGAAGTTAATTCGGAGGACTGAATAAACATGTAATTTTTCCGTTAAAAGCTATTTAAAGTTATCCAATTACTTGGATGTGACAAAGTATCATCGGATGCTAACAAATGGCGATCAGCGACGGGATGCCGCCCGTTGCTATAGAGATCGGGAGGGGAAGGGGAGGAGGGAGGTTAAAACGGGGGTGGTGGTGCTGGGGATCTACAAAGTGCGAACACCACAACAGAACGTCTAATCGATCTCGACGAGTTACTATTTACGATCTGTTTGTTCCTGTCAAAGGGGTTGGGGGAACTTCTCTTTTCATCATTTTTTTCCTCTCCGGGTTTTAAATAACTCGGGAAAAGATTACTTCTTTTTTTTTTTAACCGTCGCTTTCTCGCTCGGTACGGAAATCGTACTGTTAAAGTTTTTTTCGGGATGTCGCGAGCCTGAAGGGGATTTTGGGGGGGGGGGGGTGGAAATTCTGCTTTTGTGATTTTATGCCTAATGTAAATTTAACCAGTCAAATATTTTCGAATGGAAGCGGGATGACTTTTTTCAGAAAAGGGGGAGGTACACAGAAGAGCGAAGTAGGGAAATTGAAGAATAAATGGATGATAAGATTGAGGAGAATGAACGAAAATTGGAAACAAAAGTATGAAGTACGACTGCGAAATGAATGAAGAATTGAGAACTTTTTCTAAGTGCTGTCTCTGTGACGGAGATTAACTATCATCAATGCGATCTGCATATCGCTTTCAGTCATTATATATATGCTGGGATAATTAATGGAGAGACTTTCCCAGGATCTTCTGCATCGCAGAATAAGAGCCATATCGTTGGTACCTACAGCTCTGCCTCTTGGTGTTTGGACTAAAGCCTAGCTCTTACTACTATCGTTAGCTTCAAGGCAGTACTCATGGTACTGCTGCTCACCACCAGTTCATAACCCAGAGAGGAGTTCTCACCGTTAAGAGCAGGGGTGCCATTCTCTATGTGATCCACTGAATCCACTCTATGTAATCCCGGATCCAATGGTTGCCCTACCTGAGAGCTATAAATGGAAAATGAAGAGTTAAGATTGGGAACCCAGAAAGATGAAATTTGCACTCCAGGATATAACATGGAACCCATCGTAGAGATTGAAATGCCATCGGAATAACAGCCTTTTCGGTACCAAGACCCCGTAAAGTTGCAAGCACCATGTGGTCTGCTATTGTATAGCTCCCACAAGCCCTAAAAGTCCTATAATCCTTTTGTTTCAATTTTTATCCTACAAGCCTTAAAAATCTCTTATTCTCCTGTATACGCTACCGTCGCTTCCCGCAATCAAGCAATTCTAGGATTTCCTAAATATGATGTATTTTTCGAGTTCCTTAAAAAATTTAGTAATAATAATAGTCATTTCTGTGAATGCCTGGTGCTTTGGCCATTTTTTAAGTTACTAAAACCAAAACGGTTCAAAAAAAATTTACCGATGATTTTAAGTCAATTTGAAAATTGCCTTGGTTACCCGTAATAGGGCATTGTAAGGTCTAATTTCTGGCACTGCCCGGCCAACTTTAGAATCAACTCAATTTTAGGATTGCATAATTTGTCAGCGGGCTCTAAATGGCTTTTCTGAACACGAAAATCTTACTTTTTTATTTTCATTAATCAACGTATCCCCTGGTTAAGGAAAATGGGCGTTGTTAAATTGGGCCTAAGTCTAAAGCTCTTTTAACTTAATTTTTGAAAAAAAATTTATCTTTTTCTTTGAAATAAAAATCTAAGATTTTTCGTCAACTTTGTCTTTTTTTAGTCGTTTTAATAATTTCCCGACGAGAGGTTTAAAGTAAGTAAGTTTAAAGTAAAAATGCATAATTGCTTTGCATGCTGCACTTTTTTTTAAAATTTGACAAGAACGATCGTACCTTTATTTATTGTTTACCTTTGACATTATGGCAGATTATTCCTTTCCGTTTATTTTCCATTGAAAATCGTAAACAAGAATCTTCCACGCGGTAAACTTAAACCATTTTATATATATTTTCTTGAATCGATATCTGTTTTTTCCATTGACGTACAATTTTTATTTTTCTGCGTACTCACAATTTTCGTTTGGGAGATAATAAAAAATGTTGACTCTTTACTTTTTTTCCATTCGTTTTTTTTTTCCTCCCTTTTCGTTTCTCTCCCGTATTTTTTTTTTAAGTGGGTAAATATGTTTTCTGAAGCTTTTCGTTTTATCCGCATCAGACGAGAGGCTTTAAGGAGAAAAAAAATTTTTATTACTTTTATTCGTTTAGAGATTATACAAAATTGGTGACCCTCATGATGCAAAAATTTTCCAGCCGAGAAGTTTCTTTCCTCTCCCCCGGTTCATTCAAAATTAAATCCATTTTTTTTCCCTTCTGTATTTTTCGATCAAATTAGTCGGGGATTGTTTAACGTTCAATCAGGGCTCATTGATGAAAAATTTCATTTTTAAAATATTCGGGTTCCTTTTCGGTGTAATAAAAAAACGTGAAATAACTTCCTCCGGATGAGTAAAAAAAAAAACGTCACGTTAAAATTATTCTGTGCAATCGTTTGTTTGACAACCGTGTCGGAAACCGTCTGCGACTTAAACGAATTTTCAGTTATTGTGAGCCTCTCTCTCTCTCTTTCTCTCTCTTAATTGATATTTTCACGGGGGCTATTTATGTTATTTTCCTGCTTCTAAATCCTTTTTGCTTCCAAAAAAAATTTTTTATTTTTATTTTTTCTCTCTCTTTTGAAATTGAAACGCGTCGGTCTCATCTTTTTTCCTTTTAGTAAAAATTTTCAGAATTACAGAAAATATTCTCAAGAGATTTCATTTCAAGTTTTTTTTTTTAATTTTTTTATTGAAAATAAAAATAACAAAAAGATGAATCGGTTTTATAAGATTAAATGGATGCAGAGAAGAATTAAAACTTTGAGAAATTGCGAGCTATTTTGCTTTGAGGCACATTAGGAAGTTCATTTTTTTCTCGTAATGGGACTGTTTTCTGTGCTTTTTCTTTTTAGCTTTTTGACGGGTTTTGATTCCATTTAAAACAACGTTAAAGTTTTTTTTTTTTGTTAAATTTTGATTTATTGACTGATTCAAATTGTGGTTTTTTAGCTCTTCGATCATTTGAGCTTTTTCTGTGACGAACTTTACTCAATTTCATTTTGTTCTAATTCGAATGAACGAGATTTATTCTCGCAGGGGAGGGGAGGGAATAATGTAACAGATGCTGATTCGCTAGTAAATACCGTAAAAATGGCTGAAAATGACGGTCTGAATAAATTAAGATCGTCCATATATTAGGTAATAGTAATAAAAGTAATTGAAAACATTGTTGCAGGAAAAGGAAGTCAAAGTCGTGTTTATAGTAGAGAAATCATAATCGGACAGTGAGTGGTATTTTGAGGTTCTGTTTACACGAATATGTAAAAGAACCCCTGAAAATTGCACTTCCCTTTACCACCTTTCCTCTTCACCATTAAGGGGTCAATTATTTCTACGAACCAAGTATCATGTAAGACTTTTTCTCTGTTAAACCTTCAATCCGTTTAAACAAAAGAAACACAACAAATCCAAAAAGACAAAAAAAAAAAAAAAATCGGATATTACGTCCTGGATATTTGATTTCCTCTACCGAAAGAAGAATATGGGTCAGTTTTTACGAAAACGTCAACTAAAGGTCGCGAAGGAAAAGGAAAGAGGAAAAAAAGAAAAAAAACGGAAAATTTTTAGGAAAAAGAGGAAACTCTCCTTCTCTTTCTAAAATTTCTTTACAAAAGAAAATGGAAAAGATTTCGAAGAAACTGGAGGAGGAAGAGGATGGAGGAGGGGGACGAAAGGGAAGCTTTATCAAAAGACAAAGAAATAAGTTATACGTTTTCAAAAGTGTTTTCTTCATTTTCAATAATATTTTATTAGGCAACAGACCCTACTTTGCTGATTAAAATCGGCCATGAAAAGATCAAAAGGAGAAAAAAAAAATGAGACTTGAACCTCTTTTCCCCCCCACCCAACCACATGAGGATTTTTCTTGAAAAATTACCCATTAACGAGGAGTAAAATGTCGATCGATTAATTAATGAATAAAGGAAGTTCTTAATGTTATAAAAATGTTTTATTGAAAGGGTTTTTAAGATTTATTATGGATGTTTAACAATTTCATCTTTTGATGATAACAATCTCGAGTTAGCAGCTGTATTGAAGTTTACGGATTAATTAATCGTGTAATTATGGTCTCGGCGTAATTAAAAGGAGGATCCTCGGTTTTTATTTTTTATTATTTTTAAGTGTTACCCCGTATTACGCGCTCGAATTTTTGTCGATTTATCGAGAAAATAAAAACATTTAATTTTAATTTTTTTTTCTTTTTCTTTTATCGCACCCGGTAATAATCAGTGGTCGGAATCTCCGAACCCTGAATAAATCACCCTGGTAATCGCTTCTTAATGGTCCCTTTTGGTTCTGAGGGGCAGATTTATCATTTTGCTAGTCAACTCCCACCAGGGCTTTTGCTTCCTCAGGAAAAATTATATTTCATTCGAGTCTCTTGCAATATTTCTCTCTCCTTTTAATTTTTTTACTGCTTTTTCATGATAATTAATAAAATCGATACTTTTATTCCCATTAAAACTCTTTTAATAGATTTCTCGTACTTTTTTTCTTTTTTAATGAAAAGAAAAAAAAAGGGAAGAGAATTAAATAGTTATTTACTTTGCTTGGGGCGAAAATGACTGCTTCGTATCAAGCAATGCAAAACTTTTGTTGCTTTTGGATTGGAATCCATTGGTAAAAGTCACCTTCGGGCTCCAAAAATATAAGTCAAAGGTGTTCTTAAACCGTCTTCCAGCCAAGCACAATCCGAGGCAGATGCTACTTAACTTTGATGTTAATCTGGTTTAGTCAGTATGGTATGGCCGTTGGCAACAAAAATTTCCCTGACGCGGTAAAATTTGTACAGTTGTCTTGTCGAAAGAATAAATTGTGTTCAAATAGGAGACTGGTAAATAAGTAATTACGGTCCAGGAAGGAAGTAATACCAACCAACCTGAATAGTATATTACTGTCCCAGGACGAAAGAGACTTATTTCAAATTCAAAGTCGAGATACTGACCGTTCATAAATTAGTTTAGGAAGGCAGGGGGTCGCTCAAAATCTTACGCTAATGTTAAATCTCCATATGAGGAAGCTTATTTTAGCTTCTAAAGGGGGGAGGGGGGGTCTAAAATATCCAAAATCATGCTTACGTGATTAATGGACTACCCCATACCTCTTGAGCCCTCCTCAAGCATCAAAGCCGCTATCTTTGCATTTTGCTTAGTAGTGAAAATTTATTTTTGGGAGTGTGAGTAACCCCTTGATTTGACATTTCGATATGCAGAAAGCATGCGCGTCAAAAAAATCATTTTCTGCAAAAAATGTTTAAAGTCGATCTAATCGCTTATGTCAACGCCATAATCATTTTCTACTTTTCAAAAAGAAAAAAGAAGAAAGAAAAAAAAAAACACGCAGTCGATGACATTAACGGTTAAAAATCAAGATTACCTACAGCAGCGTGCAATTTTATATTTTTCTTTTCGCTAATTTAAATTTTTGTTCCCTTCAAATTGGCACCTATAACCGAAAAATATTTCACGAAAGAAAAATAAAAACGGTCGAGTCATAGGCTTAAAGAAAATGACACCTTGTCATTTAAGACGAAATTCGTTTCGTACATAGGTAGGCGAAAGAGGAGCTTTTTTTTTTCTTAAATTATTTTTCGTTTTGAAAATTATTAAGGATTTTACGGCCCTGCACCAGGAGTACAATGAGAACACTTTTTGTTTTGGTTGGCGTTGGGAAAGGAATATCTCGCGTCGTTGGCATCGAACTTTTAGAATGCCGAGTGGTAACATCTGGCGATTCGCTTAAAAAACGAAAACGATTCTCTAAAAATTCATCAATTTATAAAAAACATTAACTCCCCGTTATTTTTATTACGGAGAGATAACAATATATAAATGGGATGAAAGGAAAAACAATATGTGACTTATGAAAATAAAAAGTCATTCTGGCTAATAATCAACTAACGACTAATGGTTTTTCTTGTCAGTTATACTTTTCGACTTTCCAACAATATTTTTTTTTCTCTTAACTATTTTTAATTTTCTTGCAAAATCGAAAAGAAAAAAAAAAAAAACGTTTTTACATTATATGTGCAACGAAATCATATACTTGATCGTTTTCCGGTCCCGAAAGATCCGAGGGGTTTCTGACTCATGCATTTTGGTGCACACTTGATTATGCATTATTTTGCATTATGTGCACTTGCATTGCCATTACTGATTGCATTTCCTTTGCTCTAGATGAAATACCCCTTCGTGAAGTGCATTACTTTGCATTACCACTGCCATTGTTTGCAATGTCGGAGTAAGTAGTAGTGTCAGATACAATTTAAGAAATAAAATTAAAATATAGCCTACTGCATTTTCTATAGCCACATTTTTATATGATTCAACTTGAATAAGAATGATTGCATGCATTTTTTCATTTACGAAAGGGATCATAAAATCAATAAAAAAAAAAAAAAATTTTAAATACAAAGAGATAATCATCTCCACATCAATTATCTGTAACCGTTTAAAAGTATTAATTGCCCTCGCAATTAAGAGTGGAAGACAAAAAATTATAAAAGGGCAAATCCACGTAAAAGGAGGGATCCTTTTAGAATAATAAAATCCGTCGCATCAGATAAATATCACATCGTTTAAGCAAAAACGCTTTTATGACTTTAACCTAGGCTCCTTTTTTTTTGATGAGAGGTTGTAAACTAATTTGGAAAGGAAAAGCCGATGATTTTTCAAGAATTTCGGGGAACGAGCAAACGGGAATTTACATGACGAAATCGTTAATGTGACCGATTGTACATGTGGAAAAAGGTGTATCTGTCGGAACTGTCAGGTGAAGAAAATACTAAGACGAACTATCGACGATACTGTCAAAATGTCTGTATTTTAAAATGTGTTAAAAACTTTCAGGATTTAAATTCAGTATTTCAATAGTATATTTCAGTATTGGCGCAGAAAACAAATGTTTTCCACAATCGAGACCGGTTTGCAAGATTGAAGGAGAAGAACAACGTTGCTTTCGAAAGTTAAATATAAGAATTGTCAAACAAGTTGACCAACCTTTGAAACCTTTATTTTTTGCCTTGCCGGCAAACGGCAAATATATAGAGTTGCACGAAAAAAAAGGTTTTTTGTCATATTCAAGAAAAATCATGAGTTTAGAATGATCCAACCACGCAAAGAGAAGAATTGGTTTATTCGCATTTCTCATGTTGAAAAAATCGAAGTCTCCACACACGAATTATGAAAAACAATTCATACGACTTAATGCCGGCAAACCGAACCAAATCCAACGGGAATCGTCGGAAAAATTTAAGAAGCCAAAGCTTTGAAGAGAAAAAACAGAAAATAAACCAGTCTGAACAAACCAAAAACAAATGTTTTTGAACAGTCTGGAAAACTTGACTGTAAAAGCTCGAGAAACAGAAACCAAATTAAATCGAACGCGACATGTGTATTCGAACCGAATACGATAACAAACGATACGAAGACTGGTGCTTGCCGATTTTGTTTCTTTTTGGTTTTGTGCTGACAAAACCTAACCGAAACAAAACGCGTGCAGAGAAAACCGAACTGAACAATGAACACTTTATGGTAGAAAATATTTTTTTCAAAAACGAAAACTGAAATGCTCAAAGAACCGATTCTGTAAACGGTTCTAATCGAAACGAAGCGAAGTAAAAAATGTTGTGTTATCCTTAGATTCGCCCAAATATTGAATTTCGTGTCAACGAATTAAACAAAGTTCTCGTTTTATATCCTCCTTGTGACGACACAATCAATAAAACGACTTAATTTTATTTAATTGAAATGTCTTTTTGGAAAAAAAGTCCTTTATGGTTCTTTTTTTTTCATAAAAGCGAGATCACAGAGCGAGAGCTGATGTCGGCAATGTGATTCATTTTAAATGAAAAAAAAAAAAAAAAAAAAAATTAAAAAGCTCGATATGTAAAAACGAATTACCCCCCGTTTTTCACGGTCTGCCATGCTGGCTCAGCATAAATGAATTAAACACGATCATTGTGAGTAAGAAAATATATTATTTAACGAGTTTTTATTAATTTATTTATCATCATTTTTAGTGTAAAATATTAATGATGTACAATAAAAGCCATTATTATTAAGTCCGAAGCAGCTTATAGCGAGAGAGAGAGAGAAACAATTAATTTTATTTATTTCGATATTTTTCCCCTCCCTCGCATCGTTATTATCATCATTTCAGTTTTTAAAATGAATAAGTTTTTTTCTGAAAGAAAATCTTCTTCCGAAGGGGGAATATCAGATTGCGAATTGATTTCAAAAAAAAAAAAGAAGGTCTAGTTTGTTTTCCGAGTCGTATCATAGCGGAAGAGACTTTTTTTTTTCTTTTCCTTCTTTTCCTTTTGTTGCTCTTAAACCTCTTTTCAACTTGCTTGATCACATGACTGACGTTATATTTCATCTTCTTCACATCTTGCAACTCTATTTTTGAGAGAAGGGGAGGAGGGGGGAGAGGAACGAGAAAAACGTCTTTCCAAAACGGAAAATTGACTGCTTTTTATAACCGCGTACGGGTTTTTAACATTTTCACTATATTCAAAGTCGCGGAAAAAAATATTTTTGAAATTGCGTCATGATTTTTTTTTTTCAAGGTGGAGATCCGATTCTAATCATATACAATGGAAAAAAAAAAAAAATCTTGTCGGTAAATGACGAGGTGGGTCAGGCGATCAGCAGGCATTCCCTTCAATTAATTCCTCCACGTGATTTAATTATAGCATCCTAATATATTAAATGAAAAATTAATGCGATGATATACAACATTAAAAATTGTCTTTAAATACTTTTACGTGCTCGTACATTAAACGAATTAAAAAGTCGCGGTTGTATTTTTAGATTGCGATAATAGCATCGACAAAATGGTTTTACCGCACTATAAAACAAGCCTAATTATTTATTGACGGGGAATTATATTTTAACTTCTTCGTTCGTTACTTTTAATTACTTGCTTATTAATTCAAATGCTTGTAATTATAATTTATTATGAAGAGTGTGCCTAATCGAAACGTTGGGGTTTTCAATTTCCTTAGAGTTATGTTTTTCTTTTTATTAATTTTGTAATATGAGCATATTCCTTTAATTAACGCGAATATTTTGAAAGAGATCGTCGTTCGCCTACGTCGAAGTCGAAAAATTCATCGAAAAATGAGAAAAAAAAAAAAAAAAAAAAAAGGAAAAAATTGAAAATATAAACAAGGAAAATCAGGACGATTCGTTTTCTTTCTTTTTCCAAAATAAAGCAATGTTTTCCTGATTGGAAATCAAGAGCCGACAGTAAAAGAATTATGTATAAAAAAATGAAAAGTATTTCTCTTTTATGTCGGCAGTAGGGTCGGTCGGGGGAAATGTAAAAAAATCCGCCATCTTGTCTATGTAAACATTTTGAATTTTTTTCCACGGCTGATTTTCAGTTTTGAGAACTGAATGTGGGCTATTTCTTAGCTGATATATTCGTCTTGGGTGTGGGATGACCCCCAGTCAATTCGTTTCCCAATAACACTTTTATTTGAGTCCGTTTTTGACCCCTTTCCATTGCTAAAACATGGGGGAAAAGAAAAAACATGGGGTAAATGTAAAAGTCATTATTCCAGGCCAAATTATAAACGATTTTCAAATATTGCACAAGATACGTACCCAGCCTTTCATAGTTTATTAACTTTTTCCTATTTTCGTCCGTAAACAAACAAATAAGCAGATGAAATAAATAAATTTTAAAGGACTTAAAAAATCAGAGCCTTCCATTTTGTTCCTATCCTTTTCCATTGTGTTTTCATTTCCCCCGTAAATAAAAACATTGATTTAAATGGCGGATGACCGGCGATTTTTTTTTTCTTTTTATTTTACTTCGAAAATGGCAATAAGAAATGCTTTTGTGGGAAATAAATTGTGCCACATTGGTAGTAGAAGAAGTAAACTTTGAATTTACCTATTCAGTAAGTCCCCTAATTAGATAGAAAACTTTGTTTAGCAGATTTTTACATTTACCCCTGTTTTACTTTTCCCCCAACCGACCCTATATGTCAATAATATATTTGCTAAAAGAATGTTGTGTTTTCAAACCTTTTTTTTGGGGTTTGGGATTTCAATTTTTTTTTTTCCACCAAAATTAAGGTGCATTTAAAATTGGGAAAAATACGTTTCCAATTCAGTAGCCGGATAGAGCGAAATATTCAAACAAATATGGCCTCCTTCTAAAATCAACTGTTCTAGAGTTGGGAATGGTTTTTGCCCTTTAGGGACCGTCCATAAATTACGATAGCACGTTGGGGAGAAGAGGGGGTACTCAAATGCTAACTTTTGCTGACAAAGGGGGCGGGAGGGGTTTTACATATTTAACGTTAGCATTTGTCTCATGTAATTAACGTGCAAAAATGAAAACAATTTAAATTTTTTAAATTATGTAGCCTTACTCAGTTTTAAAAAAATTTTAAAAAAAAATTTCATTTTTACCCGCTCATTTGTTCTAAGTTTAGAAAAAAAAAGAAAAAAACTTTTTTTGCGAAATTTAAGTTTCGAAGAATTTCAGATTTTTTTTAATGATTAATATTAATTTTAAAAATAATTTTTAAGGGGGGGGGGGAGGTCCCGAAATGCTAATCTTTGCAAACAAGGAGGGGAGGGGGTCAAAAATGGCCAACAATGCGAACGTAATTTATGGACGCTAGGGTGGGCCGAAAAAAGCGAATTTTTGAATTTGAAAACGCCTGATATGGGAATCGATGCCTTTTTATAATACTATTAACCCCAATTTTTTTCAGATTTTTTGAAGGTCATCTTGAGGTCGCGCAATGACCTTGAAGTTTTTGAAAAGCCCATTTAAGGGCAAAAAATAAGAATTTTTTTTGCTGAAAAAAGTATCGCTTCCTATCGGAATTTTGCGTAGATTACGAATATGAAGTCAAAATCATTTTAAGAGTTCGGTTTTTGAGCTTTACGCCTATTTTTTATACACTGAAAAGGCTTTAGGCTGCTTTTCTTTTACCTTAAAAACTGTACACAAAAATGAATTTTGGACTTCATATTCGTAATCTACACAAAATTTCCGATAGGGAGCGATACTTTTTTTAGCAAAAAAAAAATTCTTATTTTTTGCCCTTATATGGGCTTTTCAAAAACTTCAAGGTCATTGCGCGACCTCAAGATGACCTTCAAAAAATCTGAAAAAAATTGGGGTTAATAGTATTATAAAAAGGCATCGATTCCCATATCAGGCGTTTTCAAATTCAAAAATTCGCTTTTTTCGGCCCACCCTAATGGACGCCCCTAAGAAAATACACTAAAAACTCAAAGATATGCTAATCGCTCTCCGTTCAAACAGTTTGGTACGGAGTAATCAGATCGTATCATATTATGATTTTTTCAAAAAATAGAGTACAGACAAAATGGCAAAATACCAGAAAAAAGTCTAATTTTTGACCGAAAAATGTTGATTTTTTTTAGCACCAAAAGAAACTGGAAAAAAGAAAGGTTGTCGAATTTGAATTTTGCAACCTCAAAAACGTAGATTCCGAGGGATTTTGTTAATATTTAAGTCTTCCGGGTAGTGATCGGAACTAGCAGACAAATAGTGTATATATACAGTATATACATAAAACCGCCTATGTTTAGCTTATGAGTATATATATACTAAGCCAATGTATACTGTATATTTCCGACGCGAAAATGATTTAAAAATATGAAAAAACAGGGCTAAAATTAATGCCATTTTTGGCCTAGTTTGGATTGAAGCGGCCTCAAAAATGAAAAGACATATTTTTTCCAGGAAAAAAGTCTTGATATTCACCCCCAAAAGAACCCATATTCCCGTAAAAGCTGAAATTAGGAACCTTTTGGAAATTTTGGAACACTCTAATTAGGCAATCCTGTTTCTTGTTTCTTTTTCTTAGTTTTTTATATTAAAATCTTTTTTTCTTCGTTTCCTTATACATTCCAGGGTTGCAAACCATTTTGGTTGCGCTTATGTTATAGTATATTACTACTCTAGGGTGGAAAATAAATTTTCCCGTCGAAGTTTTAAACGCGAGCGAAGCGAGCGTTTAAAACGACGGGAAAATTCATTTGACTCCCTAGAATAGCAAGATATTTTACATTACGAATCTACGGCGTCTTTTTGTTGTAAAAATCGCGTTTTAAAACAAAAAAAAATCGATTTTAAACATCGTTTCCGGTATGAATGACGTGCGGCAAATGGATTCAATTTTTTTTTTTACCGAGATGGCAACGTTGCAAGGGTATTAACCCTGTTAGACTCGTGGCATTAGACTCGTGGTGTACGAACAATTTCTATTTTTATTGTTGTAGAATTATTTTTTTCTTTTTTCTTTTCTTTTTTTTTTTTTTTTTTTTTTTTTTGCCAAATTTTTATGAATTTAGGAATTTACTAGCTGCCACCCCGTCAAAATTTGACGGCCCGTCATTCCAGGCCCGTAGCCAGCCTGAGAAACAAAGGGGGGCACGAGACATTCAAAGGGGGGCTCCAAATGGCCCCTTATAACATGGAAGATAGGGAAAATACATGGGCCAAGTCAAATTTACAGGGGGGCTCAAGCTTTTCCATAGGGGGGCTGAGCCACCCTATGCCCCCCCCTGGCTACGGGCCTGCGTCATTCGTTGCTAACTACCCAGTACCTCTTTATAAACGACATTTAAAATTTTACTACTTTCGGAATGACTTCCAGCCTAAGATTATCGAAGGAAGAGGTTCTAGATTTGGCCACGTAGAGTGTTGGCCATGACTAAAAACTGTAACTGGCAGTTATACGCCGACCTTTTGGAAAGTTTGGGCTTGTTGAGTTATTGATTGTCGTGTAAAAGGCAAGGCGAATAGGAAATAGGCGTTTTTTGAATAGAAAAGGTGTTGATGAATCAGAAGCTCTCAGGTCAATTTGAGAAAGTAGAATTCTTCTTCCAACTTTTTAATTATTTCCAATTCTAAAATTTTATCAGACATATTTTTTACAATCAAGCGAATCCCATTTCAAAGCCCTTCCTCGGAATCAAAAATTTCTCAACAGAATAACAATAGCGCCTGGTTTAAGGGTTAAGGTATGAGGAGGCAATGACCCAATTTCAATACTATCTAAAATTCTGTGGGATATTGAAGCATTTCTTGTTTTTCTTACGTGATGAGGATTTTTATGCTTACGTAAGTGCAAGAGGTACCTGATAAAAGGGCAATAATTTTGTTACTATTGATACTGCAATGATCGTTTTTAATTAACAAAATCGTTATTTTAGGGAAAGTTTCACTAATTGTTTTCAAATCAAATTTGGTCCCATAAATTTCGGAAATAATGTTAGTTTCGGATGTTAAACATTGCGGAGTGCAACGCCAGGCTGCTTTCAAAGTGTAGGATACGTCCCGTCTCCGATTTTTATGAGGATATCTCCGATTTTTTATGAGGACAGCGAACTCGATTTCTCCGTTATTAGCCCTCATATTTCTAGTTAATCTAAAAATCTTAAAAATCGGCCACTTTAGTGTTCGGTTGTTTATGAGTTGTTAGGTGTGTTCAGTTCGGTTTTGGGGGTTGTTTTTCCGACTTTTCCGGAAAACCCGGGAAAATTTTAAAAATCCCGACCAATTGGGCAAATCTACACGTGAAGAGCTTTCGTTCAAAAAAAAGGTCGTCAAAATCGGTCGGATAGAGACTGCAGGGCGACTGGAAATACGTTTTGGGGGTGTTTTTCCGACTTTTCCGGAAAACCCGGGAAAAATTTAAAAATCCCGACCAAATGGGCAAATCTACGCGCCAAGAGCTTTCGTTCAAAAAAAAGGTCGTCAAAATCGGTCAGATAGGGACTGCAGGG
Organism: Liposcelis bostrychophila; assembly: GCA_037577465.1. Taxonomy (NCBI): domain Eukaryota; kingdom Metazoa; phylum Arthropoda; class Insecta; order Psocodea; family Liposcelididae; genus Liposcelis; species Liposcelis bostrychophila. The sequence goes on along the minus strand of CM075209.1, from coordinate 24,565,119 downwards.
CGACTGGAAATACGTTTGGGGGGGTCTTAGCGTTTTAATATATAGATTTTTCAAAAGTAGTCAAATGTGGATTTATTTAATTTTTTTTTTTTTGGTTATGTTTAAAAACAATCTGATTTTGTGGTGTGAGGGTAATTTGCCGCAACAATACCGGAAATACCACCTTGAACGGGAAAACGTATTTTCCTCCCGTTTTTCTATAGCGGAAAGTACTTCTTTCCGTCGATGAGTAATGTAAAATACACTGAACCGAACCGGATTTCCCAAAAGCTAAACATTGGAACCCCAGACGGGCAATCCTTGCCGGTTCACATCATTCTCGGGTCTCTTTATTTGGTTTTCTTGATTTCTTATGTGGTTTTTGTCTGATTGCTTTATAAAATTTGGTTGATTGATTGATTTTTCTTTCATTTGGTTTTCTTAGTTCGGTTGTTTTTTGATTTTCTTAGTATACCCTTCTTTTCTTATTTTGTTTCTGTGTTTCTTTATCTGATTCTTATTTTTGTTTCTTCTTTTTATTATTATTTCCTCCTGCCGTACTTGTTTGGTTATTTCTCCTTTTTCCATTCTTCTGTTCAGTTTCACATTCTCATTGCCTGGCATAAAATTCTGGAAAATTTTTTATCCTTTATTTCGACCTATTTTAAATTCTTAAGATCGAAATCCTATTGCACCCTAGCGGCATTGTCCTGGATATGTTTACCCTATTTCCCCTAAGATTGATCATGGAAGCAATATAGGCTGAAAAACGACCGACAAACACTCCCCAGCTTTAAATTTCATATATTCATATTTAATGGTAAATACGCGTATGAGACTATAAAAATAATCCTCTGCTTTCAGTATGTGTTCACCCCCTTGCGTATATGATACTGAGGGCACCCATGCAAAGAAACATAACATAAAAATATATATAAAACAAATTGGACGGATACTACGTGACATTTAAAAGCATGACCGGATGCGTCGGTTTTAACTTTACACCAACTTTACCAAATGAAGATGTCAAAGAAGAATCTGTTTGCTGTTTTCTTTTTTTCTTTTTATTCCCGTTTCGAAGGCTTTATGGTGCATTTGGGTTGGTCTCCGATGATCGCAGTCGAGAATTGATGTCACCCAATTTCACCATCAAATTTACGTTTTTTCAACATGCAATCCTTTGAGAATAGCATTTCATCCATTGAATATATTTATGGATGTATAAATATATTTATTTTTTTCCCCCCGGTTTTTTTTCTCAAGGTAAAATAGATGAAATTTTATTCGAAAAAGGAAAAGGGATTAAAAACGAAACAAAAAAATAAATAATGGGGATAACGCTGAAAAAAAAAAAAAAGAAAAAAAAAATTTATATATCGATATTTTCGCTAATAAGTGTGTCAATAAATTTTAGCTCTTATTGTTAGTTTTCAGCGGTTAATGGCCATTTAAATGCAAATGACACGGCTCGATAACAAATGCGTTCGACGACAAATCATCCCAACATCATTTGTAACGTTTAAACGCTTTCAGAACAAAATTTGTCTTTTTTTTTTTTCTTTTTTTTTTAAACCCTTTTTATTTATTTATTTATCATTTTTTTTTCTCTCTTCCCCAGATGGATTAACGACATCGAAGCCCGTGAAAAGGAAAAAAGAGCTGTCGGATAAAATTTCCGGGTCGGGGAATTTGAGTTTATCTTCGTCTCAACAGGATCTCGGGAGCGGTGCGTTAAGTGACGGTGGACACAGTTCGGACAATGCGGATTGCGAAAGGAAGAAAAAGAAGGCTAGGACGACTTTTACCGGTAGACAAATCTTCGAATTGGAGAAACAGTTCGAGCACAAAAAATATTTGTCTTCCTCGGAAAGGAGCGAGATGGCGAAACTTCTTCAGGTTACGGAAACTCAGGTAAGCCGAAATTTTTACATTTTTACAAGGTTTTTAGCGTTTGAATGATTGTGGCTCTGGAGTTTACAACCGCAATCTCGCAAACCTAGGTCTTACCGCATTTATTTATTTGTTGACAAGAAACAGACAGGGCCCTGTTCGGCCGCTCCGTAAAACGTAAAAATGCAAACTTCCGAGAAAAAAAAGTTGGACACAAATTTTGGAAAAAAATCTTAAATCAATGCTGCTGACCGAATTGAACCGAATTGTATTCCCCATAAGCTAAACATTGGAACCGGAACGGGCGGTTCTCAGCCCTGTTTATTTTTAGCTTGGGCAGTACGGCCCTCAGGCCGAATCAGGTATTAAGGTATTGCGGCAATATCTAATACCTGATTGGTTGAATTAGAAAATATGTAATTAATATCTTGATGGCAAATTTTTTTTCGGCTGTACCTAGTTGTGACTGACTTTTTTAAAGTTTATCTTTTTGGACAAAATAATCTGAACTTTTTTTCACATTTCCGAATTCTCTGAGCCTAAATTATTCAAATAATAATTGACCTTTTTTTTTTATGATGGAATTTTCGGTCCTGGAATTATTTTTTCTCCCGTTTTTTGTGACTTAATTTTTTTTTTTTTTTTTTTTTTTTTTTTTTTGCGACTGGAACATTCGCTTGACCTTATTTTTATAGCTCCCATTTTTTTTCATTATTATAAAATTTGTTATTTTTAATTTGGGCAATGCAGTCCTCCGGTCCGAAACTTTGAATTAAAAAAATGCCACTTGTTCGTTTTCCGCGGAATATAAATAGCGGCGGCTTTGATTTTTCGAATTCTACAGCTGTAATTGCTCTAAGGAATCCCATTCACGATGTGAATCAATGAACTTAAAAGCAATATTGCTTTCCGTTTTCGCCAATCCAACCATTACGGAAAAATACGAATACAACCGACTACTATGTAGGATCGACTTACTTATTTATTGGAATATTTATCACCGAGTTCTAATCGTATCGAATTTTTCGCGTGCCGTGGGATGTCGAAATCCTGAACCGTCAAAATTTTTAAAACGACATAATGCAGTTTGACAAGATAACCCAATTAACATATGCAAAGAGTTTTTTTTTTTTCTCGAACTCAGAATGGCTACTTAATACTATATTTTATTAATTTAAAAACATTTTAAAAAGGAATGTTATTTCGGTTAAGTGGTTTCGAGTTTATGTATCTTTTTTTGACGGGATCAAAATGGAATGCCCGATTTCGAATCGGGTTTAAATCTCTTAAAACGGATTTTTATTTGACACGCTAATGCTCCATCTAATGAAACTGCATATATACAGTCGTCCGAGGTTAAAATGATATCTTTAAATATCGTGACTTATTCGTTTTTTTTTTTTAAATAATAAAGTGGCTAAAATTTTTTCGCTCGAATTTTTTTTTACGATTCCAAAAAAGAAGAATAAAATTTATCGCGTTTTATTCGACTCCATATTTCTTCATTTTCGACTTTCGTGTCCCTCTGTTATATAAGTAAATAGGATAATGTGTTCGAGGATGCCACGTTCGACAGTAGTCGTCGCGTGACCCGAGTTTAATATCCAGCCGAGTCGAGAAATAAAACATATTTTATTGAATGGTTTATTGCCGAAATCAATGGCTTCATCTAATAGTTTTCGTGTGTTTGGGTTGGGTTCCGAGCTCATCTTTTTACATCCATTTTCCTAAAGCTATGACAGCAATCATTTATTTCCAATTTTTTGAGAGGTTTTCATGATTCTAAAATGTTTCGTTTTCCCCCGATCTGGGCGATAAATCAATAAAACCAATAAGATTTCTAGTTCAGAGGAGAGAGAGAGATTGAGAGAGGGGGGGGGGGGGGGGGGGGAGAAAGAGCGAGAGAGAAAAAGGAAGCGACTCCTACTAAATGTTTTTTAAAAAAATAATTGACCCAAATAGTTCATGGACCTGATTCCATAAAAAACAGCATTTGGGAATTCAGAAATAAGGCCGAAATACCTTCAGATGGTTGTTATCTTGGGAGAAGACCATTCTGCACTATTTTTGCATCAGATGCCGGACCTTCGCAATGCCTTGCATTATTTTTGCATCAAATGCACTTTTCATTACCAATTGACCTGCATTACTTTGCATCAGATGCACTTGCATTACTTTGTTTCAGATGCACTTGCATTACTTTGTTTCAGATGCACTTGCATTACTTTGTTTCAGATGCACTTGCATTACTTTGCATCAGATGCACTTGCATTACTTTGCATCAGATGCAATATTTCCGGAATATATGCAGCACTATGCATTACCTTGCATTACCCCGGCATTAGAAGCAGTCCTTTATAGTGAGTGCGATATCTCTGCAGTACATGCATTACTTTGCATTACCACCGCATTCCTTGGTGTTTTTGCATTACTTTTTGTGAATAACCGTTTGCTTTTCCTGCACTATTTTTGCATCAAACGCACTTTGCATTACCAATGCATTACCTTGCATTACCTTTGCTTTAAATTTAGTCCTTTTTATTCAGGGCAATACTGCGATATATGCATCACTTTGCATTATCACTGTATTACCACTGTATTACAGACTGCATTACCATTGCATTAGATTCATTATCTTTGCAATAATATTTACCGCTAATTCCAAATTAAATTGTTAAACGTTAAATTGTATTAGGAACTTTATTAATAAATTGATTCGCGGGGAAACCCGGCACGCGTTTTAAATCAATCGTTTTAATTTTCTTTTTATTTTAATAGACAAGCAGCTTTATTGAAAACGAAAGCATAAAATTGAGGGGAAGGGGGGAACTCGGGGGAAAGGAAGAAAGGAAAAAAAAAAGAAAGGCGAAGCAATCTCAAACGCGAATTGGACGTTAATTAAAATAGACTGGGAAGTAGTCTTCGAGGTAATTTCGTGTAATATTTATTAAAACAATGAGAGAGAGAAGAAAAAAAAAACGAATGGAACGGGAAAAAAATCGCCCCGCTGCCATAACAACATACGATAACAGAGTTAATCATTTACGATGTTATTAATAAACAAACAATGTCAGTTTCTAAAAAATATAGTAATTACCGACTATCGACTCCTTTATTTTCTTTAATTACTCAATTTACTTACACATAAAAGCTCGTTAAGAATCGACCTTTTTTTTTTCTAAAAAATTAAAACGTTAATCGTTTATTCATAAATTACCGCCTTTTTTTTTAAGAAGAAAATTTTTGGCGCGGATCGATAATAATTAATCTTGGGAGAAACTTTCGGGGGAAATAAAAATTGGAGCAAGCCACTCTCTCATTAAAACAACTTTTTGTCTCTCAACCTTTTTAGTGGCAATAAAACGACAACATCCAGTTCGAGCCACTTAAAATAAGCCATTAGTGTTTTCCCCCACCACTTTCTCCAGGATCGGATTTTTTCCTTTTTGAGAAAAAACATTAAGCAAATGTTTTTTTCCTCTTCGCAAATTAAATTCTTTTAAATTAAAAATCAGTTTCGGTCTTTGTATGCGACGTGGCAGTAGGGAAGTGGGAGTAATCTTGATGCAAATGGTCACGTTCTTGGTGCCACGTTACGTTGTGTGACTATTCTACGGTCACATAGATCGGCCATCTTGGATTGATTGATCTGAATGGAATGGACCATGTTGTGGTCTCGTAATCCGTCTCATAGTCAGTCACGTGATCCGCCACATAATGAGTCACGTGATCCGCCACATGTTGAGTCACGCGATCCGTCACGTGGTCAGTCACGTGATCCGTCACATGGTCAGTCACGTGATCCGTCACATGGTCAGTCACTCAATCGGCCATCTTAATTGGCCATGGAGGATGACTTTATTGGAATAACGACGTGACCTCCGCCATCCATTTTTTTTTTTTTTTTTGGAGGTGACCACCACTTTTTATTTCGGAAAAGTTTACAAAATTACAACTCAGGGTGTCTACTGACCTAAAAAACCTAAAAATGACCTTAATTTGAAATTGTGACCTAAAAAACCTAAAAAACCTAAAAATGACCTTAATTTCGTTGATCAAACAAAAAATTGATCTTTTTTCTAATAAAATTCCGTTAAAAATTCCAAAATCGCGAAGAGCAAACTCTGGTGGTGAATAAGTGAACTTAATTCGGAATAGATTTCTAAACACCGTTCAGAAATCAGTAGAGTGAGTCTATGTTTATTTGCACAGTCAGAGTCTATGCTTATGAAAAGATTGGTGGAGAAATGAAAAATTGACTAAAAGAAAATAAAGTTTTTAATTTTTTTCTAAATTTTGATTGACTATCCTAAAAACTATTATTTACTTTATATGGAGGATTCATTATTTGTGTTATTCAAGTTGATATTTTTAATTAGTAATTATTCTTTTCAATTCTTAATTGATCTCGAGTTTCAAGTCATTTTATGTTTTTAATTCATTTAATTATGTTTTTAATTCGTTTATATAATTTTTGCAAATATCTTTAAATGATGATGATGTTGATTTCAAAAATGGATGTAAAATTAAAAAAAAAATTTTCCAAAATTTTAATAGGCCTATAAGTATTTTTTGCATTTACACTTCCCCAAAGAAAGACCTAATTTTTTTAAAAAAAAGGACCTAAAAAACCTAAAAATGACCTAAATTTTGAACTTCATTTCCTAGTAGACACCCTGCAACTAAATTCGGAACAGCCTCTAAAAATTAAAACAGATTTTTTTAGGAGTGTAAAAATGTATGAATCTTTGATGAAGAGATTTTAAAAGGATTTCCGGTTTTAAATAACTCGGGGAAGAGGGAAAAATTCAATCCGACAATGATTATAACCGAAGCCTCATATAAATGGAATCTCAGACATTTTAATGAAACGTTTTTCCTTTCTTTTCTTTTTGCGTTTACAGCCTTGGGTGAAACGGCGGTTCTTAAGGAACTGTAGGGAAAAAGAAGGAGCAAAAAGGAGAAAAGAAAGGGCAGTAGGCTGGTTAAAAAGGGGGGCGAATGGTTGGGTTGAGGGAGAGGACGGGGGGTGTTCAGCTACTTAACTTTTTCAACAACAAATCACGAACCAAAAGGAAACTTTTCCTTAAGAAATTGTTTTAATAGGCGGTTTTTCGGGAGGAAAAGTATAAAATTTTATTTCGTTACCATATTTAAACAACTTTTCCCACACGATTTGAGAGGGGAAATTCTTTTTTTTTTTTTTTTTTTTTTTTTGTTTCACCAATTAAATAAAAATAGTTGTAAAAATTTAATTTTTTTTTACAATCTGGTAATTTATAGTGTTGCAGCAATAAAACAAAATAAAAATAAAAAAAACCAGGATGAAATAATAAAAAGTTTCTTTAAAATATTTTTTTTATAGATTATTTATTTGTCAATATGTCAAATGCGAATAACCAGAAGGATGAAAAGGGGTGGAGAGAACAACTGCTATTAAATCGTCTAAAAATACCGTATCATTTTCTGAAAGCTGCGGCACGTTTTCTTTTCTCTACCTTGTTAAACACGAGCTCTTAAACCAATCAGGTTAAAGCTAAACGATTAATAACACGTTTAGAAAAAAAAAAATTCATTTTAAACGTTTGAAAAATCGTTATTAATTTAATCTCTTCAGCCTATTTATGAAACTCGGAATTATAAACGTCTCATTGTTGTTTCATTTTTGAGCGCTGGATGGGAATAAGGAAAAGTAAAATTAATTGGCAGAAATTCTTAACATTGTAGTGATTGTAACAAATCGGTAATGTCGGTAACCGACGGATTGATACCGCACAATCGAAGGGTAAAACTCGTGCATTTCGGTGGACACTTGACTTTGCATTACTAATGCACTTGAATTGCTATTGCATTGCGAATTGCATACTTCATACTTTACATGTTTTTTTTTTGCCGTTATTTACAAAAATGCTTTAGCATTAGGTGTATACTACTTCATTAGGTGCATTAAATGCATTACTTTGCCCTACCATTGCATTTTCATTGTTTGCATCGCTTGCATTACCACTGCATTGTTCGCACAACTTTGCATTTTTACATTATGGTGTACACTTTTTTTGGGAATGAATAACGTCTAAGTCACGTGCCTATGCATACACATCTATGCAGCTATGCATGTGCCTATGCATCTAAGGAATTATTGTAATTTTTCATTGTAATACTATGATGGCGACGATCACGTGACTGCCACATCCAAGATGGCGGCCACCTTCATTATCATTTGTCATATACCGAAATGCAGCATTTTGTGGCGGTTGTCTTCATTACCATTTTTCCTTTTTAAAATTGACGATGATGGCGGACTTGCTGGCCGTTACCTCATTATGGTGGTAATGTGGCTCGGAAGTCCCAGACCCGTATTCGTGCCAATAATAAGATGGCGGTAATTACTCGATCTTGGCATTCAATTCCCTGTAGCCTTCATAATCATTCCAAGATGGCGGAGATCACGTGACTTCGCGGCGGCCTTCATAGGCTGTGCAAGCGTGACATCACTCATGGATTTTGCCCATAAGGGTCTTCAAAGTTAATATGGCCGCTAAGTACGTACAGGATCTTATGTCTTCCAAGTTGATAGCATAACGATATTGTAGAAGGCGGCTGGCACACCCTATAGTCGTTCAAGTTTGGCCATCTTGCTCAGATTGGCTGCCATTTTTATGGCGATTTCAATGCAAAGGGGGGGGGGGGGTTATAATGAAGAAAGTGATTGTAGATACTGACACTCTATGCCCTTTAGTTCTACAAATTTAAATCCAATTTTTTTTCCTTTTTTCAAAAATGTTGCAGAATTCATTTTCATCTCCGACATTCAGCAGTCGCGCCATTTTTTCTCAACAGTAAAAGTCTTCGGATGTTTTCTGGCTTCCCGTAAAAATTCCTTTTGCAAAATTGCATTTAAACGCACTGAAACAGGTTTAATTAGAAAAATCGTTTTACAGTCTAACGTTATTTTTCAAAAACAAAAAATAAAACGGCTCTTAAAAGTTCTGTTCTTGATGAGCGAATGAGAAAAAAAAAAGAATAAGAAAAACCTCCCGGAAAAACAAATAAAAGATGAAAAGACGAAAGACAATTAAAGATTATAAGAAGGAGAAGGAAAAAGTTAGTAAAAAGTCTCATTTAAAAGCCATAAGGATCTCTCCATGTGAGGACCATTAGAGAAATATAACATTAGGAAAGTTTAAAACCACTAAACGAAATTTCAATCTGTTTTTGCAAAGCCATTAAAAATACATTTAGGAAACTAGGAGTTAAATCAAGAAGAAAAATAAGAGGTCAAATCCGAAAACGAACCGCATCCCACTTCGTCCTCGACGTTTCGAACCGTCCCTTTTCCTTTTTTTCCCCTTCCATTCCTGGATTTTTTTTTCCGTTTTACAATATTCTCCGATCTGAATATGTTTAATCCGGGAAATTTCGGGAAATTTTAAAAGGGCACAGGAGGGGGAAGTTTCGAAAATTCGGTTTAGAACCGGTTCGGAGGAAAACCGGTTTTCACGAATTTCTGTAGAGGTCAGGGAGAGCTTGCCGCGGAAGCAATGAAGTTGCTGCCGGAGATAATCAGAGGGCTTCCGTTGCCCGTCTCCATCCCTGGCCCCCTCCCCCTCTTTTTACATCCCGGGTTTTCGAAAAAGGGTTAGCAGAAACCATTTAGCGAGGATTTCGACTTTCGGTATTCGCTTCACCTCTAACGTGTCTGCACCAAAACCCTTCTTTAATTAAACCCCATCAAAAAAGAAAAAGAAAAAGAAAAAAAAATTCTGGACCACACCTGATTTGGTGAATTTATCAAGTGATGATCCAACAAATTTTTTTTTATTTTTTTTATTTGTTTTGATGTTCATCGCTTTGAGCTTTCTTCTTTTTACCGCCTTGTAAGTAGATTTATCGTTGCCTGCGAATACTCGGGGATTTTTTTTTATTAGACTGCGCCCATAGGGAACACCACAATAAAATTTTTTTTTACGATACAATTAAAAAAAGACATCTTCCATTTTTTTTTTTTAAATTTAAACAATCGCATTAAGATGAACAGTAACCGATTGTTCTTCTTCTCTTAAAAAAAAAAATGCTTAATCTCTTGTAATTTATTTACAAGACGCGGTACCTTATGAAGACTTCAACGAGTTCATTTTCTTAAATATCCTAATTAAAAATAGTTTAGTATCGGATTGTGTAGTTCCGCTAATAATTATACAGTAGTCGGCACACCTTAGTTTTCTTCATCGCTAACCATATCATTCAAGTGGTGCGTGGGCAGCCCTTCTCCATGAGAAACTGAACCTATCATTTTTTTGTTTCGGCTTTTTTTTTTCTTATATAAAGGAGGCCTTACACTGGCTAGACAAGTTACTTATCCACTTCCAAGAGATCATTTAACTCGCAGTGACCTCTGAAGGGTTTTTTTTTTTTGTATCGATGATCGGTTTCGATGTATCGGTAGTCTTCAAGGAGACCGACGAAGAGTTTTGTTAATTAAAATCACGTGATATAACACAGGCCAACCTGCCTGTGAGTCTCATATATGTACCTTCATATGGATATGGTCCATTTAAAGAATGGCGCTTAGAAGGCTGTGGAAATTTAACTTTAAAAAATACACTTTGTTTTCAAACAAAAAATTGTAATCGCCTATTTTAAATTAGACCTTTTCATGTGGAAGTACCGAGAGGCAACTCACTAGAGTATTTTGGGGTACACTTGAGTATGTATTACAGTATCCCCGTGTTCCAGGCTTATATTTCATTCCATTTATTCATTCCAGGCTGTACACCTTGTATTATAATTGTATTCCGGCTGCCTACAGTACTATGTAGTGCGGCATACACTTACACTTATTCCTTTTGGAGGGGCACGTATTGGAGTTGTAAGCTAAGAATAAAAAATAAATTTCCGAGAGTTCCCTGGAATGTTTCACTCTGTGAAAAGTAAGCTGTTAAAGTCGTACTGTAAAACTTTAATGCAGGTTGATGAGCAGACTACCCATCAAGAAAAAAAGTTGAAAAAGCGATTGGGAGTGTTAATATTATGTTACATTTAAGTCTCCTAAGTAAGAAAAGTCTTATCATCGGCTTTTTAAGTCCGGTAAAAAAAAAACCGCATTTTTTACCTTTAGCAAACCATCATAACAGATTTTTGCAAAAAAAGCCTTTAGTTGAATTGTTGAACTTGGATTGCTGTAGTTTTTTAATTACGAACTCAAAAAGCTACAAATTTTCAAATAATTGAGAATTTTTAATAAATTTTGGGCCATTTGTCAGAGTTGAAAGATTCCTAAATTTTTTTTTAAAGTCTAGAAAAAAGTAGAGAATCTTTTTAGACCCTAAATAACTGATTTTTTAATATCACCTTTCCACAAAATCACAAAATCTTCACCTTTCCTGTATTAACATCCCGTTTAAACTCTCCTCTTTCAAGGTGCATGAACCTCCTTAACAACTTATGTGCTAATCAGGAATTGGATTTTTTCAATATGTCGCTCAATGATTTCAAAAAAAGAGTCACGGAGTATCTTCTTTCTGATCATATTTAGTTCATATTGTAAACATCTTCAATTTTTATACTTTTGTTGAACTTATTAATTTTTTATTTTTGTTTATTTTTATATTGTTTTAAAAATTCTTTTTTTTTTTAACCAAAATTTATAATAGGGCTTTTTTATAAGCCTGTAAATTTTGAGTCCAATATAATAATAATAATAATAATAATATGAAGCAAAAATCGGAGAAGGTAGATTTTGTTTTTTGAAACACCCCCTCGAGTGTTCCTAGAGAGAATCAATTCCCGGAAATTTTAAAATTTTATATTACCGTTGGAGAATACCCTGACTGAATCTGACATGATTTCAAGGCGAACTTATGATCGCTTTCATCCCTGATTATGCGATATACTATTTAAAATAGATTACAGATTTTGTTAGCCATTATTTCATTCTGAGTGATACTAATAAATAATTTATTGGTTAATTCTGTTAAAAAATTGTCATTGAAGGGGTTAAAGCTCTTTAATCCGAATAGAAAACAAACATTTTTACATAAAAATAAAATTTTTGACTATTCAGTGCTTACGGAAACTTTGAAATTTTTAGGTCCCCAGGACACGGCTAAATGACTTCCAAAACATCTGAAAAAATTTGGCAATCTTCTTGCTGTTACTAGGGTAATTATGGGGTGCGTTCGCCGAAATTTTTACATTACAAAACAATACATTTTTCGAGTGCTACACATTTAATCGAAATACCAGAAACGCAAATTTACCTTTTTTATCTTTTCCAAATTTTACAAGCACAAAAAATAGAAATAATATCCCATACCAAGCCCCCCTAGAATATAATAAACTGCTTAGAGAATCAAAAAAATTCCAGAAAGCGATTGCAGATTCCATTTCTATTAATTCCTTGAAAAAAAATTATAAAACACAACCTATTCGACATTAGGGTGATCAGAAAAATAAAAAGTGTTTCTGATTTTGTTCTTCACGAAAAAAATTGGTTCATTTTGGGGTAAAAAAGCAAGAAAAATTTTGAAACAATTTTTTTTCAACGATTTAGGGGTGGCGCAGAGCAGAAAAAGAGCCTAAACCACAATTTTTTTCTTAGCATTTAATGAAACGAAAATTTGGCGCATTTTTCCGTAATTGAATTTTACAAAAGTGGACTTTATAGGTATTTTTGACGACGTAGAAGACGAATTTCACCATCCCGATTTTCTCAGGCCAATGCCTGAGTCGCTATTACCGCATTTATAGCGCTTAAACCTGATTTTTTGGGCTTAATTTTAATTTATGTACAAATTTGGAGCCCCCAAAATTTTTTTTCCCTTTTAAAGTTGCTTATACTTATGAAAAAAAGCCCGAGGAAAACGAATTTCAGTATCCCGATTTTCCCCGATCAACGCCTGAGTAGGGGTATAACTAAAAATTTGGTTTTTTGGGCTAAAAATTGATTTTTTTGCCAAAAAATGGCGCTAATTCCTTACCCGTTCGTTTTAGAAATCATGTTCAATGACATTTTTTACTCAGGACACTCCAATTAATAAGGATCTTTTGTGTTTCGAATCAATTTCCAAAATTTTTTTACGGATTGAAAAAATTTGGAACTTTAAAAAATTATGAATAGAATTTGTGACCGTAACAAAATTTCGGAAATTGATTCGAAACACAAAAGATCCTTATTAATTGGAGTGTCCTGAGTAAAAAATGTCATTGAACATGATTTCTAAAACGAACGGGTAAGGAATTAGCGCCATTTTTTGGCAAAAAAATCAATTTTTAGCCCAAAAAACCAAATTTTTAGTTATACCCCTACTCAGGCGTTGATCGGGGAAAATCGGGATACTGAAATTCGTTTTCCTCGGGTTTTTTTTCATAAGTATAAGCAACTTTAAAAGGGAAAAAAAATTTTGGGGGCTCCAAATTTGTACATAAATTAAAATTAAGCCCAAAAAATCAGGTTTAAGCGCTATAAAAGCGGTAATAGCGACTCAGGCATTGGCCTGAGAAAATCGGGATGGTGAAATTCGTCTTCTACGTCGTCAAAAATACCTATAAAGTCCACTTTTGTAAAATTCAATTACGGAAAAATGCGCCAAATTTTCGTTTCATTAAATGCTAAGAAAAAGATTGTGGTTTAGGCCCTTTTTCTGCTCTGCGTCACCCCTAAATCGTTGAAAAAAAATTGTTTCAAAATTTTTCTTGCTTTTTTACCCCAAAATGAACCAATTTTTTTCGTGAAGAACAAAATCAGAAACACTTTTTATTTTTCTGATCACCCTATTCGACATACCGTAGATTGGGGTGAAGTTGAAAAGGACGTGGGGTGGGTGAAGTTGAAAGGAAATTCAAAAAAACATCCTAGGTTTATTTTAGGCACTAAAAATAAAATTTTTTTATTTCATTAAGTGGATATTGTATTGTTTTTATGATACTTAAGTAAAAAATTTTATTTTAGTGACTAGAATTTTTTTTTTGAATTTTGTTTCAACTTCACCCCGTAATATGACAATTTTATCCCCATCGGAAATTTTGCGTAGATGACAAATCTGAAGTCAGTTTTCAAATATCTGGTCCTGTTTTCCAACCAGACGCCCAAATAAGTATCAAAATGGGAACTTATCATGCTTTGTCTCGTTACCGCTTTTTTTAGCTATGTTTGGCTTTAAGCTAATTATGACAATAATAATAACAAGACTATCATTGCAAAGTTCTGAAACCTGAATAAGACATTTTTAAAACTATTTGAAAACATTCTTAGCATTAAATAATAAATAAATTGAGGATACTTACAAGTGAAATTGCTAACCGTCTCAGTATAATTAACGACAAAAATCTTTCGCCCCCAGACTATAAGTTACGTCAAAAGAAGGAAACATTAGCATCTCATCTGGATAATAAACAGTCTTTTCGCTTCTTCAAAAACTTCGTTAACAAAAACTCCGAAGTCGTTAATAATGGCAAATTAAAATATCGGATTGTTAACGATAATGATTTGAAGCATTTTTAAAAAGTTGGGTTTCGAAAAGGGGTTGGTTTGGGTGAGAGAATATACATAGGAGAACGGAGAAGCAAAAGCGAGGAGAAAGAGGAGAGGGTTAACTACCCTTACTCCATGTCTACACAACTGAGATCGTAATTATTACACTGTCACGAACACTTTGCTCATAATAATTCAAATGCGACTTGATGTCATGGTAGCTTCCTCTTCCTTTTCAATTTGACCTAACTAGTGTACATTATTATATCTTATAGCTCCTCTCTCCCGCTATCGCAAAATCGATCAAGATTTTACAGGTAATAATATTTATACTGGTGTATGTGTGTGTATACGCCACTTGCGACTAATTGAAAAGCTTAAGCTAACATGATGTCCTGACGTTCCGTCGTGTCGAGCGTTTATACCTGGTAAATTATTTTATTTACCATCAATTTAATTGGCAATCAATATAGCAGCCAGACGTGTGTTTCTCTCGCTCTCTCGTTTCTGTTTTCCTTAACGGTTTTCCGCGTTTCATTCCCCCCCACATGCCTCACACCCTCGTTCGCTTTCCTCCGCCCGGATTTTCCCTTGGAACAATACGATTTTAAACCTAATAGATCCAGAGCTTGAGGTCACCAGACTAGGCGATTCCCCGTCGAACACTGACTGTGACGTCATCTGCTCTAAGGACGTAAATTATCGAAAATAGCTGACAAGGAGAGCACTTGGATCATATATCATCATTCAAGTCAACATTGTGCTGATGTTGATATCTAGACCGCAGGATTCGATTGTTCCCCTCTTCAATTCCCAACATTTTCTAACTCAATGGAAACCCAACACCATCTAAATATGAAGTTAGAGAACGGGGAGTATCTGTCAAAGCCCGAAAATAATAACAAAAACTATGCCCGCGAGTTTTGGGATTTAAGTATCATTCGAATTTTAAAATGGTTACTGGGGGAAGGGGCGAAAGCGCGAGGAAAAAGCTTCCACTCACTCGTCGATATTTTCGAAATCGGAAAATTTTATAAAGAAAATCGAGAAACTGGGAATTTGTTAAAAGTCCTGACTTCCATTAATAATTAGCTATTAGCTTACAGTCGAGTTGAAAATAGCAGAAGAAGATGTTTTAATTGATGTTCAGAGAATCGCTGGCGCGTATTATTTTCATAAAATGTTACCCCGGCTAATGATGTTTTCTTATAACTCGTCACTGCTGAATCCATTAGTTTCAACTTAAGGTGTTTTCTTTCCGTCCTAAGAACCTTTAACCATTTTTTTTTTAAAACATTAAAAACATTTTAATTTTTTGTGACGCTCGGTTCTCGGATGTGATTCTTTACGTACAGATGCTCACTTTTTTTAAAAGCGTAAACTGTCAGGACCTGTCAGCACAAAAACTGCATATGTACATGTTAGTTTAAAGGAGGCTTACCTATTCACGGGAATGGCAATGCTACATTTTTAGGGACCATCCAAAGACTTAGAATCAGATGGGACCAAAATCCTAGTTGTTCATTTAAACTGGATATCTCCAAATATTGGCCCGATGCATTCTTATGACCATAAGGGTATAGAAGTATCCGCCATTTTATACGAACTTTACGGAATTTCGGGGACTAAGCTCACTACTTTTCTTATATTTGGTAAGAGAAGATCGAACAAATTTTTTGAAAAGTTTTGGAAGTCATTTGTCGGATCCAAGTTGGGGCTAAATTTCGGCCATTGTGCCAAATTTTTATGTTTTTGTTGATGTGTTCAGAACACTTTATGTCCAACAAGTTGAACCAACATCTTGTACCAACATGCAATAGTCGATTCGTTCGCTTGTCAAACATGTTGGTATAACAAGTTCGCCCAACATTTCAACAAGTGGTATAACATGTTTGTCAAACTTGTTAGTCCAACATTCCATAGTGAATTTCCACCCTTGGGGTGCAAATTTCTGATCGGTAAAAATTTCTGGGGCTTACACTTGGATGGTTTTGGAGTGATTTTGGTATTTTATTTAATAATTTTTGATACTTAGTTGTACTGTACCACGTTCTTGAGGCCAGTACACATGTTGATTGGACGTTTCCCTGCTAGCATTTTTAATTCCGTAAGAACCGAAAAAAGTCTGTTTTTTCAAAAAAAAAAAAAAAAAAAAAAAAAAAAAAAAAAAACTGAGGGAATAGATCTTTGAAATTCGGAGGTCGGCAGATTGTTTAGTGTTAATAGCTTTGGGAACGTATCCATTAGCCAACACATTCGTGGTAATTTTCTAGCTTATGTGAAACACAGTTATGTCTTTATTAAATTAAACCCAGAACTCTAATACGAACATACCTGTAGGTATCAACATCCTCCGCTAGATGGAGAGGAGCTTCGATGGTCACCCATCCAGTATCCGACCGCAATCGTTGAAGCTTTACTTGCTAGTGGTTACCTGAACAGCCGTGCCAAGTTGACTGGCAAAATTAGAGGCACCTTGTAAGAGAATGGTCCTGGTATTTTCGGGGACCAGCTGTCTGAAATTGAAAAAAACAATTTAAAAAGAAAAAAGATTGGGATAATACTTCCGCACCCCTATCTCTATGATTTGCCCAGTCCGTGGCTGCATAATTCAAGTTTCATAACAATATCCGCAACTTCCTTGTGTAATCATTTATCTAACGAAGAGCCCGAACGATGTTTTCCAGTTCAAGGTCAAGCTTATCCACTCGATGAAAATCCAAACGGCCGGTTGTATCGGTTTACTTCCGGGCAGGAAAATCCCATTAAATCAAAATTTTTAACAGGATAAATGATGATCGCACATCAAAAAAGGTTCCTCTTTAATAAGCTCAAAAACAGACAAAGGAGAAAATGATATTATTAAAACGTTAAAAGTCGAGGAAAAAAGCTCCTGGCCTTGAATAAAACAAAACGGCAAGTTGAAAAAGGTTCACAGAGAATTATTTCAACCCTGCACTATTCAAGTTTAGTTTTACAAATTAACCAGGGAAGAATAGGATGAAGATGTACCCCCGAGGGGTCGGAAAAGGTTGGGGAGTAAAGCTCATGGAATAAAACACAACTTTAATTTATCTTTTCTTTGTATTATGAAATGATCTTGGGTAAGACAAATGGGTCTTTTAATAACGTCAGTTATACTCTTTCTAACAATTTATACATAAACGAACCTTCTGGTTAATTATTTCCGAAATTTTAATCAACGGCAATTATTAAGACTTTCCTTTTATGCCGGGGAAATATCTTGTCTGTTATCTTTATTTAGTGGAGGCTTTTCCCGAGTTTTCCTCCCCGAAAAAACAATGTGTACAAAACCTTTTTTTTTTTTTTTTTTTTTCTAATATCGAAACGAATTAATAATTTACTTTTCGGGTGGGAGGGGGAGAGGGGAAAAAAAGGAAAACATCTCTCCCGCATATTTTAATATAAAATTGATAATGCGTTATTCAAGATAAAGCAGGGAACTTTATATAAAATTCATTCGGCACGAACAAAGTATTGCCCGTGCTGAGCACTTCCGGAGCTTTAAAAGCCCGGAGAACGAGCCAGACTCAGTCAACCACTCTGCAATTAGCGGGGGTGGACGGAAAAAGGGATGAGAACCATCCGACTAATAGTAGTAATGTGTTTTATTCATGGGAGCATTTAACGAAAACCGGGTTTGGTAAATAACCGTTTCTGAATATTTCAAATGAAAATTTCGTTTGATTAGATGATTTTTATTGTTTTAAATTCTAATCGAATTTAAATTAATTACGTGGACTGTGAACCTTTTTTTTTTTTCCTCCGAAAAAAAAAGAAAGTTAAAAAAGAGACCTTCTTACCGAACGAGCACCATGTCGTGATTTTCATTGAGTTGAAAATAAGAACCGGAGCATAAAACGAGGAAAGTTTGAACAATAAATCATGAGCAAAAGGATGATTTCGAAAAGATGCATAAGGTTTGAGATAAAGTTTTTTGTTTATCCAAGCCCTCCTTTGACAAATTAGCACTCGAGCTCAAAACAAGGGAAATCCATCTTACTCCGTACCATAACTCATCTCATTTCAAAATATATCCACCATATTTGCTCTTCTATCACACTAGACTAACTTTTCATACTGTACGCATTTATCACATCCGTACATTCCTATCGCCCTTTTTTTTATACACTTTTAAGTTTTTCAACCCCTCCTTGTTCTATTTTTTTTTCTATAAGGGTAATACGGTCAGCTGAAGAATTTAAATTTTATAGCTTTGATTTACTTTGCCTTGTAATGAAGGGGAGGTCTTTTGGGGATCATAGAAGTATTACGGAACATAATTGTAGTGTTTTTTGACCCCCTCCAAAATGGGGATGTCCGCTTAAGCATTCAAGATTATTCACAAATTTTCATTTGCTAAATTTCGTGCTGGACCAACTGAAACCTTAGATGAAGCTAAACTTCTAGTCTAGCAACTCTTAATAAATTTCATTTTGGTGCGATACGACTCTGGCCTTATGTAAACTCCGAAAAACCTCATTCTAAGCTCCTTTTTGTAAAACAAAATTCGCTTTTTTTAAAATACATTTTGGTTTCCGTCGCTGTGCAAAATGCCAAAAAATATGGCTGAAATGAGCACTTCTAAGGTCACAGAAAAGCAATAGGGCCAAATTTTTAATTAAAAAAAAAAAAAATCATTTCAAAATTTTGCCCAAACATTTTTTTTTTTAAATTTCGGCCAATTTTTTTTATTTAAATCACAATTGGCGCTGTTGGGAGACTGAGACCTTAATTCATCGTCGTAGAGGCGAAGAATTTTTTGAAAATCGCTACTACGTCAGAAAGATAATCGTTAAATCGACTGCGGAGAGGAAGGAACCCTCAAAGTTGAGGTTTTAATGCAATTTTCTGTTGCCGTAGTGAACTCATTATTGCACTCCCATTTTAATAATTTTTTCTTTGGAAGTATCTACTTTTCAAGTGTACTTGCAACATTTTATGTATGTTCCTCCCTCCCCCCCCCCTCATATATTTCTCCCTCGCTGTCTACCCTTGCTCCCGCATCCTTTAGGGGAAAAGAATTTTCCTTTCGAAATTTCCCAAACTCTTCAAAAACAAAAACTTGGGACTCCACGATGGAGGAAGTTCCAAAGTTGATAAATGCCCCGCTGTCAGATTTTGATAACACGATATCATCAATGAGAGACGCCAGGATCCCGCCTTGGAGTCGTAATCTTGAAACGTAGCATAATGCGGTCCCCCCAAATTTGAATAATATTGTGGAAATCGGGCAGATAAACCTGCGATTGTCTTCGATTGTTAAAAAGACTGGTAACAATGCACAATAGACGTGTGTTTGATCTGCCTTTAAACAAGGGCGTTGAAATTTGCTTCCATTTCTGTCGTATTAAACAATCTCGTTTATATGTAATTTATCCTTTTGTCGAGTTTTAATCCCCTTCTTTCTTTCTCTCTTTTTTTTTTTCAAAAATAATTTTTCGCTCACATATTATAAAAGAAAAGAAATTTATGTTAACGTTGGCATTTCCTCCGTTGATCTCTCATCTCCTGCCTCTCTCTCACTCTGTTCGCGTTTTAACCTCTCGCACTTAAACTCCTTTCTCACATAATTAGGAATAATACTTGTTTCCGTTTCCGTTTTCTGGGATTGTCTTTATTTTATAGTTATATTATGAATAATGAGATTTTGGAGGCTCAGGGTTTTAAATTAACAGATAGGAAGATGCGTCTCTAACTGTGTAACAGTTTTGTACCAAGTGGGCCGTATGTATGACTCACTTATGTTGACAATGCATTTACACGACTAGGGCGTGGTTACAGTTCACGTTTGGCTCTAATAATGAATAAAAATAATTTTATGTTAATTGTGAGTCACGGGCTGTCATTTCCAGACGTCGTCGTTACCCGAAATGATCATTAGTTTTATTTCGGCCACTTCTCTTCCCACATTTTTCCTTTTTTAATGAAAATCACGCTGAATTCTTTTTTTTTTTTTTCGGAAACAAAACGTGTTGATGTTAATGATCCTATGCGAGTGTTTCTGTAATCTTCGAGGAGAGACTCTAAATGTATCGATCGGAATAGATTACGATACGAAATAATGATATTTGAACGTGAGGTTCATACTGGATTATTCATTAGAGAATTGAGTGGGTCAAAGTGTGCCGAAGTATAAAATTGTTTAACTGATGGTATTTACGATTAGAGGCTATGCGTTGCGATTACGTCACTTTGAGGCATTCATTTTTTTTTTGCATCTCTGGATAATTGTTGAGTATTTTCGACGCTATCAAAGGTGATCTATCTAGACGAAAAGTTTCTGCGGTTAAAATAGTTTTGATCCTGAACTCACACTGATCTTTGCTTGGCTTTGATCTACTTCCTATTTTTTTGTTTTTGTTTTTTAAAGTTGGAAAGCCTAGCTTGGGGTAATTCAATGAGGGAGGGGGAGATCGAGAAAATCTTACTCCAATGTTACATTTTCATAAGAGGAAGCCTATTTTGAGTACTATTGGGGAAGGGGGTCAAAAATTACCACAATAATGCTTACGTAATACTTGAATGGCACACTTACGTCATAACTCCTGCGAAGGAACCGGGAAGCGTATAAGGTAAACTTTAGAATAATTTTATTTGTTGTTAATTGATTGCTTGCTCCGTTCTATTTGAATAAGGATGCCTATACATGGACAAAATTTAAAAGTGCCAAGATGTCTGGTAGACTTTACCAGCTGGTAGATCTGCCAGTGGTATCAGAGCATCTGTTCGCATTTTTACCGTTTAACTCTCTCCTCGAAATTTATAAATAAAAGGCGAAATGACTTATTTCATGTTCTTTGTTTGCATTATAACCTACCACCCTTTTTAAAATGCTATTTTAATGTTTTTCTTTTTTTGTTTTCAGGTAAGTTTTCAATTTTACGGCTGAATTGATCATCTAGTTAACGCTCTTCTTCTTAGTCTTTTACTCGGTTACGAGCGTGGTGATCTCTCACATACACCTATGCGTATGCTCAGAGGTATATGGGACCTACAGTTAAACGCCGGTTCCGAACGGCTATATTGGAGAGATATACGAGGCAATTACCGCCCCGGTGGTTTGCCATTGCCTAACGAGGGTGGTGACCGTTAATTTTCTGACTAGCGCACTAGTTTTGACCTGAGAAAAATTCCTAGCTGTGAATTAGGATAGAACCACGACGCCTCGCATCTCATGATTGAGAGTAGAGCGCTCTATGAACTTGGCTAAGGACCACCACAGTTAACGTTAGGCCGGACAAAATTTTTATAAGTTGAATGAAAGAGAAAGAATTTCCCCAGCCGAAGACAGCTGCAGTCGCGGGGAATCGAACACCCGACCTTTCACTTTACTTTTATGCTACGTCCTTCATTAGAGAAATGACAGCAAAGGCAAAAAAAAGTCATTCAAAATTCAGCATCTACCTCAGGTGCTGCCATAGATTTCAAGTTTTTTCAACACAAATGTTGTCAGTTGAAGATAAGGTAAACTACAGACGGTGAATGAATGATTGAATGAATGAATCAATGAATCAGTAAGTGAGCGAATTGCACCTTTTGAAAATATTAAGCTATTTCTCCTAGATTTGGAAACATAATCGTTAGTGAATGTACACCCTGTACACCTTCCATCGCAACGAAACTTTTGTCCCACCCTTTAAGCCTTCCAATTATTAAAAAAAAAATACTGCCCTCTCCAGAGGATAAAAAGCAAAAAGTAAAATTCGAAATTGAAATAAGCTTAACAAACGCTATAATTATTCGATTGATATCGCATCAAATCTCGGAGAAAGGTTGTAGTGTAATCGACTGAAAATGAAGTTCACAAAGTTGGAAAGGAGGCAAAGTTTATTAATGATTGCCGAGTCTAGTGCGATAATCTTTAGATTGATCGATTCCCTCTCCCTATAACCATCTTTCTCTATTTCCGACTTTAAACCCCGCAAAGGATTGACATACATTCAAAATGTCAGCAAATTAATGACGACTCATTCAACTACGAATTCGATTATACGCAATTTGGAGGAAAAGACGCTTCGATAACCCTCAAGATAAAATACGGAAGTTAAAAAAAAAAAAAAAAAAAAAAAAAGGAAGAGTAAAAAAAAGTGTTTTATTAAGTGCTAAAAAATAAGCAATTAAAACCATTCCTGTAGAAAATCAGTTACTAACTAAATGCCAAATCTTACTTTGTTTTCTCTTCTCTTCCTCCTTCTTCCCGGTTTTAGTTTTAACCCGTTTGCTCGAGACAGTGAGTTAAATTAGTGTATTACGTTGAGAACAGCTTTGCAGTGCACGAACTTCTCAAAATGAGTTTAATATTAGCGGGGACTACGTTCAGTACCGGACTAAGGGTGAACGTTGTTGGGGGAATGTATTCGATTAACGCTAGGGTGGATTTGGCAGTTAGTTACTGATTTCCTAAAGGAACGGTTTTAATTGCTTGCCTTTCAGCACTTAATAAAACACTTTCTTTTTTGATTTCAATGCTTTTGGGGAATTTATTATGCGGAAAGTGTTGGATAACTAGCAAGGAGGAATATCTATTGGAACATCATGTTGTGCTCCACTGCTGAGGAGCTGGAAAACATTTTGCAATGCTGGGAAAATCAGCTTGGAGCATGGTCTTAGAAATAATAGAGCAAAGACCGAAGTTATGAAGACCGGACATAACAATCAAGCGAAGTAGCAAATTATACACGTGGTTGTCGACTGTTTTGTGTACACCTCGGCTTCCTAGTCAAAAAAATCGGAGAATGCTTAAATGACATCAGACAATCGACAACGGGGAGAAATAGGACAAGCGCTGCAGTCGGATGTACTCTATCCCCGGCCATGCTAGCCTCAAAGGAAAACTGGGAAGGCAGTTGCCGACTTCATCAGAAGCACGATGAAAAGTAAGGAGGAATATGAAAGAAGTCTAGGGCAATAATAAGCAACTGCCTTCGAAGTAATGCCACGAACGGTCCCGGGGGTAGTATTGCTGCCAGAGGTGGGTTTTTTAGTCTGTAGAAATCTGACACTTCCCGAGGGAAACCCAGATGGGTTACAGACGGGCGTCTATGCAAGATTTTTCCCAAGAAAAAAAAAAGACTACCGACAGCGATTGCTAGGTCAGCAATCATTAGGCTGACCAAGACTTGGGGAGCCGTTCCGTCAATTGCGCGCCAAACGCCAAGCGATGTATTAGCATAATCCCTAATCTTCCCAGTCGCCACTTACATCTGTGACACCTGCACTGTGGGACACACCGATAAGAACGATCTAAAGCTTTGAAATGCGGTAGTTACCTTTTGCAACTTTTGAAATCCCAAAATTAAATGATTCGACCCACCCTATAATGAACATCTTCGGCAAAGTCGCCTCCGAAAATGGGGAATAAGATACTTAATCGTTCAATATGTTATAAAATGTAGGGGAAACCCTGTGCCAGTTGTTGCTGACGAAGGAGGGGGTCAAAAATTAATCTTGATGAAAGCATTATTGCGGATCTCCGCAAATCTTGCGCTAATATTAAATCTCCGTCAGAGGAGCCTACTTTTTTTTACTAGGAGGGAGGAAGTCAAATTTAGTCAAAAAAATGCTTACATAATTTATGGACAACCCCTTTGTTGCTTATTCAGCCAATACTTGGCCAGGTCACTAAACAGATATTCCCGCCATAAAACCTCCAGCCCTTCCAACATTTGCTCTCTGCTTTCTTTTAATATAAAAAAAAACCCTCGGTAATTAGAAGATGACATGAAGCCCCTTCTTGAAAAATTTTTCGGATTCCCAATCTGATATAACAAAACAATATCCCCCTATTAATAATATTTTCGTTTGCAAATCTGTGAACGTGGAATGCAATAATCTATTCTGCTCCGAAAAGTGGCTTCAACCTACATTTCTTTTCATTTGTAAGGGAGGGGAAAATATTTGTCACTGTCAGTGGCGGTTTTTTTCCTCCCGCCGAAAATAAATAAATAAAAAAAAAGAGATATATAAGAACTCATATATACAATTTTAAGAAACAAAGCATCCATGCATTAAAATTTACATTAATCACTTTGCTAATGACATTTAGAGATACATAAAATACAAAGCCATGGTGGAAATTGCGCGTAACAATAGGGCTTATAATCAACGATGGGGAGATAATCCATCATTTTTTGTGACAAATTGAAACATTCCGCGAATATCACAATTCGTATTATTTCCCTCAATTAATTCGATAGGCTTATGGTGGAACATGATTCGCTTCATACATTTTTTTTTTCTTTTATTTTTTTGTGCAAGTCTAGACTTGCGAATCGCTGCCGATTTTCGACATAACGCAATTAACTAATTGGAGAAAAGAGAATAAAAAAGGAGGCAATCTCTTATTTAGGATAAAAATATGAAAACTATACTTTTAAATTTCATTTGAAAACTTTTTAAAGAAAAGTTTTCTAAGGGAAAAAGGAAAAGTCGAATTAATCGGTATTGAAATAATTATTTTATTCCTCCCTCCCTCTCCCTCTTGATACTTTGATGGTTGTTTACCGTAGCACGAAAGATTTTCAGTTTCGAAAATATTTCTCCCCTTCTTCTGTCTGTCTGTCTGCCTGTCTCTATTGCTCTCTCCCACTCCCTTTCTCTCTCTCTCCTTTTAGGTCGCACGGGATTTTCCTAACTTTTAATATCTAATTTAGATTACGATGATTTAAAATTTTCAACATCAGCGATTGTTGTTTTCGTTTTCCTTTCCGCCCCTTATACTTTTGTCACAAGATTTACAAGTTCAAGTATACACTAGACATCGAAAATTAATTACCCTCGAAAATTTAATCGAATTTCCTTGATTTCCAAGGAGAAGTTTAATAGTGCCGAATCTAGAAAACAGATATTTTCATGGAAATTCGATTATTCAACCGTTAAAACTTGGATAACTAAATAAATATGAAAGTGTGATTTGGTTACATTTTTCAGTTGCCGAAATTTTTAGGCACTTTTCATATGATTGTACCAACTAGGATGGTAGTTGGATTTAATGGGGAAAAAAAAATAAAAAAACCTGAACAACCCTAGATTTTTGCTTTGAGGGCGAATTAAGATCTTTAGCTCTTAAGCAAAATTTTGTTGATTTTCTTCATTTTATTTAGAGTGAATAAGGCATCCTCTTCCTCGTCTTTCATGGCCATCTAATTATAAACCCCTCCCCTACCCTTATCGGAAAATGATGACGTAATACTTGAATGATTCCAATTTAAAAATTCCGTGGGCACGTTTTGTTGTAAACAGAGGGTAGGGTTTTTTTAACCCCTCCTCTCAAATTTCTCAAAAATGTTTTTAAAATGGTCCTCGAAAAATTTTGTTTTTATTTATTTTATAATTTTTTTTTCTCCAGACGTGATCAAATTGGTCATAAAAATGCTTACACAGTCGATTTTTTGCAAACTCCCTCCCCTCCCCCTCCCTCCTCTCTTAAACATGTTTAAGCCTACTTATCCTATTTTACCTACTTATTACATTTTACCGATAAAAAATATTCCAAAACTTTTTTATTTTTTTGAAAATTTTATCAATTCTAGAATAATTCATACTGCCCTTCTTCTTCCGCCATTGCTTTTGCTTTAGTAAGCGAAATATTAATCGGACCCGTTTTCTGCTTGATTTATGTTCTCTCCCTTTTTTTTGCATCCGCTGTAAAAAAAAAAAAAAAAAAAAAAAATGTCTTAACATATAATCAATCTAATAAACTCTCTGCCAAACTAAAACGAAAAATAATTTTTTATTAACCGCAGGTCATTGTGGATTATCGTTCTCCCTCCCCATATTCCCGATTAACTATTAATGATTTTCCCTCTAAAATAATTGTCGACAGGAAAAAAAAAAAAAAAAAAGATGCAGCGACCGCGATTACCTCACAAACGTTTCCCTTAAATTTTTATTACGCGAACTCATAAATACTACAAAATTGTGTTTTTGCGAATATGAGTCGGGAAAAATGATTCTTTCGAATTAAATAAAAAATCATTAACACCGGATGATTAATAATTCAGCGTGAAAATGACTGATACCTTTTAATATTTTAACTCGGGTTATTTGCGGTTCCCTCCTCTTTTCCTCGTTTTATCTTTATTTAATGGTTTTCATATGTGAATTTTTTTTTTTCAATTTAAAAAATAATTGTGTAAGTAATATAACATAAAAAAACACAATGGGATGAGATTAATTAAATAGAGGAACCGTTGGATTGCTCTCATCGCTTTGAAAAAAAAAAAAGTAATAATAAAGCGACGAGAGCAATGAAAATACGCATTTGATTAATAACCAAAAATGATACGAAAGTCGATTATTATTTAGAATCTAGCGAATCGCGCTATCAGATTGCCATCAATCAAAGCATGTGACACGGGCAGATTGAGACAATAGCGGCTAATTGAGAGACTAATCGTTGTCATCGTCGTTTTACGACATCAATTCCTGTTTATGCCTCCGGGATTTTAAACCATTTTAAAAATAAAAATTTAAAAAAATAATATTTCGCGGATCAGCAATGAATTGTTTTTAATTATAAAGAAAGCCGCATTAATTTTTTATTTACTGTATTTGCTTATATCATTAATATGCGGTGTAGTATAACAACGCCGTTCTAATTTATTCCAGGAAAAAAATTTTAGAGTACGTGAATTTTTTTATTCTCATAGTTGCCAGTTTTTTTTCATACAATTTTTAAATTGCCTTTTCTTTTTTCTATAGTTGAAAATAGTTCTATTTTTTCACTTTTAAGTGCCAGCTCACGGGTTCCACAACCCGCAGGCAAAGTCTCATTGATTACCATTTGAATTCCCAATAAAATAGCACTACCCCAAGATTACTGACAATCGGTGGTTTTTACTGGTAATTCGGACTTATCACTGATTATCAATAAAGGACTTTGACTGGGGACGCTAGTTTTCTTACCATAAGCCAAAGACGGAAGCTGCATAAGTCTTGGAGCTGTAGCTCTTCATACTTTGACTGTTATAATTATCAGATTCTGGCTCTGCTTGTTCTCCTTTTTCTTTTTGATTCTTGTTTACCCTCATTATCCGCTAGAGAATTAAGATGTACAGGAAGAGGAGGAGGAGAATGATGACAATGATGAGGAAAATACAGATGTAGATGAAAAGGACAAATACAACAAAAAATTTGAAAAAGAAGATAACAACATAGATGACAATAAAAAGAAAATGTTCTCATTTTCTTCATCCCTTTTCATTTTCATCCCTATCCTTCTCTTTATTCTCATCCTCCTCTTAATCCACATCCTCATCCTCTTCTCCACCAGTTTTATCTTCACCTTTCTCTTCACGCTCATTCTCGGAAACCTCATCTTCCCTTTACCCACATTGTCCTCTTCATCCTCATCTTCATCATCCTCCGCATCTTCCTCTTGCTAATCCACATCCTTATTCTCTTCTTCGCTCTCTTTATCTTCATCTTTCTCTTCACGCTCATTCTCAGTAACCTCATCCTTTCTTCACCCATATTGTCCTCTCCATCCTCGTCTTCGTCCTCGTCCGCATCATCCTCTTGCTCAATCTGTAACCTAAAGCAAGGTTTAGTGGCCTTTAGGTTTTGCACTACTTTTCCTAGCTATGACCTGTACAGACATTCACTTACCTGAAAAATAAATATCAGCAGTACGTTGAATGATCATATTGGGCAAGGACAAACAGTCGGTCTACTACTTTCTCATGGCTGCTTCCATCTCGTCACCTTTAATTTGCTAGATCTTGTCCGTCACGTTCAATCTTTCCGCAGTCGTATCTTTGGGGCAATAATATAGACATGATATTCATTAATTAGTTCTCGATATCGATTATATTTCCTTCCCCATTCATTCACAAGGAACGTGCAATCGATCAGCATTTCAAAAAGCGTTATTCCTCTAAAATGATGTAAATAGTCAGTCAAAGCGGGGTGGAAAAGCGTGATTGTCGAATAAAGGCATATGCCCTTAGGAAAATCGGCACGGCTTCCTATACACACTTCCTTTAGTATATATATATCTATAGATGACGCATGTTTGACGTCTTTTTTCCCTTATAATCTATTCATCTCTCTCTCTCTCTCTCTCTTTTCTCCTTTCCTCCCTTTTCTTGTTTCCCGATTGATGCTTTTCACGTCAATCTTTTTTCCTATACATCGTTCTTTGAGATTGTTATCTTAATTAGTTTCTATGCAATATGAAAATTTTCTAATTTCGCAAATGCTGTTTTGCGTCTTCCCAGTGAAAAAGGAAAACGTTTCTTACCATGAAGACAGGAAAATTTTCCTCGGAAAAACAACTGAAGAATAATAAATAAAAATGTTTTGTACGGCTTTTCTATAAGAAACTTTTCCTTGCAAATAAAGTGTTGTGATAAAAGGTTAATAGAGAGGAAATGGTTTTTCGGTTTGGGAGGAAACTTTTCCGGGAAAAAAAAAACTTTGGAAATAGGTTATGTTGTATATATGTTATTGTAAATAACCCGTGAACGTCTCCGCTCTCCGTACTCTCAGATGTGAGCATCATATATTGTAATGCCTTAGGCGTTTTGAACGTATTGTTTCGTTACTGGATAAGTCGGATTAATGTATTGTCAATTTTGCTTCAAATGCTGGGACAATTTTGCTTCGTCGTTAAAGAAAGCTTTCGCTCAATACCAAAAAATATTGAATCAATAACATAGCGGTATTGCTTCTTAGCTTTAAGAAAAAATTCTCCAACATCAAAAAATATTGGTGAATGTGGACGATGTGGAGAATGAGCACGATGAGGAAGAGGATGAGGATGAGAATGAGGATGAGGGTGAGGGTGAGGATGAAGTTGAAAATGAAGATGAAGATGAAGATGGAGAGGAAAAGGAAGAGGAGGAGGAAGTTGAAAATGGAGATGAAGTGGATGAGGATGAGGATGAAGATGAAGGTGAAGGAGAAGGAGAAGGAGAAGGTGAAGATAAAAATGAAGGTGAAGGAGATGGTGAAGATGACGATGAAGATGAAGATGAAGGGAAAAAGGAGGAGGCCTCATGAGAATCCAATGGCGATGAAGATGAATATTAAGATGAGAGGAGGAAGAAGAAGAAGAGAAAGCTCTTCTTCTTCCTTGAAGGACATAAGCAGTGCTTTACCGGTCAAGATGAAGTACCTTCATTTTAAATGATATTGCTTTCTTATTAAAATGAAACTGGCATACATGTCCGCCAGTCCTCCTGCTCATGCTAATTCCTTCTTGTATCAAACAACGCTCTTACTTCTTACAACCGCAAAATTTCGTATAATTTTTCTTTTTTTTTTTCGTTTCTCAAAAACAGATTTCAAAACCTCCGACTTTAATAAAAGCCGCAAATATTCAAAAAAAACTCAGTCGTCGGGAATTGCCTTGGCAAAACGTTAAAAGCTCTACAAATCCGTTATTCAAATTGTTATCCATTAAAAAAACTTCACTCTTTAAAAAAAACGTAGACTAAGATCGATTTAATCAAATGGATAAAACAGAAAGGAAAATCGGAGCTTTTCCGATAAATGAAGATTGAAGAATTAAAACTTTTCTCCTTTTTTTTCGGGAGGATAAAGTATTAATTTGATAGGATCGGGGGAAGAGGAAAAAGACGCCACTGATTAATCCGGTCTTAATAAGTTATAGCTTTGCGATTCCGTGATTATCAAGGAAGCTTCACGTTTTCACATAATGACGAAGCGTCTAGGAGGGGTGGAAGGATGAGGGATTTATCCTCCTCCCCCTATTCTCCTTTTTCCTCTCCTCTCACCCTATCGTCTTCATTATGTTCCGTTTCCACTTGATCCATCAAGGGAACTCAACCTACTTTGCCTCGGGGAGTTATGGATCACTGATGCGACATTTAATTATTATTATTATTCTCATTATTATTATTATTATTATTACACTATTATTGCTATCATCGTGATTACTTTTGCTTGCTTCATTTTCGTTTAATTTTTTCCTGAAAGAGGATTATTCGAATAATAATTGTCATTTGAGCTAAAAAAATGTATGGGCATGCGCTATCCGAGTTGAATTTAAATGGCGAAATATACCCCTAATTCCCGTGCGTCGGAGGTAAACTAACGTATCTCCATCGTAAATACGATTGGAGATAGTCTGTTTCCACAATTCGTGAACGTGTCATGTGACCACAAGTTTACACCAACGTGAGCGTGTAAACTTGTAGTAAAATCATCCTACTCAAACGAGAAACCGAAGCCACCGATTTCGTTCTGTTATCAACGACAACCTGGTCCCTCTTTTACGAAATGCGTCACTTCCGCTTCTCATCGTGCAATATACTATTTAATACTCTTTCAAACTTTAAAGCAATATCAGTTTAAATTTTTTTATATTATTTATAATTAATTACAAATTATTTGAATTAATTATTATTTTAAATATTGAAGTAGTGTTATCGTAATTGCTGCAGCAACACTTTTAAAATATCGAGGAAATATATTTTAAAATATAAGGAAATGTTATTTATAATATCGAAGCAGTAATTTTCTATTTTGCTTTAAATATGTTATCACTAAATTTTGCTTTTTGCCTCAAATATCGCTTTCAATTCACTCCACCAATTCGAGCCTTATTTTCTTTTTGACCTATTTCAGTCAAGATGAGATTGTGTTAAAATTAACTTTTAGGGCCAAAGGTTAAGAAATTTTATAAAAGAAAATCTAACTTTCCTCCCATTTACTTCCTTAAAAAAAGTCCTAACTTTACTTCCCACCTAGAAACATACGGTACAATCCCGGAAAACTATCCGGAAAACTAATTCGAGGAAATCTTATTATCAACTACAGCTTACTTATTATAAGGTACTTAGTTCATATCTAGAGAATAATATTCAAAGGAATAGATTGGCCAAGAAATGTACTAATTGATATCCGTATTACAAATTTCTCCGGTTTAATATTCAATCAGATAATCGAATATAATGGAGCTTCTTTTGATAACATCTCGTTATCTGGTCTTAACGACAAATTAATCGCCCACATGCAAATATTGGGATCGATCGAAGTTACTTTTGAAAAAGATGAATAGACGATTTCAGCTCCTTTGCCTATTGAAATATCGATATCTTATTTGCAAGGAAAAGATCAGTCAAGGTAATAATTAAGAGTTAGTGCAAAAAGAGGTACATGTTATCCCAGGTTTCCAAGGTGAAACGTTGATTTAGTGGAAAAAGACGCAGGTTTAACTGGGGAAACAGTTTTCGATTTTGAAGCTGATTTGTATGAAATAGGCAAAGGAGTTATATGTCCCTTTATGTCTTTCTGGGGCAACCATCCGCATCCTTCAAAACTAAAACACAGTCCCGAATGGAACTTATTTTCGAGGACCTTATAAACATAATTCTGTATCTATTCTGCTGCATCGCGTGTAAGATACTATTTTTCGTATCCAAAATCCGTTTTCAAATTCAAAACGAATTTTCCTTCACAGATTTTTTTTTCTTTCTTTCCCATAGGAACTAATAAATGGTCGGATGTTAGTCATCGCATCCAATTAATATAATATTTCAATATGTGCGTTCGCTGTGGGTGTCCGCAGGAGAGAAAAAAAAAATAAGGAGAAATCATTAATATTAATCTTGGCTTTTCCTTTCTTCGTTTCATTTATCTTTCGCCCGATTCGCGAATGACAGTTTCGACAAAAAGGAACACCCAAGGACTTTTTTCATTTTCGATTCTATTTAGAAAAACATACGAGGAGGAGTAGGGGTGGGGATTGGTGGTGGAATAAAGTGCAACTAGTTCTCGAAGGGGATATAGTTTGTGCTCACGGAACAGGAAAAGGATCCCCCCCTTTATCAAACGATCTTCAAGTACTTTTTAAGAGAATCGAGTTAAAATAACTCTGCCGTGCAGAGACGAATTGCCGGCGATCTTGAAGCGTCTAGCGTTGTCATAACGACCGGGTTTTGAAAAGTCTTTGTTACGGATTTAGATGTTTTCGTTTTCCCCGAGATTATTTCCACGTTTGGGGCTTTCATAATAATAACCTTAACCCCAAAAAAATTTTATATATAAAAAATACGAATTAATCTATGGGAAAAAAACGGATAAAAAGAAGGAAAAAAACCATTAAATAAGTATAAAGAAGATAGAGCGAAAGGAAAAGTCGGAAGGAGAAGAAGAAAAAAAAACACGATGGAATCTCATTGGAATTCCGTTCAAGTTGCCTAGGGTGTCGAGTACTGTAATCGCTGCACAACGGACAAAGGCAAAGACGAAGCTCAAATAAACGTAGGGCAAACATTTTTCCTTCTCGTTCATCTTCAAATATTATTTTCATTACTTTTTTCCTTTTCTTGGAAACTTATAAAAAAAAAAAACCGACAAAATCAAAACCCAAGCAGACGTCGAGATCTGCGGTAGACAATGTAACTGATAGTTCAAACCGCTGACAGCTGCAATCACAGATTTATTGATCGATAATGAAGCAAATAAGAATTCGAGTCCAGATCGCTTGATAGACCCCTTACGATTAGTTGAGGCATTGTGAGGTCTTGTTGTGTTGTATTGTTTATCTTCGTTGTAATTGTGTTTGTCTTGTTGATTTATGTAGATGTTATGTTTATGTATTGTTTCTGTTATGTTTATGTTTTGTTGTGATAAATGATGATGTAAATGTTATGTTTTTTTATATTTCATTATTCTGAGATTTTGTGTTGAGTTATACGTTCCGTTCTGTCTTGCATGTTTACTGACATCTTATGTTTGTAATGTTTATACGTAATGTTATCTAACATTTTTTATAAATGCTACATAAATATGAAACATTATGTTAGAAAGTAACCCAACTTGCAACAAGCTATAACATAACGCAACAGCATAATCATGTAGAGTAACATGACATCATGTCATGACGTGACAAGACATGAAATAACATAACATAATAACATACAAGCATTAGCAACATGAGATATGTGCAAACATGACATGGCATGACGGAAGGTATAACTAACAGCAAAAGCTTTGAATTATGTGATATAATAAGACTTTAATTAATATTTAGCACAAGAAAACATAAATATAACGGAACCATACATAAACATGACATGTAGCCTACATTACTGCGGATACAGTATGCGATACAGTCTACAATCCCATTCAATTAACAAATAAAGGTTCTGCGCTTCCAAGCGATCGTTGTTTCTTTCCAAACAAAAAAAAGGACGATAAATACAAAAAAAAAGATAAGAATAATGAAGAGAAATAAATGAAAAGTTGAAGAAAAAGTTTAAGTCCATGATAAAGTTCGCTATCAGCTTAATAAATATCATCATGTTAAAAAGCGGGAGGAAACATTAGGAGAAAATCTTCTCCGATTTTTTTTTTTTTTCTCTAAATACTAACCTGGATTTTTGTCTGTTCGAAGTCTATTTTTCATCTTGGAAACCCGTTTCGACATTTTCGAACTTGATCTTTCAACTCTCGTGTCATTTCTCTATTTCATTTGAAATGTCAGCCCCCGAATTAATTATATGGAAAATATAAAAGAAACCCCGCTTTTTTTTTTCTTCTTTTAATTCTCTTCTTTCATTTTCGCTCTTTTGCTTCGCGCCTCTCGGGAAATATTTCCACCAATTATATCGCTTTAATAAACAACTTTTTTCCTCTCTTTTCCTTTTTGCTCTTTTCATTCTGAAAGCAAAAAAAAGAAAAAGATCAGTTGTTAAGATAGAAAGTTTAACTGAAGGATTCCGAGAAAAAGTTTTCCCGGAGTTTAATCTAAGGTCGAAAACTAATAGAGAGACGAAAAAAAAAAGAATGGGAAGAGAAGAAATCTCGGTACAAATAAGGTGAAAAAGAGTGAAAACGTCCGCGAGGGATAAGGACGACATCATTTTCTCGAGGAAAAAAAAAATGGAAACAAACCGAGGCGATATTTTCGGTTAAAGACAAAGACCGAGAAAAAGGAATGACAGGACAAAGAGAAGGGAAAACGGGACTCGGTTAGAATCGTGATAATCCCGTTTAGTGATTCATTACAGATCTTATCACCTCATGTGAGAACAATCACATCTCATTCAACTTTTCCACTCTATTGTCTTCCTCTTCCTCTTCCGCCGCCGCATTTTCCTCTTCATCTTTTTTTTTTTTTTAAGAATTTAAGAAGGAAAAAAAAGAGTTTAAAAACGAAATTATGTTTATTTGATTAAAGTAAATGTTGTAAATATACTATAGTTAAATATCAAATCGACGGATAAAGCATCCCCCTCGTTGTATCGATTTTATAATAAAAAAAAAAAGGAAACTGAAGGGAAAAAAATAGTCGTTCGCGTAAGTTAAACGTGTCGGCGGGAAAGCAAAATGAAGTGGTTTTTAACCAAGTTTTCAATTCGAAATGTTCTCAAAGTGCTGAAACCGCAAATGGCTCATAAAACGTTAAAAATAAACTGTTTTATAGTTACGAGGAAATGTGTGTAATTATCATTCAGTCAAAGCTCTTAACGATAAGTGGCGAACCCAGGAAGCTCGTTTATCAAAAAAAAAAAAAAGAACGTCCATTTCCCCCATATTTTTATTATCATTTTCTCTTTCATCCGTGATTTTCACAGAGAAAATTCATTATTTTTTAAACGAGGATGCTGCAACGAT
The DNA here is from genome assembly GCA_037577465.1 of Liposcelis bostrychophila. NCBI lineage: Eukaryota > Metazoa > Arthropoda > Insecta > Psocodea > Liposcelididae > Liposcelis > Liposcelis bostrychophila. Next base: position 24,530,165 of record CM075209.1, on the reverse strand, counting down.
CTTTTAAAATGAATCGCACAATTAGCAAATGATAAAGTCACGGGGATAGACGTTACGTTACGTTATATGATACGATGCAATCTTTAAGGTATGGTGCTATACTATTGTCGGGACTTCATTGGATAAGTAATTAGAGGGTACCGATACAATTATTTATACCACAGGAAGCACTGGGAATTTTTTATTTTTCTTCCTTCTGCTACCACTCTTGTTTCGTTTTGATTATTAATTAGTGTTGGCAAATAATAAAATAAATAAAAAAGTAGTAGTAGAAGGAGAAAAAAAATTGGCGAACATACATACTACTGGATGTTTAGAATTTTTGGTTTTCTGGCAAATAATCTTCATTTTGAACCAAACTTCCTTAACACGTAACTCCCATTCTGCCCCTGTAAGTGACTTCAGCGTAACTCCATTTTGGAAACAACTCGAATAGAACTGTTGTTGACTAAAACTAAACATCAGAAAGAAGTTGTTGTGTACAAAATGGAGATACGCTGAAATCGCTTACAGAGGCAGCATTGACTCTCATTCATTGTGATTTCCCAAGTCCGGCCGATTACTATAACGTAATCACAAACAATGTAACAAAAGTAACAATGTAAAAAATCATGGTGTATGAACTGCACATACCAGATTCCGTATGCTCCCTGATCTTCATGCTGTCAAAAGGTAGGCTGACGAATAATTCAGCCTTTTGAAACTAAAAAAGAAAATAAAAACATCTCTAAAGTAATACACGTTTTTTCTATTGCATATCATTTTTAACAAAGATGAAGGACTAATCTGAAGTCAAAGGTATTTCAGTGTTGCCACTTCACAAAGGAAATCCAATGCTGCACACATACAAAACGTACATTAAAACTTAACGTACCATAAAACAACATAACAGTTAACATGGAGTGATATGTTACGTTGTATTACACTTAATACTGTAAAATGTAATATTTCGTAATAGATAACATGAAACAAAATGTAACATAACATGGCAAAAAACCAGAGCATGACAGTCCGACTTAACATGACATAAGGCAATAATGTGACGGAACGAAGTATCCTCAAGAAAAAGTTAGTTATAAGTCCGGCCAATACGTTATAGAAACTTATAACAACATTGTAAGTTTTATTTCCTTTCTATAAGTCTTTATAACGTATTGGCCGTTCTTATAACTCACTTTTTCTAAGGCCCGTTACTATTAAACGTTACCACAAAATATATTAACAGAACATAGTTAGCAACTATAATAGTAACTAATGTACTAAATGTCAGCAACGTACCATAACAAACCAACTAATCTTAACAAACTTACTTGCTTTAAACATAATTGACGTAATTGACATAACATATTGACATAATTGACATGACTTTCCATGGTATAAACATAACATGTAAATAGCATATAGCACATAGTTATAGCACGTAGCCTAAAACTCATCGAGTAAAACATAAAATAAAAACATGATATGGCATGTTATGGTATAATATATACTCGTATTAGAACATGTCATAGCATAATAAAATAGGACATGTCATGTTGTAATTACAACGTGTCATGGGATCCCAAATAAACCCAACCAAATAAAAATGTGGTATAAAAAACCATATTATTTACCAAAGGTTAAACTTTGCATGACACGCTATAAAAAAAAAAAAAAGATTCCAGGTATCGTAAAACAGACGTCGCGACGCGACGGCACGTTTCCAAACCTCACAAAAATCCGAAATTAGCCAAATATTAGACTTTGTAAATCTTCAAAAAACTTCCATCTTTCTGTTTTTACTTCATTTTTTTTATTCTTTTTAAGGGGGATGATGAACCGCCTTTGAAATCGATACTGCCTACCGCAAGTTTTTATTGCGAACTATCTTAACTTTTTCTTCCGTCTGCCGTATCAGTTTCAAAGTCGGCATCATCTCCTCTCTGGCTTCCTTCCGGCAAGAGAAAAAAAAAGAAAGAAAGTATACAGAGCAGGGAGAAAAAGCCGAGATTTTTTTTTTTTTTATAAAGTTGTTAATTTTCTTTTATAATCGAGTAATAAGCTGCTTTCCGGCAGCCAGCAATGAAGCAATAAAAAATTAACTGGATCGTTAAAAACTCCTATGTAACGTTTCTTTAGTTTAAGTGATTCGTTCCCACCTTTTTTTTTTTTTTTTTAATGGAACCCATAACATCTTAATTTTTTTTATTTTAATACTGTATTAACGGTGCGTCGAGGATTTATGTCCGGAGCCCGAAAGTTATGCTTTTTTATGAATGGAATCCGCACCTGTCGAGAAATCGAGACATTTTCTCAATTTTTATTGTATATCAAGAAAATAAAATTAAACGCTATTAAATGGCTGTCGCTTTTTGAAGGAACCAATAAATACAGCTTCCTGTTGTGTTTCCCGTTTTTATTGCTTACGAATTTTTCGGGTTTTAGTTACAATTAATTTCTTTATTTACGACTTCAATCTTCTCTTGCCTACTTTTTCCCTTAATAATAAAGAAATAAAAACGAGAAGGGAAAAAAAGGGATGAAAGGAGAGAGAGAAAAAAAAAAAGATCTTTTGAATTTCGCTTGCGATGCGTTTTCAAGTTTTTTACAGCTTGAAAAAAAGTTTTATTTTAAAAGTGATAAGTGCAACAATAGGTTTTTCAAAGAAATGTGAGCCGAACAGGGTTGATCGAAACGCCACTTGACTTACAACTCAATTTCAGTTTCTCTAATATATCTCTGCGTGAAATCCATTTGAAGAATACCATATTTAGTTGTGTTTGGGTTTTGTTTTGGTTAACGTATGGTCGGTTTATGAAGAGGGGAGGGGGGGGGAGGTTAACAGGATGTTAGGATTTGGTACTTAGGGATGGGGCATGCCGACTGGCAATCTTAAACGGGACTGGCCGAGTGGTGGTACACAAATAATGGTTTTACAACATGAGGGAGAAGGGGGGGGGGGGGAGCTTAACAATTTTCATCGCGTTCTCAGTGGCCACGTTATTACGTCATATAACGTCAAAGATAAGAGGAAAACATAGAGCACAACATCTTTTGAGGAAGGGAAGCATTTTAGCTCCTTAGAAAAATCCTTTCTGAGGTTTTTCATATATTAAGTATTTCATACATCAAGTTAGGGGTTTCCCGATTTATCAAATTAATCCTTTGTGAACCACTTGAGGACAGTTGTCTTCACGGTCATTGCACCGTTTTCAAAATTCAAAATGGTAGCCGACTTGATTGTTATTTCAAGATGGCGGGGTGACGTGACCAGTAATCTAAGATGGCGTTCATCATGGTCTCTCCTCAGCACGGCCATAGAGATAGGTTTTGAAGTTCCTACCTTTAACATACGGAAGGCGATATCCTTGACAAGTACCCAGATTTTAGTTCATCCATTTTACCACCGTCGGAGGTGACTGTATTCTAGACGCTTCTGACTAGTTGTCGAGGTCGCGCAATTTCAATGCAGAATCTTTGATTCATTGCAGATACAGTGCCACACAGTGCCATAGGAGCTTTCAATATGAGTCTAAAGATCTGTTGTCTACTCTTTGACGGCCGTACTTAAGCAGAACTCGAAACTATCCTGCTTAAGTATTTTCCAAACCTGTCTCTATGACCGGGTTCCCCAGTCTTCAAATTTCAACATGAGGACCCATGCCCTCATGTTGAAATCATGTTTTGCATCTTCAAATTTCAACAAGCCGACTTTATGGACATTTTAAGATGGCGACTGTCACTTGACCTCAGACTTTAATTTTTTTCCAAAGCAACCCGTACCCTTACCTACGATTAGGGTTGCGTAAACTCCATCAACACAGCAAACATCATTAAATTTTTTTTTTCATTTCGATAATTCAAATTGCTCACTTGTGACATCACAATAGAGATAATTAAAAGGACTCAAGAGGGTGAATTATTGTCATCGAGTTTTTCCTCCTCCCTTTAATCCCTCCAACAAACAAATATCATAAAAAAAATTCCTTATAAAAAAAAAAAAAAGCAGGAGTTATATTGAGAAGGTATAAATAGTAATAGGTAGGAGGGAACCAATTAAATCGAGCCACAAAGGAAAAGGAAAATTTTCCGTTAACGAGCGTTGTGTATAATGAGATATAAGGTAATTTGATTGAATGAATGAATGAATAGTTTTCCTAGAATGAGATTTCAAAAGGATAGATGTGATGTCAAGAATTTTTTTTTTCCGATATCGAAGCTGCTGAGAGATACTTTTTAAAAAAAATCAAATAAAAAGGGTTGGAAGGGAGAAACGGGGACGATCGCTAACACAAAACAAATCCCCTGGCAATAATTAACCCTCGACGTTCTACCGCATCATTTGATTACTGATCGATTCCACGAGTTATATGGTCCTTTGATAATCGTAAGATATGTCCTGATTTGTTTTTGATTGTTATGTTTTAGCCAATGAGGTAGTCATGAATTTGTTAAGGCATCCGTAGAGACCTATAGAGCATACGGAACATAGAAAAGGTACAAATAGACATAAATTAGTTGAATTTCAAGAGAAGAAGGGGGAAGGGGAAATGGGGTAGTTAAAATCGATTAAAAAAACTTGCATAGGAGCCATTCAAGTGTTACGAAAGCACGTTCTGAGAGGACAGTTTTCAAAATAGTTATCTTTAATTGCATTCAACATCATTAAATGTTAGAAATCCTTCAGCGCATAGGGCTCGACAGTCGAGATGTGAGGTTTATTGCCAACTTCCACTGGAAACAAAGCGCAAGTGGCGGGTCGAAAATGAGTTATCTGAAGGAGTCCAACTGCAGCATGGTGTTCGGCAAGGCAGTGTAGCATTCATGAGGCAGTGTCTCCATTACTATTTCATTTATATTCGGAGATGATCCTTAAAAAGACGGTCTTAATCTAGGGATCAGGATCAATGACGAAGGCATCAATAATTTTCGTTATGCCGACGATACAGTCTTACCTACAGGTAGTGCAGAAAGAGCAGCAAACCTTGCTCGATTGTATCAACGCAGCGAGCAATCGGTACAATTTAACCATAAATACCCGAAAAACAAACTTTATGGTTGTTAGCAGGAAAAATGTTGTTGCGAGACTTTTTATCACCGGAGAGCAAATTGAACGGGTGCACTTGTATAAATATCTTGGGAGCCTTGTGAATGATACTTGGGATTGTAGCCAGGAAATCCAAGCGCGTATATAGCAAACCAGAGGAACTTTCTTCAAAATGAAAGATTTGTTGTGCATACAATCGCAACCTGAGTCTCCAAACGAGGGTCCGTATCGTCCGATGTGACGTTTTCCCGTGCTCTTCGATAAATCGAAATCTCCTTTGGCTGCCCATTCCCATGTGACTCAAAACATTACGACTTCCTTAAAAACATTGCTGACTACTCGCAGAAGACCCCAATATCCTGCCTCCACAATTCTCAGCATTAATTTGAAAAAAAAAGGAAGGAAAAAAAATTGATAACTTTCGAATGATTCCTAACGTGCGGGAATGCAACCACGTGACGATTTGCTTATGGATTTATTCATTTTTAATCGGATTCTTTTGAAAATATTTACCTAACTTTGATTCGGGTTTAGACTCTCCCGATGTTCTGAATGAACAGATTTAAGTCCCGTAAATAACAGATTTCGGTTCACTAACTGTCAAGCATCGATTTCGCTTTGAACTAAATCAGTTGTATAACAGGATTTCAAATTGAAAGCGCGATGGGTTAGCTCACTTTGATTCTCTTCATTTGAGAAAATATTCATGATATCCTTTCCAGCTGCGAACCCAACATCAAAATAATGTATTTTTCACAAAAACCCACGGGTTAAAAAAAAAAAAAAAGGAAGAAGAAAAAAGAAAATCTTTTCGATGATCGCAATTAAAAACATCGACAAAAACGTCGATTTTTCCTTCCTTAAATTTAATTGAAAAGGTAAGCAAAAGTGGGGAATGCACGGTGATGGCGCGCTTGAAGGTTATTATTAATACCATTGTGAAAAGCACGGTATTCATAACGAGGAACAAATGGCGATATCAGAAAATGTTGGGTATGCAATAAACCATAGAGGGTTGACAAATTATCGCTCATAACGGAAATCATTTCTGACATAGGAAAATAGAGGTAAATAAATGAATTTACATAATGGCGACAAAGATAAACGGCCGAATCGACCCCACACCCCCTTTTTTTATATATATTTTTATTACTGTTATTATTATTATTTCTCTTTTCTTTTTTATCTTTTCTTTTTCTGCAATGGCGAGACACTCAGTGGTCCATTTAAGCAATCGAGAAGGCGATGTCTTTAGGAGAGAGCTGATGGAAGATGAAAATCCGCGTTTGCAAGGAGAAACCGCAGTCCATTGGAAATTCTCCGCATTTGTTATCAGTGGCATAAGTGAAAATTTATAATTGGTCGGTAAAGGGCAGGTGTAAGATCTAGAAAGGTTAAAAATCATTTTTCATACTCTTATTGAGTTTCTTAAGGAAACTTATAACTCTTCAATTGGAAAACCTTGTTTTACCAAATTTAGATTTTTCCGTTAAATTTGAACTGACGGGTTTCAACACCCTAATGGTCTTAAGCCACTTAATGAGGCAAGATGCAAAAAAATTGGCTTAAAAAAAACAGAAAGGGAGGAAATGCATTCTGCTTTTTTAGGCCAATTTTTTTGTATGGTGGCCCAAGGTGCCCAAGGCCACTTGCATTTGTTTAAAAGTGGTATTAGAAAAAGAAAAAGCATGACTCGTAAGGAATTCTATCATTGCATTGCCACTTAATTACGTTGCAGGTCTCAGGCATGATCTGCACTAGGGTGGATCGAAAAAAGCGAATTTTTGAATTTGAAAACGCCTGATATGGGAATCGATGCCTTATTATAATTCTGTTAACCCTAATTTTTTTCAGATTTTTTGAAGGTCATCTTGAGGTCGCGCAATGACCTTGGAAGTTTTGGAAAAGCCCGTATAAGGGAAAAAATAAGAATTTTTTTTTTTGCTAAAAAAAGTATCGCTTCCTATCGGAAATTTTGGGTAGATTACGAATATGAAGTTCAAAATTCATTTTTGTGTCTAGTTTTTAAGCTAAAAGAAAAAGCAGCCTAAAGTATTTCAGTGTTTAGAAAATAGGCGTAAAGCTCGAAAAACCTTGGACTCAAAATGATTTTGGACTTTATATTCGTAATCTACGCAAAATTTCCGATAGGAAACGATACTTTTTTCACCAAAAAAAAATTCTTACTTTTTGCCCTTTTAGGGGCTTTTCAAAAACTTCAAGGTCATTGCGCGACCTCAAGATGACCTTCAAAAAATCTAAAAAAAATTAGGATTAATAGTATCATAAAAAGGCATCGATTCCCATATCAGGCGTTTTCAAATTCAAAAATTCGCTTTTTTCGATCCACCCTAATCTGCACTAAGTCAATTCAGATACAGTAAAAAATTTTATTCAATAAAGAACCATATGCAGTTCTGAGCAACGATTTTTTTTTTTTTTTTTTGAGAATATTATGCTTAACTGTTTCGTTTAAAGAAATTGGATATAATTACTTTAAACGATATTGCATAAAATTAATGGTAGAAGCCTGGGTTTATATTTTTTATAGTCATGACAATCGCTTAAATTTCTGTTTACAAACATCAATTACTGTGTACAACCACATGATCCCTTCGACATTTTACAATGGCCTTTTTTTCCGTTAGTTTAATCGATTAGTAAAGGCCAAGTTGAATTGGAATGGATTCTTGGAATTTGGAAAGTAGATGAAAATCGTCCAGGGCCCGAAACTGACTTTTTTCCCCTTTCTAATGATGTTGCAATTTATTTATAATTTTTTTTTATCTTTCTCATTTCAGGTAAGTGTTTTTCCTCGTAATCAATGGCTACTAGAAAACTTACAAGGGAAAACCTATCCGATTGGTATTAGGTGCAAAAACTGCAACATCGTTTGAATTAGTGGCACTTGTCTACGACGTCGTCGATCGATTTTGACAAAGATGGCGGGCAGAAAATCTCTTGTTTTGTTACATCCTATGAAAAATATCTACAAGTATCGTTGTTGCTCTGTGGTTTAACTAAGAGCGGCAGTCACTTGGTTACTTGATCTTGATCTGGAAAATTGATGATGGATCGCAGCTTGCCGGATCACACCTTTCCGTTTTGTGATATTAACGTGACCTATAGACATCCCTAGGCAGACCACAAGTGTCGAATAATTGACCGAAAAGATCGGTAAACTGTAGAAATCAATCGGGAGGATATGCGTTCAAATCTTAGCAGGTTTTCAGCTATTGCAGCTACATATATTTTACAAAACTAAGCTTTACTGATGTCAGAGCAGCTTGCAGCTATCTTAAACAATTTTCTTAAGAATATCAATTTGCTACGATTTTTAATTCGTGCTTGAAATTGAGAAATACTGTCTCTGTACCAACTCCAGAAAAAACAATTAAGTCCTGGATGTGGCTCGTTGGGACGTCGAATTATTGCTTTGAATTTTAAGAAAATCGTGCTAGGTCATAACTGGTCAAATTTTATCGTCAATCAAAATTCGGGGTTTCAAACCACTTCAAATCCAATGGCAGAGGCAGATACACACAAAGTTGTGGCGCAATAGGTGGCTACTACTGGCACTAGATTCTAAGTAGCACAAACGAGAAAACAAATTTTCATTTGCTGAATAAGGACTTTTGTATTAAAATATAAAACGGGGCGTTCTTTCATCAAGGACGCAACATGATTTTTCCAAAAAAGCCAAATAAGCTTAATAAAATTTGTATGCAGATCCTGTAAAATATATTTTTCAACCGAGTAAAGGTCCTGAAATTTAAATTAAAAATTAGGAGCACTCATTTTGTCCACATGGAAGTTGGGGCCATTCCTTCTAGAGACATAGGATCCGGAGTTAAAACTTCGTTCTTCAAAAAATTTAAAGGCAGATCTACTAAATGTCCTTGGATTTTGTTGATTTTAAGTATGGCGGTCGTAGGATCTGATGTTAACAAAGGCACTTCTTCCTGGTAATCTTTGAGTTCGGTGAATGTTGTAACTTTATCGGAAGGTAAACAACGAAAACCTAAAAATATAAACGAATAAAAGAGTAGCAAAAAAAAATTAAACCTTAAAATTTCAATCTGTTTAGTCCTTTACTCGATTACGAGCATGGCGATCTCTCGACACCTGTGCGTGCGTCACAGGCGTATGGGACCTACAGTTTATAATGCCGGTTCCAAACGGCTATTTTTAAGAGATTTACGAGGCAATTACCACTTGGTGGTTTACCATTGCCTGCCGAGGAATGGTGATCGCTGATTTCCTGATTATCGCACTAGTTTTTATCTGAGAAAAATTTCTAGCTGTAAACGGTCACGTTCACATCTCATGCGTTGCATCTCATGATTGATAGCCAAGCGCGCTATGAACTATGTTACTGACCAATACAAATTTCAATACCTCTTCGTAAATTTGAGTATTTTTTCGCGAAGTTGACTTCCAGACATTGTAATAAAATTCGTCGGAAATAGGATCGTTTACGTCAAAATCCGGTGAGGTGGCCCGATTTTCGTCACTGCAAGCCGCATCATTACAGGCTAAAATTCCTAGATGTTCGCTGAATAAATATTTTCGAAGTGAAGATGCATATGTACCGATCTTAATTGTTTCGCCGTTCATAACCCCATCGACGAACTCTTCATCCTGTAAAAAAATGCGTCGGTTATTTGCACCTAGGTCGAAAATGCGAAGTTGTATTTAAGAGGTCTTGGAGGGGAATGCTAGAAGGAAAATGAGCGGAAGAACGTGTCCTGGTTCCGCAACATTAGAGCTTGGACACTAATTATAACGCAGACACCATTCTCACCTCAATTAAAACACCAAGTTCCGAATCCCTTGTTCCGATCAAACTTCGATCGTTGATATTGGCAGATCCGCAAAGTACTAATCTATCGTCCACGATCATTAACTTTGAATGGACATAAATTAACTCGGTGACATGATCATCGAGGAACTCGGAATGGGTCCTTAGCGCGTGAAACGTAATATAATCCGAAGGATTTTCAATGCCTGATTCCTGAAGACGAGATATGATGGAATCGTTCCCTCGACTTATCGACGCATATTCCCAATGAAGTACGCCGCGTATTACCGTTCCGCTGGGTCCGCCGACGTCCCCTTCAAAACCGGGCAATAAAGGAATGATAACGAACACCCTGAATTTCTTTCCTTCCCTAATACGAATGGACAAAATGATTAAAAATTCATTAAACAAACTAAACGTTTTAACCGAGAACTTTTTTTTCTACTTACTTATGAGCCTTCATAATTCTTTTACAAATTGCTTCCCCGATCTGATTTTTAACGTATGGATTCGGCCGGGCTAAAGATACGAAGAACTGATTTTCTATATAAATATAATGTTTCGATTTGGCTATAGATGTAATGTACGCTTCGTGTATAGATTCCTCCCAAATATCCGGGTCCTGCGTTCCTCCAGACCAAGCGCTTATAGACCTCAAAACCTTAAAGGTAGAAATAAGAAGACAGTTAAAAATCCTTAACATCGAATTACTAACCAGATCTTTTATTACCTTGCATTTTACTTTGTGCTTTGCACCCGGCAAAATCTGTGAGGCATCACCGAAATATTCATACGATTTCGGTACTAAGTACGGATATGTTTTATTTTTTGCTGGGTTTTCATCTATTACAGCATTCCATCGCTGAATAAAATGCCTGGCCACATCCCTTGCGGCAGCACCATGGACCATAATGCCTGTATCGTGCCAAGGTATCCTAGGAGTGGTAGTTCTATCCACTAAATCTTAAGAGCAGAAAATTTGATTACTAATTTAAATTATTGGCAAGACCAAATTCGCGTATATAATATGCGTCATACAAATGACGTACATTTATAAAGGAAATATAAATTGAATCGTTTATTGCAAAAAGGAGTCTTGTCCACCATTTTAGAAAGTGAAAAAAGTTGGTTTTGCTTTGATAACGTATGTTTGTTTACATTCTGAAAAATCAAAACAAACCATTTCCTTTTTTAAAAATGGTGGACAAGACTCCTTTTTGCAATAAACGATTCAATTGTAAATGTAGGGAGTTGACTAAATACTTCTATTTATACGCAAAAGCATGCAAAAGTTTGTTGTCCTTATTGCCCTGCTGTCTTATTATTTATTTATTTTTTTTTTTTTTACCTTCATAAGGCATATCTAAACGGCTAAAATCTTTCACAATGAAGTTCGAGTAATCTTTTCCGACCCAGTACTTCACAGCTGGAGAAGCATCTTTTGAAATAGCTATTTGATCACCAGTTTTGATATCTGTAGGCAAAGCCCTGAAAGCAAATAAATCAAGTGATTGCAAAAAATCGAAGATTCAGGGGTCTCAAAAGTTTTTTAATGTCCAAACTAATGTTACTTCCCACGGATCAGGTGGGAAGATAACGTGGCGGCAGATGCGAGAAGGTTGGGAGTGCCCGACTGGCGAGATGCCTGCCAGGAGAGGCTCAATTGGAAGAAGGTTTATAGCGCGGCGATAGGGCTCCAGGTCCTGTAAAAGCCAGGTGTGTGTGGTGTGTGTAAACTAATGTTAAATCTTTTACAAGTTTAATAGGGGTTAATTATGTAGTTTGATTATCTAATTTGAGGCTTTGCCCCAATGCCGCCCCCAAGAAGGAAGGAAGCTTCCTGGACACCAATATAGTTAGTAATACGCACTGTTCCAAGCTACAAGTACTGTACAAAAACTGGGTTCAAAGACGAACCCCTGGGGGAAGCCTTGGGGCGAATACCCCCCAAAAAATGAAAGCTATTGGTAGACAAACTACGTGGAATACAATGACAACGACATGGACTGCGACTAGCGGACGTAGTTTAATCGTAGAGTACTCGCTGTGATAGTGGGAGATAGGGTGTTCGATTTCCAACTGCTGTCGCCTTTGGCTGGGTAAAATTTTTACTCTTCTGTTTAACTTATAATCTACACAATGGTTTGAACAAAAAAAATTTAATGAAATTAGGTCATAGGCTCCTCTTTTTCTAAATACATGGTTAATACCTCTGAAATGATGCCATCGTACCGTTGTTCGTGTTGTTAGAAGCTTGAGTTAATGCCACTGAAGATCTTGACTTACTTCCGAACGGCCTGCTTGATGTAATTTTTTCTTTGTGCGGATTCACGTTATTAGGTAAAACTCCAAAGTCGTGTAACCTGCGATATTTAGAAAATAAATGAATTTCAAGCAATAATTTTTCAAAAATGAAAGCAATATTGGAAATCTATGATTAGCGACTTTCTTACAGCTAGATATTCTTAAGATTAAGGTCACTTGCCGACTGCTAGAAATCCGTTTGATACAAATAACTAGCAATTTCCCAAGGAAGGATTATTAATAACTAACCAACCTGTGGTTGTAATCATCCCATCTTCCGAAGCATAAATCAATCCCTCCTAAAAGAGCAAAATCCTGATCAACGGATACGAATTTCTCATGGTGAGTCCAAAAAGCTACATCGAAATTAAATGTTCTGGATGTCGCAAAACCTATTTAGACAGAAAACGATTCTCTTCGTTTAGGAAAAATTCTTAAAAAAGATTTCGCCGAATAAGAGGCTTTTTCTGGTCCCTTGGATTTCCATATCCATGTTTGACCCCGTGAACGGAATTGACCCTAACACAGTCTTGTTATATTAGCCAACCGGCCAAACTTCCGTTGCTGGAGCAAGCTGGTAACATATTAAATTTGGTAATAAAAAATATTTTTTCGTCTTTCATATCATATGTATGATCTTTCTAATATCATATGTGATGAAAGCTCATAAATTCTGTAATTTATCACCAATAATATAATCACATCACATATCATTGCTCCAGGAATGGAATTTAGCCAGGTTGGTTGGTATAACTAGGCAGTGTTCCATCAAAGGTCAATTCCATTCGAGTGCTCAAACGTGAATCTGGATATCCACGGAATTTAAAAAAAAGCCCCTAATTCGCCAAGGTCCTTTAATTTATTTCTCCCACCTTTATATTTTGAGAATTTAATTTAGCCAATGTCGATTGAGTATAAGAAGAATTGATCCGAATTATGAATTCGATTTCTTTGAACAAAAGGACGAATATTTTAACTCCTTCGCTGGCTTTTCTTTCAAGCAAACTGTCCAGTCTCCATTGATGGTTTTGAAGCGACGGGCGTTTCAAATAAATTTCCGGGCTCAGCCACCAGGCGGCAATATAAATTTCTTCTTTGGCGTTGTCGATGGCGTCGGCTACGGCGGACATGTAACTCGAACCGTCTACGAACCACCATGCCGGTGTGTCTGGTCGCTGAGGTGCGAAAGACGAAGTTGCTGTGAAGCCAGAAAAGGAAATAGTATTTTAATTTGCTGTAGATGGAAGATTACAAGAACATTTGATTAGAAGATCGGCATTCCTTGGATTGGAGACCTATTTCTTGGGCATGCCAATTTCACTTTGAATCATATACCTCCTGTAAATTTTGATGATATAGGAAGCTAAAAAAGAAACGGTGTATGTATTCATGCTTTAAATTAAAATGACATACAAGATGCTTACTCGCTGATGGTGATGACCGTCTGCATTCATTGCCATTCCATTCAGGCTGTGAAATGAAATAGATATGGAAAGCAGTACTGCAAACCTTTTCATCTTTCCAAGACTTGTTTTCTCCCTTAAAAATCGCCTTAATGCATGAGAAAAAAATAGAAAATTGATCTTTAACAATTTTATGATATGGCACTGCAAACGTCAAATGATAATTCGCATATGCAATCCGAATTACAGAAAATTCACAAAGAATAAATGCCCTACCCTTTTTGAAATTTGAAAAAATTTCTACAAGTAAAAACCTTTAAGAACAATTTATACTCGCAAAAAATTTTCTATGAGCATTGTTCAAACTGCACTTTTTTTTATTAACGTCACGGTGTAATCGCACGCAGCAATGTAATCATTTCATTGGCACCTAATTGTCTTGTGTGCCTGCTTTGTAATTGTCTTCATAAAGTAAGATGCACATTCAGCATTTTATCAAGGAAATAACCACGTGATCTTAATAATGATTTTATTTTGAAGGTATTGTTATTTTTAAGGTAGATGTGGCAAACTTCGCTGCCCTTTCGAGAGACCGTTCTTTTCTCCTAGACAACTTAATTGTTTCAAAAAACTTGGAAGAAACTTGTAACTGAACAATCAGACAACAAAAAGAATTTATAATTTATACTATAAAATGTATGTGTAAATTCAAAAACTATCTATTAAGTCTATATCATACTGAAAATTTGATAAAATCACATTAAACAACAGTACTTACGATGCTTTAGATCAATGTAGGATTCCGCAAGTCCTTAAAAATGTTTTTGTAGGACAAAGTTTCCTGACATTAAATCTGTTTGCTTACAATAAAATTTCCATAGACTTGATCAAGTACGTAGAGACATAATCGTGGTTATCGGTTACGTTGTTGGCTACAAACTACGCTAATCTCCAGTGGTATTGTAAAGGGAGGAAAAATCGTATTGTAAAACAAGGAAAAATCCAGATTCAGGTTTATTTACCCATGATTCGATTGTGGGAGCAAGACCGCCAGCTGTCAAGGACACCGAGAAAGATGTTATGCAAGTGCAGTATGATAAAGTTCAACAGCGACACCCTTGCTCTTATTATGACAAAGACAAAGAGAAAGATGTTTGAAGAGGTTTTGATGGAACAATGCGACTTGAGTCCGAGAACAGATTGCAGAATAGTTCGAGTTTTTCCGACACCTGGAAAACGAGAGCTGCTAGCTAAGCATCAGAATAAAATAATATTAGATTACTTAGAAAGAAGCCTGTATCTAATTTTTTTTTTCTTAAGTCTTTAAACGACCGGTTTACCTGCTTAAAAATTGATGCATGTACTTTATTTCTAACATAGTGTTTTCTTTATCTTTTCAGGTAAGCCTTTGTCCTGGGAATTAATGGCTACTCGAAAGCTGTACGAAGGAAAACCTAAAAACGCATGAAAACATGTTTTTGAAGGAATAGAAACCCCTTGCCATTTTTCATCAGCCCGCCGGCTAATTTGGCTTCCAAGATGAACCTGAAGGTCTGTAAGTTACACATGATAATCAACACTTTTAAGGCATTGATTAAAGCGCAAATTTTCGCTGAAATTAGGTAAGCCTTGTTTTTTTATGATTTTGACCCCACTTTCCCGGCTCCTGACAAAAAATTAGCCGGTCGCATTAATCTATTACTAATTCGTTTTTGTCAAAAATAGATCTTCGCAAAGCAAAACTAACTAAGCATAAGAAAATAAGGTTATTCAGAACTTAACCATACCGCGCTTGAAGCAAGATATTATTCGATGAAAATGTGGGAAGAAATCGACTTCACTACTGTATTAGGGGATGAATAAAGGTTCAGAATTGAGATATTTCAAAATCCCAGCTAATCATTTTGGACCCTTTCCCCCATGACCCCTTCAAGCCCGCCTCAGATATTTTTAGGCGTTGCAGCACATCATATGAAAGGCCGTTGAAAAGAGATTAAAATGAGACCTTGCCGAGAATTTTAAAATCTATAGGTACATAAATATCGT
Organism: Liposcelis bostrychophila; assembly: GCA_037577465.1. NCBI lineage: Eukaryota > Metazoa > Arthropoda > Insecta > Psocodea > Liposcelididae > Liposcelis > Liposcelis bostrychophila. Next base: position 24,514,585 of record CM075209.1, on the reverse strand, counting down.
CATTTAAATGAGTAAAAAATTAGCCCTCAATTTTGGACTATTTGAATGATTATATTTACTTGGCTGTAACAGATTCTGGGGTTCAAAAAATCAAAAATTAAACGAAGATTTTTAAAATGTTTTTATTTAATAAATTTTAATAGCAGGGTGGTTAATCAACTTTTAATCAATCAAGTCCCCATCAAGTACAAATTCACCGAGCTCTTTTTTTCTCGTTTTAAAAACAAACGGTATTTCCATTAACTCCCATCACCTTATTTTTTTAAAAATATGTTAACGCTTTTAAAAACTGACCGAGAACATGAATAAAAAAATGTCGAAAAAAAAAAAAAGGATTTGAGTTTGGTGGTAAAGAGCGATGTCAGTGATTCATCACCCCGAAACTTAAATCGTCCACCCACATGCAGAGAAAAAGCCCCGATCCCGATCTAATCCCCATGTGATCCTTTGTTCTGTCAGCAGGCGACTCGGAACAATTCTTTTGGGGGTTATTCCCTGTCACATTTACTATTACTCTACCTAAAGCTATATTAAACGATCCGTTTATACCGGAAACGGAAAGAAAAAAAAATTCAAATATTTTCACCGGGATCATTTAAAAAAAAAATAATAGTAAATTAATTACGAGCAGTTAAATCATTCTCAAAGTTGGGAGCGATTAATTAATTCCGTTAATAGTGCATTTAAAAACAAAAGAAGGGGAAGAGAGAGAGAAAGAGAAGGAGAGGAGATAAATAAAGGGGGAATATTAACATCGAAATCACGACGCGTTAATAAATTCCTCTTCGTTATATGTAATTTTATACGTTTCTGTTATGCTTTGAGGTTAAGTGAAAAAAGGATGAATCATTATATTTTCTTTCTTACGTGAATTGCACCCTCCCTAAGCGAATTGAGAGTTGCGGAAAAAGTTACAACTTATTTTCGTCACATTTAATATAGTCAAGGGGGAAAATGGAATTATAACTAATTGCCAACTTTGGTCATCTTTAATTTGCCTTTTTTTTTTTCGAATGTTATGTTAACTTCTTCATCGCCAAATTTTATTTTTAAAAGAATGCCCGAAATTATAACGAAGACAGCGGTAGGCGTCAGTAATCATTTAGCACTAGTAGGTTATCACTAGAATCCTTACCTGACTTCTTACTGATCGTAGGAAGTCACTACTGGACTGACTGATTACTGATCAGTAGTAGACTGAGCACTAGAATTACTTAGCACTAGTAAATGTAGACAGCACGGACTTAACACTCCTAGACAGACTTATTTTAGTAGACAGCAAGGAAGCAATAACAGCCGTTAGTGCTCACTAATTGTTAGTAGATTAGTATTACTTAGCAGAAATTCCAAAGCTTTCTGAGCATAAACAGCCTAAATTCAGTTATATCCAAACTGTACTCTTCTTCACAGTGAGTCACAGATTGAGTACCAGAATGATGACTGTTGTCACTAACTACTAGTAGCTTACTGCTTTAATCCGGGACTAATTATCAGTAGCAGCTTACTACTGACCTCACGGATTAGTATTTACTAATCCACTAGTAGATTAAGTAGTAGAATCACTGAGCGCCAATCACGAAGCACTAAGGAGCTACTGCTAGAGTCGTTGATTATTAATCACCAGTAGATTCCCTCTTCGCCTCACTGATCGCTAATCACTGGGAGACTATTATTTACCTCATTGCTTCTCTGATCACTTGTAACTGGTAAATGAAATTCTGCTTTCAGTCAGTAACCGTTAGTAGCTTACTACTAGAGTCAGAGATTATAAATTAATCACCAGTTCCTCCTCTTCAGCCTATTACCCTGAAACAGGGTGTAGTGGCATTTCAGGAAAAGGCCTTTTTCGATTGTGCCTTCCAGATCTCTCTGTTCTCTGTCAGATGGAAAACTTTAGGGAGCGAAACTTCCATAAGAGGCTTAAACTGATACACCTATCGGCTTGTTGTTACGACGGCCTTTTATTTACTTACAGCCACTAGTAAAGAGAGAACTAGAGTCATTGAATGCTGATCATTAGCCACTGTTTATAACTAGCTTCTGCTACTGTACAATACTAAGTTATCACTAGAATCATGGATCACTAATCAGTAGTAAATCAGAATCAGAATAACTGATAACTAACTACTATTATATTACTAATAATCGCTGATGGCTAGTCATTCTAATACCAATCAAGTACAACTTAAGCGCGTTTGGAAATGTAGAGATGGAGGGATCTTTAAAATGCTTATTTTTGCTTCCTACAGGAAAAGGTGTCCAAAATAGGTTTTTAGGTATTTTCCAAGTCAGTAACAACTAAGATAGTGTAGTAGTAATTAAATAAGTGTTAAGCAGTTACTGATACAAAAAAGTAAGCACTAGATATCTACATGAATAAGTAGCTACCTGGTCACTACATGCTCTCTACCTACTTACACTGCTTACCTGCTGCTTAGTTACTGTACATCGCAATTACTGTTAACTTCGTTACTGTCAATCCTAAAAGAGAATATTACTGTTAGTGACCGAAATTAAAACCGAACAAATTGCCGATTTTCCAATACTGTACAAATTCCTAGTCAGTAGTTTAATGATAAAGAAAAAACATTTACTAAGAATCGAGTGGAAGTTTCTTTCGAAAGGGTTTTCCCCTTACCGGTATTATTTACTGGAAAAAGATATAAATCGAATCCAATTACAGATGAGAATATAATAATAAACACGGGGGTAAGTGCATTAGTCAATTAATAAAAAGGTCGAAAGGAAGAAAAAGCTTTCGCTCTTCTCTCTTTCTCTTCCCTGTTTAACCCCCCCCCCCGCGCTCGTTTTCCCTTCTCTTAAATTATAATATTCAGTTGAAAGTGTTTTAATATTAAATGAAAGAGAAAAAGAACGCCCTGAGGGTGTCGTCGCGATGCTTAACTTGAAACTCAAATGTGCGCTAAAGCAAATTTAACGATTTGTTTATCTCTTTCTCCTTTTCATCTTCCTCTTCGTTACTCTTTCATCGAACTTTCCGAGATTCTGATTTATGCCATTCTCTCGGATGATTTTTCCTACTTTTCGGAAACGTTTTTCCTTAATCGTTTTTTTTTTTTTTTTTTTTTTTTTTTTTTTTTTTTTTTTTTTTTATTCCCTTTCTCTGAATCATTTTCATTTCTTTTTTTTGTTTCAAATTTCAATTTTTTTAAAAGCGTTTAATTCGATATCTCCGCGTATTTAATTAAGTGAATGAAAATTACTCGAGTACTTTGATGTAATAAGTAAATAACTGACTGAGGGAATGCATCTTAATTGCGAATCTAATTTTCATTTACGAAAACGATTTTGAGCAATTTGATAATTTTACGAGAAAAATCGCATTGTAGCGAACTTTTAATGGGTAATTGACAAGTGAAAAGACAAGATATTATTTCGGGACAATTTCACGGCCGAAAAAAAATTCGGGAAAATAATTATCCAAGGTAATTTTGGACGTACTTTCACCCTATGGTAGTAAAATTTTGATCCAGGCTAAGGGGTCGCGGCCGAAAATCTATTTTAATATTTCGGCCTTATTTTTGGCCGTTTGCACAACCAGGAATAAAATCGGAAAAGTACTATTCTGGGGTAATTTTAGGCGTGCTTTCATCCTATAATAACGCCGTTACTGCGACGTTTGGTCTTCCGGCTGAAATTCAAATTTCAAGATTTCGGCCCATTTTTGGGCCGTTTTCTCAGCCGCAAATAAAATACAGAAAAATACGTATCTGGGGTAATTTTTGGAGTACTTTCAGCCTATGAAGGGGAAATTTCGATCCGTAAAATAGATGACTGCCAAAAATCAATTTTAAAATTTCGGCCCTCTTTTAGGCCAATTTCTCCCTTTAAAAAAAAATTTTGAATAAAACGTATATTTTTTCATGTACTTTCTCCCAGTGATGACCAATTTTGGATCCGGCGATCGCATTACGGAGAAAAAAAATTTTTTTTACTTAAAAACGGTTCCCCAGACTCGGCAAATTACTTCCGAAAAACGGCACCTATGTCCCTATATTGCCCAAAAAATTACCTTTTTTTTTCGTTTTTAGTTTGTTCAAATCGGCCACTCCAATCGGTAGTAAAAAGATAAAAAATGCAAAATTTTCACCATTGAAAACTTCCATAAGTGGCTTGCGAAAAAATTCGGTTGACGGTCCATAAGTGGCCTCTAGGATACCCTAACATACCTCCAAAGTTTCGTCAAAATCGGTGTTTTGGGCAGATACCATATGGTTATACGGTAGAAGCCTGAGCGAAAAAAAAATATTGGTAATTTTCAACAGGCTCTTGATGGGAGGTTGTGACAGAATGACAGATGTACAGACAAGAAATCCAATATGGCGCCGAAAGTCAAATTATTATCATTTAAAATGGCTCCGCCATGTTGGATTTTATTTTAGTCGAAATTCCGACTACTGGCTTTATGAGCGAAAATCCGCGTTGTGCCATTTTACCCCAAGCAAAATTTTGGACAATTCATGAATGTTTTTAAACTTTTACACAAATAAATTTCGATGGCATGTCATCCTGAAAATGCAGGTTAATTCGTTGCTTTTTTGTTTTACAAAAAATACCATTAAGCTGGCTTCGCTAGCTTTTTGACTATTTTCTCCCGCTGATTTTTAGAAGCCGATCCGCTCCTACTAAAGAATTAAAAATCAGAAAAAAAACATATTTTTAAATAATATGTGGATGTCCTACCTCCCCGTTAAAAGCTCGCATTTAACCATGTTTTTTTTTTTTTTTTTTTTTTTTTTTTGCTACTTTATAATATTTTAATTCGAAAATAAAGACCCTCATCTCATCGGATTAAACGAAGAACGACGATGTCTGGTTTTAAGCAATAAAACTACAATAAAAACAATTTTAGATTACAAAAAAAAGCATCAAACAAGTAATTTTTTATGATTTCATTTTATTTCATTTAATAAGCCAATTTTAAAACAAAGTGGAAATCAAATTTATTCAGAAAACGATTTCAAATCGCTTTTTGCCAGGAAGTCGATGAAATAACCAATCATAAAGGTGATATCCATTAAAAATTTATTACGATTTATCTAATAAATGTTTTTTTTGTATTTTAAAATCCCGAAAATTTTAATTATTTAATAATGCTGGGAGATTTACGACCAGAATATTATATTTGGCTCCATTTACCAGAATCCGAATATATATTTTTTTTTTCGCTAACAATTTAATTCCTTGAAATATCGCCGTCACCTTATTGGAAAATTTACTACCGCGAGATTTATTAAAAAATATATATTATAATTGGAACAAGAAGAAAAAAAAAAAAGTATGTAAGAGAGGAATGAATGGGAAGTGAAAAAAAACCAGGTGCTTCATCATTACATTTTAATTTAATTACGATGAAATTGAAATTTAAATGACCTCATAACCTTTTTGGTTTATTGAATTAAACAGTCATTAAGTAATTATCAAAAATGTTTTTCTTTTTTTTTTATACTTTAAAATCAATCGAAAAAGTTTGACCTTTTTCTTAGAAAATCCGGATCAAAAAGATTTTTTTGAGAAAGAAGCCGGTCGAGTAGCAATAAAAAAATGCTTTTATGTTAATTGTAATATAAAAAAAATTTTTTTACGACATTTAAGAGATTCTTTGGGTTGACATCAAAGACCCTTTTCGAAAATAACCCGCGCCCAGCGCTCATTCGTCAAAACTGACATATGATTACCGCTATGAAAATGTTGATTTGACTCTTTTTTTTTAAACGATTTGAGAATTGCATTTGATTGCTCTAGGGGCTATTAGCGAAAGAAGAACCAGTTTATCGCTTCAGCTAACTTTTTATCGTTTTTTTTTGCTTTAATGAAAATGTTCCTTGTTTGTTTTTTAATCTTTTCGCCCTTTTCCTCTCTTTCTCTCTCTCTTTTCCTCTCCCTTTTTTTTTTCTTCGCTAAACAAATTAAGAGCGATTTGCTTCCGCGGTCACGTGACGTTTTCATTTTGTTCGCATTCAGCAAATTTTGCGGCGGGAGAAAATTTCCGAAGGAAGGAATCCTCTCCTTCGTTTTGCTTACTTCTTCTTCCCCCCCTCCTCGCTACCCTTCCTTTTTTTTCGATCGTTCCCTAGTTCTACCGGTTCTTATTAAATCTTTAGCAAGATCATAAATCAAATAACTTGTTATAATTATGATGTTATAGTCGGCGGGTTCGACATTCAATTAAATATCGATCGGCGACTTTAAAAAAAAAAAAAAGTTTCGACGACTAATTACCTCGAGAATCGATAATTAATGAGTGACTCTTTAATTGAATGATGGGAGCTTTTTTTTTTTTTTTCGTAAGATAACGACTCGTTAAATCTTAACAACTTCTTATTCATTTTCTTGCCTCGTTATATTAATAAAGTATTGTGTATTTTTCTGTGACATCTTTTGCACGTGCGGCTTTTGATTAGATCGTTATTTTCTTTTTAAAAAAATAAATAAATGAAAAAAAATGAAATGAAAGAGAGGATTTAATCGAGTGAATGGATATAACATGAGCGGTGACCTTTCTTCCTCTGAGATATATCGTATTTGTTCAACTGAAAATTTATCAAATATTATTATTATTTGGTTTGAAATTCGGAAAGCAAGCTTATGTCCCTTTTTTTAACGTGCGGTTTCGAGGTTAATTTTTTTAAAATGTGTTTTTGTTCCTCAAAGTGTAGATTACAAAATAAAAATTTTGGGCTTAATGGAGGAGGGTGGGGGTGGATGTGCTTACCTGGGAGTACTCCCCTGCCTGTTACGCCAGGATTGTAATCTCTAAAGAAAAATCAAAGAATTCCAAGATCCAAAGAACGTTTAGCTTAAACCCAACAAATTCTAATGAAAACCCTTTCTTTTAATTCCATCGAAATCCTCTTCAAGATTCCTGTAACCAGGATAAAAAAGTTATTTCGTCCAGCTTCGTTTTTATCCACACGCGAATCCTTTGAACCATTTTTTATTTTATTTCAGTTCGAATTGTATGTTTTTTCCTGGAAAAGAAACTGTTTTTCGTCTTTAATCCGATTTTTTAAAAAACTTTTTTTTTTTTTTTGTATATGCGCGAGTCAAAAAAAAAAAAAAAAAAAAAAAAAAAGCAGCACGTCAATCGTTTACATAATTAACGATTTATATCGTTTCGATATAAAGATCGACCACAAACGATGATGGATGATTTTAAAAAGGACGACGTCTGCGTTTTAAAATAAAAGACTAAGAGAGGCGGTTTGTGTTTTGTTTTTCGGAAATTTCAAGCGGGAGGGAAAGTTAATATCGAAAGGTTGTTTCCTTCTTCTCCTCCCCCCCCCCTCCCCCCTCTCCCCTCTCCCCTCTCCCCTCTCCCGATCCCATGGGAGAATACTCCGGTCCATTAACCGGAAAACGTTAAACGAGATCAAAAGCAAATCGGCTATTTGTCTTGTTTCCCTAATTAATCGATAATTGTTACAAGCCGCTCTGTTACGATTATCGATTATTTTTTTATTTTTTTTATTTGAAGTCGAACACCAATTAACAAGATCTAAATGCAAATGCGACGGAAATAAATTGAGGATCGCTCAAACGATAGAATACTATTAAAATTAACGACACTTTGTGACGCGCTCCGAATGACAAATAAGCGATCCTGTCCACTTCTTTTTAATGACTTCAATTTGGATTGTCGAGATTATCTCATCACAATTTTTAATGGCTCTTTACACCGAAATTAATTTGTGACGTTCCCGGATAGATTTAAATGATTTTTATGATGGGGCAGTGGAGGGAGGAGGGAGGAGGGAGGGGAAGTGATTCGATTAATTCGAAAAGATGGAAGGGGACCAAAATTTTATTTGTACTAATTATATGCCGTTTAAGTAGGAAATAATTAAATGCTTTTGTTTGTATTAGCCACTCGTAATACAGGGACCTAATAATTCTTTGGGGCTTTGCTCCCGAATTAACCTAAAAGCGGTGAGAGCCAAAAGTAATGCTATTTCTTGGATGCTACTGCTTCAATAACACATCTACTGCTTCAGTAGCGAATGTTGTTAGTCCAGTAGCGAGTGCCACTGGTTTAGTAGCAAGTGCTATCGAAGCAGTACCGAGTGCTACTGGTTCAGTAGCAAATGCTACTGCTTCGATTGCATACGCTATCGAATTTGCTACTGAACCAATAGCACTCGCTAGTGGACCAACAACATTCGATAGCGTATACAATAGCGTATTTGCGATAGCAAATTCGTTAGCATATGCTATCGAAGCAGTAGGATTTGCTACTGAACCAGTGACACTCGCTAACGGACTAACAACATTCGCTACTGAAGCAGTAGATGTCCTATTGAAGCTGTAGCACCCAAGAAATAGCATTGGTTTAGTAGCAAATGGTTCAAATGGTTCACTGGTTCAGTAGCATTTGCTACTATCATTGCTAACAAAGCTACTGCTATCGAAGCAGTAGCTACTGAACCAGTAGCACTCGCTACTGCTTCAATAGCGAATGCTGCTTCAGCGAATTTTATTAGTCCAGTAGCGAGTACTACTGGTTCAGTAGCAAATGCTACTGCTTCGATAGCGAATGCTGCTGCTTCCACAACAAAATGCTTCTACTGCATTAGGAAACTAAATGCTATAACACTGGAAAAATTCATAGCATTAATACTTCAAATATTTCGAATCTAGAGCTTCTGCTGATCCTTTGAGAAGTATGCTATTATTATGAAAGGATTAGCACTTGCTTCCAAAGAGCACTAGCACTTACATTAGCACTTGCTTCCAATATCTGTTATGGAAATAGTAGCACTTTGCTTAAATATATTAGCGTACACTTTGGAGTATTCTTTGTCCATACCACATGTGGTTTACTACTTCCACTGCTAAACATTTAATGGTTTCTTTTAAAATAATTGCAAGGCTTTTAATGCAATAAAGCAGTTGCTGCTACTTCGAAGCAAATGCACTTGTTCAAGCGAGTGCTACTGCTTCCGAACCAGTAACACTTACAAGTGCTGTCACTTTTAAATATTGAAATTTTCCCATTTTGAATTAACTTAGCTGAAGCATGTGCTTTCTGAGAGGTAATCTGTTTTAAAGCACCAGTTGACTTTAGGCATTTCAAAAATCATTATACTGTGGTATTGTATTTCACTTTTATCAAAATGGTAGTGCTTTTTTAGGAGCATTTTTTTGAATGGGATTTCCGCAAATGTCCATAATATTCTTACATTTCTTGCATTTGCAATCATATTTTCATAAAATAGTTTGCTATTACACCATTTGGAAGTATTAGCAATTTTTTTTAGAAGCATCGGAATTAGCTTTCCAAGTAGTGGTATTTGCTTGAAAGCAATATAATTTTATTGTATCAGAAAGTGCTACTGCTCCGACATGTTAACACTTGCTTCGAGCTTGTTGCTTTTCCTAAGTATTAGCATTTGCTGTTGAATTAGTGACATTTGATTCGGTGCAATAGCATGTGCTTTCCCAAATGCCAGCGAATATTTGTAGTGTGTGCGTGTGTAAACTTAAACTGCGTTTCATTGATACCACTCATAAGCTTAGTTAATTACCAAGCTCTTCGTTTTCATTAATTACAGACCTCAAACAACAGCTCGAAAGATCGCATTTTTTTTCTTTTTTTTTTTTTCGAAAAATATTTATCCTCATCAAAAAAGTTGAAATATGTCAAACTGTCTGCCAGGGCACAAAGGCGACATATTCTTTTTGACGAAAACACGTATTTACGTTGATAACAACGTGGAAACGATTTTTAGTTTTTTTTTTTTTTTTCTAAAAATAAAAATTCCGCGCTATGCTAATTGATTCTCTCTTTCCTCTTAAAAAAAAAAAAATATCCTCAAGAGTTCGAAGACAGAAAGAAAGAAAGAAAAAGATTGATTTCGTATGCGGCGTGGAAAAGTCGGAAACTCAATTATAAAAGTTGGAGGAGAGACCTCACAAAAAGTCAAAAAGCGTTTTATTTATCTCGACTACTTAACTGCGCGTTCGGGGCCAAAACAAACACGAAGTAAGCCACATCAATCAGTTCCCTTTAATTTGTCTGAAAACAATTTCTTTTATTATCCACAAGCTAACTATACTTTCTTGTGAAGAAAAAAAAATACGAAAGGGATTAACCATTTATCTAATTTTTTTTTGAACTTGTACGATGCTTTTTACACCTTTAAAAATGTCTTTCTTCGAAAGCGTTTGTTCTTTTTTTTTTTTTTTTTTTTTTTGTAAGTGAGGAGCTTTGATGTGGCAAAGCGTCTTCTGTAACAATTACACTTATGAAAAAATCTATTAATATGATCATTTCTAGACGTAAAAAACTTTTTGATTGTTCTTTTTAATCTTTGATGTACATCCATGCTTTTTTTAGCCAAGCTTATAGTCAGCCATATAGAAGGTAAAATTGTTCAGAATTTTAGTTAGGCCGAACTTTATCTCAAATTTGCTCTAAGTGCTGAGTAAGGAATAGACGATAGGGAATGTACCGAAAGAAATATTTTCCAGATGAATAAACAGGCAGAGTGCATGTGAAAAGGATTGTCTCACCTTGTCCTCTCATAATAATTGTACTGTTTCAGCAGTTACGTGCCTCTTTTCTCCCTTAATAACTCATTACTTTTTGCCAAAGTCGCTTGTTTGTACAATAATTTACTTGTTTACTTGATCTTCTTTACTTCCAGCGCGAAAAAAAGATGCATAAAATGTGCAAAATTTATATAAATAATGTATTATTTTTGTTTTATTTATACGAAAATTTAGACATGCATGATTATTGCAAAATTTACGCATAATATTTTTATACTTTAAAATCTGGATATGCTTAATTCTTGTAAAGTTTCTGCATGTTATTTTTTGAAATTGCAAATAAGGAAGATTTTCTATGCTTGTTCAACTTTTTGTCCTTCTTTATGCATAATTTGCATTATTTATGCATAATTATACTGTGAGGAAAAAAGATTTTTCGTTACAAAAAGGTGAAGTACTTTATAACTATTTTATGCATTTTTCACGTAGGTCCGATTCTTGGCATAAGCCATACATAATTTTAATGTAATTTATGCATTCTGTTTCGTACGAGCTGCTTCCTTACCAACTTATCTACATATAGTATGTATATACTTATTTATATAACTACTTAAGTTATGTAAATAACTATTAACTTTAACTATTTACTTATTTTATATACTTATTTATATTACTTATATAGTTCACTCTTTTCCCATTTCCTTACCTACTTACCTACTAATATTTTAATTTGTTTTGCTTAATTCCTTTCTTCTTTCCTTACTTCCTAACTTGCTTTCTTACTTCATTACGTTACATTGACTTATTTACTTTACTTCCCAAATTGTTTACTTCCTTACGTTACTCCTTCACCTTCTTTACTTATTTATTTAATTACGTGGATTTTTCCCTCGTTTCCCTACTTTTTCTGTACCTTCTTCATGCATTTCCTTACTTTTCCTTTTTTTTTTACTTACTTTCTAAATTGCTTAATTTATTGCTTAGTTTACTTTCTGGCTTGCTTTTTTATTTCCTTACTTATTTACATTCTAATTTACTTGACTATTTTCTAATTTTTTCTCTTAATTAAAAACTTCTTAATTTGCTTCTGCTTGCTTATTTCTTTTCTTCTTCTTGTTCTTCTTCTTCTTCTTCTTCTTCTTCTTAGTCCTTTACTCGATTACGAGCGTGGTGATCTCTCACATACACCTGAGCGTGCGCTCACAGGCATATGGGACCTAAAGTTTAACGCCGGTTCCGAACGGCTATTTTTGAGAGATTTACGAGGCAATTTACCGCTCGGTGGTTTGCCATTGCCTGCCGAGGGGTGGTGACCGTTGATTTTCTGACTAGAGCACTAGTTTTGACCTGAGAAAAATTCCTAGCTGTGAACTAGGATAGAAGCATGACGCGCCGCATTTCATGATTGAGAGTCGAGTGCGCTATGAACTAGGCTACGGGCCACCACTTTTCTTTTCTTACTTACTTCATAAAGTTCCTTATTTACTTCCTCATTATCTTATTTTCTTTATTTCCTTTTCTGATGTTAAATTTCTAAATGGTTTACTGCTTTACTTGTTTATTTAGTTCCCTAGTTCTTTAACTTACCGATTCTCTACTGAATCAATCCCAATTTCCCTAACTTCTTTCCTTATTTCCTAATCTCTTCACTTTATTGCGATGAATTACCTTACTTCCTCACTAACTTATCACTTGTTTCCTTATTTACTACTTTACATTCGTACAGTACTTACTTCCTAAATTACTTGATCAGTATCAATCACTTTTTCACACTCACTCATTCACACAGTATCACTCACTTATTCGCACTTCTTCACTTCAGTATCTATCAGTCCATCTTGTTTACTTATTTTCCTGCTTCCTTACTTTCTTATTTATTTACTTACTTATATACTATTGCTTAAACAATCAAAAATGAAGCTATAAGATTATCCAAACCACATCCGATCTCAGTTCGAACAGGCTCTGAGCTGATCGCGGATTATTTAAACCGCGATCAGCGGATCATTAGGACATGTGATAGCCAAACCTCCTCCGAACACCTTAAACCACCTCAAATATATAAAACCTGAAATTTTGGAAATTTTCGACATTTTAATTGTACAACCTCTTAAGGTCCTCGAGTTTCATAAGGAAATTACATTTAAAACTCAATCACGAATAAGTTTTCAGTTCAAAACATAAAAATTCGAAATTCTTCACATTTAGGGGAAATTCATAACTCAAAATTCCTCCCGCGCATTTATTTAAAAACAAAAATCCCAGGGAAAATAAAACAAAAAAAAGAGGGGAAAAAATTATGAAAGATAGATGGAAAAACAATGAAAATACGATTAAATTACGTAACCAATAAAAATTTTATAAAAGTGGGGTTCTCCAAAAATAATAATAAGAGAGAGCGAGAGAGAAAAAAAGAGAGAGAAAGAGGATAAAAAGAATGAGAAGTCATTAAAAATCATCATCCTCTAAACCTCTTAACTAAGAAAGCATCAAATTACAGATTCGTACCCCACCGACGCAGCGACTCGGCACGGCTTCAAACTTTATTATTCTTTTCTTTTCTTTTTTTTTTTTTTTTTTTTTTTTTTTCTCCTCTTTATACAATTTTCGAAAGCGATTCTTTTCCTGAATTCGAAAGAAGTGACTCTCAAAAAAAATTGGAAAATAAAAAAGAAGCGGTTTTCGTTTTTCCAAGTAATTTTATTATTTTTCATAAGGAAAAAGATATGAGAGTCAAGGTAAGAGGGAGATTCAACATTTTGAGTAAAATTTGGAACAAGCATGTTAAACGAACGTGCTAGAGAAACATGTTCGTCCCGTTTATAGAAATTCCTTTGGCAGGGGTTTGGAGGTGATTTCACAGAGACGTATTTACAAATATTTACCTAACAGAATTTATGTGTTTGACTTACTGTTCGAAATAATTGTTATGTTCAGCAGTTTGGTGGATATGTCGGTAGTGACTTTTGAATGCTGACGAGAACAAAAGTGCTCAACAACTTTGGATACAGCTTTCCTGAACCAATATTTTAAACCGGTTTGTTCGTAGAGACCGCACCCTGAAAATATCGGAAGGACGAATGATGTGTTCACCCAAGCTAGAAAATTCATTATGTCCGAGCATGTTCATGTCGAACAGGCGCAGTCACTGATTCACCCAACATATTAGGTGTTGAGTTAGCGTGGTTTCATGTAGGGCAGTCCGATGAACGAACATGTTGGGGCATTTCGAGCTTGTTGGTAGAAATGTTCGTTCATCATGTTCGTTATGTTCGCTCCGCATGTTTGTGATGGATTTGCGCCCTTTGAAGAATATCGCTGACAGGACTGACATATTTGATGTCCGTGCTGAGGATGCCAGAAAAGTTTTGGATTGTTTACCGAACATGCTGGTCGTTTTGTGTCACGTTCTCTCATAATGATCGTGGAAGCTCTGGAACTAGTAGTGCTGGTTCTTTGCTTATGTTGGGAGAAGATGTTTGTTTAACATGTTCGTTAAACATGTTTTACGAACATTTTTTCAGGAAACCGCACAAACTAGTCGAGAGTAGCTCTGATCATCATGAAACAAGCCCTCGAATTACGTCATCGTCACGTTCGTCTGACATGTTCGCCCAGTATTTCGTAGGGGATCCCCCCCCCCAAGACAAACACACATCAGGCTTTTACAGAACCTGCAGTCCTATCGCCGCATTATAAATTTTTTCCCGGTCAATCCTCTTCTGACAGGCATCTCGCCAGTCGGGCACTCCTAACCTTCTCGCATCAGTCGCTACTTTATCTTCCCATCTGATCCGAGATCTTCCTTGAGGTCTGGAACTCGTCGATCTGCCCTGCAGGACCTGCCGCATATAACGTGACTCCTAAGACGTACGTCCGCAATTTTTTTTTTCAAAAACAAAGTATAACGTTGAAATTCCTTTCTTTTGATTCATGAAACGTCAGATCGGAGGAACTGCGGTAAATTTTCAAAAGTTTTTGAAAAAGATGGTTTGCTGTTTAAAATTCCATTAGTGGGGGTTCATTACACTCTTTCCACCCTCCTCAGTGTTACAAAATCAGCCGCTGGCAGTTAAAATAGCTTTAAAACATTTAAAAGCCACTTATCGACTTTTTAACGATTGTTTGCTGTTAAAATAATAGTAACGAACGACGACGGTCTATTCGTCTTTTTTTTTATTGCCTTTTCTTCTTTTTAAATGAATTTTTTTTTGTTTCAAGTAAAAAATTTTCATAGCGCTAAAAAAAAAGTCGGAGGGAATCAAAAAAAACGGATTTTCTTTTGTGGAAAATTTTCACATGATAATCATTTCCTGTCACATCCGAATGGTATCGCTTATAAATTTTCGTCTCTTTCCCTCTCTCTCTCTCGCTCTTACTCTCCTCTTTGATATGAAAACCGAACAAATAAAATATAAAATAACGAAAATACAAAAGAGCCTCATGGGGAACGACGGGAAAGCGAGGAAAACCAAAAAACATGGAAACTTGTTTTGTTTGACAGTATTGAAAATCGCGAAAACTGGAGATAGAGATTAATCCATTTAAATCACGTCGAGGGGGAATGATTCCCCCCACGTTTCACTTACAGCAACATTAATAAAACACCGGTATTTGCAAATCATTATTTATTGAGACCCAAGGGTTCCGTCTGATTGATCGATACCAATTAGTCATGCTATTTGAATGCTGGCGAACTCTCGTGGCGTTCCCCGTTTCAAAAAAAAAAAATTCCTCATTTTCCGAAAACTCTTTTTCCCTCCCTATAAGATCCGGGAATTATTTCAAATTAAAACTTTGTATACGAACCATCCCATTATGCCTTTTTTTTTTCTTCTTTTTCCCTCTCGCTTTTTATTATCGAAACCCATTTTTTAATATGCTATCCCGGCTCCCCAAAGGATCTAATCCGTAACCCGGATCGCTAACTTAATAAATGATCCGGAAAAACTTAAATTCGCTTTTGCCTTTCCCCGCCCCCCCCCCCTTCCCCCTGAAAAAAAAAATTACATATCTTCGATACTTAGTATTTTGATCGTGTGATTTAAAACGTCGGCTTGGGGGGCAAAAGAGTGATAAATAAGTTCGCTGAGAGAGTATGAGGCTGCGAAAGGTGAGATGGAGGAGATCAACCCGTGAAAGGAAAGGGACACTACAAAAATTTAAAGTCATATACGGCAAAGTTAATCGGCTCCTTGACAGGGTTCTGCGACTTTTCATCATAGACTTAATGTCATAGCCCGTTTTTGTCACTGACAGTTTGTCGTAGGTAACTTTTGTCATGTTCATTGCTGTCGTAGCAAAAATTGTCATAAGAGGTTCTGTCATTTGTATTTTTTGTCAAGAGACAAAAATGTATGTTTACCTTTTGGGGTGCAAATTCACTATGGAATGTTGGACCAACATGTTTGACAAGCGATGAAGGAATCGACGATTACAGAATTTACTCCTACTCCAAAATTAGTGTGAAATGTTGGTCCAACAGGTTGGTACAATATGTTGGTCCAACTTGTTGTACGACCATTCAATAATTCAACTATGGATGTTTGGGTGCAAATTCACTATGGAGTGTAGGACCAATGTATGTACATGTTGTGCATGTTGGTACATGTTGTTGACATGCATGTACATGTTGGTACAACAAGTTGGATAAACATGTTATACCAACTTGTTGGAATGTTGGACGAACTTGTCGGATCAACATTCCACTCTAATTTTGGCGTAGGAGTAAATTCTGCAATTGTCCATTCGTTCGCTTGTCAAACATGTTGGTACCACAAGTCGTCCAACATTCCAACAAGTTGGTGTAACGTGATCGTCCAACTTGTTGCACCAACATGTTGGTTTGGTTCAACATTCCATAGTGAATTTGCACCCTTATACCGACATGTTGTACCAACTTGTTGGACGAACATGTTATACATGTCGATTCGTTCTATTGTCAGGGTGCAAATTCACTATAAAATGTTGAACCAATTTGTTAGTACAACAAGTTGGACCAACATTCTACACTAATTTCCATTAAATAACTTAAATTCCAATAAATTCTGCAATCGTCGATTCTTTGGTTTGGGTGCAGATTCACTATGGAATGTTGGACCAACTTGTTGTACCAACATGTTGATCCAACATTCCATAGTGAATGATAGTCCACCATAGTATGGAATGTTGGTCCAACAAGTTAATACAACATGTTGGTCCCACAAGTTAATTCAACATGTTTACATGTTGGTACAACAAGGAATTGTCAAAGGGAATGTTATATCAACATGTTGGCCCAACATTCCATAGTGAATTTGCACCCTCAAACAAGTTGGTACAACATGTCGGTGCAACAAGTTGGTACAACTTGTTAATACAACATGTTGGTCCAATATTCCATAGTGAATTCGCTCCCTTGGAAAAAACAATAGACAAAAATTTGTGTAGACCGATTTTAACATAATTACATAATATTTTTAACTGTGTATAAAGTAGTAGCAATCCTTAAGATAAATACTAAACCCAACTGGCATTGAATTGCACTATTTATTTTCTTCGAGTTGCCCAAAAAATTGAATTCAATTTTTTTTCTCACTGGTTTTCTTGTAAATTTTTGTGAAGTTTTCACTAGAAGCATTCGAAATCCCTTGATTTTCTTGTATTTAATCTTGAAATTCTCGGGAAATTTGTGCTATTTGCCTAATGCTATCAACACAAATTAGCATTAGGATCACAAGTACAGCATTAGAACCGAACCAAACCTTTTTTTCTCTCCAGTTTGATTGGTAGCATTGTAAGAGGCTCTTGCAATTTAGCTTTTCTGGGATAGTGACTACAGACAGATTGCACACTACTTGTAGCAATCTAGCAATGCAATTAATTTTGCATAACCTAAAATTTAAAACCTCCAAATTCCCCTGTCATGTAAAATCTCATAAATTTTTTACTTTTTTAACCGTAGAGTTTTGAAACCTGTCAAAGCTACTTATCGCATGAAACCTTTGCTTAAATGATCCAATTATCTCTGGAAATCGATTCTAAAACGCTTCCGCAAACAGAGAGAAACGCCGTTTATCAAAACCAACGGCTTAAGCTACTTAAAACGCAAAGATTACCGAATGCAACACGGGATGCATAAATAATGAAAACGAGCGTTGCGAATTCACCTCGTCCTCCGGATTGCAAAAATAGGCCTGTTACAAGGAAAAAAGAGTTTGATCTCGGAATTTAGTTTATTTATTTAACTTTTTTTTTTTTTTTTTTTCAATAAAAGAAAAAATAAAAGTAGGAGATACTCATCGGGCGAGGATGATTCCCACTGAAAACGCTGTAAAACGGATAATGGAGAAATGTCATGAATGAATTAGATTAATGGTTTTGATAAGTACATGATATGGATTTAATGTTATTTTAAATAAATAATAAAGTTAAACCGACCAGAGAGATGAAAATATGTAACATTGTTAATGTAAATCTATAATGCGATAATTCGGGGGAAAACTCGACTTCCACGGAAAATTTTCACTTGATGACAGGGCTAATTTGCAAAAATTTCGACTTTCATTCATTTCATATTTTAAAGTGTTATTAAATTTTGAGTGGGATTTTGAGAACGTTAAAAGTTAGAGATGTGACGGTTAGAACGGAAAATTTGAAACTAGTTCAAATTGCGGGTATTGCAAAAATAATTTGGAGAATTTGCAAAACGCATTTATTGTAGTTGTTGCACACTTTTTGGCAAATTTTCCATAGTTTGCAGTTCTGGAGCTCTGAGCCAGAAAGGGGTCGTCTATAAATTACGTAAGCATTGGTTAGGCCCTTTTTGCACGCTTTATCCCATTTATATCCCATATTTATCCCATTTGACATCTTACCCTACGCTTAGCTTATGGGTAAGATGTCAAATCTGGACCCCCTCGTCCCCTAAATGTGCTTACGTAATTTATGAACGACCCCAAAGTTAAATCTGCAAATTAAAGATGGCAGCTAAAAATTGGGTACCCGTAACAAACGGAAATCTTTACATTTTAACTTTCTTGCCCTGAAGTACAGAATGAGGAGTGTTAACGCAAACATTTTCCGCAGCAGCGCTGTAGGTCATAAAAGTATCCTCTTCAATGCAAAGGTATAGGGAAGGCAAATAAATGTTGGGGCTCAAACATCCTCTCAGGATCGGCTGAGCCCCTTACCCCCCTTACTCCCCCTTCCCTTCCCTTGCCCTTAGGCCCTCAGAGTAGGACAAGACAGGATTCCCGACGCAAAGTTATTCCACCAGGTTCGCTGATGTCCATAAAAACAGCCAATCGAAGGTAACGATTATCTGAAATGATGAATTTTGATTGGTTATTGCCAAAGACATGCAGCGCCCCCGTAGCAATAAAAGATCTCAGCCTGGAAAGAGTTGAAAAATTAATATTCAATCCCTCCTAGGAAACTTTGTCCATTTTTTTTTTTTTTTTTTTTTTTTACTTACTTAAAAAGAAGAAAATTGATAAAAAGCTATATGGTAAATTATGAGGTTTCCAGTTTGAAAAGAAATGTCATTGGTTAGTGTAACAAATGACTTTAAAACACGCAAAACCAAATCATTTTTTTTTTTTTCGAGATCCACCCTAAAACTTAATGCGAATTTTATTATGTGTCTTCGTTACTTTTGTTTTTCTCAATTCTGTTTTTTTAAAGGTTTATGCTCTTTAATTCGCTCATGGGTTTTTTTTATTGAATTTCATCGGTCTCGGTTTTCCTGTAACGCCCATTCCTATTGGATTCCGGTATATTTTTAAATGAGTGAATAAAATTATGTTTTTTTTTTTTCCTGATAGCTGCTCTGTTTAACAATTTACCAATACAAGGAAAAAAATTAGTACAGCAATAGCTCCGGGACATTTAGGCACTAGAGAATTTTTTGGGAGACTCAAAAGAACAAATTGTGGAACCGGTCAAGTTTTAGAGCCAAAAACATTTTTTTGACTAGGGCCTTAAAGAGTTTACCACTGTTATCAAAAATTCCAATTTTAACAAAATTTACTTAGCCCACAGTATTTTTTTTTCACTTCTTAAAATGTTTTTAAAAAGCTTTAACTGTGAGGAGATTACCATAGTAAGCAATTTACAAAAACGAGAATAAAAAGCATTTGTTCTGCTTCGTACTTACTAACATTATTTTTTTATTTGTTTATTTTTCCAGGTGAAAATATGGTTTCAAAATCGCCGTACAAAATGGAAAAAGCAGGATAACATAAGCAACGCGGAGGCTGCGGAACATAAAAATCAAACGACCGGGAAACAGACCGGAAAATCGAATAAGTGTTCGGCGGATCCGAAAAACATATCGAACGAAGGTGCAATAAATTTAGTTAAAACGGAATCGAATAATAAAGTTCCCTCCCTCGGAGGAACAGTCAAATTAAAAGAAATAAACGGTGACAAAGATAGCGCCGTCGTTAATCTATCCAGCAAACAAAGGAATAATAACGATCAATTAAAAAAATGTACAATCGACATAATGAAAATCCCTCCGAGTGATAATTCGATAGTTCATTCCTTGTTTAAAAACGTGGAGGCGACCTCTCCGAACAGCATAGAAGATCATTCGAACACGTCTCTCTTCACGCCGGACGGTTCCGCCTCGGAAAGCTGCTACTCGGAAGCCGCGGAAATCCGAGTCCCGCTCGTCGGTTTGCCGTTAGGTTTGAACGACGGAAACGTCAAATCTTTAGATATTTCGAGATCTCCGCTCTGCGACAACAATTCTCAATCTCAGTTGTCGCCGAGCGATCATTTAGTCATAGCGGAAACGGAAGATTTTATGAACAACAGCGGGAGTTAGCTAAGGTCTAATTTGTTAGTCCAACTCGAACCCAAGAATCTCAAAATTAGTGATAGAAAAAAAAATTCGTTTATGATTGTTGAAAACTGATTGATTATTATTTTTCAATGATGATTATTATTATTATTTATTATTTTATTATTATGATGGATGAGTGAATTTTTACTGTATTTTGATATGGTTTTTGATGTGTAATTTATGTATGGCGGAAAAAGAAAGGAGAATCTTCGATGTACTTAATATTTTGTTCAAAAAAAGTAACAGAGAAAAAATGTCTTAACTTCTTTTCTCTGCTAAATTAGCATGTTTGATGTTAAAAAAAAAAAAAGATTTTAAAAAAAAGCTAATTTAGTGAAGAATATCTGTCTAATTTTTTTAAATCCTATCATTCTTGAGTGTAAGGCATCGTTGAAGTATTATGTAAAAATTATTTTGGAAATCTTTGACCCTCCCCTTTACTGAATAAGATTTCACTCCTTTATTCCCACTCAAAATCGCTTACATTATATATTTACAAACTCCCTCTTTCTTCGTTGTAAAAAAAAGTAAGATTTTCCCATAGGGAACTTTCAAGTATTACGTAAGACCGGAAGGGGGGGAGGGGGTACTCGAAATTCTTACGATTTCTTACATGGGGGAGCGGGGGAGTTTGGCAAATCTTACGTAAGAATTTTTATTATAATTTATTGCTCAGAATTTTTTTTAACTTCAAAAAATTAGTTTTAGTTTCTTTCTTCTTTGAATATTTAAAAAAATTAAATTTTTTTTATACTAATTTTTAAAAAATAAAGATTGTCTGATGCATTCCACATTCTCTGCAATATAACACTAAATTTTCTGTTACAATTTTATTACAGAAATAAAGAAATGAACTCAATCTAGGTTTGAAAAAATTTTTACTGCAATTTAAAATTGGCGCTACAAGAAAAAGGGGGGGTGGTCAGCGAAAGTCTTACGTAATATAATAGGGGGGATCAAAGAAATCTTACTAATTCTCACGAAAGGGGGGGAGGGGGTCTAAAAACCTGTAAAAAAGTCTTACGTAATACTTGAACGTTCCCATACCCCCGCCTCCGCGTACCTAACACTTGAATGAGAGGGTGGCAGACGCAAAACTCATTCACCAGGGTCGCCAGTAAATATCGTCTGCTATAACGATCACATTTGTTGTCGTCCAATAGATGTTACCCAGAGAATGGTGGGGGAAAGTGCAGTTCCATAACCTGCTATGTACGGCAGCCATCTTTCCTACCACCTTCCAATGTAATAATGGAAATTCTTACGTTTTAGACCCCCTCCCCCAAGTAAGAAATCGTAAGAATTTCGAGTACCTCCTCCCCCCCCCCCTTTCGGTCTTACGTAATACTTGAACGCTCCCAATAGAAGAGGTAAAAATGAGACAGGTGAACCTGTCATGTGCTTTATCGACAGACTGTCTTATGTTTTATTTTAAAATTGTATTAATACATTTTCTAAAGCTTTTGCCCTTCGTTTTTCGTAATTTTGACTCCTTCGCCATCAAAAATCCTTAAGAAAAATCCCATTTTCGAATTTTTCATTTCCTAAGCTTTGGCTGTTTTGCCATTCGTTTTTCGAAATTTTGAGTTTTTAACCCTCAAAAATGTCAAAGAAATGATCCTATTCCATTTTTTAGAGGAAACGAGGATGTCATTGCTTTTAAAAAATGGGTGACGTCACCGATTGGCCGCCATCTTGGCGGCCATTTTTTTTAAGGTATTAAATGCAATATCTAAGGAACGGCTCAACCGATCTTGTTGAAATTTCTATCAGACCTGGATCCCGATATAAGGATACTGAAACGATTGTAAAATCATTATAACTATTTCCGAAGCACATCGGAAACATCTAGATGATATCCCAGGAAATGTCTCAGAAGTGGAGATCCAGAGATCTGTTTTATACGGCTCAGCACACATCATCAGAAGGGTTCTGGGCTAATTTCTAAACTAAGGCCAATGGGGTCAGGTCGACTTCCCGCCTAGGTAAAGATGATCGGAAGACAAAATGCCCGTGATCGTCGAAAGCGAAATAATAATAATAATAATAATAATAAAGCGGGCATCGTAGTCTAGTACGTAGCACGCTCGACTCTCACACTCGAGTCATGTGCTCGTGCTTGGTCCGATGCTCGCCCATGACATAGGAGAGTGAGACCATATTTTCTAATTCATGGATTTATGGTATTTAACCTATGCAAGAATAAAAAATTATTTAGGGAGAGATGCTATGATTATCGTAGTCATCTTCTTCTTCCCTTTTCAGTCTGGTGTAATAACGCCAAAAAAAGCCACCGCGACCTTGTCTTGCACAAAAAGCAAAAACCCAAAAAGAACTCCAAAAATCTCACGATAACGGTGTGGTTAGGACAAACGCTTAAATGCAACCGTCTCCCCCCTCTATCGGAAGTAGGCTTAATTAAAAATCTCTTTAAAAATAAATGAGAATATTTCAGGTCTATTTCAGAGATAAAAAAAATCTTTCGAGTTCCGACAGGTCGACGATGTGTGGAAATTGTCGTAATGGTTTTACGACCTCCACCATCGGAAAGGTGTCCCCCTAAGAAGGGAGTCAAAAAGCGAATAATAATAATAATAAACCTTGTCTTGCACAAAAGCAAAAATCCAAATAAAGAGTTCGAATTTTGAAAAAATAATTTTAAATTCGGAATCCTTTTACCCCGAAAATATTTTCAAAAATACGGTTGAATTTTTGATCGGAGGTCCACCAAAGCCGCAGTTCGGGCATAAAGAGTTTGAATTTCGAAAAAATTACTTCAGATTCGGAAACCTCTACCCCGAAAATATTCTCAAAAGTACGGTTATATTTTTGATCAGAACTCCACTAAAGTCGCAGTACGAACATAAGGAATTCGAATTTTGGAAAAATTATTTCAGATTCGGAATTCTCTACCCCGAAAATATTTTCAAAAATACGGTTAGTTTTTCATTAGCTTGCACGAGGAACCCGCCAATCAGCATTCAAATCGCTTTATTGACGTAATCGATGACGTCATATCGTGAAGTTTCAAAAGTCGGTTTTTAGGCCTATACCCATATTTTTAGCCCTGCTCACCCTTTCTGAACCACTCAACACAATCTAACCAAATTTCAATGCGAGCGTATCTTGATGAATATCTACTGCAGTACGAAAATCGGACTCAATCGGTAGCTGCGTTCGCGATTTATAGTCAAAAAAGATCATGAAATTGTTGAAAATTCAACATTTTCATTCACTGCTTCCGAATCGCTGAACCGATTTGGCTCAAAAACTAATCAGCACCTACATTTCATTAGAAGTTTCTACCCACCAAAAATCATCGAGATCCGTTCTTTCATTTTTCTGCTTTTCGATGGACGCACACTTTTTATTTCATACATATATTCATACACATACGTACACACACACACGCGGCCACCATCCAAATTTTGCTTTTTCGGCATCACGGGACTTCAAAACATGTAAAAATATCGAAAACTGAAAATCTGAAATTTGTGCTAAAAACAATGCTTTATTCTCCCTGCGGTCGATAAAGCAATAATCAGAATTTTTACGTAAGATTTCGAGAACTTCCCCCTTTTTCAAGTAAGAAGTAAAGAATTTCTTGCATCCTCTGCCCCTCTCCTTCCTTCTTTTGGTTTTACGTAAAACTTGAACGTTCACTTTCCGACAATGAATTTTTAATGTTTTTTTTTTTTTTTTTTTTTTTTTTGAAGGTTATTGGAAAATTGCTGATATCTGTTACTTTAAACCCCCTCCCCCTATGCCAGTAAAAGTCGATAATTGCAAATTCTTCCCGCCCTCAATTTACTGACGTGATATTTGAATGGCTCCTAAACGAACGACTCGATAGGGCCAGGTAGGGAAATGGGATCTGGGTGCCCAGAATTTCGAAGTAGCACAATATTTCGCCTTAAGGTTACTCTGGATGTGTTTGCCATGTAATATTTATTTATTGCAATGAAAATTAGCAGAGACGAAAAAACTGAATAATTTAAAAAAAATATTTTTCTAAGTTTTTTTGTCTTTGCCTTTTTTAATGCAATAAATAATCTTTCCCAGACAACACAGGTTGGTTGAATAACGGTTGTGGCAACGTCGTTTGGTGACGACCGACGTTACCAACCAAAAATCAACTAGGTTGAATCGATAACGTTTTTTCAACTATGTGGATAATACTAGAAAACAACGTCGGTAACAGACCCAAAAGCAACCCGGTCATTTCAAAACGTTAATTTACCGTTATGGCTACGTTATATGACAACGGGTGATATAGGTTAAAAGCCAATATAAATAGGGCAACCCCAGGTAGCCCTTGACGGAAGTAAACGTCTTTCTTTTTAGTATTCTAATGCAATAGAAAACAACGCGTTCGTTGCTAACCAAAAAGCAACCGCCTGACTTTCAGCAGAATTTCTCAATCTCGGCGACAAGATGGTATACCACCACATCATTTCAGGGAGTGTAGGATAGAGTCAAAAGCTATGAAACAGACGTGTTATTCACGTCTAATAGACGTAATTTTCTTTCGAGTATCTTACAAATTTAAAGCCTAAATATGGAGCTCTATTTTATTTCACGATGTTAAATAATTGCATACCTATGTTTTCGCAGGGGACGCATATTTATAACGAATGCATGCAAATTTTCGCCGTCGTAGAACCTATAACAGTTTAGATACGCTTGACAGTGGGAAAAAGTTTAAATCTTTTTCATTTTGCTTCTGCCGTTTTTGTTTTTCAAACATTGTAAATTAAAACAAAAAAAAAAAAGAAAAGTTTTTTAGCATGGGTTTTTATGGCGGCAGCCCTAGGGCCAATGACTGAGGTCATTTACATTACATAGCAACATTATTTTTGTATTATAACAAAGGGTAGTCGCCATTATCTTGCAGCAGGTAGTAATGGTGTCACGTGTCAGATTTGATCTTTTTTTTTTCTCAGGCTTTTCAATACAATAAAACTTAATATTGGTTAGTTTCTACTTGTTTTGCCAGGCTTGTGTGGTTTAGTTTGTAAGGTCGCAGGGTTGATTGGTTTAGGTGTGAGAGGTCTCAGGTTCGAATCTTGCTAGGTGTTATGATTTTTTCAAGGTGTAGGGATTTTTTCAAGGTGTAGGGATTTTTTCAGGGTCATTTCTCGTTCAAGATGGGCATACTTCGTTATTCAAAACAATTACAAATATAATGAGCTTCGAAAATAATAAAAAACAAATCCCTAATTTTTTTTTTTTTTTTTTGGTTGTTATTATTATTATTATTATTATTAACAGGGGCATTTTTGAATATATCTCAAGAATGTTCTACGAGTATTGGAAGATATCGAAACATTCTGGAAATGGAAAATTATGGAAACCGGAAAACGGAGCCCGAATGGATATCCACCGGATATCAATATATCCGAATAAAATATCCTATGGACGTCCCTGTGCTACTAGGGCATAAATAAAGTTATTTCCATCGTTGGCAAAACGTTTTTCCGATGGTTGAAATAACGTCATTTTAAACGTCAGCGGGACCGTCATTTAGGGCGGACATCTTATACGTAAAAACAACGAACATTCATGACGGTTATTCTACGTTGCGGTAAAACGTTGCCACTACCGTTATTCAACCAACCTGTGTTGTCTGGGTTGGCAAGCACATTTAGGGAACATTAAGGCGAAATATTGTTCTGTTTCGAAATTCTGGGCCCCCAGGTCCCATTTTCCTACCTGGCCCTAGCTATATATTTTTAAAAAAATAAATTATATATTTTTGTATATAAAAAAATATTTAAAAAGCGGCAACATATGCAGTTTGGCAACATGGCAACATATGGCAACATATTTAATCTTATATATTAAAGGGTGGCATTTAATTGATCAGTTTTTTAATGTTTTTGATCAGTTTTTTTAAATTAAAAAATCAGTTTTTTTTACACTTTACCAGTAAATAATATAATTGATCAGTAAACTTTGACCAGTAAACATTTGATCATTATTATATTTATTTGATCAGTAATAAATTTGATGTACCAGTAAACAAAAAAAAAGATCAGTTAAAAAACATCCACATAAAAAAAATTTTCCTTTTTTTTTTTTTTTTTTTTTTTTGTTGGAAAAAAGAATCGGTAAAAGCTTATCATTGGGGGAAGTCAAATGTAAAAGTCGCCAAAGTCTCGTCTGACAATTCTGTATTTTATTATATTCCATCCGGAGATAGCAAAATTAATAGCGACGACATCAAAAATTTTAAGGAAATGAAACATATCACCTTCAAACAGTTTCGACGCAGAACCTTTAAAGATTGGATCGTTCAGTTCCCTGAAGAAAAGGATGGTGATTTATCAGAAGGCGTTTCTACGTGCCCACATTTTTTTTTAAATTATGTGTGTAAACATATGCTCGGTGTTGCTATAAGATCAAAAATAGTCAAAGTACCTGTAGAAGCCAAAGATGAGCCTATCGGCCTGAAGAGAAAAAGAGGCAGGCGAAAGACCCAGGCCCGTAGCCAGACCGGCATATACAGGGGGGCTGGAGGTTTTTAAAGGGGGCTGGAATTTTTTTATGTCTTACACAGTGTAGGGAATTGGATGATGAATAATTTTTTCCTGTTAACCACAGGGGGGCTCAAGCATTTTCACAGGGGGGCTGAGCCACCCTACGCCCCCCCCCCCCCCCCGGCTACGAGGCTGGAAAGACCTCAAGGAAAGCTTTTTTAGTCCATTAATAATGGTGTGTTGCACAATCTTTTCTTACAATTTTTAATTTTACTTTGGTTATAAACTGATCATTTTTGAAAACTGATCGCATTTCACCAATCAAAATTCTAAAAATTACCGATCGTTTCTGTATTTTTTACTGATCAAGTAATAACTTTTTACTTCTAAAAATAATTAAATAACTGAAAATTAATTTTTTTTACTGATCAATTTCCATATTTTCTACTGGTCAAAAATAAAGAAAAAAAAACTGATCATTAAATTAAAAAACTGATCAAATAATATTTACCCTATATTAAAACGCTAAGAAAAATAAGCGATGTCCAACAAGTACGGAGCCCTATCCAACCGATTTTGATGAAATTTTCAGGAAAGATAGGTATATAGGCATAGATTTGCAGGCTCTTTTCAATTTTTTGATATCTTTTCCCGTTTTCCGGTGAGAGCGGAAAAACCGATTTTCCCATGTTAAATTCCCTATACCTGATTTTTCGAACCTATGTCCAACACGTACGGAGGCCCTACCCGACCGATTTTGATGAAATTTTCAGGATCGTTAGGTATATAGGCATAGATTTGCAGGCTCTTTTCAGTTTTCCGATACCTTTTTCCGTTTTCTGGTAGGAGCGGAAAAACAAATTTTCCCATGTTAAATTCCAAATGGATGTTGATTTGCAGGCTCTGTTCGATTTTTCGGTATCTTTTTCCGTTTTCCGGTGAGAGCGGAAATAGTAGATTTCCAGGCTGGACCCGAAAAGTGAGATTTTTTACGAGGCCGTTGCCGATCCGAGCCGAAGGCGAGGATCGCCAAGAGGGCCGAGTAAAAAATCGAAATTTTTCGGTCCAGCCTTGGAAATGTAGTTTTCAGGGCGAGAATAACAAAATTTGTTTTGTTTACATGATCTCGAAAGTAAACTTTTCGGGTCTAGCCCTGAAAAATTAATTTTCCCATTTTAAATTCCCTATTCCGCGACAGTTTTAACATTTTACCCGTCTGTCTGACGGGGGAGCTCTAGTTATATATAAAAATGTTCGCATGCATTTTAGATGCTTTTGTATATAAATCCTATATAATTTTTAGATATTTTATATAATTTCCATTTTTGTGTTTTATATAAATATTGTATAATTTATATACAGTATATTTATACAAAAATTGTATAAAATAGGAACTGCATGACATTTTACAAAAAATTTTTCCCGGGTAATGCGTTTAGTATACTAAATGAGCCCTATACTTAGCTTATGGGAGTTTTTGGACATAAATATACAGAAGTACACTTAAAGTACATTACTAAGTTTCAATATAAAACCACGAATTTTCGATACTTTAGTATATAAAAGACAACATTAGTATACAATCGGCATTACTAGCCCAGTCAAAGGAAGATTAAGAGTGTATAATTACGAGTAGAAATTTCTATGGAAAAAAATAAAAGCAAAATTATTAAGTTTAAAAAATTTAAAAGCATAGAGGCCTTATCACAGTAAAATCAATTAAACATGATGTAAGCTTCTTCTTTATTATAAGGTAAAAAAGAAGAGTTAAGTCTTTTTCTTTGAAGTCAATTATTCTAATCTTTTAGGATTTTCAGGAAAATATTTTTCGGTAAGTTTTTAAATAAATTAATAAATAAATAACAAAGTTGATTCAAAACGAAAGTATATTAAAGAAATTTTTTTTAACTATCAACTCAACTTTGAGTTTTCCAAAATGCCGCCATGACTAAAAGTAACATTTTCCATTCAATCTCTTTCAGAGCCAGAAGCACAAAATTCGAAACTCCGAAATATTTGCTCAGGATCTTTCAGAGTAACAATTTTCATAATTTAAAAAAAACCGCCATAGTGGCCACATCGCTCAAACAAAAAGAAAATGAACAATAAAAAAAAATCAACTACTTCGAAACTCCTAACTGAAATTATGATAAACAAACAAAAATTCTGAGCTCGGAACAATCATTTTTTGACGTTTTCTGTACAGAACATAATGAAAAATAATTTAGCAAATGGAAACACCCTGTATCTAAACCCAGACAGTCGGTATACATATAATCGCCCGAAATTATACGTATAAATTAGGTATACTGTCTACGTATAATAAACGAATATTTTAAGACTTTTTATACGTATATTATACGTAGATTCAGCGTATATAAAACTCTGCTCGACTAGACTTCACATTTTAGTAAATCTGACTTCAGATCTGGATTTTTCGGATCGAAAAACCCTAGGATGCAAAATTTTATCCCTCGAGCCCTATAAATAAAGGAGATGTTAATTTTTTTTTTTTACATTTCCTGACTTTTCCCAAAAGCTCATATTGTCAAAACTGAAAATCTCGTTCTAAAAATCAGGATCCACTCCAAAAATTCTGATTTTTGTATTTTTACATTTTATTTAGCCTATATAGGATCATCAAGTTGAGACATTTTGGAATTTCGATTTTGGAAGGAAGATATTACGAGGGGTGGTTTTTGGCGTACAGTTTGTTTTGTGATTTAATTATATATGCAAAATCAATTTTATGACAAGTCAAATTTTTGACAAAGTTTTTCAGCAATGGCTTTTAAGAATCATATGTGAAATATGGATATCCCTGAAATAATTTTTCAAAATTGTCGAAAAACCACAAAAAAAAATGAATAAAAATTACCATTAAAAGCACGTATATATAGTCTTAAAATATACGTTGATTATACGTATATTATACGGTGTAGAAAAACGTATAATAAACCATAGATATACGTATATTATTCGTATAATATACGTATATCCGCTGTCTGGGAATAAAAACATTTTATACATTTATTTTTTTTAAAGTGCATCACACTAAATTTTTTAATTACCAAATCTGCGTTGAAAAATAAGAAAAAAATGTCGGTGTTCTTAATCACTGCTTTCGAAAATCTGTATCCCAGAGCTGAATAGCTTATAATAATCTAAGATTTGTTAGTTAAGCTCTCGGGTACAGAATTTAACTCCAGATTTTTATGACTAATTTTTTTTTTAAGTACGGATATTACTGCACCCGAACTCCGAATCACAATTTTTGTTTTTAAAGGTTGTAACCTAACATTTTTTTTTTCATTACTCTTAATTTTTTGGACTAGAGTAACCATCACATTAATTTGCTGCAATTAAGAAAGCAGAATTTTTAATGAAAAGAAAAGTTTATTTATCTTGGTACAAAAAAAGAAGAAATACTTTTTAGCACATTAGTTCAAAATTTGACATTTTTTTTTCCTTTTTTAAGAACAAACTTTTATCTATGCACCATCTGCTTCTAAAAACTAAAAACATTTAAAGAAAAAAAAAAGAAAAAAAACAAACAAGCTACAGTCTAATGATGAATAAATCCAAAAAAAAAAAAAACTTTCTAAACGTTTTATAAAGATACTGAAATAACTCAATTCATCTTTTTTATTTTCCTTATATGTATTTAAAGATTACCAATCTATATTTAAAACCAAAGTCAGCACTCATTTTCATCACGGAACCAACAGGGCATAAATTAATTTTTTTTAAACCCTTTTATGCAACATGCCGTAAATGTCCAATTTTTGACATATAACATGATAATTCTTTGAGACTCAATTATACTAAAAAATAATCAACTGATAAATAAAAAATAATAAATTGAACAAAACAAGATAGTATGCAGTTTTTTTTGCTACGAAAAATAAAAGCAAGATAGAATTATGTGCATACAGAATTGCACTAATTTCCTTTCCTTTTCTTTTTCAAAGGTTCTTCGCTAGTTTCAACTTCTTCTTCTTCTTCTTTGCTAGTTTCAACTTCTTCTTCTTCTTCTTTGCTAGTTTCAACTTCTTCTTTGCTAGTTTCAACTTCTTCTTCTTCTTCTTTGCTAGTTTCAACTTCTTCTTCTTCTTCTTTGCTAGTTTCAACTTCTTCTTTGCTAGTTTCAACTTCTTCTTCTTCTTCTTTGCTAGTTTCAACTTCTGGCGAATCTGCAGGAGTTTTAAATGATGAATCTTCATCTCCCAAGGTTTCCGGATTAAATGGTTCATCAGCAAGACTAATTGCATCTTTTATTGCTAATTCACAACTTGTGGTTGATAGAAATGTACCAATTCTCTCCAACACATTTTCCTCAAGAGTTTGATCTTGAGGATTCATTGCACCAATTTTTTCAGCAGATAATGACTCTTGACCTTCTGATATTCCATGATAGACTGTTTCCTGTGTAGACGATTCCCCTAGAAAAATTAAATTGTCACTATTACAAAAACATTTTTTAACCCAAAGGCTACTCAATGGATTGCTATAATGCAGTATTATTCAGTTACTTACCTATTTCTACGGCTATAAAGTTTAACTTGTATACCGTTTTTTCATTATTTTCCGATGATGACGAATCGTCGTTATCGGAGGAATTTCCTTCCGTCGAATGGCGTCGCGCCTCCATCAAGGCGTTTTTCAATAAAAGAATAAATAGAGTAATCGTTACCTGGTATTTTTGGTAACTTTCTTAAAAGTCAGACCCGTGAAATTGTAAACGCAGTCAGTCAAAGCAACCCATTTAATGAAAATTTCTAAAAGTGGCAAGAGTGGCAATAATGTTGAGTGTCCACCGTTTTCGCACAGGGGGGGGGGGGGGGGCAAGGGGGCTGCCATGGACACTACCAATAGGATTTCGTCTTATTGGGTAGAAAACAAATGGCGGACCCTTCCTCCACACCCCTCGCCCGCAATGCGAAACCCATGGGTAGGAAATGGTTATTACCACTTTTTTCCTTTGTGATTTAGACCTTTGTATTTTTCATACCACGTTTTTATGTTGTAAAAGATGGAGGATATTTTTTGTACCTCAGATTTTTATTAAAATATCCTTTAGTTTGTTGATTATTCTATTAAAGTGCCAGCTCCATTGAAAGACTAACTGTAAAGTGAAACACATAATAAAGCTTGTAAAACGTTCTTAAAGTTCTTTTAATTTTTTTCACAGCTTCCATGAATTTCAATAACGCAATCATTGGCAATTCTAAAAAATATTTTTCAACCCATAATTAAAACATTTAAATGCAAGCCAGCATCCATTATACCCCTTGTTTTATCCTACAATGGAACATTAGGGTGGGCCGAAAAAAGCGAATTTTTGAATTTGAAAACGCCTGATATGGGAATCGATGCCTTTTTATAATACTATTAACCCCAATTTTTTTCAGATTTTTTGAAGGTCATCTTGAGGTCGCGCAATGACCTTGAAGTTTTTGAAAAGCCCATTTAAGGGCAAAAAATAAGAATTTTTTTTTGCTGAAAAAAGTATCGCTTCCTATCGGAAATTTTGCGTAGATTACGAATATGAAGTCCAAAATCATTTTAAGAGTTCGGTTTTTGAGCTTTACGCCTATTTTTTATACACTGAAAAGGCTTTAGGCTGCTTTTCTTTTACCTTAAAAACTGTACACAAAAATGAATTTTGGACTTCATATTCGTATCTACACAAAATTTCCGATAGGGAGCGATACTTTTTTTAGCAAAAAAAAAATTCTTATTTTTTGCCCTTATATGGGCTTTTCAAAAACTTCAAGGTCATTGCGCGACCTCAAGATGACCTTCAAAAAATCTGAAAAAAATTGGGGTTAATAGTATTATAAAAAGGCATCGATTCCCATATCAGGCGTTTTCAAATTCAAAAATTCGCTTTTTTCGGCCCACCCTATGGAACATATATTCACTTGACGTGATGGTTTTCATATGCTTAAAATCCATTTTATTTTTTCATTTAATGATTTCTTAGCTTAAGTCGTCAAGTCAATTTCAAATGAGTATTACCAGTCACTAATATAAGGCATAATTTTTTTTTATTAGTTGTCAACTATCAGCACTTTCCAAAATCCGAATACAGCTATGGAATGGGAAGAAATTTATAAAAATTTCGAAGTGTGTGTAAAAGTGTTTGTCTCTGTTTATGTGGTGTTACTTAAGGGGCTAGACTCCGTGCATAGAAAGTTCTCAACCGGGTTTATGACACCCTTCTTCTTAAGTTGCAAAAATTTTTGACAAATCCTTCGTAAATGGCTTTATATTTTAAAAACAAGACGAAATGCCCGAAAACACCATAAGATCGAATACCATCTAACAATGCCAAAATTGGAGTTGGGTTGTTATACCGTAATCGCAATATAGTAGAACAGGGTGAAAAAAATGAAAAAGGTTCGACAGACGTCGGATGGGGTACCTGATAAGGACAATAACCATTTCCATTGAATAATGAATAATTGCCGATGTTGCCATATTAAGGTTGTTTATTTTGAAACGCAGTATTCTTCTATAGCAAACTGAAACATCAGTGATTCTTTATTTTGTCTCATGTCCGTTTTCCCGGTTAATCTTTAAATCAGTTTCAAGTCTTTTTTTTTTTTTTTTTTTTGCTCTTTGATCGCTTTGGATTTTGCTTTGCCTCTATCACATTCTCAGGCTCCCTTATCATTATTTTACGTCTTCACCTAGGATCTATGATCTCGGGCAGTAATCAATCATCGTAAAAAGCACGTAATTTGGCAGTCATTTTTGACAAAACAATAAAGCATCCCCAAAACAATAGGTCCGAAAGTTGAAGAGATGCTGATACTAAAATAAATATCGATAATGTAATAAATTTATACAGCACTTCAGATATTCACTTGTATTTATGAAAAGAGCCGACATAAAAAACACAAAAAAGAAGTAAATACCCAAAAAGTAAAGGTTACCGGGCATGGACCTATTCCGGGAAACAAGTGATTTTTTTTTTTTTTTTTTAACAATTGTACCACCTATATGGCGCTTATAATGTATTGGCAGTTAAAAATTAAAATAAATGTAAAATTTTACGTTTAGATTTGATGGAGAAAGAAAAAAAAACCGAATAAAAATAAGCTGCGGAAAAAAAATGATGACCAAATATACTGATTCCATTGGGTAATTAACCCTTTGCCGGCCAAATTTTGAAATTTGGAAATACCCCATTTCTTCCAAATTTGTTTTTCCGTATTATATCTAAAAAGGTAAAGCGCTACCCCGAAGGGATATTATAAAAAAGTGATGCGCAGAAATTTTTTAATATTATTTGAATAAATTAATGAGCTATAGGGTTCGCTGATGCCAAATCTGACATTAGTTTTTACGGGGGGGCACTAATGGCCCCCCCAGAAAACAAACTTTTTTAAATTATCGGAAAAATTACATATAGATATCTATTTATATCTTTCACAGCACCCTGATTTCGAATCTAACATCAGATTTTACGTACGGGACAAGTGCGGCCCCCCATTTTATCAACTTGTCTTACATTAACGGCCTCTCGGAAAATTAATTTGTCTTGATTTTTCAAAAACCGATTATTTTTCGAGTAATAATAAGGGACTGTACAAGTATTACGTAAGCACGTTAAGGGGGTATTTAAAATGCTTAATTTTTCTTTCAAGGTGAGGGGGAGGTGGTTGTGCTGGTCATATGTAAGCATTTATTTCTGTTGAAAAATCTCTATAAAAAATTATCCAGAATCTATAATTTTTTAAAAGTTAATTTTAAAATTTTTTGATATAAGAAAAATATTCAAAAATTCCGACAAAAAAATTTGAATCGTTTTCGCGCAAAATCCTGTAGTTCCTAGCAATGAATATAGTCATAACAAAAAATCAAACTAAGAAAAGAACAATTAATATACAGTGATTTTTTTTTTTTTTTAAGTATAAAATTTTTATTTACGCGGTATTTATAAAAGGGGGGGTCGAAAATCTTACGTAATACTTAGGGGGGGGGGGTTGTCGTTTGCTTATTTTATCTTACAAGGGGGGAGGGGGTGAAAAAAGGCAAAATTCGTGCTTTCGTAATACTTGTACACCCCCTTATTAAGAAAACTGAAAATTTTAAAAGTTTAGGTCCGGCATCTTTAACTTCGGTTTTTTCAAAATTTAGACTTCAGATTCAGAATTAGCAGTAACCCCCAAAATATTTATTTTTTGTTATTTTTAAACTTTGTAAACGCCTCTACACGAAATAGCTGTTTTTCACATAAGCTAAACATATAGGTGAACGGTGAAGCGTCCTTGTTAAATATTGCATCAATGACTGCCCATCCGTTATAATTACTTTCATTTGTAAGTTCATAAGAAAAAAAAAAGAGCAACAAATACAAAGGTCCCATATATGGGCGCATAAGTCCATATGGCTCCATGGGCGTCTGGGTATAAAATGTATGGGTCCATTATGGACGGCAAAGGGTTAATTGCATTTTCATAGTCAGATTGATTCAACCATTTGTTACAATTGCAATGAATATAAAAATCATAAACTTCCGTATATTGACTGAAAATAAATCTTTGTATTGGCAAATATATACCGTAAACTGGGGTGAGATTGACCGGCGGGGCGAGATTGGACCGGTCTAAAAAAAGGTAGTTCTGGCTGAATTTTTAAAATCTGATTGTTAGAGGGGAAGAAAGGGAAATCCTCTAGTAATTTTATTTAAAGAAAAAATCATTTACCGTGGCTACTAACTTTTTTTAGGCCGGTCAATCTCGCCCCGGCGGTCAATCTCACCCCAGTGTACGGTAACTTGGTTTGCAAATCCTCGATGTGTTAATAGTATCACCAGCATGAAAATTCTTTCATATAATCATAATGCCTGATAAGGGTGGTTTAATATGGCAACATCTCAACGCATTTAAAAAAAATGATTGAAGCCCAAAAAGAAAAAAAGAAAAAAGGTTTAACACTTAAATAAATGAATAAAACCGAGAAGTCTTATGGCAGGCATCACCATTATTAAAGTGGTGGTTCGAACCTTCTGAACATGGACAGTGCTAAATGATAGGATTCTTACGGCGAATCAAATTGTTCGATCGTTTTTTTACGTTACAAAGGGAGGTCTGGGTCAGGTATAATATGTTTCCTTTTTAAAAGATCCAAAACTTTCTTTCCAAATCCATTTTCTTGCTGTCGAATATTCGATTTGGTCGGGAAACGATACAACATACAACAAAAAATGAAGGTTCCCTAAAATCTGCAAGAGTTAATCTAAATGCGTGTTGTTTCCTTTTTTTCGTACCTTGTTTCCTTGGCGAGCCATAGCCCTTCAAAAAGTGCTTATTTTCGTCATTTTCGGAACTAATTTCCTCATCGCTGAAAAACTTCTAGTGAAAAAGAGAACAACATACATCTAGATTCAACCTTCCTCTACCATTTAAAACTATTCCGGCCTAAAAATTCCTGATACAACGATCACAAAACCGATTTTTCTGAAGCAGTTTTACTAGTTAAAAATGCACGGAGGCTATCCCCTTAAGTCTTTCAATTTGTGTTGAGGATTTCATATATTATGTTCGTAAACTTTTGCACTTCTTACAGTTAAACATTCTATTGCTTTCACCAAAGACGACAAAGAGTTTAATACTTGTAATTTTGAATCCCTTAGTAGTTATAACTGTTTTGATTAACTGTTAACACAATGAGTAATAATATTTTCTTTTTTTTCAAGTGGCTAAAATGAATTTCCTTTCCAAAAACTAAAATAAAGTGTATATTGTGCTGTACTCTTTTTATATACTTTACATCCAGAACCTATTTAGTACATTGAAAAATAGTGTACATACTGTACATGCTACTGGATGTACTGTGCAGTATATAATGAGCATGAGGAAGAAGTAATCATTATTAACTCATGAAAGTATCAATTATCAATTTTTATCAAGTGAAAATGATGAAAAATTATTTTTCAAATGGTTTTCTTAGAATGTTACTTTTATTATTTCATTACAATTTTTCTAGTCTCGATGATTGATGGGAGCTATATAGGGGATTGTAAGGGGAGTGGATTGTGTTGTTTATTTTCACAATTATCCAGGAATTAGTTACAACAACAATTTATAAAGTTTAGATTTGTGGAAGTAAAATGTGTACCTCCACATGAAAAGGGCCCACTTGGGATTTGGTGCTTAGAATTTTTTGTTTGTAAACAAAGGATTTTCTTATAAGTTAAATTTTCACAGCCTTCCATGTCCCATCTCCCAGGTGGGCCCTTTTCATTAGGGTGGGCCGAAAAAAGCGAATTTTTGAATTTGAAAACGCCTGATATGGGAATCGATGCCTTTTTATAATACTATTAACCCCAATTTTTTTCAGATTTTTTGAAGGTCATCTTGAGGTCGCGCAATGACCTTGAAGTTTTTGAAAAGCCCATATAAGGGCAAAAAATAAGAATTTTTTTTTTGCTAAAAAAAGTATCGCTCCCTATCGGAAATTTTGTGTAGATTACGAATATGAAGTCCAAAATTCATTTTTGTGTACAGTTTTTAAGGTAAAAGAAAAAGCAGCCTAAAGCCTTTTCAGTGTATAAAAAATAGGCGTAAAGCTCAAAAACCGAACTCTTAAAATGATTTTGGACTTCATATTCGTAATCTACGCAAAATTTCCGATAGGAAGCGATACTTTTTTCAGCAAAAAAAATTCTTATTTTTTGCCCTTAAATGGGCTTTTCAAAAACTTCAAGGTCATTGCGCGACCTCAAGATGACCTTCAAAAAATCTGAAAAAAATTGGGGTTAATAGTATTATAAAAAGGCATCGATTCCCATATCAGGCGTTTTCAAATTCAAAAATTCGCTTTTTTCGGCCCACCCTACTTTTCATGTGGAGGTCCACAAATGACTGTAGGTCGGCATTGTACCAGTAGTACTTATAGTCACTTTTAGTGAGTCAAGGCTTTGAAAAAAAAAAAAAAAAAAAAAAAAAAATTGTGGCTAGGCTGTGTCATGACACAGCAGCAATATTTTCCTGAATACATTTTGCAAAAATTAAAACAGACAGAAATTGGGAACTCTTGTTATTGACTTTCAAAGTAAAATTTTAAGCAAAAAATTTTTTATTTATAGTTCATATATTATACCAACATTTTCCAAATCTAATAATGTCAGAAACTTTTCTTCTATGAAATTAATTATTTGCTTTCTGTTTGCAGCGAAAGCTTGCCAATAAAAAATATTATTAAAAAAAAGAGACTAATGAAAACCAGTTGGAGAATAAAACCTTAGAAACTGAGCCAATGGAGGTCAGCACTGAGGGGTGTCCCTAAAACACAGACCGACGGAAATGTCACAGACCGAGTGCGGTATCGGACTAAGCTCGCCCTAAGGAGTAACTTTTATCATGAGAGCTTCCCCCAGAAAGCTCGTTCGAAGGAGCTTTCAGGGAAAAAGTAAAGATACCACACAGACCGACGGAAATTTCATAGGCCGAGTGCGATATCGGACTAAGCTCGCCCTAAGGAGTAACTTTAGTCATGTGAGCTTCCCCCCGAAAACTCGTTCGAAGGAGGAAAAATTCTTTTACATTCAAAAGCAAATGACAATAATTCGATTCATTGAAAAATTTCAGTAGTCTAGCTCCTTAATTCTAAATTGAGAGGCTATTTACGCGATATTTTATTACTTTTAAGGTTTTTCAAGAGAAAAGCCTGAACTGGTTAAATCGAAGCATATATTTCGTTTCTGCATTCATCTAGTCGAAAACTTTTGGAAAGCTTTTGAAACGTTTAAAAGTAAGATTACTTTTAAGTAAAATTATTTATAACATTCATCGAAAAATTGTCTTGAAATAGTATTTTTCTCGGCAAGAATCGAAAGCGAGAAATTTCGAGGTCGAGACCGAATTTGCGCACTGAGCGAAGCGAGGCGCGGCAAACGGTCGAGACTTCGAGATATCGAGCGTTCGATTCGCAGCAGAGAAAAATAGTTTTCATTTCAAGTGAAATGATTGGTTTGGTTCCAGTCATAGTCATATAAACAGGTCTAGCAACTCAGGGGTAAAAAACTGTCCGCGAAAGGGAACGTAGTGATCGGAAATATACAGTATATATTCCCAGGAAAAGTCCATATATGTGCAAATTGTCCCCCCATGTGTGGAATATATTTACTCCCGTAAGCTAAACATAGGACGCCATTTTGTCGTTATAAATATCCAGATAAATGTCCTTAGATATATCTGAAAAAAAAAAATGGCGGCAATGTTTAGCTTATGGGGAATGAATATATATCACACATGGGACAATTTTAACATATCCTATAAATGTCTGGAACATATGTACACATGTTTCTACTTTTCCTGGGTCACTCTACTCGGGCCTCTTAAAAATGCATTTTAAAACGTTAGTGTTTTAAAACAGAAGAAAAAGTTATACAGAAAGCCAATTCAATAGGGAATACGAGGGGTATGTGTAATGATGCAGCCACAGTGAGGCGCTAGTATCGTTTTGAGGACGATGATGCAGCCAAAAGATGGCATTAGTTGTACCAGGTAGTTTCTGATGCAAACAACTGATGGCGCTGAAACCGCTGGGTTTAATTCCAGAACATTATAATTATCTAACGGCACAAAATAATTTTTTTTGCCCTTATTTATAACTTTTTGCAATTGCGAAAAAAACCATTTTAAAGGCAATTTTCAGAAGAATTTTACGAATAATTTTCATTAAAATAAATCTGGACTTAAAAGGCCTCAAAAGCTTAAAGAAACCAAATTATTGTCAATCACTATTTACTTTATTTTGTAAAAAATTGAATAGCTCAAACCGATGCGATGTCTTTCTTTTTTCCAGCGGTATAATACTCAAGAATACAAGACTGAGGAATTATGATTTTTTTTCTTTTTTTTCTTTCTCTGGCTTGACTCAAACAATTTTAGAGGCTTTTCTTATGAGAATATAGATTGTGCAGTACCGGAAATGGGGGGTACTTCAGCAACCCATTAAATATGACCGATCGAGCTGAAATTTTATTTCGATAAATATGTTATATATTGGAACAAAATTAGAGGTGGCACGACCGAAAATCAAAAGCTGACTTTTTAAGCGCCACCCTAAATCTAAGTTTTCCCTTTCTTGCAGCGACTCCCTAAAGACTTACGACCCTATGCCGTGTCTACACCTAGTGGTTATTATCGTCGATAATAACCACTTATTTGCCATATTATTTGCCATAAGCTAAACATAAGGAACGACTGTAATAGCTATTGTATTTATATGGTTCTGTTATCAAGTGTAGACACGGCACTAGGCAGTTGCCTGTTTTGCCTAGTGTAAAATTTGGCTCTGCCCTGTGTGAAACTCTAATTTTAGAAGTTGGTTTGAAAAAATCAAAAGGTGAAACAGGGGTGGACTGGCCATAAGGGTCATTCGGGTGATTACCCGAAGGGCCGCTTAACAATGAGAACAAGATTATCCAGTCCGCCCCTGAGGTGAAATCCTTTCTTCAGGTTTTAATAAATTTTAACAAAAATGTGATCTTCCCTTAGTACAAAATCATGTTTTGTATCGAAATAAAAATAATTTACTTTCATTTTCAAACGGACACGTTTGAAATTTGACAATGGGCATCCCTGCGGTAAAAAAAAGGAGTTTTGCGTAAAGCACTGCTTGCCTTTCATTTGCTCCCCATACTTAAAATAAATCCTAGATTTTTGAGTGTCCGAATGATTGAGGAATTAAAGATG
Organism: Liposcelis bostrychophila; assembly: GCA_037577465.1. NCBI lineage: Eukaryota > Metazoa > Arthropoda > Insecta > Psocodea > Liposcelididae > Liposcelis > Liposcelis bostrychophila. Next base: position 24,474,050 of record CM075209.1, on the reverse strand, counting down.
TAAATCGCTTTTTTTAATTAGAGTTTTAAAAACATTGGGAGTACAAACCTGCCCATTCCAATGTTTTTTTTTTTTTTTTTTAAATATTTAAAAGCTATAGGCTAAAAGACATAGGTAACATCATCTGCTGCACATTTTTGAGTACATCGCAACCAGCCCCCTCAGTGAGGGGGCTGGTTGCGGCCCTCACCCTCCCTAAAAAAGTGTGACAATGAAAATGAACGACTGTAACCGAAATTTCTTAATTTTTTTTTTTCTTCATGGCAAGAGCATCTGGCTGTGTTTTTTTTTTTTTTTTTTTTTCATCCTTTTTCCTTTACTTTGACAATTGAAAATAAAGTACAATAGAACTGTCTCCTAATAATCAAAAATATTTTTGACCTGATGCAACCATAGTGTAAAATGATCTTACTATTATACCCCATTTTGGGATTACCTCGTTCTTTTAAGATTTTTGCAAAAATGTCTCACTCTCACAGAAATATTTTAATTTGGACATAGAAAATTGGCTGGTAACACTACCTGAAGTCTAAACAGAATGTGAAAGAATACTCCTCTTCTGGCTATTTAATTTTTTTGCAGCTTGGCTTAATAGCATCGCCATCTATATGGACTTCAAAGAACTAAACTTTGATACCCCTCATATACCCTACTGAAATGGCTTTCTGTATAACTTTTTCTTCTGTGTTAAAACGGTGTTTTTTATTCAAATGTTTTAAAACGTTTTAAAACACCGTGTTTTAAACCAATTTGTTTTAAAACAATCATCCCTGGTTATTGGGAAAAAAAAATACGCCTATTATTCTGTCTACACTTATGGGTTGCCTTGCTCCTAGGCACCCGGACACCCATACATGTTCCATGTTTTTAGCTTATAGAGCAAAGTTCTGGAACACCTAGGGTGTCAGGGTGCCAAGGAGGAAGTCACAGAGTAAAGAAGACTACGTAGAGAAGGAACTCCCATGGTAAAGTTTGGTTTGGGATCACATCATGTTTAGCTTATGAAGGAATGACGTCATCCGTAAGCTATACACGATGTGATCCCAAACCAAATCGTTCATAAGAGTTACACTCCCCTGGAGGAAGTAACCATTAAGCAGGGTTCCCAGACAGGTAAAGGATAATAGTCGTAAAAGTGCAAAAAAATAGTCGTACGAGCGCAAAAAATGGTCGTACGCAGCCATACGCATGCGCAGTCGTACAAAAACGGTTTATGGTCGTAAGGAAACTATGAAATAGTCGTACACGGTCGTACGCGGGAAAAAAATTTATATTTTTTAAACGTTAATTTTCACCGATTTTTTTGCTTTTTTCTACGATTTATTCAAATAGTCGTACAATGTCTGAATAGTCGTATTTTTCAGCGTACGACCCTACCCTCGGTCGTACACCGTACAAAACAGCGAAATAGTCGTACGCCAGTGTTGCCAGCTTGAAAATTCTAGTTTTCCATTTTTTTCCCTCCAGATTTCCATGAATTTCCATGTATTTCCATCTTTGACCGTGAAATTTCCATGAGGAATAAATCTCACATATTTGGGCCTGGAAACTTCATATTCTAAGTTTTTATTTCCATTTTGTAGTAAAAATGAAGGGATTTAAAATATTAGCAAAGTATATGGAGCACTACTCCATTAGAAATTCCACAAAATTATAAGCAAAGTATATGGAGCACTACTCGAACGCTACCCAATGGCCGGTCTTTTAACCAAAATCCAACGGCTGCACCATAGAAACCGATAGAGATGAGATAATCTTTATTGAATTGAATCAAACTTCAAAAACTTTGATTCGCAGAAAAGTTTTAGGCAATAAATTTTAATTACCTCAGATATATTTTCATGATTGTTCAAAATCTAAAATTACTAGATGCATGTAAGTTTTGGTAATAAAAATTGAAAACTGAAAAATCAAAAATCAAAGAAGTAATAACAAAATTATAATCAACAAACATATAACAAACTGTTAATGCGCATTACAAAAATGCATAGAAATTTAGGTAACAAATTTTGAAAAATTATAAGAATTAATTAGAATAATTTTTTTTCCGAATGTCAAAACCACGCTATTAACCATTAATATATCGTAAAAAATAAATTTTATAAAGGCAAGAATCTGTCTTAGAATAGAACATACTTAATTATTAAAAAAAATGCTCTATGGTTTTTTCAAAATGCAAATGCTATTTTACCACAGAAAAAATATAATACAGAATGTTCGCTTAAGGGGCGATATGAGGGCATCAAGTTTAGTTCAATGATTTCCCATAAGATGGAGCTGCTATTAAACCAAGCTGCTATTTAACTTAGAGAGCCTAAAAGGATGCTTTTAGGCTCTCTAATTTAACTGTATGGCATAGGAACTCGTTATTGTTCACTTTCAGTTGAGACTTGTGCTGCAAATGCCAGTAGTTTATATACATCCAAATGAAATGATGCTTTGTTAAGGGTATTTAAAAAAAATTTAAAAGCACGAGGAAATCCCAATAATGCGTATAACCGTGTCATCATTTTTCATTCAGGTTCTACCAGCAGGTATAATTTTTCTTTTTGTAGATGAAATGAAATGACAGTTATATTGCTTTTCAAAACTTCCGAATTTGTATGAAACTCACAATAATTGTGTGAGTTTATTTTATTTTCCAAACGATAAAGATATTATTCGATTTTTTTTTTTTTTTTTACTAAACTACCATTTTTGTTCAGGACATTTCTCATTTCTTAGAATACTTTCCAAAACTATCACGGTAGATCCTCGACTTACAGCCGTGGTAAACTATGACGGAAGCGTAAGCTTTTTAGACCCGTAGTCTAAGGGGGGGCAAAGGGTGGCCAGCCCCCCTGTGGATTAGAAATTCATATCCAAATCCAAAATCAAATTGACTATGGACCTCTCAATGCTTATGCATCCATCTAACCTAACGGGTAACAATCATGAAAGAAATTTAAACATAGCATGGATTAAATAGCCATTTTAAAAAATTAAATCATTAAATGTTTGTTTCACACCCATTTTTAAACCGATTCATGTCTATGGTTAATATATCCATCATTCGTTCTTTAATTTGAATCATTTTAATGTTATTACCGATTTACGAAAAATAACCGCAGGTTACAATTTTTTAAATTCAGTTTCAATATTTTCCCTATAAAATAAAAAAAGTTCCAGCCCCCCTGTACATGCCAGTCTCCAGTCTGGCTACGGGCCTGCTGTAACGTATTGAGGCATGATAAATGTCTTTCGTCGTAGTATACTGTAAGATGTGTTTTAATTTTTTTGGTAAGACCGAAAATAACTGTTTTCGGTCATTTAGGTACGAAAATGAATTTTCGCCCCTAGGTTAACAATAACAATATACTATTTCTAAGAAAAAAAATCAGTAATAGCAGGTCAAAAATTTCACAACTCCTTTAAAAAGAAAAAAAAGTATCCTTTCTTGAAGGATGAAAAACTTGTCATTGCAGCTGGTTAATCCGGTCATGACCCAGCCCTTCTCGGAAATCTTTGTACCTGACTTTATCATAGCTATGTAGTGAAAAATAGAGACCTATATACGGGGAGAACAGCGACCTCGGGGTCGAGCTGTGATTGGTTAAAAATCATAACGTAAGCTAAACATTCCGACATATTACCGTCCGATACCGATCTGTATGGAAGTCTCCATATTGCCGTCTGATCTGTATCTACTTAACTTATGGCAGAGAAAATAGATGTAGAGCGCCATGACAGTCGGGTCGCTGTTCTCCCCGTATATAGGTCTCTAGTGAAAAATACTTCGCCGAGTTTCACCAAAGTTTATAAAAACTGTTTACATTTAATTAATTTTTAAATTGATATTAATTTAGAAATTAGATGCAAAAAGTTTACCCCTTTAAAGAAGTGAAAGAATCAATTTTTGTATTTGGACGTTTGTTTTCATGAACCCCATTTTTTTGGCATAAATATTTTTCACCCTTTATTCTGGCTCTCGGTAAACTAATATTCCAGGTGGATTTTACGAGATTAACATTTTTTAAAGAGAGCACTTTCCCATTTATTTATTTTCTGAGATGGAATGTATTCTGTGACTGACCTGGTGCAATGAAAACGGTTTGCAAAATATCATAATAGTTTTTTTTTTCTTCTAAAGAAAAAAAGTTATTTAAATCTTTTACAAAAGCAAATGACAATAATTCAATTCATTGAAAATTTCAGTACCTAGCTCCTTTATTCTCAATTGAGAGGCCATTTACGCGATATTTTATTACTTTGAAGGTTTTTTCAAAAGTAAAGCCTGAACTTGTTACATCGAAGCATATATTTCGTTTCTGCATTGATCTAGTCGAAAACGTTCGGAAAGCTTTTGGGACGTTTAAAAGTAAGATTACTTTCAAGTAAAATTATTTATAACATTTATCTAAAAATTGTCTACAAAATGATTTTTTTCGATTTCCTAAAAAGTTATAAATAACGTCAAGAAAAATTATTTTATGCTTTTAAGTAATTATAATGTTATGGAATTGTACCCAGCGAATGCAATGCCATCCTTTGTCTGCGTCAGAAACTACGTGATACAACTATTGCCATCTGTTGGCTGCGTCAAAACGATGCTAGCGCCACACGTTGGCCGCGTCAAAACCGCGTCCCGCATATTATACATTGAGCGAACATTCTGTATTATATTTTTTCTGTGATTTTACCAAAATATTTTAGTTTTACTTGATTTTTAATTCAAGATTATTCAAAGAAAAGGGAAAATGTACATTTCCATGTCAGAGTTCAAATTTCCATGCATTTCCATAACTTTTTGTATGGAATTCCATTTCCATAACACATTCGAAATTTCTACGTAATGTGGAAATTTCCATCAAGCTGGCAACACTGTCGTACGCGTACGACTTAAGTCGTACGTCTGGGAACCCTGCCATTAAGTGTAGACAGAATATATGGGGGAAAGTTGCGGGAAAAGTGTCGCGAAGGCATGGGAGACTTCGATTCGTTCGACAATCGCCATCTTAGGCTTTCGCTTTGTTTATTTTTTTGTTTCTACAGCTAAACTTTTTAAATCCAGGCTAACATCTAACATGAATTTAAGCGGATTATCCAAGGTATTTAAAATAATTCATTAAAAAAGTAAAAAATTTAAACTAATAATTGTTTTGCTATTATTCCGTATTTAGGTTTCTCCAGTGGAGAAAAAATTGTCATGGGAAGGTCAGATTGAGTGGAAAGAAAACGAAGACGGTGTGTTACGTGCGTACAGAAACCCTAATATTTTGGGGAATATTGTTACCAAGAAGGCAAATATAGCAATTAGCTTGGAAAACAACAAAAAGTTGTAAGTTTTACAAAGTTTAGAAATTTTCAGTATGACTTTTTTTTTTTTTTTTTTTAATGAAATTTGCTGACGGTTGATTTTAGGTTTTCACAGCTTAGCACCGAAAAGAATATGAAATGTTTTACTTGGGAAACATATTCTGTGGATTTTGTGAAAAAATCATATGCAGTCAAAGAACCAACAGATGGGAGTACAAATGTAACGATCAATGCTCTAGATGCTAATGATTTTAATCAACTCAGAACTGTATGCAAAGAAGTAAGTTCAATCCAGTGAACTACAGAGCTGTCAAGGCTGCAGTCTTAATAAAACATATGTTTTTTTTTTTCAGGACATGATCTTAATGCTCATCTTGGTCAAATGTGATCTAGCAATGATCATAAGTTTCGACGATAGTTCTGAATCATTTCATGGGTGGGTGCCAACAAATTTTATTACATTCCAAAGTATGTGGATACATGAATTATATGAGTGGAGTATTAGGTGGAGTTTTACAATACAATATTGGAAAGGAACACACAAAAAAAAAAGCCGCGAAGAACATAAAAAATTGTTGAAGATTAATATTGTGTCTAGATCTGAAGGTAAAGGGGTAAAGTCCAAGTTTAATGAGCTGGTCAATATTATACAAAACGAGAAAAACGACGATCTTCAGATTGGTTTAATAACAATTGCTTTAGAACCGTTTAAAAGTTCTTAGAGGCCAGTCAGTAAATAAATCTGTACCCCGCTGCTCAACAAGCCTAACTTGTTAGGAAATGCTATGGAGTTACGCTTGTTGAGCGGCGGGGTACAGAAATATTTGAAGTAGTCTGTGAATTTGTTTCTAAAATCTGTCATAACATAACAAATATAGATGAGTTATCCTTCAAGATCAGCTCATTTTTTTTCTCTTTTAATTACATTTCTTCTATGAGTAGGATTCTTCGCAACAGAATTAATAAAAATTAAGCCGGGAAACAATTAGTGCACAACCAATCTTTGCTATGTTCTCAAAACAAATTCAGATAAGTCTGTAAAGTTTTTAAAAAAATTGTTTGGCTGGGTAATGACCAGCAAAATTGTCAATGAAATTAACCAAATTTGACAAGGCCAGTCAGTCAGTTTAAAATTCATTTTAAAATCCGTTTGTAATTTCCCTACTGAAATCTGTGTGGAATGACCTAGAAACTTTGCCACCCTAATTTACTTCGATTAGCCAGGAAAACGTGCTGCAAGAGTTAATTTTCCATTCCAATTAAATTTTGTCTACAAAATTTTTTTTCACAACAAAATAATATAATTCATTAATTACAAAAAATTAAAACTTGAAGTATAATTTTTTTTTTTTTTTAAATACTGAATCTATTCAAAATTAAATTTTCGATAACCATCGAATCCAAAAATTACAAGATCAGAGTGGCTGTTTTATGATTTTGTATTGGCCCCATCTTTAAATTTATTAAGAATAAATTTAATCGGGCTTATTCTGGCCTATTAAACGAAATAATTTTTCTCTTAGTGGAAAGGGAATCTGGCGATCCTCTAGAATTGGATTTTAAAAATTACAAGATCAGAGTGCCTAAATTTTTTTCCTATTGGTAGCGCTGCCTGCCTTTGTAAACGTTTTTTCAAAAGTTGGCAGCAATGTGATTGAAATTTTGTTATTTATTTTTCATCAAGGTTTGTTCGGACTTCCAGTTCGGAATCGGTTCTGAATCTATTCGTAATCGGATTACTGCTCATGCGCTAAGTTCTGAACCAGTTACCCAAGTAGCACAAGAGGGATTCGGGTAGCAAGTAGCACCCGAATCCCTCTTGTGCTACAATCACTAATTAGTGATGGCGATATTTTTGAAAAATATCGATATTCGATATATCGATATTTTGAAACAAGCAATATCGATAAATCGATATATCGAGGTGAAAAATATCGATATTCGATATATCGATATTTTGAAACAAGCAATATCGATAAATCGATATATCGAGGTGAAAAATATCGATATTCGATATATCGATATTTTGAAACAAGCAATATCGATAAATCGATATATCGAGGTGAAAAATATCGATATCCGATATATCGGACCAAAAACCGTGATACAATTTTTTTTATTCAAAAATTTTGCCTACACCTCCCCAGGACTCCATAATTCCAGTGTTCAATGAAAAATTATAACAATTAATTTGTTTAAAATCCATTAATTCGAAAACGATATTTCAGGAAGTTAAACAAATAATACGGATAGAATATTTTCTATTTCTTTATAGTTAAAAATTTTAAACTTAGTATTTTTAACCGAAATAATTAAAATTCTGTAACGATTAAACAGTATAAATTAAAAGTTGCAAAATTTTTCAAAAAATTTTTCAAATTCCAACAGAAACGAAAGTCTTAAGTTCTCTAACTTAAGAATCATCTTAAAAACTCCTTAAAGCTGCATTACCCCTAAAATTCTTCAAAAAAATTTCCCGAACCTTAAAATTATGTTTCATTAGCGGGTTCGGGTTCGAGTTCCGTTCCAAAAAAGATTTACATTGAGGATTTTTGGATTTGCATTTCTGGGATCATACAAGTATTACGTAAGCATTATTTTGGCCTTTCAAGACCCCCCTCCCCTATAGTAAGCAAAAATAGGATTCCTGTTATGGAAATTTAACATTAGCGTAAGAATTTCAGAGACCCGCCCCCCCTCCCCTCTTCAGTGCTTACGTAATACTTGTATGATCCCACTGATCAAAATCGTACCCGACTTGTAGGTTGAAGTTTGGGTGTTAAGTTCAAAGACTTTTTCGGGCTTTCTACCAAGTTTTTTCGGACCTTTTTCTGACTACCTGAGAGATTTTTCGGAATGTTTTGGACTTTCAGCATTAAGAATTTCAAAAAACTTGTCCAAAAGAAACTGATCTGAATAAAAAAATAGAAAATAAGTAAAATTACTAATTTAATCTTTTTATAAACGTTACAATTAATTAAATTTGAAAATTCTGTAAGAGAATAACAAACATTTGGCGGAAAAAAAGAAAAGTTACAAATGTTCAGGGCTGGAAACAACTTAATATATAATAGTATATAATAGTATAAATTAATATTTTCGAACCAGTCAAAAATGGATCGTAATACAATTTCAACTACTTAAGGCGACGCAGGAGTAATTGATCTTTTTGAACACCCTATACTTCGAAATATGCCAATATTATCCTTTTGGTGCTAGATATCAAAATTCCGCTTCCGAGCAACAATTCTTATCTATCTTATGCACCTTCACGAAAAATTCCATATCTGATCATACAGTACTTTTTTGGAAAACCTTAATCTACTATAAATTCCCGGGAATTTATCCTGGATCAAGGTTTCCCAAAAAAGTACTGTATGGTCAGGTATGGAATTTTTCATGAAGGTTCATAAGATTTATAAGAATTGTTGCTCGGAAGCGGAATTTCGATATCTGGCTCCAAAACGATAATATTACCGTTTTTCGAAGTATAGGGTGTTCAAAAAAATGAATCACTCCTGCGTCACCTTAAAATTACAATTTAAATAAAGATGACCTTCAAAATATATTTTGAAGTAATAATGCAATGATAATAAATAAGAATGATGTTTGCAACAAATTCTCACAAGAAAAAAAAAAACTAAAAAATTTGATTTTTCCCTAAAAAAAGAAATGAAACCCTAAACTAGTTAATACTCAGACATCCTGCTTCCAGCAGTTTTTAATTTTTTCCAAAATAATTTTATAAAAAGGAACTGAATTTTTGTTTTTTTGTAATATCCCTGGCTTAACTGAGTTGCAAAATTTCTGAGTTATTTATTAAATAAATTTTTACTAAACGAAAATTATTTTTGACTGAGAAGAGCATCAGTTTGCAATCCTGGTTTTTCTTTAGTTGCAATACCTCCCAAAAGTTTTTTGATTTCGGCTATGGCACGTCCCGGATTTAATCCCTGAAAAAATACATCACCCATGATTCTGCTGATCTCTTTTTTTAATAGAAAAAAGAAAAAAACAAAAAAAAATTTATATATTTACCTTAGGACATGTCTTTGTGCAATTCATGATTGTATGGCACCTATATACGGAAAATGGATCCTTCAATCTACCTAATCTTTCGTCAGTTTTTTCATCTCTTGAATCAATAATCCATCTGTAAGCTTGCATCAAAGCAGCTGGTCCAAGATATTTATCTCCGTTCCACCAATATGAAGGGCATGATGTTGAGCAGCAGGCACAGAGGATGCATTCATAAAGTCCATCCTATCACAAAAGAAAATTAAGGAATTTTAGAACTATTTTTTTTTTAAAACAAGATTTTCTTCTTACCAACTTATCTCTATCCTTTGTACTTTGCAAATACTGCACAGTCCCTGGTTTTAGTTCATTATTCCTTTGCAACCATGGTTGAATCGATCTATACTGATTATAAAAATTATTCATATCTGGGACCAAATCCTTCACAACATACATATGAGGTAAAGGATATATTTTGGTACAACTACTAGAGTCAATTTTGCTGATGCATGCTAGAGTGTTGACACCTCCTATGTTCATCGCACAGGATCCACAAATTCCCTCCCTGCAGGAACGACGAAATGTAAGTGTTGGATCAACTTCATTTTTTATTTTTATAAGAGCATCTAAAACCATCGGTCCACAACTGAAATTTAAAAAAAAATTAGTTCCTTTTTAGCAGTTATAAGCAACATTGTTTTACCTGTTAAGATCAACAGTGTAGCTTTGCATTCTCGGTTTCTCGCTAGGTGCATCGGGATTCCATCGATAAATGGAGAACGTTTTTAATCTTTTCGGCTTCGCCTCAGCAGCTTTAGCTTCAGCTTTTTGCTCATCTTTCCCTTGGATTGAGATGGGAGCAACATTCGAAACATGAATCCTACGAATCTGATAGAGACATAAAAATGAATCAATAATTTATAATTGAAAATGATTATCACCACTTACTTGATTAAGAGTTAATTCCACGGGTTTAAGACGTAGAAAAAATAATTCGCAAGCCATATTTCACTTAATGTAAATAATTACTTTCGCCAAATTATTTTCGCTGGTACCAGACGAAACAAAAAATTTCGTCTGGTTGTTCACGCCATTGTGACGTCACAAATTTCCTCGTATTTGATTGGGTAACTGAGGCACTCAAAATGGCGGATTCTGAATGTTTTCGATATATCGAATCGGATATTGAATGCGTAATTCTTCTTTAAATTGGGTTGATTGCTATGAGAATGAAAGAAAACATGAGTTTTTTATCATTTTAAGCCTTCCATAGGTGCAGTTTGCAGTTCTTAAGCAGGTATTTAACTCAACGTTCAATGAACGGAGTCCTTCCGCAATAGGCGTTTTACTCGATTGCTCCCATTATCGTTGATAAAGGGTCTCTAATGTTTACACGCCTAATTAGAAAATGGCGGACTAGTGCGGAATGACGACAGTTCTTTATTTTTTAATTACTCCGTAGTTTTATGTGTACGGGAAGCATTATACCGTTCGAAAAATAATATTGATCATGGGAGATGAAGAGGAGAATTGCACGGTTAGTTATTTCAACCATATTTTTGTTTGGCAGTTAAGACGTAATGACTTTTCAACCCAAGCTGTTATGTGTCAAGGAAAACATTTTTCTTTTTTTTTGTATGTGCAAATAATTGTCATTTAAATTATAGGGCTGGAATGAATTTTTATTCGATCAATTAATTAAATTGTAGTTCCCATCCTGAGCTATTTGCTTAAAAAAATCGTTTTGCAATCAATTGTCAAATTTCTCAGTACGATAATCACGTGATTAATCATCATGTTGTAAAATGATATCCAATGTTCTGTATTTTGAATTTTAAAGTATGATGACCTTAGAAGTTATGATTCACGGGTCCAAGATTTAACTGTAGGGTCCTTTTTTTAATTGTTGTCATGATCTTCAAATCAGTTTGAAAGAAGTAATGGATTTGGATTTTGTTTTTCAGGAATTATTCAGTCAAAGAAATGTGTTTGTAAAAAGTCATGCACCTTGTGACAATGAGATTGATTTTCGCCACAATCCAGGAACACTGAGTGTTGTTGAGTATAAATTGGAACTTGGAAAATGTATAGAATGGCATCAATGTGATGTTTCCATTGAAAATGATGATCAAGAGTGGGCTATTGTTCAAGATGTGAAAGGCAGGACAAGGACTGTTAGTGGTAAGGTTTGGTGAAAAAAAAAATTTATGCGCTTTATGGCAATTAAATTTCCTTCTTTTTTGCAGAGAGTGTCAGGACGTTAAAAGCTCCAATTATTCAGCTTCAACTTAAAAATATAATTAGTTTCAAGATATCCAAAAATAATCAAAATTTGACTTTCATAGAAAGGAATGGCACAGATCACACCGTTTTTCATTTTCAGCATGGTAATGCTGATAGTTTTTTAAATTTTTTAAAATCAATCGTCAAAACATCCAAGTAAGAAGTTTAAAAAAAGTTTTGTTGTGTTGCTTTTTCAAAAGCAGAATTTCTTATTTCTAGTTGTAAGAAAGATTCTAATTTATATCTGGTCCTGGATCAGCAAGATGTTCAGAATTTGGACAAATCATTTGCAGAACTAGATATATTTACGGACGAAGGCAGTCGGCATGACGCCGTTTGGGGCTTCGTTAGAAAATTCCATGACAGTCCATACGAGGCAACTATGAGCGCTTTTTCGAAAGTTACGGATGCTCTTTGTAAGTTGTATAAGAAAAGAAGTTATTGGTTGAAAAAAAAATTAATTTCAATTTTTTTTTAAAAAGTGTACCGTCCTCATTACCATACCGACGAGATGGCCGAATATTTAAATAGGAGCCTTACAGACGATGAAATTGGAGAGTTAAATGGAAGGATTTCAAGTGAAGATTACGAATTAATAACAAAGGGTCCGCCTTTACCGCCTAGAACGTTACCTCTTCGATGTCCTCCTCTTACTACCGAGCAGTGGTCCAATTTTTTCGATAACGATGGTCGAATTCCTGAATCGGATTTGATTAAGGAAATCATTTTTCATGGTGTATGTAATTTTTTTTATTGGCAAATTGAAAAGGATTTGATTTTTTTATAAGGTTACATTTTATTAATGATTTCTGATAAAGTTAGGTTAGGATTAACTTAAGCAAAATCATTCTGCAAACTTAAAAGTTTTACTGCTATTGAAATGATGTTTTCGAAAAATTATTTTCAGGGTATAAAAGACGCAGATGGTTTAAGGAAGGAAGTTTGGAAATATCTCCTTGGCTATTATCCCTGGAATTCAACGATAGCTGAAAGGGAGGCCATAAGGAAGAAAAAAGTGGAAGAATATTATACAATGAAACTTCAGTGGAAATCCATGACTCCTGGTCAGGAAGATAGGTTTACCGGGTTTAAAGATCGAAAAAGTTTAATAGGTAAAATTTAAAAATATTTTTAAAAACAAGTTCAGTTCTGCAACTGCGTATTTTTATTTATTTATTTAATTTTTTTTGTAGAAAAAGATGTATATCGAACGGATCGAACGATGAGCTTCTTCGCCGGCGACAATAATCCGAATTTAGGTCTTTTACAAGATATTTTAATGACTTATATTATGTATAATTTTGATCTTGGATACGTTCAAGGGATGAGTGATTTATTAGCTCCGCTTTTAGTACAAATAAGGGATGAAGTCGATACGTTTTGGTGCTTCGTCGGTTTTATGGAGCGTGTGGTAAGAAATTTTTTATATGCTACTCTTATCGCTGGAAAGAGAATTTCCGACGCAACCGGCAAATACAGGCTTGATTTACCTAAAGTTGTATAATTAACCGAGAATTTTCTCCACGTCCGGAATTTTGCGGTTTTTTTTTTAAAAACAATTTGAAAAATGCATAGCAAAATTAAAAAATATCCAGTACATCGTTTTCATTGAATATTAAATTAAAAACTGGAAATGTCTTCTAAAAGAGACTGTAAACAAGTTGAATAAGTTTCCATCTTGGGAAATTTATTTCATCCCGAAAATTTCCTGGAAATTATTTTTTTTAGAATATTCTTGGCGTACAACTCCATTCCAAATTTCATCTTAAATAACAATTTCTATATTGTGGGAAATATAATGGCTGGAAAAGTTCGCTTCGCTCCAGGAATTTTCTAAAGAATTGTATCCCAGAAATATGTTGAATGGCGCTGGGAATCAATTTTAGGGAATAACGTCCAATTTTTTTAAATCAAAAACTTAAAATTTTTCGGTAATTTTGCCGTTTTTTATATTTCCCGAAAGTGAGAAATATTTCCCAAAATATGAAACTTTGGGAATTTTACAATTTTAGCTGCAAGTATTTAACAGACTTTTCCTCTTATTAAACAATTATAATTTTTTCCCTTTTTTGACATCCAATAAAGTTTAAAACATTTCTGCATCGCCCCTGGCGGAATAATTTAACGTCGAGAATCCTCAGCAAAGCGTCCTTCATTGATTCAAATGTTTTTTCTTTCTTTATTTCAGTATCGAAATTTTGACGTCGATCAGGCCGGTATGAAAGAGCAATTACATCAATTATACTGTCTTTTGTGCACAATCGAACCGGAATTAGCCAGCTATTTAGATCGTCACGATTCCAACAACATGTCCTTTTGCTTCCGATGGTTGCTTGTTTGGTTCAAACGCGAATTTAAATACGAGGACGTTTATCTCCTTTGGGAAGTTTTGTGGACGGAATCCCTTTGTAAAAATTTTCACTTGTTAATATGCGTCGCTATTTTAGACAACGAAAAGGGGGCTTTAATGTCTAAAGGCTCAGGGTTTACAGAAATTCTGAAAGTAAGGTTAATCTACACAGTTTTTTTTTCGGACATCGTTACTAATTTTTTTTTTTCTTTGCAGCATGTAAACGAGTTAGCTAACAATATGGATTTAGAAATGATATTAAGAAAAGCAGAGGGAATTTACATCCAGGTTAAAACAGCAGCTAAAATACCAAATACCACGAGGGAAATAATCGGCCTAGAACCCATTCCCGAGCCTGAAAACAACACTAACGAAACAGATTCCAGCGAAAATCATGAACAAAATGGAACCCCCATACCTAACGGTATTACCACCAGTATAAATGCAATTAGCTTTTCGGTTGACACCGAAGAATTAGCTTTCGAACAGTCGCTCAGGGAGCAGTTTCTTTAAATTTAGCTTTCTTTCGATATTAAATATCCTTTTTTTTTGGTCAGACTAAGTCTTAATCACATTTATTATTTTTTGTTGTTTAAAAAAAAAATGTTGTATCAGTCAGTAAAAAGATTTATTTTTTCAGTATATGTAATAGCATGGTTTTATTTTTCTTTTGTTTTTTTTAGTAAAAATTTTTAATGATCTGGTTATGGAATCTTGCATATTGATCGGCGTGTGATATATTTAAAAAAATTAATATATTCTTTTTTTTTTATTTTGTATGTGTATAGAGCTCATAAGTGATGCGATTTATTATCATTAAAATTTTTTACACTTTCATGATGTGTATTTATTATTTAATCGGTTGCAGTTTTAGTAAGACATACTTAAGGAAAATTTCTAGTTAAGAAACTGAAAAACTTGTTGATTCAGCTCATTGCCCGTTGATTTAGTGCCTCTATGAAAATTTTGGGTCTTTGTCAAAAATTTAGGTTTGAAATATGGAAAATTTTATTTGACTTTTTTTGGTTAATCCAACACTTAATTGAGAAGCTTTAAATAGAGACAATATTTAAGGGTCCTCTCGCTGTAGGGTAAATTTCTAAGGAAAACTGGGTCTTATGCTTCGTTACTTTTTAACCCTTTAACGACCCAATTTCGAAAAATTTTCCCGGAAAATAGAAGAAAATTTTCCAAATGTTTTTTATTTTCATGATTTCACACTTAAAGTTAACCTACAACACGTTATGGACCAGCACTGTGCGTTAAAACCAATTTTAGGCGCCTACCGATTTTCAGTGTAGGCAACCCGCAACACATACATGTAATACAAAAAGACGCAAAAAATTTGTTTCCTTGAGTAAAATGATTGGAAAAACGACCGTCTGTAGGTTTTCGACGTCGCTGATTTCAAATCTGACGTCAGAATGATCTACTCGGAAAATCCAATGTGGCGGAAAAAATGAAATTATTAAAAATAAAAAGGCTCCGCCATATTGGATTTTAGTTTTTTCAGAATTTTGACTTCAGATTCGGAATCAGCGGTTCAAATTACCTCTAGAGACATGTGTTTCATAATTTTTTACTAAAAAGGAACTTAATCCGGCGAGAAATACAAAACGGCTCGTATACGAGCTTTCGGTCGGCAAAGGGTTAATGATTAAGCTCAGGTTCTTCCTATTGGATATTATTTATTTATTTATTTTTATTACTTTTTTTAATTTTATTTGCACTCATTTTTTCAACGATCCAATAGAAGTTTCACTTCAAAAAGAACAAAAAGAAAAAAACAATTATCTGACACTGTCAACTTTTCGAATTAGCAGTACTTGCCGCCACTTTTGAATTTTTCAATGTTGCTGCCAACTGAATTTTTTGTCAACAAACATTCATTACCTTCACGCTTCACTCTTACTTTCGTTCGTACGTTTGTCAGTAAAGCGTAATCGAAAAAGGAGTAATCTCTTATCAAATTACAATGCAAATATCATTAAACACTTACGAGTGAGATATTCATGACATTAGAATATAAGGTAAGTCCATTAAATGGTAGATAATCGTTTCATTCGGATGTGGTATAATTATTAAGGATTGTGTTTAACTGACCTACTTTGTTTTGTTATTAAACAGAAACTCTCGTTTAAAAATAAAGCCGTATTGTTTATGCACGTTGCTTTTACACGGACGAAGGAAGAATAAGAGAAGGAATTTATTTGCCGGATAAAATTGTCTATTGCCTTTTTTAGTTTTAAAAAACAATCGTTAAGCAGTTAAAAGTGTAATTTATCCAAGGGCAAATATCAACGTGAGTAATTCTCATGGTTTTGTTACTTCTGGATAGTCCAAGGCTTGTAAAATGACATTTAAGAGTATGTTGATGTAATTGGTTGTGTTTTTTAATTTGTTAAAAAATAAAGAAACAAAAGGTAAATTGAAGATTTTTAAATACAAGAAGATGAATTTTTTTAATCAAATTATTTTTATTTTAAATGGATTAGGGAAGACAGGAAGCTTTGTTTCAAATAATCATAAGATAAAGTCGGAGAGGTTAAGAGAAAAAAAAAAAAAATGTAAGAGAAAAGTATTTTTATCTATCGGAATTAGGAAGATGAGATCTTTTTTTTTCGGAAAGGTAAATAAGATAAGATTTTTTTTATTTGAAGAACACATGTAAGATAAATAATTTATAGAAATCATCTTTGCCTTATCTGAATAATATCATCCATATCATCTCTGAATCTTGTCTCTTTAATGTATTTTTATTAAATCCTCGATAATTATTTTTAAAGCTTAATAAAAAATGCACGGAACGCCGAAAATTAAACGTTACTTTGGGCTCGAACGTGACGAGAAAAATTATGACGGACTTGTGTATATGTCCAAACGCCGTATTCGTGATATCATTAAAATGACGTAATAAGGATGGTCATGGCATGCGATGATTATACATTCCATATCTCTTTAAGAGTTATTAGTTTCATTGTTTAGTGCCTTGTGAATTTGTTTATTTGTCAAAAGAGAAATTTAATTTAAAAAAAAAAAAAATCTTTTGATCTTTGGAAAAGATATATTCTGTTTTTTTTCTCTCATGAAAGTAATTAATTGGATTCCGTCGTTAAAGTAATTTTTTATTTTATTTTTAAAATAGTTGATCGTTAAAAGCGCGGAATTTTTTTTTTTTTTTTTTTTTTTTTTTCTTGCAAAATGATAAGTTTCAGCGCCGGCTTTAGGCATGTGCCTTCCGTGCCCATGCACATACTGTTCAAATTTTAGGGGCGCAAAAATGAAGAAAAATTACTCGTTTGCCGTTTATTATTATGGTAAAAAAGATTATAAAAGATTAAAACTAATATAATATTAGGAAAAAAAATAAAAAATAAAACTGGGGGGTGGGGAAATGTCGTA
Organism: Liposcelis bostrychophila; assembly: GCA_037577465.1. Lineage (NCBI taxonomy): Eukaryota > Metazoa > Arthropoda > Insecta > Psocodea > Liposcelididae > Liposcelis > Liposcelis bostrychophila. The sequence continues at coordinate 24,456,703 of CM075209.1, read as the reverse complement.
AAAAAATTTGAAGCAGGGCGCCAAAACGATGTTTGCACAGGGTGCCAAAACTTGTAAAGCCGGCACTGATAAGTTTTATTCAGTTGCATGCTTTATCTTTCTCATTTAAGCGTGAAAAATATTGAAAAATAAGTTGGACGGAAACTCAAGGGCAACTTAATGCCGATTTTAGCCTAAGAAATAACGACATGGGTTCAGAAGAATCTGATATTGAGATTTAAATTCCTCAATGAATCATTATTAACCTTTGTCAAGCATAATACAACTACAATTTTTTTTTTTTTTTTTAGTAGTAGTAATTCTAGTTTTTTTTTCTTTTCAGGCATTTTCATTGATTTTTTAAATGGATAGGATTAATTAAATAATTTTATTGGAATATGGAGGATGAAGAATACGAGGAATTGGAGGACGTCCATGATGATGGAACTTTGGGGGGTGTTTTATACGGACAAGCAGAGGATAAAACAGATTCAGGTAAATGGAGAAGGAAAATTTGAAATAAATTTCAGAAATTTCTTGTTATTAATTTTTAAAATTCTTTTTGCAGTGGCTGCGAGTGAAGTTCCGTTCCGATCCATTCATGATCCACCAGTGCCTTTTAGGGATAGAAGAAGAAAAGTTTTTATCCCGAATACTCCGATATCGGTCCGGATTACCAAATTTGAACGAAGCGTGACAAAACATTTATTAAATCCATACTTGTAAGTATACTAATTATTTTGGCGAACTATTTATAACTTTTTTTAAAAGTTTTAATGAAAAATGTTTTCCCTGTTTCAGCCATGTCCCCTAAATCATATTTTTTTTTAAGCATAGACCCCCTATGACTTAGCCAAGAGGGCCGTGTGTTGATGGTTCCCTTCAAGTTTCAGATTTTTAGAGTTTTAATTATTTTCAATCTCGTTTCCAGGTATACGATCGACATTGAACATGGTGGCTTCACTTGGACAATACACAAGCGTTACAAACATTTTCAAAATTTGCACAATCAATTGAAAATATTCCGCACGAGTTTAATGATTCCATTCCCCACCCAAAATCATAAGTTCAATAGGCAAAGTTTAAAAGCGTTAAAGGAGAATGGGGAAGTCATCGAAGGTCGCCCTAAAGGCTCGCTTCCAAGGTAATAATAATATTTTTATACGGAAATCATTGGCCAACGAAAGTTCCATCAAAATTTTTCCGTTTCAGAATAAGAAAAATTATTTGAAATAATGATTAACAAGCCCCAGAGTATTTGATGTCCCCCAGAGATCTTGAAAAAAATTTAAAGGTATAAAGTTTTCATGACGAATTTAGATTTTAAAAAAAAATTAATTATTGTATTTAATTTCTTTTTTCAGATTTCCCAAAAGACCGGAAGTTATGATAGGTTATGATCAAATCGACGACAGGGTGATCCAGTTAGAAGATTATTTGAACAAATTACTCACTATAAAATTGTACAGGGACCACCCTGAAACGGTACAATTTTTATCGGTTAGTCATCTTTCCTTCGTTACCGGGTTAGGAGTAAAAGGCATGGAGGACCTTGTGAACAAACAGACTGGAAGTACTCGAAAAGGGTGCGATTGTTTCGGGCTTTTAGATAATATAATTTGTACAAGGTATGATTAAAGTGTTGTAAATAAAAGTGCCAAAAAAAAATTCTAAAATTTTTTAAACATCACTAAGAGTTGGGGGCTCAAAATTTAGTAGAATAATACTTGTAATTACCAAAAAAAAGCCCCTGGCTGCGTAATTGTTTTTTATGAATTAATTAAATTTTTGACCAAAGTTTGCGATTTGCTTTCTATTTGCAAATTTAAAAATTTTTGAAAAAATCATATGTTAATTCTTTTTTTATCTTCTTTCAGATGCACTCATGTATGCAGCGATGCCTGCGGCGGTTGGAGACAACGTTGGTTGTTTGTAAAGGATACCTTTTTAGCTTACATGAGGCCAAAGGATGGAATGATCAAAGGTGTAATGTTGTTCGATCACAGTTTCGAAGTTTCAACTGGGTTGTACAGCTCAGGGATGAGAAATCGCCTTCAGATCGTTAATTTACAAAGGAGGATTGTTTTCAAATGTCACGGAAAACGAAAGCGATTGGAATGGTCTAATTATTTAAAAGAAATTTCGAATAGGCAAGGTAATTTAATTGCTGTCATGTCAGCACAATTTTGACAATATCAGACCTTCTTTCTTGCCCAGCAAATGGCTTTTTCATATAAAGGTTTATCATAACGTCAGCACATTGCGAACCTCTTTCACCTGCAAGGTGCTAACGTTGTTTTAGAAGGCCTCCATTCTATCATCTAATGTATTTCAGAGGCGCGAAAAGTACCAATTTTACTAAATATTAAAATAATTTTTGCTTTAGGCTATGGTTTCACCGTAAAAAACAAAAATTCGTCTTTTGCCCCTCAACGGTCTGACACCCCTGCCATTTGGTTCGCGGACGGTTCGGGTTACATGTCCGCCGTCGCAGATGCCATCGACAACGCCAAAGAAGAAATTTTTATTGCCGACTGGTGGCTGAGTCCGGAAATTTATTTGAAACGTCCGGCTCTTCAAGGTCATCAATGGAGGCTGGACAGTCTGCTGGAAAGAAAAGCTTGCGAAGGGGTTAAAGTGTTCGTCCTTTTGTACAAAGAAGTAGAATTAGCCCTTGGGATCAATTCTTATTACAGTAAATCTAGATTAGCTAAATGTAATTCTCAAAATATAAAGGTAGGCAAAAAAGAATATTTGGTTTTTTTTTTTTTAAATTTAATCTGACCGGAACTGTTGTCTGTTTAAATAGGTTTTGCGACATCCTGATCATGCTAATTCCGGGGTGTTTTTATGGGCTCATCATGAGAAAATCGTATGCGTTGATCAAACGTTCGCCTTTTTAGGAGGCATTGATTTGTGCTACGGAAGATGGGATGATCATAAGCACAGGTTGGTTAGGGATATTTGATTTTTTTTTTTTTTTTTCTTATTTCCTATTATTTTGTTGTAGGTTACACGACTTTGGTGCTTCCACTTGTGAAAATCCGCACAAGAAAAAAATCACATCAAGTAGGCCGTTAGGAAGTAAACCAAGACCGTTAGTGGCTTTAGTTCAAGCGTCTAATAACATCGGCGTTGGCACCATGACGTCATTTCAGAGGTAATAATCAGTTCAAGTTTTTAAAAAAAAAAAAAAAAACAACCTGTGGGTTACCGTTTATTTTGAAACTGAATCTGATTAGGTTTCTGTTGTCAGCAGGAATCTTTAAAAGCTTTTGCTTGTTAAAGTAAACAGACTTTAGTCACTAAAGTCGTTTTTACGAAACAAAACTTTAGTATCGTAAAAGTTTCGTTTTAACATATTTAGTTTCTGCTCGTTTCTCATTTTCTTAATTTGATAATTAATTTTTTTTTTCTTTGTAGTTCGTCTGAAGGTTCTACCGAAACCGAGCCGGAAATCGAACAAGGAAGAGCCATCCCGGACCTAGAAGTTAACCCCATGGTTATAGAAGAGACTCTAGAACCAATTACGGAAGAGGCGAACGGTGACATTCCCTTAACCGAAGAAGAAGAGGAAGTAACGTGTCAACCGAATCAAGAAAACATCAAACAAAACACACCTGAAATGGAGCGGAAACCTCTTTATAGGAGATTTCAAGAAAGCTTCAGAGAGTCTTCGAAACAGATTTTGCATAAATTAACGGGGGAAGGGGATGAAAAAGAAGCGGACATTTCGCAACCTGCTATCGAGGAAGAAGTTCAGGAGAAAAAAGAAATTCCTCTTGTCGAAAATGTGTAAGAATTTTTTGGAAAATTTTTCTTATTGACTTAAAAAATTCATTTTTGATTGGTTTTTATTTGTTTTCAGAGCTTTAACGCCTGATATCGACATTAGTGATCCAACTGCTATTTCGAAAGATATTCCTCTTGCGGTGAAATATTGGATAGGAAAAGATTACACGAATTTTATTGTGAAGGATTTTTGCGATTTGGATTCGCCTTATCAAGGTAAAAAAAAGAAATGAAATGCTTATTATAAGCAGAAGATAAGTTACTTATACCGTATCTATTTTTATTTATATACATTAATAGGCCTATACAGCCGACGGTAAAATATTTTGATAACATTTCCCTTTAAATTTCCTCTATTTGAAAAAATTGTTTTTTTAAATTTGGTTTAGAGGTATGGCTGCGATTTCTGTATATTTATCGTTTAAATATCCGCACACTTACGGTATAAATATAAGACACTCGTGCAAGTATACGTAAATTTTGCCTCAATTTAAAATTAATGATGGAATGTTACATTTTTCAGATTTAGTGGACAGAACTTCCACTCCTAGAATGCCTTGGCACGACATCGGGGTTATGGTACACGGTGCTGCTGCAAGAGACGTGGCCAGGCATTTTATTCAGCGTTGGAACGCTGTAAAAGATGAAAAAGCCAAAAAAATGAACACCTACCCGTATTTAGTACCGAAATCGTATGAATATTTCGACGATGCCTCACAAATTTTGCCGGATTCACAGCATAAAGTGAAATGCCAGGTGATTAAAAAATTGACTACTAACTTAAAGAAGAAATTTTGAATCCTTTTTATTTTTTAAGGTTTTGCGGTCTATAAGCGCTTGGTCTGGAGGATTCCTGGATCCGGATATTTGGGAGGAATCTATACACGAAGCTTACATTACATCTATAGCCAAATCTAAACATTATATTTACATAGAAAATCAGTTCTTCATATCTTTAGCCCGGCAGAATCCATACGTTAAAAATCAGATCGGGGAAGCAATTTGTAAAAGAATTATGAAGGCTCATAAGTAAGGAGAAAAAAGTTTTTACTTAAAACGTTTAGTTTGTTTAATGAATAGTTAATCATTTTGTCCTTTGTTTTTAGGGAAGGAAAAAAATTCAGGGTGTTCGTTATCATTCCTTTATTGCCCGGTTTTGAAGGGGAAGTCGGCGGACCCAGCGGAACCGCACTCCATGCCATAACTCATTGGAACTACGCGTCGATATGCCGAGGGAACGATTCAATAATGTCTCGACTTCAGGAATTAGGCGTCGAAAATCCTTCGGATTATATTACGTTTCACGGATTAAGGACCAATTCCGAATTCCACGGTGATCATGTCACCGAATTAATTTACGTACATTCAAAGTTGATGATCGTTGACGATAGATTAGTAATTTGTGGATCTGCCAATATCAACGATCGAAGTTTGATCGGAAGAAGGGATTCGGAAATTGCTGTTTTGCTTGAGGTGAGTGGGGGTAATGAATAAATTTGATAAAAATAATAAAATCATTTCATATACAGTATATAAATTCATATATATTAATTATGTAAAATATTTAATGCCTAATGGTTTACATAGTACTTAATAGGTCTATTCGTTTTGGAATAATGTAATCCTTTTTTTTGCAGGATGAAGAATTTGTCGATGGCGTTATGGACGGCGAGGCGATCGAAGTCGGTAAATATGCGTCTTCTCTTCGCAAATATTTATTCAGCGAACATTTAGGAATTTTATCTTACAACGATTCTCCTTGCGATACCGGAGATTGGACCACTTCTTCGGAAATTGACATAACCGATCCTATTTCTGACCAATTTTATAACGATGTTTGGGTTTCAACCTCTCGAAATAACACTCAAATTTACGAAGAGGTATTAAAAATTTTAAAGTTTTTAATTTATTTTTTTTCGTTTGTTTTGCTACTCTTATTTTTTTTTTTTTAGGTCTTCCGTTGTTTACCTTCCGATAAAGTCACAACATTCGCCGATCTTAAAGATTATCAGGAAGGAATTCCTTTACTAACATCAGATCCCACCGCTGCCAAATTTAAAATTAGCGAAATCCGAGGACATCTAGTAGATTTACCTTTAAATTTTTTGATGAACGAAATTTTAACGCCGAATCCTAGATCGTTAGAAGGAATTGCGCCTACTTCTTTATGGACTTAATCGTGCCTCAATTATTTTACGTATACAAAATACCGGTTTCAGCTTTAAAATAAGTGCGCTTATTATTTTAACATTAATTTCATGACATTACCCGGTTTAAAAAAAGAATTTACAGTATTTTTGTATTTACAAATTTTATTAATTTGCGTTTTTTGGAGGAATTATTTATTTTGTATAAGTACCTATAGCTTTAAAATTTTTTGAATGTTTTTTCTTTGTTTTTTGTATAATCGGAATACTCAGTTTAAGTTGATTAAATATTGCCTTTTTTTCTTGCAATCATTTTGATCGTAATATTAGGGTTGTTAGATTTTTCATTAAAATAAAGATGTGCTTTGAAGACTCAGTTATCCAATAAATAAAAGCCAAATTTTAAATCTAACGCAATTTTTTGTACTTTCATCACAGAAGAAAAAGTTCTGTGCTTCCATTATTATTCAAAAACTGGTTCTCAATTTTCCCATTGAAGAACTTTCCCATCGGAGTAGTACTATTTTCATAGGGAAAATCAATAAACAATCATTTTAAAACTTTTTCTGTGACGATATTAAATCTCTGTAAATTGTTTTTCTAATTTTTGATCGGAAAATGATGCATTAGTAATAAACTGTACCGAACTAATCATTTGTACCGAAGTTTTATGTCCAGACTCAGAAGCATCTTCATAAGATCAATAATTAGAAATGCTACAATCCTGAGACCCTGCCAGGCTTCAATCGAATTATTGTAATGACTAGCCGCTTCGGGGCCGCTTCGCGGCCCCTTCGCGTCTAGCCTGAAGTAATGTAGAAAAACGCAAAAACGTTAAATACTTCATTTTTTTCCGCCCAAAAAAAAAAGTTTAATTTTTTTAAAATTTTTACCGTCTGTTTTTTAGATCCCGCATTTTTATTTCTTTTGCGTTTTAAGAATGCGAATATATGTGACTGTGTACACCATTAGGGTAGTTCATTTCGAAAAACGTTTTAAAAAGTTAGAGAAGTTACTCGAAACTTAGATACGCATTCCGTTTGGATCACCCAATGTCAGAAGTTATTCACTGTTTACGTTTTGTCCGGGGTTTATGAAAAGGGCCGAAATGGAAAAGGGTCCAGAGACTTTTTCGACTCTTTTCTATGTCGACTGTTTTTCCCGTCGGCCCACAGTGGGCCAGCCACCAAGAAATTTGGGACAAAAATCAAAATTCGAGTTGTTTGATCAAATGTTCAAAAATGCATAAAAACATTGTTAAGTAATTACATTTTATGGAATCAAACTCACTTTCCTTCAAAAAAAATTTTTAAGACGGTAAAACAATTTTAAAGTTGGCACTTTTTAAAAAAAATTAATGGCGGTGTTTTCTTTTACAAAACTCCTATTTTTGTGTTTGTTGATATTTATTAATGACTTAAGCAAAAAAAAGTTTTAAAAAATGGATCAAACGTCCCAAGGTATGTACTTTAAATATATGTAAACGATTTATGTTTGAATTATAAGCGACTTTAGTTTTTCATTAATTTTATAAATGGATCCAAAAAAGTACTGTATTTAATTTTTCTTTTTTTTCGATGAAAGTTTTAAAATGTTTATTGAAAAGTTTTGGTAATATTTTTACATGAAAATGATGGGGTGGATCTTTAACTTTTTAGGACTGATCATAACTTTTGCCCGTTTTTGCCCGTTAGAAATGTTTTATATATTTTTTAAGTGCACTAAGTTTGAAAAATATAAAGAATTTGCCTTTTATATCTGCCATTTTGGATCCATCATCTTGAATTTTTATAAAGCCGATGTCGAGTTCAAAATGGGCGACTATGTAAACGTATAAAAATACTGAATTTCGCGAAAAAAATGAAAATTCGGCTTTTGAGACTGCCATATTGGATCCGCCATCTTGAATTGTAAAACTAATATCGGATTTGAAATCAGCACCCTTGAAAACGTGTAAGTGCATACAAATTCTATTTTTGTCCCAAAATTTTTGGTGGCTGGCCCATTGTGCGGCCCTTGGTAATATTTTTTTGCAATTTTACCAATTATTTTTTTCAAAATCTTACCAAATAATTTTTGGAATTTTACCACCTCTTTTTTCGGATTTTACTAACTTTTTTTCGAAATATTACCATAAATAATTTTTTAAATTTGACCACTTTTTTTTGGAATTTTAACAATTTTTTTTGGAATATTACCAAACGGGTTTTGGAAAAAAATATAGAAAAAAATTCCTGCGTACAGACAGGGAAACTTCCCCTTTTATTCGTCACAATTTTTTTTGTCTAATGCGACTATTTTTTTTTTTTTTTTTTTTTTTTTTGTCTGTGGACAAAAATGGTACATTTTTTAGGCAACTAAAACTTTTTATCAATTTTTTCGTCAAATTCGTCAAACTTTTTTTTGTCTGATCTGATGATCCTAACTATTTTTTTTTTTTTCTTTTTTGTCTGTCGACAAAAATGCTACATTTTTAGGCAACTAAAACTTTACGTATTTTTTCGTCAAATTCGTTAAAATTAGCTTGTCTGCGGACAAACGCGGACAAACGGAGGGGTTTTATTATATAGGTAGATAGATAGATTAGATCTAATTTAACCTTATGTTATTCAATTTTAAGTAGTTCTGTTGATCAAATACATTTTTCTAATTAAAATTAGTATAAAAAAAACGAAAAAGAAAATAAATTCGTAAAACCGCCAGTTTAAATGAGGCAGCCATTTTCTCTATTTGTCAGTTGGCGACAAAATTCCCCATGCGTCACTTCCGGTCAATCGATTGGTCTCTTTGCGCTTCGTTTCCTTTTATTGGTGTGGTTTATTTAAGTTAGAGACGATATTAAAGCGTAGTTCGTTTTTCGCTATTGTTTGCTTTTATAAATAAATCGGTGAGTAAAAATTTTTATACAAGTCTGATTCTAATATTGTTTGTGAAGATTAAGCTCTAACCAATTGTTTTTTATTCCTGGTTCGAGGTGAAAAAAAGCCATGAAGCGGAAAAGAAATTTCACGATGTCCCGTTAGGCTCGAAGGCCATTTATAAAATCCCTTTTAAATACCATTAATCAATCTTTAAACGTCACAAATTGGTTGTGTTTAAGGAATGCTTTTCGTTTTGCATGATTATTTTGGCGTATAAATGCGGCTAGTAATTATATTTACACCGTAATATGATTTCACGGCTTGGGTAATTATGAAAATAAAATGGCCGCCATGAGGAGATAAATAGTATAGCAAATGCATCATTTTGGATTCAAGATACGACAGGTGGAATATTATTTTTTTGAGTTTAAGGTTAATTGTTCAAATGCCATTTGAATTATCTGTGACAATAACAAGTTGAGCCATTATTATTTTTAAATAAACTCTTGCCTTTACCTCTTATATACTAGTAATAATAATAATAATAATAATAATAATAGTTACAAGAAATAATTATTACAAGTGAATGAACTTTGTCTTCTCAAACTTTATTTTTAATAATATGTATGTAATAATAATACTATTTCTATAGGCCTGTTTAAATCATTCTTCAGTTTTATTTTTATGAGTGAATCATAAAAAATAAATCAAATTAATTTTTTGTTTTTTTGTTTTTTTCCTCAGGACATTATGTCAGACAGATCCAGCAGCTACCAAAGAGGGACTAGAGTTTATGTCGGAGGCTTAGCACAAGGCACCAAAAAAGAAGATTTAGAAACAGAATTTGAAAAGTTTGGAAAGTTAAACAATGTCTGGGTTGCGTTCAATCCGCCGGGTTTTGCTTTCATTGAATTCTCTAATAAAACTGATGCGGAAAATGCTTGTGATAGCATGAATGGCACCGAATTGTTAGGCAATAAATTAAGGGTTGAATTATCACGAAGCAGGGGTCGAAGCGGAAGTAGCGGAGGGTTCCGTAGTGGTGGAGGTGGCGGTGGCGGAGGCCGAGGAAGCAGACAGGGTGGTGGAGGAGGATTCAGAGGTCCAAGGGGGGGAGGTTTCGGAGGAAGCAGGGGTGGAGGTTCGAGATTCGGTGGTGGGGGCGGAGGACGAGGGGGTAGCGGTCCTAGGCGAGGAGGTTTCGGTGGGGGTCGAGATTTCGATAGAAGCGGGGGTCGCGACGGCTACGGAAGCGGAGGTGGTAGTTACGGTGGGGGTGGTAGCTACGGAGGCGGAAGTTACGGGAGTCGCGATGGCTACGGTCAAAGTGGGTCCAGCAGCGCTAGGTATAGAAGCCGTTCCCCTATTAGCAGCGGAGGAGGGGGAAGCGGGCGTTATTAAGCAAAACCCCTTTACTTGTACATTACTTTTATAAGTGTAATTCTAATTTAATTTTAAATAACTCAATCTTTACTTAAATCTCTACCCATTTCAAAGACTGTGATAATTTCAACGAGTGGTATTAAGCATCAGGGTTCTTCGAATCAACGACCTCTTTTAGTAAGTCAATGAAGATTTCTCGCAGTAAAATTTAATATTAAATAAATCTCCGGATGCACGACTGGAAATATATTTATTTTATAGGAGATTACGTAAATATTAGTTTCCACTGTGTTAAAAAACAATACACTTCATCTCTGTACGTTTAAAAAAAAAAAAAAAACATCGCTTAGGGGGAGAAGATAATCGAAAGAACATAGCCTTCTCGTACAGTTTTATCTAGCGTATTGTTTATCAGCACGTGGTTCAAAAAATAATTGTAGTTTTGTCATACTGCGAATGCATTATGTGTATAACAAATCTTCGAATTTCAGAATATGAAGAATATCAAAATTGTGTCTACGTTGACTTCGTCGATAAGCGCCGATTGATAAAAGTAACCGTCGATATTCTAGATCGTAATCTTCGATAAACTACGTGCCTCGTCGAATTATTAAACTGTTTCGCCTTCGGTATTATCTACAGAGAAAATAAAAATAAACGATCAGGTACTTCGAAATATCTTTTTACAAAAAAAAAAACATCCGATAAAAACGAAAAATCAAGTAGTTTCTTTTTTTTAAAAATATTTTTACCTATGCATGTCCTGTAAAAATGCGACCATTAAGCTTTTTTTTTTTTTTGGAGTTTGGGAAATTAGTTTTAAGCTTGGCAACCCTGTCGCCTTCTATAACGAAAACATTTTCGGTTAAAAACTTGATCTAGACTAAGTGGAAAAAAAAATTACTTAGCATGATTTTGGCAGTTTAAGGTACTTTTCTCCACTTCGATAAAGGTCATGCTGTTTTATTCCAGACATCATAGTTGTCTTGTATGTTTTATAAAAATCCTATTTTTTGAGTTTGTCCTAAATTTTTGTAGTTATAATTAAAAATTAATTTTTTCTTTTTCTATGATGCCTATTTGACAATCACTGCACGGCAAGCATTGGTGTCCTCTATTTGTATTATACCTACAAATTCATTTTTTTTTTTTTTTTTTGAGTCAGAAATAACCAATGATCGGACAGCGTTCATTGCCTTTAGGGCTCATTCGTTATGCTTCGAGTTCGCTCGTGATGAAAATATTTTTTTACTCAATATCCAGGAAAAAGGGATGGGCCAACAAAATGTTGAATGTAAATGAGGGAGAGGGTGGGAGGCATTGTCCTTTATGAGACATTGGGTTAAGATCTAAAAATTGCCAAATTTGTGCTAATGTAATACTCAAATAGCCTTTTAAGTATTAAATTAACCTTTTTTAATTTTTGAGTTGCCAAGTTCTGTTTTAATTTTAATTTTTTCTCTTATTTTTAATTTTTTATTTAGTTCAAAAACCATCTCATCATAAGAGAATTGTTTCAAAAATCTACGACTTAAATGTTCTCCGATTTTCTTCGCTTCGTTCAGTTTAAAAAAAAAAAAAAAATTTAAGAAACAGTTCTTTTATTGACCGACGCATGAATACTAAAAAAAAAAACCATGGGAGCCGTATTCTTTTATTTTCTTTCCACTCCCATCTATCACTACGATTTCTTTTTTTTTTTAATATCGTAATTGTGAATTTTTAAAATGCTTCCAGTATGACAAAACAACTACCGGCGATTCTGATTCTGATTCACGACGCTTCGATTTTTGTCTACGATTACATGCGGCCAATTATCTACGAACCCCACTCATCTACGAAATTGGTAATGGTTTAAATTAATTTTGACTTAGTGGCTTTCAATTTTCGAAAAGAAAAAAAAAAAATTTTTTTTAAATCGCCACTAAATTAGTGATTAAATTTCTACATAGTGAACTTAGTGCATAATTCTTCTCATTTGCATTTAAAAAAAATAACAATAATTTTAAAGCAAATAATCTTTTAAGACGTATTCACGTCAAAAAAAAATTGTTGTTTAGAGAAAAGTGGAATTCATCGTAATTTGTGTGATTCTTTTTGATTTTCATTTTTACTTTTCAAACTGTATGTAAAACGATAGGTTCGCATAAAATGCAGTATTATGATTTTACAAGTTATCAGCAAAAATTAAATTAAATCAGACGAAATCGAATTTTTAAAGATCTAATTTAAATATGTTTTATCATTTTTAGTGTTTTAAACTTTAGGCTGCATTAAGTATAGGTTTTTAGGCAATAAGTCCTTAACTTTACTGCGAGAAATTTTTTTTAATTTATTTTTTCCCATCAAATTTGTGTCTTCAGAGTTTGAGTTGAGCATTACGAACCGATGTGGTTATTTTGTTTCGCATCGAAACTCGATTATTAAAGTAAAAAAAAAAAAAAAACTTTTTGTACATTTTAATGCGAGTTTTTGGCGTCGCAGCGCAACACAGACGTTGTAAAACTACGTAAACGTGCTTTGTGTAGCCTTCAGCTATTGATAAATCTGAAATTTTAGCGGGTTTGATCTTCCTTTGTTTTTTTTGAGACCTGCTTCGAAATCTTTTGCACTTCGTCCATATTGTAAGATAAATAAAATTATTTATGGAATAGTATAAAAAAACAGCGTATTTTTTATTTACTGTTATCTAACCCTAAGTTATCTTTGGAACCGGAAGGTTTGGTGTTTAAATAAGGAGTTTTTAAACTCTTGTTAACCTTGCCATTATGCCTAAGATAATCACCACGACCTTTGATCTCTGTTTATTACGCTAGATCTACAGCTGAAGGGAAGAATGGCCGACCGGATAGTCCCATAAAAGGTCTCGGATTATTTAATTTCATAATTTAAGGTGAGGAACATAAATTGTACATCTAGCGCACTAAGTAAGATCAATGACACAACAAATGTGTCAAACATATGCAGATTGTGGTCAGTGATGTCAAGTAAAAACAAAGTCCTAAATTTTAAACAACATTTTATATGACCTTCAGAAATAGTGTCTTCAATTTCTTGTTGAAAGCGTTAACGTTTAAAAGCCTGTTGGGCGATGTTAGCTGACTGCTTCAAAATATTCAAATTAGCTGCTACACATTTTAAGACTTTCAGGTAAGTAATTTATTCGTTACCTTATATACAGAAATTTTTATCTGAAGTTACCTGTTTCTAAATGTTTGAAAATATCACTGCTGTCGTTTTACTTTTAACTTAACATGTTTGGGTTTTATTACTGTTGCAAAAATTCTTATATGAGTCACTGGAATGGTGGAAGGAGAAAAGGTTTAAAAGTGGGAGCGGATAGAAAAAGATGGCTATTGCAGCAGGGCAGGTAACAAAGCACATTAATTAATGGCTATTTTGTTTGATTGCTGGATGTTTTTTATATCCGTTTTTTAAAGATAAGAGGAAAAAGAGACTTTGATTGTTTCTTTCATTGCAGATACTATAATAGAATTGCCGCTTATTATGATCAAAATGCTTTCGCCGGACGTGATTATAATTATAAACGGCTCCTACTTTGTTACTTTTCAATTAAAAATTAATTTTAATTTACAATACATTCTTCAAACTTTTTTTTAATGAAAAGCCCTTTTTTTTTCGTTCGTAATATTGTTCTTCCATTCAAATTTTTTCGCGGTTTTTGAATTAATTCTGAATGGCTTCTGAAGAATGGCCGAAACATTGCAAAGGTAATAATATTAACGTTAATATTTGGTAGTAAATACTACATTCTTTTTAAGAAAGTTCCTGTGCGACGCTAGGCGTCGCCGTTGATTACGTCGAACCGAAAAATGTTTCGGTTGGCAACAGTTACATAAACATTCGGACGTCTAGTACCACGACATTTCACGATAGAATGATTTTTTTTAGTGGGAGTTACTTTTTTTAAACAAATTAATTAAAAAAAATGACTTGAAATAGTACTCTTCACCGATGATATTAATCGGTCGGAACCATGGAAACTATTCTCACGCCTGAAGATGATTTTCCTGGGCGATTACTTCATCAGGTAATTTTTAAAAAAATTTTCCTGTCTTCGTTTTAGAAACAGAAAAAATTGATTTCGCTTGAATTTACGAAAAACTGTTGTCTTTTTATTAAACATTAATCTGTTTTATTGTTGGGTGGTAGAGAGGATCAAAAGGACCGTATAGGCGTTTGAGTTAATTGATGTCATTATTTTTTTTATTTTTTATTTGGCTTCTTACTTATGGAAAAAAACGTTTTTTGTGTAGGCTGCCCTCTGGGATAATTATGAGTTGGTGGAAGATTTATTAAGGGGCGACCAAAGGGCTCACATCAACAGTCAAGATTCTTGGGGAAGAACACCTCTTCATGCAGCAGCAATTACTAATAAATCGAAATGTCTTGAAGTGTTGTTGAAACATGGAGGTAATTAATATTTAATGAAGTAGTTTTGTGGTCATGCAATTTCCTGGATGAATTTATTTTATAATTTCCTGTGGTATTTATTTTAGCTGACCCTAATATACCTTGTGGACCAAGAGGAGAATTTCGGGTAAGACTTTGATAATATTAATTTATATTATGAAGTAAGTAGTGTTGCATTTGATTAATTATTTTACAGACTGCCCTTCATATCAGTGCTGAATGTGGTTTTGTTAGCAACATAAGACTGCTTCTACAGTATGGTGCTACTTTGGTGGCAAGAGATCGAATGGGGCTTACCCCTTTGGATATTGCAGAGCGGAGTGAACATGCAGATTGCATTAATCTATTGCAGCAGGCTGCAAGTATGTTACAAATTGAAAAGAAACATTGAAAAAGGCATTAATAAATAATTTTTTCCAGATGAAAGAGAAAACAGCAGGCAACATTTACACATGACACTTCGAGAAGCATGTGCTGCAAAGGATGTAAATCTAGCAAGAAAAATTTTGATAGAGGCAGGACCTGATGCTGAAATGATTGTTAATCTTGCTCCTAATGGATCAAACACATTACTTTTTTTGTATGTGTTTTTTTGAAAGCATAAAATGATGTATCAATTAGGATGTATAATAAAATTAAAAAATTTTGCTTTGTTTCAGGTGTTGTGAAGCTTGTGAAAAGGAATTAGTCACATTATTATTAGAATATGGAGCTGATGGAAGAATACATCCAGTAACAAAATACTCTCCATTGTACATAGCTTGCTACAATGGACATCATGAGATTGCTGAGATGATACTCAGGAAATTTCCAGAACTGATTCGTCATTGG
Organism: Liposcelis bostrychophila; assembly: GCA_037577465.1. NCBI lineage: Eukaryota > Metazoa > Arthropoda > Insecta > Psocodea > Liposcelididae > Liposcelis > Liposcelis bostrychophila. The sequence goes on along the minus strand of CM075209.1, from coordinate 24,441,276 downwards.
ACTGTCGAAAAATGGTTACCAGCTCATGCAGCTTGTATTGGTGGTCATGTTCCTGTTTTAGATTTGCTTCTTAATTTTAATTATCCTCAGCATTTATTTGCAAAATATGTGTAAGTACAGCAGTACAGTTTAAATTAATTTTTTTGTTATTATAAATTTTTATTAAAAAAATTTTTTTTTTTAGTGATTCCACTGGAGAATGGGAATACGAAATGGCTTTTGATATTAATATGAAGGATGCAAGTGGTCAGACAATACTATATTTAGCTAGTTTGTTAGGTAATATTAAAATGACGGAAACGTTACTGAAGTTTAAAGTAAAAGGTGCGAAGATTAATTCGAGTAAGGATGCTAGCCCTAGTAGCGAGACACAAGAACTAGTGATAAGCCCTGTGAGAAGAAGAATTTCTGGAGGGATCCAAAACATCATGTCAAGATTAAATTTGAAAGCTAGACCTGAGGTACTAAAATTTTTTTTCAAAATAAATTTGAAAAATTAAAAGAAATTGTATTTTTAGGGAGTTAACAAAAAAGAAACGGAAAAGCAGATTAGTCCTTTACTCTTAGATCTTTATTGTTCAGAAGCTTTTGAGACTGCTTTACATGTGGCTGTGCGAAACAAACATAGTGAAATTGCTGCTTTGTTGGTAAATGCTGGTGCGAATCCTAATTTAACAACGCAAAGGGTAAGTGTTTTTTTTTTTTTTTTTTTTTTTGAAATATTAAGTAATTGTACTAATTAAATTTTTTTTTGCCTCAGGCAACAAGAAATCAAGATGATCTCGGTTCTAGCTGTTTAGTTGAAGCTTGTAAAAATCGCGACGTCGCTATGGTGGACATGCTTTTGCGACATGGTGCCAGGGACGATCAATCTAGAGCTTTAAAAGTTACCATAGATAACAAGGACGATATTCTAAGCGCTAAATTATTATCGATCAAAGCGCACGCTGATCCCGAATTCAAATTGAACAAAAAAGCAATGACCGAACAATTGCCTAGGGGTAGTTTGGCCGGATTGGCCAGTTTGACGTACAGTTCAGTATTTCCGAACACTCCGGTGATGATTAATTGGCACGGGAATAAGTGTCAACTTCGTCATATCAAGTCGAATTGGTTGGTGGATGCCGCCATCAACATCAACCCGAAATTAAAGCTGAATCCAAAGAATCAAGAGGTTGTTCTGTACGCTATTACGAGGTTGGATTTAAGTAATAATACTTTAACATCTTTGCCTATGGTTGTCTTTCAATTACCTAGTCTTAGGTTTGTATAAAAAAATACTTTTTTTTTTTTTTTTTTTTAATTACTTTTTGAATTTTTTTTTCCAGGTATTTAAATTTATCTCAGAATAAGTTAGAAAAATTGCCCGGTGCCGAGGAGCCCAGACGCGGATCTTTGCTAGATAAAAAACATAAATATAACATCCCCGTTTTGGAAGAATTATGCTGTCAGAACAATCGATTGGAAAATATACCGGAGCAGATATTTAGATTGCCCGCTTTGGTCACTTTAGACATATCGAATAATAAGTTACAAGGTTTACCAACGAATATGTGGGCTGCTCCTTCTCTTAAGGAATTGAACGTCTCGTTTAATTTGCTCAAGGATTTGCCCGCTTTTGCTTGCGAGGTAATGCTTGTGAAAATATTTTTTGGTGACTTGGGTGTACATACTCTTTTTTCACCCAAGTACCGGTTGTATAAGATAATGACTGAAAAATTTACATTTTAAGCCCATAAAAACTACCTGCCAATTTCTAATAAATGCAAATGGAATCTCGCTTTCCAAAATGGAAATTAAAATATTATTTTTATTTTATTTTATTTTATTTTATTTTTTTTTTTTTTTTTTGCAGAATTCTAACAGAGATGGAGCGACTACGCCCGAATCCCCGGTTCATTTGGAAGTATTTGAAAATGCTCATCATCCAGTAGGGGATTCGCCTGCGCACTTTAGAACAATTCAGTAAGTTTTTTTTTAAAGCCAAATTTATGCCGATACTATGAATTTTCGGTCAATAGGTTAAGATGCAGTTCCATAACTTATATAAATGTTAATCCAAAAATGTCATGCAAAACCTGCCATTTTGAACGTTTGAACTAGACATTTGAAGTCAGCTGTAATTAAAACTTGTAATGTCAGTTTTCAGACTATATTTCATTTTTAGTAATATGCATCCTGCTATACTTCATTGAATTGCCGGTGGCATAAGTCCTGTTTTTTAATAAGCTATTTTAGCAAATTAAATGAAATATGCTAAGCTCAAGGTTAAACTACCAAAAAATGACCGGAAAATTTATTTTTTTTCTCTTCCAATTATCGTTTCAGAATGAAAGAACTTCGTCATCAAAACGTTTGGAGTTCAACTGTCGAAATAACCGAACAAATCGTCTCCGATAACACTCAGACAAATTGCTCTCAATTATCAGCCCTCAATTTAGCTCATAATTTATTCACGTCGGTGCCTCCTGTATTGGCGTGCCTCGCAGTTAATTTAACCCGGCTCAACATGTCCTACAACAGCCTCCGCAGCATGAGTCACGTGACCACATACCCGAATTCGCTGAAGCAGTTGGATTTATCTTACAACACGATTTCTTGCTGGCCAAGCCTGCCTCAGGTGGACACGGTGGACGCAAACATAATATGCTATTCTCCGGAAGGACACAAAGTACCCAAAATAATCGGGCGGCAGTCGGGAGGTGGCCTTCGAAGCATCGTCCTTCATTCCCTCTGCCCCCATCGAAGACATTTGAAATTAGATAATTTAAGGACGTTGATCGTTGCTGACAACTCTTTGGAGAGGATTCAGCTGGCGACAGATGAGGATTTGCCGGACGAAGACGAAACGGATTGGGTAATTAATTATTTATTTTAGTTGCGAAATAATTCCGCTAAAAGCGCGAATGGCCGACTAAAAAAAAATTATTTATTTAAATTATTTTCGCAGCAAAAATGCCCTGCATTTTAATTTTTGTAAAATTGAATGGTTTCCTTTTTTTTTTTTTTTTTTTTTTTTTTTTTTTTTTTTTCAGGACGTTTTGAACAATCCCGGGGGAAACACGAAAGCGAAATTACTCTTTCCGAATTTAAGCATGTTGGATATTAGCAATAACAAATTAAAAGAAATCCCGCATAACATTCACGAACTGAACAATTTATCCGTGCTCAATGTGAGCGGGAACATGGAATTAAGCGAACTTCCGGCACAAATGGGTCTGTTATCTCGGTTGTGGAATTTGAACACCAGCGGGTGCAATCTTCAGGAGCCTTTGAAATCCATGATCGAATCGAAGAAGTATAAAACGATGGACGTTATTGGGTATTTGAAGAGCGTCCTCGAGGATGCGAGACCTTATGCGAGAATGAAATTAATGATCGTAGGAGTCCAGGTATGTTAACAAAAAAAATTGTTTTCGTTTTTGCCCATTTCTCACTAGGATTTCATTAATTTTTTTTTTTTTTTTTTACTTTTCAGGGAATTGGAAAAACTAGTCTCTTAGAACAATTAAGGCAAGAAGGAGTTAGCTATAGGAAAAAACCTCACGAACATTGGGCTAAACGAATGGGGAATAAAAATATTAATGTTAAAACTTCGAAAGGCACGAATATGTCAACCGTCGGAGTCGACATCGGGGTTTGGATGTTTGAAAAGAAAGTTCGTGGCCAGAATTCAAAAGGTCCAATCGTATTTAGGTACGTTGCATTTTTACTATTTAGAAAAATCGTTTTTTAACGGCTGTTTAGATGTTTTTCTTATGCTTGCTTTTTTTTTTTTTTAATTTATTTATATTTTTTCAGAACTTGGGACTTCGGAGGCCAACGAGAATATTACGCCACCCATCAGTACTTCCTTTCGAAACGAAGCTTGTATTTAGTCGTTTGGAAAATTCCGGACGGGCAAAGGGGACTACGGGAAATTCGTCAGTGGTTGGTTAACATTCAAGCTCGGGCTCCTAATTCTCCGGTTCTGATCGTTGGGACTCATTACGACGAAATGGCCGAAAAGGAATTGCATGCGGTCAGTGAAGATTTACAGCAAATTATCCGAGAAAAATTCATCAACGTCGTCGACGCTGAAAAATGCGGTTTGCCCAGAGTGCTTGACACGATCGAAGTCAGTTGCAGGACTCGTCACAACATTAAATTGCTTTGTAATTTGATTTATGATACCGTTTTTAGTTTACGACCACCAGGTTAGTTTTTCTTTTTCCCGAAAAAGCGTCGAAAATTTTTTTAAATAAAATTTTTCTTTTTAGGAAGCAAAGAACTACTGCTTGAACAGCGGGTGCCTGCCAGTTACCTTGCGTTGGAAGATGTCGTCACACATCTTGCGGCCGACAGAAGAAATAACGGGATCGACCCTGTTTTGAATGCGGAGCAGTATAAAACCGTTATATCTGCCGAAATGCAGTATCGGTATCATAAAAGTTTTAGGGATTGGAGCGAACTGCATCAGGCTACTATATTTTTGCACGAGAATGGTTAGATTCCAACTTCTTTTCTTTTTTTTCTAAGCTGGAGTTGAGTCATAACACAGCGAATTGTTTTTTTTTTTTAAAAGGTGTCTTACTGCACTATGAAGATGCAACTTTAAGAGATCTGTACTTTTTGGATCCTCAGTGGTTATGTGACATGTTGGCTCATGTTGTCACGATCAGGGAAATTAATCCGTTTGCTCGAACAGGTGAGGTGCAACAAGCGCTAGGTTGTAAAACCTAAAGGAAATTTATTTTTCAGGGAATAGCTTCTTTTATCAGAAATTTCCGGGAATTTTCTTGTCAGTTGAAAAAAAAAATTTCGTAAAATGTTTCTGCTAAAATATAATTTTTAACAGTTACATTATGTTCCTTGGGGGTCGTCCATGTATTACGTAACGCCTGGAGGGGGGGGTGGGGGTCGAAGGAGGTGTTACGCATTGTTACGGGGGGGTGGGGGGGAGCTGGGCCATGCGTTACGTAATTTTAATATTAAAATTATTTCAATTTTATTTCACTCTTTTATAAAAATTTTTACCAGTTATTCTTCAAAATAAAAAATAAAAAAAAATTTTTACTGGTAAAATCTGATTAAAATTTATCAAAAATCTGGAAATTTTTTTGACTTCAAAAACGAAATTTAAATATTTTTCAATGTGGGGGGGGTTAGAACCCGTGTTACGTAATATCGAAGGGGGGGTTACAGGTTGCGTTACGGGTGTGTTACAAAGGGGGGAGGGGGGGTCAAAAAGTGGCCTTTTTTGCGTTACGTAATACATGGACGACCCCTTGCAGTAATTTGTGTTGCATTTTTCACATTTTTTTTGGCTGACAAAAACTTTGTATAAACTTCGCCTTAAATATGTTGATTAGACTTCCGAGTATTCTAAAATTTTAATTAAGGCGATTTGACGCTTTTCTATTATCTAATTTAGTTTTACAATTTTTTAATGTTGCTAATGTAAAAAAATTGGTTGCAGAACTTACCAAAACAGTGTTCTTTAATATTCGAAAAACAATTTTTTTTCAGGTGTTATGAAGCTGGCAGATTTAAAACACGTCTTTAAATCGTCAAATTTAGGCACGGTAGATACAAGAGGTTACATCGTCAACCTTCTTAATAAATTTGAAGTTGCCTTAACTTGGGATAACTGCACCTTGTTGATACCTTCTTTATTGCCTTCTGAAGAAGACTTACAAATGCCTTTTGCTTCATCTGCTGTTAGAGTTAAAGTACGTAATATTTTAGAAAAAATAAAAGAAATAAATAAAGTTACGATATGTAGGAGCAGTTCAATCTTTTTTAGGCGAAACCGAAATTTTCCAGCTCTGCAGCCAGACAGAACGGCTACAGGCGGTGGGAAATATCGATTATTTGCAAAAAAAAATATCAAAATTCTTGATATTATTGAATCGAACATCACTAGCGTTAGTCTTTCACGGTCATTTTGATTCGATAGCACTTTTAATCTTCATTTTTTTTATTTTTAGATTCCTGTTCGTTCTCGAGGATGGGCCGTCAGATCAAAAAAATTAACGGTATCCTCTTCGTCGATGCTGGCCGGGAACACGTCATTTTTTACCCACACCGGGGAAAGAGTGCAATTAAGCATGCCTAACGGGCCTTTGCCTCTCATATCCTCTCCGACAAAGGAGGAGCCTCATCAAGAGCCGCAAAATTCCGAATTTGAAATCATTGTTCAAGGCAATCCGGAACATTCCATTCGTCGTCTCCTTTTGATGAGTTATTTCCCTTCCGGTTTTTGGTCTAGGCTTATCACCCGAGTCCTAGCCGATGACGCCATCATCGAAATAGTTAGGGGATTCTTCTTAATGCCGAAGGAAATGAAAACAGACGTAAGATTGGCTCAGTGGTTGGACGTGAAAACTGAATGGATGCTTTGGCAAACAGGGATGGCCCTCAAGTACGGTTCCATCACTTTGTTCCGGATGAAGGAAATTCTGTTGGGGACCAAAATCACACCCATCGATTATCGTCACTTGAAATTCAGACTTCAACAAGATGGGACTTGGGTCGAAATGGATTTGTCCAGTTCCTCCCTTTTGGAGATTTATTTCCCGGTGGATTCGGTAGTGATCAAAAAGACGATCGATGCGGAGAATTATCAAACGGTGGTTTTGGATCCAAATCCGGAGAACATTGCCAAACTGTTGGCCCTAGCGGTGGATCACATCGATATTTTGTTGGAAGATTGGTACCCGACGTTGGGAACTCGCTTCGTCCACACCTCGGAAGGGAAATTTTTGGTGACGAGATTGATCCCCTGCCCGAAGTGTTTGGCGGAAAACAGCTTGAAAAATGACAACGAAGAAACCGAGGTCGTCAAATGGAACGACAGTTTGGACGAATTGAGGAAACAACGAGTCCGGCATTCGCAGGACAGTGTCACTTCCGACGGGGACTCCGGAGTCGGACCGGAAAGCGCGGAATCAAGTCGGATGCCTTCGATAGAGGGACATCCGGATTTCCGGGACGAATGTAATAAAAACGAGGAAGCTTCAGCTTTTAGCTGGATGGTGGAGGAGTGCATTTTGTCGGCTTGCAGTGGGAGAAACGTGACATGTCCGACCCACGGAGAAGTCCCGTTGTCCATCGTCGCTCCCGATACTATTTTCGTCGATTTAGGTGAAAGGCATTTAATTCGAAGCGAAAACATAACGAAAGGTCCGTTGCTGGGTCGGGGGGCCTTCGGATTCGTGTTCAAAGGCTCGTGTAAAATCCGAGGATCCGAGCAATATTTAGACGTGGCCATGAAAATGTTGCAGCCGGTTCAACCCGGAGCCAACGCTCGTCAATCGGCTTTGATGGCTTTTAAAGTTGCCCAAGCCAAATGGGATCGGGATCCGTTGCAATATGCTTGCAAAGCGTATTGTACCGCCAGGCAGGAATTGAACATTTTGCTGACTCTTCGACACGCGAACATCGTACCTTTGGTCGGAGTCTGCACGAGACCGTTGGCTTTGGTTTTGGATTTGGCTCCGCAGGGGGCTTTGGATGCTGTTTTAAGGAGTTACAGGAGATCCGGAGCGAAAATCACACCGAATTGCTTGCAAGAGGTTATATTACAAGTGGCCAAAGCCATCGAGTATCTTCACCAGCAGCATATTATTTACAGGGATTTGAAATCCGAAAATGTTTTGGTTTGGAGTTTGCCTCCTCCTTTTCAGGTAAATATATTTTAACTAGGATCTGTGAGTTGCAGAAAGGGTTGCCGTTTTTTATTTCGGTAAAATGGCGGTCGGCTTTTGAATTACGTAAGCATTATTCTGGATGCGTTTGATCCTTTCCCCACGGCAAACAAAATTGGGCTTTTGATTTTCGAGGTTTCACTTACGGTGAGTCGTATTTTAAAAAGCAAAAGCTTTGTCAACAATATATAAGTTTATTTGTACTTAATTAAGTTTAAATAAGTTTTGCAAAACTTAATTTACCTTATTTTAACTTAATTAATTTTAAATGAACTTGTTTAAGTTTATTTAAAGAACTTACGCAAAAGCAAAAGCTTTTGCTTGTTTTTAATTAACGACCCAGTATTCCGTAAGATTTTTGTAGACCCCCTTCTCCACCAAACATACTAACGTAATTTATAATCGGCACCACTCTTTGTTGGCCCTTGAAAGACATACATTTTTTGTTTAATTGGCCGGTACTCTTTTTATTTTCCAGGAACCGACGACCCCCGTTCACGTCAAACTAGCAGATTACGGGATCAGTCGATTGACTTTACCATCCGGAAGCAAAGGATTCGGAGGGACCGAAGGTTTCATGGCCCCTGAAATGATGAGGTACAACGGAGAAGAAGAGTACACCGAGAAAGTCGACTGTTTTTCGTTCGGAATGTTTATTTACGAATTGTTAACGCTTCACCAACCGTTCGAAGGTCACGAATCCGTCAAAGAATGCATTTTAGAAGGGGGTCGGCCTCCTTTGACTCACCGAGAGACCCTTTATCCGAGTTGCATTTTGGATTTGATGGTTTTGTGTTGGACTCAACAGCCCAGGGATAGGCCATCGGCTAGTCAAATCGTTTCCATGGCTTCCTCCCCAGAATTTACTCAGTTATGTGATTGCGCGGCTTTGGATCATTCCGGAAGCGTAAACTCAGCCGCTGCCTCCGTTATCTCGAAATACGACGAAAATATTTCCTGCGCGGAATTGTGGCTCGCCGGGGATGGGAGAATCGATTTGCTGATCGCGTCAGAACACGGTTGGCAAAATTACGGGGCGATCCCTTTCTCCGTTCCGACGACCGCCGTTGCTCAAATCAACAACGAAATTTGGGTCGGGGACCAGGAAGGGAATATCCATGCCTATCAAACCGGAAGTTGCTCTTTGTCTTGGAATTACGCTTTGGGGGACGCGGCCGTCGTCGACATCTTACCTCTCGAGGGACTGAACAGGGTCGCGATCGGCTTGGAAAACGGGCGGTTGTTTTTGGTTAGAAGCGACGTCTCACCCTCGACTGTCATCATGGCGGAAGGGAGTTTCGTGATGACGGAACTCGGGAGCAGCGAGCATTTATATTCCTTGGCTAATTTGAAAGTTGAGAAGAACGTGTCGGAATTGTGGATCGGAGAATCCACCGGTTACATTTCGATTTTCACGATCAAAGACGAAATCGTGAGCTGTCACGATCGCGTCAACCACTACAATCCGGTCATCGAAAAAGTGGAGAGGGTACATTTGGCATCTTACAAAGGGGAAGGAATTTACTCCCACGTTTATCCCGGTTGCATGGTTTACCAATGGGATACGGAAACCAGGGAGATTTCCTCCACTTTGGATTGCACGAAACTGGTCCCTTGCTCCGAGAGCTTGAAACCCCTGACGATCGAAGATCTCGCGGATAAATGCCAGGTTACGAGCATGGCTTTGTTTGACGGTTGTGTTTACGTCGGGACCGCTTGGGGTTGCGTCGTCGTCGCGGAACGTTCCACTTTGTATCCGATAACAGTTTTCAGACCTTTCGAAGAGGAGGTGAAGTTTATCATACCATTATTTACCTCGGAGGAAAATAAAAAGAAAAAAAATGAAATGATTGTTTTGGGAGGTAGGGGATACAGGAGTTTAGCTGCTCGGAATACAGATATGGTTCTGACTCCAAGCACGTCTTCGCCTACGCAACCCAGAAAATTGCATGTCCATTTGTTGTTGTGGAAGCATAGTCAAACATAGTTTACTGTAAGTTAGTGGCATGCCACTATTATTGTTCAAATAAGATATAACCTCCGAGCTTTCCTTTAAAAAATTAAAACGATCAAACTTGATACCAAATCTAAATATAACGTATATCCCGCATAGAAAAATATCCCGAAAATTTAAGATTGCTAGTATTTCTTTCATAATAAGTTCTTTTTAAACGTAGTAATGACTCTATTGGAGGGAATTTGGAAGGAGAACTAAGGAAACCAAAGCATAGCAGTCATTCTGGATGTTTTAAATTTTATGTTTTGGTTTTAGTTACAGAAAAAGAAAGACAAGGTTGTAGTAGAGATGTAAAATGGAGAGATTGAGTACACATATATAATTATTACACTGTGATATAGTACTCATTCCTGCACCTAATGTATAAAAACAAAATAGTGAATCAGTCTAGTCATTTTTTTTAAAAATATTTCCATGTTAATTAATTAATTAATTTAACTCACTGTACATGTATGCACTGACAGAATTATAAAATAAATGAATAAAACATGCAGTATATAATATATTAAAATTTAAAAGATAGAAGATTTTTCATTATTTTTATCAATGAAAAAATAACCTTTCCTGGTTGTTGCTCTTGGAGTCTTGAAAATGAAATTCCAGCTCTTGAGTTCGAATTCCACCCTAACACACAAATACCCCAGCGTTTATGGGTATGATAAAAAAAGTAAAAAAAAAAATGTTTTCAATTAAGCGCGAAGACCAGTAGGAACAGAAAAGCACGACAGTAGGAATAGAAATTTCCGGCCGTGATCTAAGTTTTAAATGGTTTTAAACGACGAAAGAAGGCGCCTTTTTAAAAAGTGGTAGCAGTGAGCAGACGATAGAAAATAAAATGTAAAAATGTGTTACTGAGCGCAAATCATAGAAGGCGCAGATCAGATCGGTTGGTTTTAGCTTGAATCTTTGAATTGTAAGAAATTGATCAGGTTAGTTAATAAATTTATTTATAATAATCTCTATTTTGGATTTTTTTAAAGTAAAAGAGTATTTTACGCATTTTCTTTCGATTTTTAATTTCTAAGCAATAATTGAAACGTAGAAAGGTGGATAACCACCATAAGCCAAACTATTACTCTCAAAATGGCGTCATCTACGATTCCAGTTTGACATGAATTTTTGGAAAAGTATCTTCCTTTTTGACCTACAAAAATAACGCGAATTTTATTCTTATTACTTCTATTAATAGTAGATAACTGTCGTAAGATGGAGGAGACGTTTTTCACGTCGAAGAACGAATTTGAGGTACCGAGGCGAAAGCAATTTTTAATTTTTTATATTTGAAAATTCAGAAAAAACTTAGTCTCCAGTTTGGGGCATTCCATTACTTAAAATGCTTAATAGGCAAACCTTAATAGGTCCCTGCTCACAATTTTCAAAGAGATAAAATAGAAAGGGTCATTTCCTTTTCTTAGATCTTCATTTTTATTAAAGTGGATTAAATTTCGATTGTTAGATTTTCTTCCCAAAAATTCCGATAAATAGTAACTCGCTTTTTTCGCCGTAATTTGTTTTCCTTGTAGGTACCTCATCTATGCTCTTTGCTCGGTCGTTTTGTGTTGGTATCAAGCTTTAGCTTTAACTTTATCTTTTAATAGGCTGGCTTAAAAACTGTGTATTCAAGCCCTTAGGCTCATTTTTCTTAATGAGTGGCCAAAATGTAGCGATCATCTATTTTGGATTATTTTGAAACATGAAATATAGAAAGGTTGATTAAAAATTATAGGATTATAAATAAGGTTGAAATTTTGTGTCGAATGTAATTGGTATTAGGATATCAGGTAACTCTTCATAATTAAATGAGATTTAAAAAAGAAAAGTTTTTAAACAAAAGTATGTAGAATAAGGTGATTAAGTCAAAAAACTCCTTGCCGCTCTGTGACTTTTATGGCAACCAGCAACCAAAAACTAACATCATTAAATTGTTATCATTAATTTTGTTCCAGGTGGTTTCCAGAAGATATGGAAGGCGGCGGACAACAGGTTTTAATTCTTTGGCAAACTATGAGTTTCCCGTTCACTCTCTCATGCCTTCAAGTACGACCAAAAAAAATAATAAGGTAAGAATTTTTTTTATAACTTATTAAAAACTCGTAAGGACATATGTGTCAGTCCCTAGTCTGAACAATTTATTATTTGTTTATTTTTGATTTTGGAAACTTTGAACTGAACACGTATGCATTTCAACCACCTGTTTTTGAATTTGAATTCTTTTAGAAGAGTTTTAAAAAAAATTTAAATCTAACTTAGCGGATTCGATTTTCACTATTTAAAAATGATTAAGCGCCATATTGAATTATCTGACCTGGCATCAGATTTGAAATTCACGGGGTGTGTCGTGCAGAGCGATATGAAAGACTGCAGCACCACGAAACTAAATGAATAAGCTCGTAAAAATTCATCAATTACCTTAAAATTACAACAGACAATTCACTTTCCCAATATCAGAAGCCACTGACGAAACTCTCACATGAAAGGCAATTAAACATTTTGATAAGTTCATTCAGGCTGCAGAAATAGTCAAGATCTTAAGTATAATTGCCAATTTTGTAAATTATGATCTTAACAATTTCTAGACTCTGAAGCTGACGTTAAAGTTATCTAAGTAAAAACAAAATTCTTTTTAGCTGTAATAATTATATTAGCTGTAAATCAAAGACTGTACATTTGAAAATTTGTTAACTATTTTATTCCACTCATTACTTGCACAATTAGAAAAAGTCAATCATCATTCCAACAAGATCTAACTATGTATTAACTTTCAATTATAAAACTGCAGCCAATTTTCGCTGAGGAAAACTGCATCCTTCTTCTTCATGTTGGGATTTCCAGGAACAGGAAGAATTTTTTTAAATGCCCTTAGTCTCTTTTTCCTTAATTCTTAAGAAATGGACAACAATCAAATGCAACAGTGCTGCATATATTAGGGCGGAAAATGCCTATCCTATTAACCTGACTGATTTTTTTTGCAATCCTTTTATATTAAATAGTTTTCAAATGCTGTAAGGTAAAAGCACCAATTATTGACCAGGCACCAATTACTGACCAGTCCATAAGCTAAACACGATTTCCTTTTATGGTATACGTGTTTAGCTTATGGACTGGTCAGTAATTGGTGCCTGGTCAATAATTGGTGCTTTTACCTTATTCCTAATTGAAATATCAGAAATATTACACAAAGAAAATAAAAAAAATTTTTTTTTAAGCAGTTAGTTACGTTACAAATGAACTGATAATTTCCATAGCTTGGGATTGAAAAAAACATTCCTAAGGAAAAGAAAAGAATTAACATTTTAATATTGTTTAAAGTTTAAAAAAAAAAAAAAAAAAAAAAAAGAGAAAATAACTATGATTCATATAAACCTCAACTCAGCTTTATAAGCATTTTCAATGTCAAATTTTATTTAGAACAGTATTAAAAATATTGTATAAATTTTTTTGCACAAAAGTCATTTTTTTTTATTTTATTGTGTTAGTTTCAACACTTTCAGAACTGATCACAACTTTTTTATCAAGAGTCAAATCTGGCTAACAAAAAAAAATATTATCACCTTATATTTCAACTTCCAGTAATTGCTTCCTTTATATTTAATAATGCTTCCTTCAATTTTAATTGATCCTCTTTTGTTTTCATTTTATTCCAGAATTGTTCTAGTCTCCGTTGCTGATGATTCTGAAATTAAAAAAGCAATATAAATTCCACACATTTCAGTGCTGTAATTCAATTCTTACCTTAATAAATTTGAAACATTTAGCCATGGTTGCTCCAACATATAAGACATTTAATCGAACCTTGACTTGATCTATTTCCCTGATCAAAGGCAATGTTGAAGCTATTAAACGATGAGGACCGTGCCTCACTCTGATTAACGCGATCTTTGTGTAAGGATTAACATATTTCGTAGTAAATCCGTTTTTAACAGATCCTACTCCAAAATCACCATGCATGTATTGTAACTTATTTATGATCACTTTATAAATGGAAGTTTTTTGTAAATTTAAAGGAGCGTGAGCAGGGCCAGTTCTTGGTTCGATTTCCACTGCGAAATAACGATTTTTATAACGCACCATTTCTTAAAATTAATTTTAAGATATAATTTTTTCATAAAATTAGAAGTAAATATATACAACCGGTAGCATAGCAATAAACCAAGTTTGGTTATGTTTATGTGTCGTTTTTTTTTTTCTGCTTTAAACGAGCTATACCATTACAAAGACCGTGAATAAATTATATTAAATCTGTAACACTTTTGGCTCAAGACAACTTTTTAAAATTAAAGAAAAAAAAAAAAAAGATCAAGTAGCTACTTAAACAAAACAACGCGACAGCTGCTTTATCGCCATGCAAGAAAAAAGAAATGTACTGCTCGAAAATGACACTAGTAGTATTAGTTACTTGTTTCCACCAGAGATAGCGGTAATTATCAAAACTAATCAATTGCAGAAGGTAAACATTGAATTACTGGCGTCGACTTTGTTTTATGATTGAATTAGGTTGGAAACGATTGCTCGAATCGGTATCGCTTCTCGGCCTTATGGCTAAGATCAAAGTGTAGTATCTGTTCTTATCAGCTTAATATCTGATACGACCGGCATGTCCGGTCCAGAATATTAAACTGATTTTTGGAATTGGATGGAGGTTATGGGGCTTGCTCCGCCTCTATCACGGGTTGGCTCGGCATTGCAGTACAGCCGAGATCGGCCCACAGAAAGTCTTAAAAATAGTAATCGTCCTGAGTTGATCTGGTGGTTACTCGAATTAATTCATCTCGTTATGACACCAGCGTTGTGTGATTTTATTTTCAATTTGGTAAGGCAAAAACCCTTATTGCTTGCCAGTGGGATTAAATAATTTAATTTTTTACAATTTTTCTGAAGTGTTGGATTTGTTAAATTTTAATTATATACTTTTTTTATTACTGATATATTTTGCAAAAATGATCACTTTGCAGGGATGTAGTGAAAGATTTTTGGAGGGGAAAGGGAGAATGAAAATGTGATAAATGTTTTCAAAGAGCAATTGCCTAATACATACTGTAAACAAAGCATTGAACTCGAGATATTTGGAAAAATAGTATAATACTCTCTAAAATTTTAGTTGAACCTCAGGATTACTTTAAAATGGATAACTTTAGTTTTCCAAATAAATCTAAACGATTTGCTTGCCAAAAGGATTAAATAATTTGTTGAAATCCTTTCAAATAGTCCTCAATATTAAAAAAAATTAAATCTTTTAAACCTAATGAATCGTTTTTTTTTTCTTACAGATTCATCTGTTCATCAAATTAGTTGCTTTTGAACTTCAACTGGAATCTAGTTCTTTGTCTGCTAAAATTTGGTAAGTAATGCTTTTCATTCTTAGATTAATGAGACTATTTCTAACTCAATTGTGATATGTCATTGACTATAGCCTTAAAATGCTCCTTATTCTGATTATCTTATTAAAACAGGTTGCAATCCTGATATTAATTTTTACTTTTTTCTCAGTCGAAAGTAAGTGGAAAGAATATTTCAAGATAAATCAAACATTTTATTCACTTTTTCATTCATTTCTTTCGTGAATATCATTGCTTAATCTTGTTTTTCATTGTCTGTTGTATCTTATTTACAAATCCTTAGATTGTCATTTTTATTGCTGATTTTATGAATATTACAATTTAATTAGGATTGGAAAACGGTACATTTAGTCCAATATTAAGCCTAGTGTGCATTTTTTGAAAAAGGATTGAATCAAATTTATTTATTTAAATTGTATTTGAATTTAATAGGTGCATATACTTAATAAAATTTTCAAAAAGGTCAGGTACGGGGATTAACTCCTTCCTTCCACTGATGTCTTGGTTTTGATTCCCTACCCAGTTTGTTGTTGATCACTTTTACCAAAATTTTCAGGTTAAAATTTCCATTATTATGTAAAATTTTCTTCCCATAGATCCAAATAAATAGGAATAGTTTTTTTCTCTAAACGAATAAGTCCGCGGAATTTTAAAATTTTTGCTCTGAGCAGACGACAGAAAGTAAAATTTAGTGTCGAAGAGTCGTGACGTCACGATGTTTTTGGTGTTCTGAACGTACTGTTCGACTCTAGTATAGGCTGTGGCAGTTGGCAAGATGGCGTTGAAGCAAAGTAGATATGTGTGTGATAATAATTTTTAATCCACGGTAATCCTCTTTTCTCTGAAGTATAGGAACATAAAAATCAGCAGTTTTGAATTAGAAAGATCTTCCAGAATTTATTTAATATAATTTTGACGACGTAAGTAGAATAATATCGTGATTTTTCATAAGTGATGAAAGTCGGTCTAGATTTTTCTCTGCCGAACCACGAGCAACCTTAGGTCGTCCATATTTCAATTCCGATCGTTAAGTTATTTTCGAACCATGCGTTGTCGGAGATATAATATGAAAAATTAACTATCATCTTGTGCTCGATTAATTATCAAATCAATTGTGCGTAGTGGAAAGTTAAGCCTGCTAGGAATTGAATTATAGTTTTTCGTGTCATATGCTACACGTGGTTTTTAAATGTCCGAGTTCTTTTTTATTTTAATAACGAGTCGGAATGTTTAATTGTCGTAAAAATATTTAAACTTTAATAATAATACAAACTTATAACAGAGTCCGATTATTACATTTTGAAGAAAAGGTGTTTGTAACTCTCCTGCTGGTTAAGGTCTGGAATTTGAATCAAAGTGAAGCATTAAGCAAAACAAAATCGTTTTTTTAGCTTTAATTTGCCTTGACAAATAAATGTGTTTTCTTTTAGGTATTCTAAGGTTGTATTTGAATCATCTCTCACTCATCTGCTATCGCAATCACTGTTCTTATCCCCTACATTGCAGCAACAAAGAAGACAATAGAGCTTATCAACGAAAAGGCATGCCTGCCTATAGTGTGAAATTGATTGAAAAATTAAAATTGAAGAATGGCAGGTAAGGTTTAAATACTTTTCAATATTTTTAAGTGTCAAACAGTGTTCTTTAATTTTTATATGTTTGTAAGACTAATAAACATTAGGCAATTAAAATAAAAATTGCTGCTAAAATGTGTGAGAAAGAATAAATGTTTTAAAAATTATGTAATTGAATCTTAAAGATTTTCTGATCACTTTTTATTTTAATTGTCTCAGTTTGCAAACTCGAAAGTTAATTTCATTCTTTTTCTTACTTGGCTCTTTGCTGCTTTGTAGATTTTGGTGCAGAGTTCAGCTGTGAAATCCAAATACGTTCACTTCACATTTGAATTGTTTTTTACTAATTATAATCATAAATCATTTTGAACCAAATGTAATGAAATAGTCATTTAAATGAAATGAATAATGTACAGTTTATGAGTGTTTTGAATGATGTGTATGTTATTTCACATCTCAGAACTAATTAATTTAAACCCTTGTTTTTTTTTTTTTTTTTTTTTTTTTTAAATCAAAAACACTTTGACAAGGTTGTATATAATCTCTGTTGTGGCTTTATTTGAGATAAACTTTTAAAACCGCCCTCATTAATTCTTAAAATTGAATAAGAACATTTTTGCTTTTGTAATGTCACTTTGTACTGTATTTTAAAACAATTATACAAAAATCATTAGAAGTCAATTTGACATATTGATGAAAAATAGCCTGGATCTATTGGTGCATAGTTCCTACTTATGAAAGTTTTGCGATTTTATATTTTACCTTTTCTTGTTACAGAGTTTGTCTTCCAAAAGTGGTCAACTGAATGATGTCAACTGGTCACAAGAAAGATTATGGAACACATCAGCAAATATCGACGTCCCATAACTTACAAAGAAAGCTGGGTCAATGAAGAAATCGTTGTGATAAGCCAATGTCACTCGGAAAATCAAACATGAAGTATAGAGAACACATCAGCAAAACTTTATGAAGCTGTTGAGAACCGCTTTTATTAGAAGAGGAACTAAAAGTAGTAAAAGGTGAGATTTAGCCCTTGTTTTTTCTAGCGTTTTACAATGTTTATTCTGGAGATTTACAAAACAATAATGTTTAAAGTGTTGTGAAAAGGAATGTGAAACAGTCCTTCTGTACATGCTTTTGAAAGTCAGTTGCATTGAGCTGATTTTAAATGTTTGGTCGTCTAGTAAATTTTGTTTTCCAGTCTTTAACTTGTGTTGCCGAACAGCAGTATTAGATGAGAATGTATTTAAAAATGCTTAATAAAATCATGTAAAGTGCCTTATGAGTTGAGCATTAGATAGATTAATTTTTTATTCAAGCGCAACTAAAATTGTTTTAAAATGAGATAGGGCCCAAAAAATAGGATCGTTTGATTTTTTAATATCAAATTTTTTAAAATTTCGAGTATAGGTGTATGCGTTTTTATTTTAAATGTACCGGTATGCCGGTATCGGAATTTTACAGGTTTTCCAACTCTATTTAATGTTCCAGGTGGTTTCCAGAAGAAATGGAAGGCTGCTGACGATAGGTTTAATTCTTTGGCAAGCTTTGAGTTTCCTGTTTACTCTCTCAAATCTTCGAGTAGCACCCAAAAAAAAAAACTTAATACGGTAAGAATTTTTTTTTATAACCTATCAAAAAAAAGTACAGCATATATGGCAGTCCCTAGTCTTTACAATTTATAATTTGTTTATCTTCGATTTCGAAACTTCGAACTAAAAACGTATGCATTTTCAGATGTTTTACATTACGTAAGCATGTTACAAGTTGCCTGTACTGGAAATCAGTAGGTGAATCCAATTTAGCGGATTCCATTTTCATTACTAAAAAATTATAAAGCTCCATATTTGGTTTATGTGCTGAATTTCGTTACTATGGCATCACATTTGAAAGGGGATTTTTTAAATGGTTTCTTAAGGGGTTGTAGGGTAACTTTATGCCGGAAATTATAGGAAATAAAGTTTTAAAGTAACTGTTTTGGAATTTCCCGGAAAATTTTCCGCGAGCCCAAGATTAAATGTATGGAATATTTATGTCTGTGATATGTTATAAATAATAATAATTTATTGCATTATAGAATGCACTTTATATCTTAAAATATTTACCAGCAGTATAATTTAAGATAATCTAAATGGAGGAAATCAAATCAACAAGACTTTCGTTTAGTTGTCAGTTTTTGATTGAATGTGGGTATTTTTGTCATTCCATGAAATGATTTAGTTCATCTTTAGGTTTATTTGTTTAAAGCACTTGATAGGCCTATTCATTGGGAAAGTACAAATGCAATTTGACAGTCAATTTAAAGGGAAAGAACCTATCATATTCCTTATGATGTTTAGGCGTATAACAAAAGTGGCAAATTAATTTAGTTTTTGAATCAATTTAAACATCATCTTGCTGTTCGAACACTTCCTAAATCATCTTGCAATTTATTCTGATTTAAAATATTGTAGTAAACCTGTGTCTTTCAAGAAATCATATACTGATTTCCCAAATTGTTTATTTTTTTTTTTTTTCACATAATTTCCACCCCATCTTAATGCTTTTCCCATAATAAAAGAATCAATTTCCAATCTAGACAATACATCTTTTATAGACTCCACTTCCAGAAGATGACAGTTCTTTTTGTCTTCCAAACATTTTAACAAATCTGCATTTAGATTTAAAATTTAGTACTTTCCTGGCAAATGTTTTATAGGAACAATTTTGAGCCATGTTAAAATATGACAGACTTTTTCATCCATTGCACAAAGTTTCAAAACTTTTATACATTTTTGAATTGAATCATCAATCTGGTACTTCGAAACAACTAGAAATATTTGAAAAGCATTTCCAAATGTGATTTCATTGTTACCTGTTACACAGTCGAGAAGTAAATTAAATGTGTCATAGTCAACATCTGTGATGTGAGTAATTTCCGCATCCTGTAGAGGTGCGAAAAATATCTGTTACAAAATCGGTCTTAAAGCTGTAGAGCAAAGCATTGATATATTGAAACTAATTGAGTTGCCGTTCTTTAGGATAACAACGGTGTCAGGCGATTTGCAAAAATACCTATGTAAATCTCAGATTTTTCAGCTCAATCATAGGGTCTCCCATTTCAAAATTAAATTGGCCAACAGCGGACTACGTAGTCCGCTGTTGGCCAATTTAATTAGTAGTACTACTTATTATTCTATAATAATTTATAAGTATAACTTATTATACTATTAATAATTTAAGTAGTACTACTTATTATTCTTTTAAAAAAAATTATAGCGATGAAGGCATACGCCACCCTGTTTTAAATTAGAATGATTTCACAACGTGTCGAAATTAATTAATTTAAGAAAACTCAAAACATTTCCAGAATTGACCTAAGTAGTACATTTATTATATTTACGAACGATAAGCCATTTTGTTTTACCTCGGTTTTGTTTGTAAACAAATCATTGTTTCGAAACACTTTTCATCTTTCTTCATATTAAAGTGTTTTACGGATGGCGGATTCCAGAGGTTTTTAAAATTTTCTTTTTTTAATTAGAAAACTCATAGTTTTTTATTCAACTCGAACATAAATCATAAACATATTTAACATAAATCTCAAGCCGTAAGTAAATTCATCTCGTGAATTTTCGTGTTCGCCATGTCGGACTAGATTTATCGTTTAACAAGTTCATGTGGCCTTAGTCAGCCTTATTTTAAGTACGATACGGTCGTTTAGTTCCTTTCACATCAACTATTGCTTGTAGATCTTCAGTTATAATAACAAAAATGAATAATCAGCTTGTATGATGATTATCAAATCACAATTTGTGCCTAATGAAAAGTTA
The DNA here is from genome assembly GCA_037577465.1 of Liposcelis bostrychophila. Taxonomy (NCBI): domain Eukaryota; kingdom Metazoa; phylum Arthropoda; class Insecta; order Psocodea; family Liposcelididae; genus Liposcelis; species Liposcelis bostrychophila. The sequence continues at coordinate 24,420,849 of CM075209.1, read as the reverse complement.
AATCTGCTGGATTTAGGCTACAGTTACTCGTATTGAACATGTTACCAGCTTTGGTTTTAAAATCTCTAGGTTATTTTACAATCGATCTAAAACCACTCATAATTATAGATGTTCTTTCAAATGAAATAAACAATGTGTGTAGTTTATGATATATATTTTTTTCTCTGGCCCATCATTGTTAGAATGTAGTCTTAAGGTCCCATGGAATTAAAATTCGAAACTGACAAGATTTTTATATGTTCAAAATTTATTAAAGGTTTTCTAAGAGTGTAGTATTTTAATATTCTTTCTTTCTGTTACAGGTGGAAAGACAGTGTTGCAGATGATGATCATCCTTGGACTAAGATTGCATGGATATCATGTACAAAAGACTTGTTTCCGTTTAATAGTCTTTGCCTGGGCTGTTGGTTGAATACAACTTGAAATGGACCTGTATGCAACTCACCCAATCATCCAAAGCTGTTTACATTCAACCCAAATGCATTAACTGGTTTGTTGTTGGTTTGTCAACATGGTGGAAGAGTATATCAACTCATGTTTTAAACTCAATGTTTCTAAATAAAAATGTTATACACAAGTTTTTTATCTGCTTCGGAGAGCTGCTATCTTAAGTCACCGAGCATAAGACATAAGAGTCATTCTTTTTTTTTTTTTTACTATTTTTTACTACTTAAACTTAACAAAAATCTGAATGAAAATTGAAATGTTCGGAAAATGTCTCGGTATTTTGTGTACTACCAAATCTGCAATTTGAAATGTCAGGGTTTCGGACATACTAAGTAATATTTTAATTATATTTGGAAATAGTGCCGAAAATCTTTGAAAAATGTCCGGTTTCGAGCAAATTCAATGTGCAAATGAAATAAATAATGACCAGATTTTTAAAATTCCCGTTATAGCCGTCAACGTTTTCACATGAGTCTTTTAATTGAATGATTTATTAATTTTTTAAAATCATAAACTATTAAATCCTTATAGGTCTCGGCAGCAATTTGCTCGGTTGATTTAAGGTGGCTTTTTTTTATTTTTAAGAAACGCTTATAACAATAATTGACTCATAAGGATAGTTTAATGAATAAGTTAAGAAATATGTGGAGTGGCAAAAATCCACTCAAGCAACAGGATTTTTAAGTTCTGATGAGCCAAGAAGTTATTCTCATGCGTTTAAATTTTCGGGAAAAAAACCACAGTTGCAGATCTATGAGCGCCAAAGGTGTATGAGGTGCAGTTATAAGTTGTTTTTATATTTTGTTTGTAAATCCAGCTGATGTAAGCAAAGGCAGCTTCTGTTCTGTTTTGTTTCATTTGCATAAGCGAAAAATGGGGGAATAAGTTCCTATTTCAAAACGGAAAAGCCGTTCTTGCTTGCAAAAGTGGGATAAACACTTGCTTCTTTATTTAAAAGTACCATGGAAGATGTTATTTTCACTGGTTAAGTTTAATTAGTTGATTTAAGTTTAAGTAATTGATTTTTTTTTAAGCATTTGTATGACAAATAATTAGGGTTATAATATAAACATTTTTAAAACTTAGCCGAGGCTTGGCCTCTATTTCCCCGATGGTAAGGCTTTCCTAGGGGCGGAAGGAAGAAAAGCCACGGCCCCAACAGGGTTACCCTTCAACCCGTGGGGAGGAAGCAAAAAAAGGGTCCTTTCTTCCAGGGCTGCGAACTTCAACCTTTAACTAGTGTAGAGCTTATGAAGCAGACAGTTCGGTCAGGACTCCTGCTTTTATTAAGCTTAACATTAGTTTTAGGATTGAAGTTTGTAGTTCTGTTTACCTCTCGAAGATTAAAAGTGGTTTTTAATCTTCAAAAACTTACCTTTCCTTAAAATTTTCCCTTCGCCGGAAACCCCTTTTTGAAAATTGGGGTTTCCTAAAAAAAGGAGGGGTGTACGTCTGTTGTTCACGCTTTTCTTTTTTTAGGAAATCCGTTTTCGAAAATGTGGTTTCCAAATTAAAGGGGGGGTAGATTCGATGTTTTTTTGAAATAAAAAATTTTGTTTAAAAATAAAATAAAGCTGAATTTTTATTATACATTTTTCTCTATATTGTTAATATAATTTTTTCATTATAATCTCTCTTTTGTATTACATAGAAGTTGTACAATTAGTCTGCTGCCACGACAAAAACATTTTATAATTTGTCTGCTGCCACGATAAGAGGTATTTTAGAATGTCTCCTGCCGGGACAAAAGGCATTATCGGAAGTAGCAGAACAGGAATTCGGGTCTTACAGAGATCTACGAACGTTCTGTAGACACGCTAATGTCCCTCTAGGCACCGTCTGAAGACAAAGCTATCTTTTAGAACTCTAGAAGAAATGTGTCTTGCAGATGGTGCCTAGAGGGACATAAGCGTGTCTACAGAACAATTCTACACATCTTGAACACCCGAATTCCTCTTGTGCTACTTCGATTTACAATTTGCTTGCTGCTATACAATTTGCTTGTCACCTTTCAGATTAGAAGAAACGAAAATTCCCTGAAAAGCTAGCTAGATGTAACTAAGACACAGCATCAACTATATTTAACAAATTTTAAGATTTTGCTCTAAGAGACTTCAAAAGGGAATTTTCAGTTCTTGTAATCACAAATGAAACATCAAAAACTTTACAAAAAGCATTATTAAAAAAGCTGAACAAAACAAAAAATTAAAATTGCTGTTGTATAAAGACAGTTCAGAAAAATGAGCCTCTGGAATCACCCATTTAGCAGAAAAACCATTCCCTTTAATTTCCCAACTCATCATATTATTAAATCAATCTTTAAATGGGCAATTTCAAAAACGTTATTTAAGTTCAAAGACACTTAATAGATTTTCTGCACTATATAGTGCATAAAAATATGATTATAGCAATAGAAGATTTTTGCAAACTTATTACGCATCGAATTAACCGTAATTTTGAATTGCCTTTCAAAACCATTAAAAATCGTAAAAAATTGCTATCATTCCTTTTTATCCAGTTTCAGATATACCGTAACACCGAGCTCAAAATGAAATTATGGAAATGCTAGTAACAATACTGTTATTAAAAAAATTAAATTAAGATACTACACATCAGCAACATCCGGCAATTTTTAAAAGTTTTTGGATAATACCAATCTAAAAGAATGAATATATAATCTGCCTTTTAACAAATTATGATCTATGCTAATAAAATATCTGTGAAAATTAGATTCAGTACGATCAAATATTTAGATGTTTTGATCGGTTTAAAAAAGAAAAAAAATGCTAAACGCGACAGTCAAATTGCCGAATTTGTTCGAGTTAACCCTGACTCTATAGACTCGCCAAAAAAAAAAGTTTGAAAATTTCACGAATGGATGTATCTTACTGGAACATAAAAGTAATTATAATTGAAGTCAGCCAAAATGACTTAACGATTTTTTCGGGAAAAAGTTTCATCAAATTTTGAGATCAAAACTTCATAAGTTTCAAATTAATTAGTAAAAGATGCTGATGGCAGTAATAATTTCAGAAAATTATGAAAATATTAGTATTTACAGCCTCGTCAAAATTTATATTACCGTCACTTAAAGAGTGATTTTTTGATACTCCTGACATTTTTTCTAAATAATTCACTTATTGCAAGTGCTTCAAACAATCTCGATGAGGCAATGAATGTTACTAGCATTTCTTAAAAAGAGCCACCTTAAAACTTCCGAGCAACTTCAGCCAAATTCTAAAAGGACTTAATACTTTACGACTAAAAAAACATGATCTAAATTAAGAGTCGTGTCAAAACCTTGACGCCTCTGACGGGAATTGGAAAAGTTGGCCCTTCACTCTATTTATTTCTACATTTAATTTGCCTTAAAAAATAATTAAAATATTGGATAGATGATAGTAAACACCGATATCTCAAATTTCAGATTCGATGGCATGTAAAATTCTCAAATTTAAAAACTCTAAGACGACCCACCCCGGAAATTTAAATTATGATTTAGATTTTCAAACTTAAATGATTAAAAAAAAAAAAAAATGGCTCCATATAACAATGACTTTTGCTCGGCGATTTAAAATGGCAGTGTTCAGAAGCAGATAAAAATCTTTATGTGCTACATTTTATTCGGGACACGTCAATTCATACAATTTTTTGAAGTTTAACTTTTGAAATGGCCAGATTATTTGTAAATTAAGTAATTTCAGAATAAGAAAATGTTAATAATTTTAGATCTTACGAACGATTAGAATGTTTGGCGAAAATCATAAAGTCTATACACGAATTTTCGTATTTGCCGTTAAAAAAAAAAGCTAAGACATTTTTCAACTTTTTTTTTCCAATTTTCACAAAGGAAAAAAAAAATTCTCTAACTATATAAGATCGTAAAAACCTGAATTAGCAAAGTCAGCTTCCTCCATTTCCAAATAATATTCATCGATTCAATGACAAAATTACGACATTAACAATAATGATAATGATTTGAAATTGTAAAAAAAGATCAGTTTTTTATCTGCTTCTTAAAGATTCTAGAGTTCAGTGTTACAGTTAATCAAGGGAAAGCAGGCGCAAAATATTACGCTGGAAGTCTAAACGCTAACCACTCAGAAAATTTCTACCAGAGAAAATTCAATTTTCGGCTCGGTTACTCAAATTCTCAGTAAACTATTATGTCTAGCGGAATATTTTGCGACAGTCTTCCCCATTGATTTTCTGAATTACATAAATCTTTTTTTTTTTTTTCGAACGAGCAGGAACGTTATTGAAATCAGACTGTTTACTAGTTTTTTAATCAATTAGAGTTTTTTTTCTTTCAAAACTGCTGAAATATCGTAATGTTATATTCAATAAGGTTTAAGTTGTTGAAAAATCCAGGCAAAAGGCAAAAATCTATATTTCCTGCATACAAAGTCCGATTCAAGGGATTCATACAAAAAATTTGGAGTGCATTACAATTCCTAAAGCCGCAGTTAACAGTTTTTAAAATACGGCAAAGTTTCTTAAAGCACAATTTAAAAAGACAGTGTTTAGACGGTCCATAAATAATAATTTAACTATTTCCTGCTCGTTCGTTACAAAAATTTTTTTTTCCTGCATTTGACGAAGACGTCGGCTGGGTGAACGTCGAAAAGTCCCTGGAATGAACGTTGAAAAGTCCACGATCTGCTGATGATGAATTTGAATGAAGCGAGAAGAATTTGAATGAATGATTGATGAAGCGAGCTGCTGATGATGAATGGCCTAAAGACTTAGAGAGCATACCGAAAGAAAAAACAAGTAATTTCATTTAAATAAAGGAGAAAGAAAGGAAAGTCGGAAAAACTACACAGTTGAACCCAGGGTATGAATAGAGAAAGTCACCGATTTCATCTCGGCCAGTCTCTACCCAAGCCACTGGGCTCAACGTGCAATCTTTCCTAGGTAAGGAGTTTTTAGTTTTGTGAAAACAAAATTTTCTTTTGCGTCACAAAACTAAGAAATTACTTTTTAATTTTTTCGGCATGCTCTCTCGGTCAAGAGTCACAGACAACAGAGCGTTCTTATACCCCTTCGGCCCCATTCGCCTAATATTTAAAACGACCTCAAAAGTCCCTATCGCTAGGTCGTCCCCACGGTGGTGGTCATCATGTGCGGGAGTCGTTCCACGGGATCGGTTCTCAGCATTATAGCTCCCCAATCCCACTTGCGGATCAACAAGTCCCCGTCCGGACCTCATACAGCGCCGGTAATTAGAAAACCTAACAGGATATGGGAAGCCCTAGTTACGCCTACCCGGCCACATGTCTGTATGAGTGCGTGAAGCACGTCTCAACCGCGTCATTAGACAAAGGCCCCATGACACGAATCGGTTCGCTACATTCCGGTTAAGGAATGTTCCCCTCTCCTACGGTTAGCAGCACATTCACGCCCCGCACGACTGACCACCACATCGAGTCTCCATACCAGAGGTCACCTGTACGTGGACTAGGAGCTCTGTAAAAGCTGGCTATAAAGCTCCATCCCTCCCCTCGCGTCAGGGATGATATTGGCCGCCCCGACGGCTTAACCACGACGTCGAACGCGAGACGCTCGGGTCCCCTCACCAGCGACAAGCAGACCCTCGCTCCATCCCCCCTTCCCTCGCGACCTCACTAACCCCTTAAAAAAAAAAAAAAAAAAAAAAAAACCTAACAGCGACAGCCTCACCAGCGACGACAGGCCATCATACGCAAAAAACGGTCTGAAACGACCAAAAAGAAAAAAAAAACCCGCCGCGGAACGCCTGTCGTTGTATGTGACCCATCCCTAAAATATCCCTCGAAGATCTCTTGAAGTGCTGAATTTCCAAATCTTGAAGCTCTGAAAAAAGAAAAAAAAGAATGAAATTAACATTACTTTTAAAGAACTTAAATCAAAAGGAAATAAATATTTAATCAATTAAAAAAGTTTTAAATTGCTAGTCATTTTAAGACTCCAGAACTGGTACTACCAATGGTCTCTTCAATGCAGTACAATCGAAGAGCTATTTTTAACCACAGAATTTTCCATTTAATTAAACACAATTTTCCAGCTCAGCATTTAATTTAACACAATTAAGCATTTTTTGCTCCATTTAATCGCTCACTTTCCTTACACTTAGCAAGCAAAAAAAAAAAAAAAAAAAAAAAAAGCTCTACAGATCAATTAAATTCAGAATAATGGCTCAGAAAATAAAATGTTAAAAACGACCTACAGAGCACAGAATTCTACCCTTAATTTTTTAAAAGTTTTAATCGGATTTTATTCAATTGTTTCAAATTTTTTTTGGGAAAAAAAAATCTCTTTAACAACTATTCGAGATCATACATGCAGTCACTGTCCAAAGGGTAACACTTCAAAATTTTTTAAATAAAATTCAATAACATCAAAGCAATTGCCATCATGTTTGACGAATTCATCAATCAAACACTGAATTATCATTTGCTACAAAAAATGTATAAACAAGAGTTAAACTAATACCATTATTGACTTTTTGAACTTTCGAGTAGTTGAGCTTGAACTTCCAACTTGACATCTTCCAAAACAATATTATTTTCATTCTGCCACAATTTCACATGCATTTGGGATATTTTTCAAAAAAAGAATCAAAACCAAGGAAAAACAAAAGCTCATATTTTTTAGAAAATTAAATCAGCATCAGCTGGCCTGTCGTTTTCACAAAAAATAAAGCATAAATGGCTGACAAAAATATTGAAAGCAGTAGAAGGTATAATATCTGCAATATCACTTAAGTTACGTTTACAAAAAATCTGCCATTTTTTTATTCTCCCCCTTCCCTTGTTATAAACATGAAGCATTACAGATACTCACTTCCCCATAAAATTAAGTCATATTTTGGTTAATTCCTCTTATTAAAAAAAAAAAAAAAAAAAACCACAGCTTATTTTAAAACAGCTTTGGGACAGATGGCAGAGTGAAAAAATATTTTTATAATCACACAAAATACCAGTAAAAGTTAAATAGTTATTTTTTTTCTTTTCTTTTTTAAAGCTCATTAAATTAAGAAGAGTTACCTGATAATCTTGTCAGCTGTCAACAACTAGCAGCACCACAATAGTATTCCAAGGATGATTATCCACTCAGATTCCTACAATAGTATTCCAAGGATGGTTATCCACTCAGTCTATCCATCTGTAACAGAAAAGAAAAAATATTTTAAAAATACTACACTCATAGAAATTTTGGATAAATAAAAATCTTGTCAGATTTAAATTTTAATTTTAATTCTATGGGATCTTACACCACATTCAAACAGTGACCAGAAAAACCTGGATAGCACAGAATTATACTCCAATAATTTTTAAAAATCCTGATTTAATTTATTTAACTGGTTTATTTCATTTTAGAAAAAAAAAAACTTCTGAACAATTTAAATAAACCATTTGAGGATGTACATGTAGACAGCATGTATGCTGTCAAAAGGGTAACAAAAATTTCAAAAATTTTTTTCTAAAATTTGATAACATCAAAACAATTGCCATCATGTTTGACAATAATTTTTTAAGAATAAAAAAAATCGATTTCGAATTAAAAGCCCAAAAAAGCTAAAAACAAGTTAAATAAAGTCGAACCTTCATCACTGACTATCTAATTGAACTTGTGTGTTTTTTTTCTTCATTTTCATATTTTTAAAAACTGAAATCGAGATCGCATTGGAAGTTCATACATTCACGAGATGTGATCTCGATTTCAGTTTTTAAAAATATGAAAATGAAGAAAAAAAACACACAAGTTCAATTAGATAGTCAGTGATGAAGGTTCGACTTTATTTAACTTGTTTTTAGCTTTTTTGGGCTTTTAATTCGAAATCGATTTTTTTTATTCTTAAAAAATTATTTTTAGCTTTTTAGTTTCTGCTTTAGGGTAATTCTCTAACCAAGTCAACATTAGAATTTTATTTTTGGAAAATTTTCTTTTAAAAAACAATTTTTTTTTTAGAATATGTTCTTGTTCCAAAATATGGTTTAAAAATAATATTTCGACGGGATGAGGAACATCAAATTTAATTTGATATTCCTCATCCCGTCGAAATATTATTTTTAAATTTTTTTTTTTTTTTTTGCATTCATATTTTCTATTTGTCTTCCTTTTATTTAGAACTGAATACCAGAAACTGTAATCATTTTATAGTGGTATTTTCACTTAAAAGTAAAAAATTTGCTAGACCCCCGGAAACGTAAATCATTTCTTATACCTAAATGTCTAATTTTGAGTAATCCAAGTCACTATTTATTCATTAAATGCAGTAAACAGTAAAATAGCTCACCTTCACGCAAAAAAAATTAATTTATAAAGATTTAGTTCTTTACAAACAGCCATTTTTTTTCTATTCTAAATCTACTTTTGTTAAGGTGTTTCGATAGTAAAACTCAAGATGTTAGATATTCTTCAAACTCGCACAGATGATTTATCAGGTATCCGCGGACCTCCCTTAAAAATTTAAGCAATAGTTACTTTCTAGTTAACGAGTTAAAAATTTTTGAAAATATGATAAAAATACATGGCGTTATATGGGAAGTTTCAAAAAATAAACAAAGCGTTTTCATTTATTTACGAAAAACGTTTATTTCTAGATGTTCCGATTTTTTCAAAAACGAACACAACATCTGTTAATAGGTATCATATTGATATTAGCTTTAAAAAATACATATTAGTTTCTAGTTTGAATGTTTCAGTAAAGAAAATCGGAAGCTTTGTTTATTTCGTGCAAAAAAAATGGATGCCATTTTTTTCTTTTCTAACAATAGGCTAACAATAGGATAAAATGTTTTTATTTTTTTCGTGAATTTTAACGAAATTATAAAAAGACCGAAGAACGATGCTTTTTCAACTAATAGTACAGCGGTGCTATCGAAACACCTTAAGAATAGTTCCTTCGAAGGAAAAAAAATTCTATACGAAAATTTAAATTTGGGGCTTTCAAAAAAAAAAAAATTCTCAGATGTTTTAAAATTAATACTAAACACATACTATTTGATCTCACTCAATTGAAAGCTAAGGTCATACAATTCTTATTACCTGATTTTCTATCATTTTTAATTAAAATCATCGACATATTTGTGTTTACGAACAATTTTTTTTTTTAGTTTACACCAATGATAAATTTGATTGTAAATACCTCATTACTTTTAAAGAATGGCTACCGGTACCGTTATATCATTTTTCATTTTCGCAGCATAAGAAAAAATAAAAACAATCTAACTAATACCATGTTCCTCTTTTACTCACACCAAATACACTCACCCATAAAGTTAATTTTATTATTGTACTTAAGAGCTCAAACAACGTGAATATGAATGCATAAGATAGGATGAGACGAGTCGCAAACAGCTTTTTTCAAACAACAACACTGAATCATAAGAAGACGTTTAATCACATATATTCTTCCCACCTTGCAACCGTCTTCCTATTGTATTAAATGTTTTATGATTTGAGGATTTTTAACTTTATTTTAAGAAGATCCATAACATCATGTATTGACGGTTCCGTTTTTTAGTTTTATTAGGAGTTTTTTTCCGCGTGACAGAGATTCGAATATACACACATATATATATATACACAAATCCAGTCGCCATTGAACACATGGAATCTCCTTCTTTCTACGAAATCGATTAAAAAGACATGTTTTTGTGACTATTGAAATAAACTGAATCATCACTTGCTGCAAAAAATGTATAAACAACAGGTAAATAAATCTATTATTGACTTTTTGAACTTAGAAGTGGTTGTGCTTTAACTTCAGCTTTATGTTTTTCAAACCAATAACGTCTTGATTCTGTCCCAACTTCATATGTTCTTTTCAAATATCTTTCAAAAAAAAAAAAAACTCTAAACCAAGAAAACAACATGAAAACACATATCTTTCAATATCAATTCGGTCCATGCATCCCCAATCGAATACAAAAATTTTTGAACCTAATTCACCTTGATCCAGAAACATTTCAACTATTATCTTTCAAACGAAATAAATTCACTTCCGAGATTAATTTTTACATCGGTTACGGCATTACATAAAAAAAAAAAAAAAAAAAAAAAAAAAAAAAAAAAAAAAAAGTCGGCCATTTTTTTTTATTTATTTGATACCTTCCGATTTATTTTATTGCAATCAAAATGATGGAAGAGCCAAAATTATTTTCTTCGTTCATGTAGGATAAATTAACAAACCTGATCTATAACATTAAAGATTTCCCCTCTTTCTATTAATAAGTTGATGTATTAACTAACACAAAAGAAACGATGCCAATAACCTTGACCTTCACCAACGGTATTTGGTTTTCAACTACAGCCGGCTTGTTCACTTGTAAAGTTGCAAGTCACGTCAAGAATAAATGACAAAACTGTGTCTATTTATAGCTTATGCCTGCTCCGGTCTACAAAAAAATTTATTTTCCCATATGCTAAGCATAATAGGTTTCCCAGTTTAATAAATAGTGCAATGTTCGGATTCAATGAAAATGATTGCGGCTATTAATTTTTCAAAAACCTTACAAAAAATTTTTTGAATCATATTACTGATAAAAATAAATAATTTTCACGATTCGTGTAAAATACTCCCTCATCTACAAACCTAGTTTCAAATGACCAATGTACTATCCTTCATTAATTATTCAATATATAAATTAAATATTCGACACCATGAAATTAACGCTAATGCCCTTTTACAAAGTTTAAGTTCACTGCCGACATTAAATTTGCAATATCAAAAAGAGAAAGATAGCGGCCATTTTTTTTACTCTCACATCAGCCGTATTCACCCATCACGTCTTACGGTTTAAATCGAAATGGTCTGGAATGTATAGTAATTTACTAACCTTATGTTTGCAATCAACGAAATCTTGAACACATTTGAAACTAAACTGCTTTAATACAAAACGTTGTAATTAAAAAATAAAGAGGATGTACTTCGATTAAAATTTTCTTTTTTTCTTTCTTCGGCTTTGTTAAACACCGCCATCACCGGAATCAGAATGAAAACTAGTGGCAACGGCGACGTTAGAAGGCAGCGGTTGATTTTTAAACTACTTCCTGACACATCGCCATAATACGCCTATGCTCCAAATTTTAAAAAATTTAATATTGAAAAATCAAACTATCCTATTTTCCGGGCCCTATCTCATCTAAAAACGATTTCAGTTCAAGTTGAATAAAAAAACTATAGATTTTATAATAAGAAAAAGAATATCAAAAAACCTTTGGAATAAATGCTCCATTCGTAAGGCACTTTAAAATGACGAAAGATCAAGTGTTTTGAAACAATGATTTGTTTATAAACAAAAACACGTAAAAAAAATGGCTTATCGTTCAATGAAGAATTTAGGTTATTCTAGAGATGGTTTGAGTTTTCTTACATTAATTAATTTCGACAGGTTGAGAAACCATTCTAATTTAAAATAGGTTGGCTTATGGCCTTCATCGCTATAATTTATTCTCAAAGGAATGATAAATAGTAGTCGGTTGTTGGCCAATTAAATTTTGAAATGGGGGACCCTATGACTGAGCTGAAGAATCTGAGCTTTACATATTTTATTGCAAATTGCATGACACCACTGTTATTCTAAAGGACGGCATCTTAATTAGTTTCAATAAATCAATGATTTGCGTGTTTTAATTTATTTCTCTACTGTATAATAGGTAATGATGAAATCACATTTGGAAATGCTTTTCAAATATTTCTAGTTGTTTCGAAATACCAGATTGTTGATGCAATTAAAAATGCATAAAAGCTTTGAAACCCTATGTAAAAGCCAGTAATGTTATTTTATGTGCTATTGATTTCATCTTGCAAGATGATTTAAGAAATGTAGTTTTCAAACAGCAAGGTGATCATTAAATTATTGACTCAAAATCTAAATTAGTTTGGCACTTTTGTTATAAGTTTAAATATCTTAAGGAATATGATAGGTTCTTGACCTTTAAATTGACTGTCAAATTGCATTTGTATTTTCCTACTGAATGCGGATAGTGCTTTTAACTAACAAACCTAAAGATGAACTAAATCGTTTCATTGCATGACAAAACATCTACATTCAATCAAAAAGTAGCAACTAAACAAAAGTTTTGTGGACATTTGATTTCCTCCATTTGGATAATCTAAAACTATACATGTGTTTTTAATAAGTTATAAAAAAAAAAAAAAAAATTCCTACCTTTTAATTTTTTTTCGGTGCTACTCGAAGGCTTGGCAGAGTGAACAGGAAACCCATAGCTTGCCAAAAAGTTAAGCCTATCGTCGGCCGCTTTCCCATTTCTTCTGGAAACCATTTGAAACAAAATTAATTATAACAATTAATAAATGTCAGTTTTAGGTTGCTGGTCGGCATAAAAGTCACAGAGCGACAAAGAGTTCTTTGACTTGATACGCATATTCTATAGTTTCGATTTTTAGTTGCCTATAGACAACCCTGAGGCCTGAACACACGAGTGTAATACAAAGTATTCAGTCAAAATATAGTCTGAATATAATCAAGTATATTCAGTAAAAGTTCATTTCTTCTACAAAATTATATAAAAAAAAAATATGCTTGGATATACAAAAAATTAATTAAGAAGATTCACAGAACATCTTGGGATTGGGCTGGAATATATTTCCTCAGCGCTTCAAACAAAACATTATTCTATGCAATTTCAAAAATTAATGAGGGGTTTTAAAATTTCATTTGAAATAAACCATTACTTCATGCTTGTTCAAAATATAAAATCACAATAAAGGTTATATACAACCTTGTAAAAAGTAAACTGAAAAAGACGATCAGAGTGCAGCAGGATTGCTAAGTATGAACACTTAAGTAATTGAGAACACTACTATCGACTTTAAATAACTATGTCAGATTTAATTAAAAATAATAATCAATAGAACAAACTGACTTACCACAATCATTCTGGTGATATTGGCTGTGTACCAGAACTTCAACAGCTTAATCATATTTCTCCGGTTTTGGCAGAGATGTAGTTTCAGTCTCAGCTCTCATCCCCTTGCATCAGCTACATTGTTTCATATTGAATTGCATGTTTCTTATCCTTAACAAAAAACAAAGAAAAGTCTACTTGAAACATTTTAGAAACACTATTCATTTTTATGTAGTTACAACAACATTTGCGTAGAGATTGTAGATTCCTGATTCCTGACATTCAGAAAACGTACATAACGTAAAACACGAACATCGTATGTCCAAAATCCAGCAAATATTTAAGCACATTCCGTTATGCACACACGGGTTTAAAAAAATGCGTAGCGAGCGTGCTAACGATAAATTCCTATGCAAAATCCAAAAACATTTTAAATAAAAATGCATAATATGCCTATGCTCGAAATTTTAAAAAATTTGATATTAAAAAATCAAACTGTCCTATTTTTTGGGTCCTGTCTCATTTTAAAACAATTTTAGTTGCGCTTGAATAAAAAATTAATCTATCTAATGCTCCGCTCGTAAGGCACTTTACACGATTTTATTAAGCATTTTCAAATACATTCTCATCCAACACTGCTGTTCGGCAACACAAGTTAAAGACTGAAAACAAAATTTACTAGACGACCAAACATTTAAAATCAGCTCAGCATAACTGACTTTCAAAAACATGTACAGGACTGTTTCATATTCTTTTTCACAACTCTTTGAACATTATTGTTTTGTAAATCTCCAGAATAAACATTGTAAAACGCTAGAAAAAGCAAGAGGCAAATCTCACCTTTTAGTATATACTTTTAGTTCCTCTTCTAATAAAAGCGGTTCTCAACAGCTTCATGAAGCATTGCTGATGTGTGTTCTCCATACTTCATGCTTGCTTTTCCGAGTGATACTGGCTTGTCACGGCAATTTCTTCATCAACCCAGCTTTTTTTGTAAGTTATGGGAAGTCGATATTTGCTGATGTGTTGCATAATCTTTCTTGTGACCAGTTGACATCATTCGGTTCACCATTGTTGGAAGACAAACTCTGTAACAAGAAAAGGTAAAATATAAAATCGCAAAACTTTCAAAAGGTAGGAACTATGCAACAATAGATCCAGGCTATTTTTTATCAATGTCAAATTGACTTCTAATGATTTTTGTAAATTTGTTTTAAAATACAGTACAAAGTGACACCATATCTGCAAAAATGTTCTTATTCAATTTTAAGAATTAATGAGGGGTTTTAAAAGTTCATCTCAAATAAAGCCACAACAGAGATTATATACAACCTTGTCGAAAGTGTTTTTGCATGATTTTAAAAAAAAAAAGAAAAAAACAACGGTTTAAATTAATTAGTTTTGAGTTATGAAATAACATACACATCATTCAAAACACTCATAAACTGTACATTATTCATTTCATTTAAATGACTATTTCATTACTTTTGGTTCAAAACAATTTATGATTATAATTAGTAAAAAACAATTCAAATGTGAAATGTATGTATTTGGATTTCACAGCTGAACTCTGCACCAAAATCTACAAAGCAGCAAAGAACCAAGTAAGAAAAAGAATGAAATTAGGGTGGTGGCGCTAGTTATGGATCAAATAGTACAACTTTTTTTTTTAAACGTTTAATTTAAAGTCGAATTTTCAATCCCGGACAACATACTCAACTGGAATCTAAAGATAATACTTTTAAATTTATTTTTAATGCCAAAAGGTCCCTTATATACTCCACACCATGCAGGAAATAAATTTTAAAAATATTAATTGACTATTTTTCCCGAATTCTTTAGTTTCGGATCACCCATTCCAAATGAAAAGTAAACATGAAAGGTTTGTGCAAATGGAGTTTCTTTTGTTTTGGTTTTTAAAAAACAAATCATTTTCTTGTATTTTTGGAAATTTT
The DNA here is from genome assembly GCA_037577465.1 of Liposcelis bostrychophila. NCBI lineage: Eukaryota > Metazoa > Arthropoda > Insecta > Psocodea > Liposcelididae > Liposcelis > Liposcelis bostrychophila. Next base: position 24,405,586 of record CM075209.1, on the reverse strand, counting down.
TTGCCTTATATTATGTCTTTATTTAAGTTTTGTTTCTACACCGGTAAAATTCGAGCTTTTAAAAGGTCACCGTTCAAGAAATCAAATAAAATCATCGCTTATTTTCAAACCGGTATCAATCTGACCACAAACCTTTTTGATTGTACCATGAAATTGTTGTTGTGATCCGTAACTGAATTTTCTAGTTTTTCGGTGTTCAATTGTGGTTCATCGGTAATTATTTTAAGAAATAGTCATATGTAAGGAAAATGCATTGAAAGCAGAAAAGATTGGACCCTTTGCTAAAAGTTTATTTACTCATTTGAAAATATCTGGTGAATTAGAGTGATTATAACTGAATAATATTTAAAGCGAAAAAATGGCGATGGTGTTTATTTTCCTGAAAAATTTCGGCCTGTGAGATTTTTTTTCGTTTTTCTGTTTTAAAATAGCTTGAATGCTTGAAATCTTGATGATTTTTTAAGTTAATTAAATTTTAAAAAACTTTAAAGAAATAAAAGCTCTCTTAATGAGTTATTTTCTTTGTTTTTTATGAATTTAAACGAGGTGATCCGAAACTGATGCCTGATCCATAACTAGCGCCACCACCCTAACTTGCTTTCTCACACATTTTAGCAGCAATTTTTATTTTAATTGCCTAATGTTTATTAGTCTTACAAACATATAAAAATCAAAGAACACTGTTCGACATTTAAAAATATTTAAAAGTATTTAAACCTTACCTGCCATTCTTCGATTTTAATTTTTCAATCGATTTCACACTATAGGCAGCCATGCCTTTATGTTGATAAGCGCTATTATCTTCTTTGTTGCTGCAATATAGGGGATAAGGACAGTGATTGCTATGGCAGATGAGTGTCCAGGACATACTATGTTTCCAAGACATGGATTTGTGGTTAAGTGTGGTTAAGCAATCCATTCTGATTTTATTTATTCCACTTCAAATACAACCATAGAATACCTACAAGAAAACACATTTATTTGTCAAGGCAAATTAAAGCTTAAAGCACGTTTTTGTTTTGCTGAATGCTTCACTTTGATTCAAATTCCAGACCTTAATCAGCAGGAGAGTTACAAACACATTTTCTTCGAAATGTAATAATCGGACTCCACGGTTTTGTTACAAGTTTGTATTATTATTAAAGTTTAAATATTTTTACGACAATTAAACATTCCTACTCGTTCCCAAAATAAAAAAGAACTCGGCGGACATTTAAAAACCACGTGTAGCCTACGACACGAAAAACTAGTTTAATTCCTAGCAGGCTTAACTTTCCACTACGTACAATTGATTTGATAATCGACACACAAAATAATAGTTGATTTTTCATATTATATCTCCGACAACGCATGGTTCGAAAATAACTTAACGATCGGAATTGAAATATGGACGACCTAAGGTTACTCGAGAAAAATCTAGACCGACATTGATCACTTATGAAAAATCACGATATTATTCTACTTACGTCGTCAAAATTATATTACATGAATTCTGGAAGATCTTTCTAATTCAAAACTGCTGATTTTTATGTTCCTATACTTCAGAGAAAAGAGGATTACCGTGGATTAAAAATTATTATCACCCACTATCGACTTTGCTTCAACACCATCTTGCCAACTGCCACAGCCTACTAGAGTCGAACAGTCTGACGTCAAATGTACGTTCAGAGCACCAAAAACATCGTGACGTCACGACTCTTCGACACTGTAAACTTTACTTTCTGTCGTCTGCTCACAGCAAAAATTTTAAAATTCCGCGGACTTATTCGTTCAGAGAAAAAAACTATTCCTATTTATTTGGATTTATGGGAAGAAAATTTTACATATTAATCGAAATTTTCACCTGGAAATTTTGGTAAAAGTGATCAACAACAAACTGGGCAGGGAATCAAAACCAAGACATCAGTGGAAGGAAGGAGCTAATCCCCGTACCTGACCTTTTTGAAAATTTTAAGTATATGCACCTATTTAATTCAAATACAATTTAAATAAATAAATTCGATTCAATCCTTTTTCAAAGAATGCAGGCTAGGATTAATATTGGACTAAATGTACCGTTTTCCAATCCTAATTAAATTGTAATATTCATAAAATCAGCAATGAAAATGACAATAAACTAAGGATTTGTAAATAAGATACAACAGACAATGAAAAACAAGATTTTAAGCGATAATATTCACGAAAGAAATTAATGAAAAAGTGAATAAAATGTTTGATTTATCTTGAAATATTCTTTCCATTTACTTTTGACTGAGAAAAAAGTAAACATTAATATCAGGATTACAACCTGTTTTAATAAGATAATCAGAATAAGGAGCTTTTTTAAGGCTATAGTCAGTGACACATCACAATTGAGTTAGAAATAGTCTCATTAATCTAAGAATGAAAAGCATTTACCAAATTTTAGCAGACAAAGAACTAGAAATCATAATCGATTTGAATTTAAACCGATTTTGACTATAACTAAACAGGACTGAAAAAGCGAAGACAAAAATAAACAGAGATAAAAAAGCCAAAGCCATTGCCACTTTTTCATAATTAATTGTATCGTTATTTTAATATCGTTATTTTATAAAAAGGATATCTTTGATTCTACAAAAAATTTTTTCTCCCTGTATATTTTATACAGTTATTAAAAATTGAAGCAAAAAGGAAAAAAAAAATCTGTCTTTAAACATTATAAATTCAGACAACAATCAAAGTATAAAAGAAAAAACGGTTCTTGATAATTAGCTTTCAATTAATTTTAACAAAAAAATTAAAATAAATTTCTATTTCTTTTTGCATCCTTTTTTATTTTATAAGATAAAAAATTTTACCTCTTAAATCTTATATAAATCTTTTTATATCTTATAAGATAAAAAAGGCTGCAAAAAGGCTGCAAAACAAGGGAGCATAAGAAGTGATATTTTCAGAAGGATGAAGGATAATTATCCTTCTAATCTGTTCATCCTTCTGACATTATCACTTTTTATGCTGCAGGTGTAAGATGCTTATGCATATCAAAACTTTTTACTGAAAAAATAATAGCCTTCAGCTTACGGTTTAACCGGTCTAATTTTTCCAATGTATCTAGATTTTCTTCCAGATTGTTATTCAGTTCCATTCTTTCCTGCAATTGAAACAAAACAAAAATTGAAAAACTTATTACAAATACTAATTAACTACAATATAAAAAAAGTAGAATGCTTTAAATCAACTTAAATAAGAGATCTAGAGATCTGCTAAGACAGGATACAGCGTAAACAGGGGAAAAAAAATGCAAAAGATGGCCAGTGAAACCTTGCAATTAAAACTAGAAAACAAAACTGGTAAAATTTCGCCAAACCTAAATAAAACAATTTTTGAACAATATAAGACAAAAATATTATGCAAAAACTTTTTATAGCTTATCCCAAAAAAAAAAAAAAAAAAAAAAAAAAAATTAGTTATGCAAGCAATGACAGCCTCTCTTAAATTGTCTGAACTTCTTTCTTTTAATTTATGCTAATCATAAGTCCTGATTACAAAATAGCACCATGCATATTACCATGCAATTGCATTCAACAGCTTTTACAATTTAAAAACGCTTTAGATGGAATATTTTGAAAGTAGTTAGTTTAAAAATAAATAATAATTTAGACTCAAAAGTTAGTAATTTATAATTTTAACTGGATTTATAAAATATATAAGGACAAACCGATATGCCTTGAACTCTGAACTGTAATTTTAACTGCCTTCAAAAAAGTCATCCATTTTTGTCAAAAATATTACTGACTTATTTGAAAAATTTCAAGTATTTCCAGAATTTTTAGTTTGACTGTATTTTTCGACTGCCAAAAAGTATATTCACATTTATTAAAAGGTATAAAAATAAACAAAGTGGAAAAATTTCAAGTAAAAATAAAGAAAATAATAACTGACCAAAGAAGGTTTTAAATTAACATGTCACTTTTGTAACACCAAAAGCAATGCCATGGAATTATGGTTTTTACAAAAAGAAAGAAATAAAATTATTTGTTTACCTCAGAGTTATGATGACCATCATTTAACAATTTATTTACATGACAAATCTCGTGGTATACATTGGTGCTGTTTTCGTGTAATGCCAGAAAGTTCGGAATCATATTTAGAAACAGTTCCATTGCAAACGATTTTTGTTCCTCAGTTTGAATTTCAATAAAAGGGCGGTCCCCCTCCAATCTGAAAATAATATGAAATGATTTAGCAACAGTACCAGTTAATTATAGACCTAAATGTAATTCTAGGCTTGCCATTTATACTCTTTTTATACACTAAAAGTAAATGTCATACTGCAATGATACTCTTTTTTTTTCTTTTCTTACATTTTTACACTTTTTTTGCAATTTCAAAAAATGGCAAACTTAGACCTCAAATCTGAAAACCAGGAAACAATACATAAATAAATGTTTGCTTTGTTTGTTATGATAAAAAAGTAGAAAATTAAATGTATTAATTACCCATTTAATATTATTTGCTTATCCATTTTTCTCAAAAAAAATATGAATGTTTCTTCACGTTTATAGCAGAATTGCTGAGAGTGAATGAAAAGGAAACCTTGTACGAATGAAATATTGGAAAACATGTATAAACCTCAATTCTTAAAAAAAAAAAAAAAAAAAAAAAAATGTTTATTTTCATAAGCTAAACATGGCATTTCAAAAATTAAATTTGACTGTTTATTTGCTTCTTTTAGTCATTTAAGTCACACATTTCAATACCGTTCTAATCATACTAAAAGCTAATGGATTAGTAGTTTTTTCTAAAGATCGATAATGCCATTAGAAGTTGTACTGTACATTGCAAATTATTTCTTGATCAAATCCATGAAATCTTATCGTAAGAAAACAACTATTTAGATAAAGATGACTAAACCGATCGGACTAGATTAGAAAGCACCAAAATTCTTACTATTTACTACATTTTTATGGACTTACTTGACTGGTGTGCATTTAAAACCGAAATCCTTGCAATCCTTGTAAAGATTATTATAGGGCCATTCAAATATTTACGTCATTTTTTCGGCGATTTCGCCCGCCCCCTTTTCATAGATTAAAAAAAAATTTTTTTTAAAATAATTTATAACGATATAAAATTTTTCCGGGACACAAAAATCTAACACACAAGGTTACGATGCGATCCAAAACTTCTATAAGCTAAATATGAGTGATGAAAACTAATACTAGGAGCAGATAAAGAGTTGCCTCTGACCAAAGCATGTTTGCTTTCATTTGCTTTGCCTGGTATTTTTTTTGGCAATAACCGGCCCAATGCCATTTGGAAATAATTTTTTACAGCTTTACTCATGTTCTCGACATTTTGAACATAATTATTAACCGTTACAACTCAATCAATTATAATTTTGAGTTCGAAAGTCAACGTGAAACGGAAATTTATTCCAAAAAATGGATTTTTAGGCGGTACAAGAGCTCTTGGCTGCCCCGGCGTTGGTCGGGAAGAATCGAGATAGTGAAATTTGTGTTCTACGGGTTCAAAAACATAAGCATACACAGTTTCAATAAAAATAAAAAATGTTGGGGGTACCAAATCAAATCATGAAAAAATTTTACCCTGAAAAATCGGGTTTAGGCCTGACAAAAGTGCGATTTGCCACTTAGCAGTTGATCGAAGAAAATCGAGATGGTGAAATTCGTGTCCTACGACCTTCAAAACATATAATCAGACCGTTTTAACAAATATCGATTTCGGGAAAATGCGTTAAATTGAGCGCTTTTAAAAAATTCTTTACTTAGGTCCTTTTTCCGCGAAGCGCGACCTCCAGCTGGAAAAGAAAAATGTTTCAAAACTTTTTTGGTTTTTTCACCCCTAATGAACCTATTTTTTCGGTGAGCAACAAAATTCCGAAGGATTTTTTCTTTTTTCTGTACACCCTATTAAGCATATATAGCTGAAATGCGCTAAAACAATCAGCTAGGATTTCGGTTCCAACCGTTTTCGACTACTTTTATGGTCCGTAACAAAACCCCTATGTCAGTTTTTGTCGTCATTTTTGCCGGCATGGGGATGGGTTCCAGACCACCGTGCATACTTTTCGTCACAAAACCAAATTATTAAAAAAAATACTGTATATTTAATTTATTAAAATGATTTAAAAAAAAAACACTTATGATTCACTTTATTGGTGTGATCCTATTTTTAATTTTACACTAGATGAACATACACACTTATGTAAGCAAAATATTTCTATGTAATGAAGCAATATTTTTTCAAGATATTTTCTTTATACAGAATATTCCTTGATTCTCTAAATGATTATAATGCACCAAAAGCATTAAACCAAAAACCAAAAGCATATTTTCGTACACATTTACGCCATTCATTTTTAGAATGAAATTATAATCAGATCGGAATCTTCAGTTTGATATTTGGAAACCGGCAAAAATTTAGAAACTTTAACGAGTAAAGTTAAAATCTCTTTTTTAAAATTCTATCGTTTTTGAAGCGCCAAAAGTAATAACAGTGTTGTACTCATCATTTTTGCCCAAAAAATTAAATAAAATTAGACACCTAATTCCATCTAATTGAATAAAAATAGTGCTGGCACGGCCACGGGCGATCGGTAGTCTATCGGTAAGACTCTAGACTCTCACGCGGCAGATCCGCGGTCGAGTCAAGGTCATACCACGCAGCATATATTAAACGCCTAATTTTATCTATTTGAATAAAAACAGTTTAACAGTTTACTTACAGCACAAATATCTTGATATACATTTGTGCTGTTCTTGTGTATACCCAAAATTTCGGCATATTTATGAAAATTCTTCATCCTCTGTTTGCATAAATGGAGAATGGAGCTCAACCACAAAAACAAAATATAATATATTTTTTAATTAAATACAATATATTTTTTTTTATTTGATGAAAAATTTTCACGTTTAAATACTAGTTTTTAGTTAAAAGCATACTACTACTCTCTCTCGTTTTCCTTTTTTGTAAAAGGAAAACGAGAGACGCCAGCGGTTTTCCTCGTTTTTCTTTTCCAACGGTAAAGAAAACCACCTACGCCACATTCTAAAACGTAATTACATTGTTTTGATTTTGAATTTCTTTAACAATCAAACGGATCCGAAATAAAAACGTACGAAGTCCATTCACAGGTCGTACTTTAACATTTTCGCATTGGAATATACCCTGTACGCAGTTTCTAACGAGGCACGCAGCACGCTAATGCGACTCCAGCACGCAGGTATGGGGCCATTCAAGTATTACGTAAGCATGATTTTGGTGAATTTGAACCCCCCTTCCCCCCCGGTTGTAACATATTTCGCCATACTTAGCTTACGGCGAAGATGCTTAATGCAGACCCCCTCCCCCCCCCCTCTCTCTAAAAATCTTACGTAATATTGAACGTTCCCATTGAGCGAATGGATAAGCGTTTCACATGCTTAAAAAAATTTGAAATGGAATGCAAACTTTCTTCTCCGGAGCCTAAACCTCCGTTCTCCCATCCTTAACTACGGGGCTATGGCTCTTCGTTGAATAAATATTCGTCGCGTCACATTGCCTACGCGTTTCGCAAACTCTATGGTAAAAAAAATTTCAAAAACGTAGGCGTCTTACTTTATCTTAAAATATGGTGTAATTACCGAAATTAACAATTTTTCAGCTAAATTTTTAGCTCCAAAACCATGCTACAAGCGTTGCAATGTTTTTTTTAAAGGGACGATTCAAGTGACCCCTTTAGAAGACTCGAAGACTTTGCTGGACAAAAACCTTTAAAAGGGATATGTGGAAAACTGCTTTGTTGATTTTTAAAAATTTTAAGAGTTTTTTTTTTCTAAAACCAAATCAGCTGATTTCGATTTTTCATACTTCGATTCAAAGAATAAGATTTGAAATTCAAGAAAGCGGTTCAATCCAAAAAGGGTCGCGTCACGTTCTTCGGGGGTTTTAATACAATTAAATTTACCTTTACCCCCGACAACATCTTCTTGTTGCTATTTCTGCAACAATATCTCCCTCAAAATTCATTGATGCTCTCTTATCGTCTAACACAAACTTTTCCTGCACTTTCTCATAAAAAGAAAAAAAAATTTTAAAATATCCCGCAACGAAAATCCGGAAAATCCCACAAAGATTTTATTCCAGGAAAAAAAACCGTATTTTTTTTTTCTTTTTTCGGAAATAAACACGATCTCTGATGTAAAAAAAAAACCCAAACACAAAGCTTAAGCGTATTCATTCATATTCACCTACAAGCTATGCGAAAAATCCTAACCGACCGAGAATAATCGTTAATCAAGCTTAAATTTTTTTCTGAATTAATTATATACCGCCTCCCTGTTTTTTTCCCCGTATATTTATAAATATATGTTAATGGCTGTAATCGCCGATTTTTTTTTTCTTTTTTCCACCCTCAAAAAAATGTAAACAGTAATTAGTCACCATGTAAAATTTGTGATCATTCTCTATTTATTAATTAAAAAAAAAAAAAAAAAATTAACAACGATCATTAATTCGAGCTAAAAATGGAGGATGAAAAGAATTCAAAATTCAGCAATCGGGGGCTACTAGGAACTTTTTTTTTTTCTTTTTTCCCCCTCCCTACAGATTTCGGGTTAATGAAGATACGACATTTCCTCCCTTGTACGCAGCCTCTTTAAGCGCGGTATATATTACCGAAGATCAGCGGTTTCTGGTTCATAATTTTTCATCGCGTTGATCGGATTTTTTCGTAAAATCAAACCGTGTTTTTTTAATTTTAAAATTTTAATTTTTTTGAAAAGGCGCCGATTGACAGGATCCATAATGTAAGTGTAGTTGAATTATTTGGCTGCGGGATAAACCATTTTTTCTTTTTTTCATGGCGAATTAAGTTACAAAAATTAACATTTTTTTTTTTCAAATATTTGATTTTTTAGTTGCATAAAGTTGGGCTGACATCCATTTTTGTTCTGCAATTTTATGCCTGTACCACGAAATTTATAAAATCGGGTTGAACCGAAAATTCAAAGGGAATAAAATAAGTAGCACTAACTCCATGACTAACAAAAACTGTCGAAGGTTGCTCTAGGGGTTACCGGGGGAGAGGGGTACCACTTCAGAAATGTTTGATCAATTTAAAAACCTAAAAGCAAAATAATTTTTATTTTTATTATTTATTTTTTTTTAATTAAAAATTTCGTTAATTTTATACCAAAAAAATCTAAAAACAGGGGAGGCTAATATAGCTAGAGCGAGAGGGGGCAGAGAAAAGACTGGAGCCTCCAATGAATTTTTTGGGCATTTAATAAATTGAAACATTTTAATGCCAATCTATTGTCAAAAGTCATTAAGGATCTTTTTTTAAAAACTTTAGCATTTAGCGAGCTGGCTACATGCTTGAAAGAGACCATTCAAATATTGCATTCATAAACTTTTTGAAATTTTTTACCCCATTTCCTTCACTTTGGTCAGAAAAAATTTACTTTCTCTAATGGAGCCTGACGTTTATAGATTTGACGTCAGACTTTAGGAGATCCGCTCAGCCCAGTTTGACTGAAGTAACATTTCAATAAATTTAAACGGGACCGACATAGATTATTTTCAAGATATTAAATAGCCATCCTGTTGAAAAACGAGATCAGTTCTTCGGGTATCGAACCGAGGTCAATTTTTTTCGGAAAAGTCCCTATTTTCAACACAAGTCCCTAAAAGTTCCTATTTACTCTCGTCGATGCTTTGGTGGCTTAATATCAGGAAAAAACTGTATCTCCAATAAAAATAATTTTTTTTTCAGAAAAAAAAAAAAAAAAAAAAAAATCTTCGGAAAATAGAGATCGAACTTTTATGCTAATTTTCGCGTTTAGGTTCTAAAAATGTGAAAATGTCCCTAAATGGTTTTGTTGAAATAGATTCGAAGCCTGATTCTTCTCTTAATCCACTTTCTTCAATTTCCTAAGAAATTAATTTTTCTAAGAGATTTCTAAATGTCTAAATGTCAATTAAAAAACAACATTCTGACTTTTACCGAATAAGTGAAATCAATCACAATTATTACACATTTTTGACTAAAATAGGCCGAGCTTTTTAAAAACTTAATTTAAGCAAGAAAACTAACTTTATAACTGATTTATGGCATGACCGGATCCACTAATCCAAGTTTCTTTGTCTCTTTTATTTTTCCTATCAGTACTAAATCAAGATCAAGAAAGGCTAGAGGATCAAAAATTACTAAAACTTATTTTGATGACTTCCTAATTTTTTAAATAGATTTAATTTTCCATCAATCGGCGAGTTTAGAACGCAGCAGTCTTAGCACATAACTTTTAATCTGTTATTCTTCTTCTTTTAGACAAAACCCTACCTTTCCATTACCCTAATTTCCTAGACATAACCATATTTTTCAAAGAAAAACTGAGTCCCAAATTAAAGCCCATTATTAATTTTCTAGGAGAAATAGATCTGTAGCCCTTTCCTTACTACGTTAGAGATATTTTTCTCAGAATATTGATTTTCTGAGTAACCGACTTGAATAACCGACAATTTTGAACTAAGTCGGCAGAATATAACAAAAATGCCTCACCTAACCTAACTCAATTCCAGGGCAAAAAAACATCTCATCTCAGCTAAGCCTAACTCCAAAATAAAAAAATAGTTCTAAAATAAAGTTGCCACAAAATTTCATTAAAAAAAATGTCTTCCTAGGCAAAGTTTCTCGGAAATATTTTTAGAAAAACTATTATCAAAGTAAAAAAATTACTTACCATATTTCCTCCCATTTCCATTTTGGGCTCCTTAAAGTCATTCGGCATCTGACATTGTGGTGCCATAAGAGCGGGAAGATAAAACTCAATAACTCTAAACCGTTCTTTAAAAAAGAAAAGAAAAACAATTACTAATTAATAAATGCTTTTTTGGTTTACAATAAAGACTGAATTGAAAACTTACGTTGTTTTTATCCTACTTTTTTCTCAGGACGACCCTGCAATTTTCAATAGTTGTTCTAAGTTGCTTATTGGCTCTACATTCAAGATCGTTAGCACAGGTAACATTTTCAAAAGATTGGAACGCGGGAAAGAGATCGCTGGCCCCACAACCGTCAGAATGCGCTGCTAACATCAAACCTTCCATCGCTTTTTGTCAAATGTTTCTGGTAAGAATCTAAAAATAAAATAGAAAAAAAAAATTAGTCTCCAAATTCCTCTTTAAAAAAAAAATTAATAATTAAAAGTTAATAAAAATAAGAAGAAAAAATCAATTATTCATCAAATATTCCAATTAAACACAATACCAATTCAAAAAGTAAAAGAAAAAAAAATTGAAAAGAGAAAAAAAAAGTTTGTCAGAAGTGGGATTCGAACCCACGCCCTCAGAGAGGACCAGAATTCACAGACCCGTATACACGGGCAAGGTAACCCTTGAGTCTGGCGCCTTAGACCGCTCGGCCATCCTGACACTTGACGTGAGCTCTCTCATTTAACGTATTTAACACCAACCTTCCATTTTTTATTTCTTTTTCTTCCAGAACGAAATGAGGCAAATGGCATCATGCGAAATCAAGTCGTTATTTCACAAAATTCGGGACGATCAAGATGAAGCAGCTTCGTTATACGCCGAGGGATTATTTATAAGTCCGAGAGATCGAAGACGATAGAAAAAAAAAATAAAAAAAAATGATCATACGAAAAACAAACAAAAAAAAAGAAAGACTGTGGTGATTTTTTTAACGTGTAAAATTATTTAAAGATTACTATTTGCGGTTTATTTTTATGTAACCATTTATTTTTTTGTAAAATAAATCGATTTATTAATGAAAAAAAAAATTATTTATCGAAATCCGTTCCGTGTCGCAACCTAGCGGAGTTGACTGGAACTACGAACAAACCGCTTCCACTCTTATGATACGTGTCGCCATCTCTTAACCAACAATCGAATTACGTTCTCATCTGCTTTACCCCGTTTTTAATGTTTACAAAATATATTTTTTTAAATTAATATTTTATAATTTATCCGTTTTATTACTTTTTACGTTTTTTTTTTTTTCTTAATCATGCTTCCATCTGGTTTTCATTTTTCCTTTTTTTTTTTTCCTCTTCGTTAATAAAACGCCTCATTGGTTTCAAAAACTTTTTGATTTTTCTTTCTGAGTCATATAATAATAAATAAAAAGGGGTCTCCCTAAAATACAGACCATGCAGACCCACCCAGACCATACAGACCCACCCAGACCAAGACCCAGACCAAACACAGACCGAAGGATATTTTACAGACCAGATATATTTTCACATTCCGGACACAGACCGACACCCAGACCAAACACAGACCGAAGGAAATTTTACAGACCAGATATATTTTCCCATTTCGGACACAGACCGACACCCAGACCAAACACAGACCGAAGGATATTTTATAGACCAGATATATTTTCCCATTTCGGACACAGACCGACACCCAGACCAAACACAGACCGAAGGATATTTTACAGACCAGATATATTTTCACATTCCGGACACAGACCGACACCCAGACCAAACACAGACCGAAGGAAATTTTACAGACCAGATATATTTTCCCATTTCGGACACAGACCGACACCCAGACCAAACACAGACCGAAGGATATTTCACAGACCAGATATATTTTCCCATTTCGGACACAGACCGACACCAAGACCAAACACAGACCGAAGGAAATTTTACAGACCAAAGGAAATTTTACAGACCAGATATATTTTCACATTTCAGACACAGACCGACACTCAGACCAAACACAGACCGAAGGATATTTTACAGACCAGATATATTTTCCCATTCCGGACACAGACCGACACCCAGACCAAACACAGACCGAAGGAAATTTTACAGACCAGATATATTTTCCCATTTCGGACACAGACCGACACCCAGACCAAACACAGAGCGAAGGATATTTTATAGACCAGATATATTTTCCCATTTCGGACACAGACCGACACCCAGAGCAAACACAGACCGAAGGATATTTTACAGACCAGATATATTTTCACATTCCGGACACAGACCGACACCCAGACCAAACACAGACCGAAGGAAATTTTACAGACCAGATATATTTTCCCATTTCGGACACAGACCGACACCCAGACCAAACACAGACCGAAGGAAATTTTACAGACCAAAGGAAATTTTACAGACCAGATATATTTTCACATTTCAGACACAGACCGACACTCAGACCAACACAGGCCGAAGGATATTTTACAGACCAGATATATTTTCACATTTCGGACACAGACCGACACCCAGACCAAACACAGACCGAAGGAAATTTTACAGACCAGATATATTTTCCCATTTCGGACACAGACCGACACCCAGACCAAACACAGACCGAACGATATTTTACAGACCAGATATATTTTCCCATTTCGGAGACAGAGCGACACCCAGACCAAACACAGACCGAAGGAAATTTTACAGACCACATACATTTTCACATTCTGAACACAGACCGGGACCCAGACTAACACAGAGCGAAAGATATTTTACAGACCAAGTATAATTTCCCATTACAGACACAGACCGAAGGAAACTTTGCAGATATAAACTATTTTGAAAAGGTTCAATCTTGGTCAATTCAAAAATTTGTTTCTGACTACCTGTTGGATTCAATTCTGTTTATAAGCCTGGTAAATTTGATATTTTATTTAACTTTTTTTTAAAATTTTGCCTATTATCCTTCAATATCCTTTTTCAAAAATTGAAATTAGACTGCATGAACAAAAGCAAGAACTTAAAAATTTGAAATAAAATGTTTACTACATTTTTTAATTTGGTCCTCTTCCCGTTAGCCCAGAATATGAGCTAAAGCAATGTTTTAATATTAAAATATTAACTTTAAAGACTTTAATTAAAATTTTGACTTTTGTTTTTCAACTTTTGACCTTTTTTATGAAAAATGCATTTCTTGCAAGAAAAAAAAATTATTATTAATATTAATATTATTATTTGGTTTTCTTTCTCCCTTTTACGGGGTATCTTAAATTGGAAATTATGTGGGCCCAGTACCACTGGGCAATCACACAATCCCAGAAAAACACGGTTTATAAAATAATAATTGCCATTTTTACAAAAAAAAAAAAAAATGAAAACTTTAGGTTGTTTTTGAATTAAAAAAAAAAGAGAGTTTTTAAAAAAGTAAAATAATTTGGAAAAAAAACGTAAATTAAGTTGTAGAAAAATATGACGCTAGAAAAAAAAATAAAAACAACTTTTGATACGCAAAATTAGGATATATTGTCTTGTCTCTATTTGTTACTTAAATCGAATTAAAGCAGTTGTGTATTTTAATAAAGCACCGGAAGTACTGTATCTTTGCTTTTCTTTCAAAAATTTAAAACTTTTTGCATGAGCCATTGTCTCTTAAAATAGTTTCTCAGGAATTAAAGATAAAAAACGTATAGTCATTGATGTCTTTATCATATTTGAAAGATGTTCAAAAAAATTATAACTGCATTATTTTAAAAATTGCATCTTTCAAATTTTTTTAAGTAATTAATAATACTTTTTTAAAATTAAAGAGATCAATAATGTAGCAACAATTAATTCTAACTTGCATAATGCAATATCACAAAAAATTACCCTTTTTATCACTAACTAAAACATTACAAAATCATTTTTAAAAAACTTTTTTTTTTTTCAATTAGCTTAAAATTTAAAAATTTTTAAATTTAAATTCGCTCAAAGTCTGTCTGGGGCACTTTAGTGCGAATAATTTATGATTCCATTTCATTTTTTTTTAAATCTTTGCAATCACTGCAAACGAAGAATTTCGGAATCTTATAGTCTGTCGAACCGCCGCATCTAGGATGATACCATCCCCAGCAACCACAACATAAAACAAGATCTTCCTGGTTGTCCGGGGGTTCGTAGCAATGGTAGCATTCGGAGTCCCTTGTGCCCCAGTAGTCTTCAATGATATATTGTAGATAACTTATGGTAGGTATACCTTCAACAAGATTTTTACTTATCGATATTTCCCCAATGTCCGGAATATTTAATGGATTCTCCCAGTAAGTTTTATTTTCTGGAAATATTGGATAACTCGCCATTTGCATTTTATCAAAAATTTTTTTTTGCATTTTGAGGCGACCGGATAAAAATATATGATCTTCAATATTCATTTCAACGACATTCTGCTGTGTTATTACCGTTTCTGCGAACAAACACACCAGTACACCACAATCAAAATAATTGGGCTGTATTGGTGTGTCTGTAGGAGCGTAAAACTGCCAGCCATCCAGTGAGAATGGAAGTCCTCTTACATCATAGTAAGCTTTAAATAAGGTCATCACATGCTTTATTTCATCGGTAGGAATTGCTTCGATGTCATGCATGGGATCTAAATAAATTACAATTTTTTTCTTCAATAAAACAATTAGCAGTCTGGTATGAGAACTTTTTATGAAGGGAATTAAAACAATTTCTTTTACACCTACATCGTAAGCAAGGAAATGATTTATTCCGATGTCAAACTTTGCACGATAATCAATCGTGACCGGATTGCACTCAGTTGTATATGTCACAAAAATTTCTAAATTTTTTTCCTCGATATGTTTCCTGTTTTCGTTTAGCAAAATGCGTAGATATGCGTCTATAACAAAATTAGAGAGGTACAGTTGTGATGTTGCGGTGATGCTTTTTGTTTTAGGGATTAATCCCTGTAGTTCGTCTAAGCTAACTGGTACTCCGTGAACTTTGAAACTTTTCCCAGCAGAAAACTGCCTCTTGAATGCAGGATCGACTGTGTCATCTAAAACACAACCATATGAAGCCATCGCCAATATTTGGTTGAGTTGTGCAACAGGAAGAGGTTTTCTTTTAGATAAAGGCATGACGTCTTTCTTCGGAGTAGAAAAAACAGCTCGATGTTGTGGATTAAAAGAGAGGTCCTCCATGTCCTCGTCATTGGATCGGTCATCAATGTATTCATTATTGCATATGCTGTTTTTACTCCTGAAAAAGAAAAAAAAAAAGACGATTTTTACATACATGAAGAATAAGAGAGAAAGAACTTAAAAAATGCCATAGTCTGTAATAATTATTTTAAAATGTTTGAGGGGTTCAAATGTTTATATTCTAAACGTATGACAACATTTATAGTAAAACGTAAGGGCATTCCTATGAAAAAATGGCTTATTCTTCAGAGGAAAATTATAAAAAATGTTGTGCTGCAACGTATGATTGAAAAGAAAGTCCAGCACTGTAATAGAAAACAATCTATTTCCGATCAAAACAATTAAAGTTTATGTAAGTAATATTAATTTAATTTAAATCAAATCTATTTCTGATTGATGTTAAGGAGACAGTACTTACGTGATATCTTCTGAAGGAACTTTCTCTATGGTGAGTGTCTTTTTTTTGTTTTCGTCTGTCGAAGAAATGGCTACGAATCGTGATTTAATTGAAAACCTTTTAGATTGCTTCGGTTTTTTTACGGGTATCATAACAGCGTCACCAATGCTGTCGTCAATGTCATCGCAGTTCTCTAATTCGTCCGATTTGTGTAATATCTTGACTTCCTGGGGTCCTTTTTTTCCAGAACGTTGTCCTCGGCTTTTTCGACGGACGTTCGCTAATTTGATGGAATTCGATTGTTTTACTTCTTTCCTAGTTGACAACTTTACTGCCTCTATATGATGGCAACTTTTCCCGTATCCACAAGTGCAGGACGAAAAATCAACATCAACAAAATACGGTCTCTTCGGGGTTATAACGGCATACGTTTCACAATCAGACCAAAGTTTTACGTTTCCTTCTTCCTTTAACATCTTCGCGATTGCGTATTTGCAATAAGGTTTTTCTTCGTTTGCAGTTTCTTCTTTTTTTACAAAGTCTTTATCAAAACAATAAGGAATGTCTTTTAAAGAAATTTTTGATTTCGGAAAATTTGCACATTCAGGATTGAGCTTCATACTAGAGAACTCTTCTTTTAACAGGTAGTTTCCACTCAGAAGGCACATGCCCTTTATAGCTTCTTGCACGTAGTATTGGTCAAGCCGGTAGAAAGATAATACAGCCACTTGAACGCTCATATTTTTATGGTCCTGCAGCCTTTTCACTACGCTATTACAGCTTTCGGAACAGTTAATCGTAATTCCTGAACCCTCTGTGTACAAGTTTTCTGCAAAAAAGAAAAAAAAAAAACGTTACGCGTAACAGCTAACCCAGATTCACTTTTTTTTTTATTCATTATTACCTTCTTTTAATCGCCATTTTGCACTTTTCTTGGCGTCATCCTTAATGTTTTTATTAAAATATTTACAGAATTCTTCATTCCAAATTTCAGTATTTTTGAATTCTTCCAGTTTTTTATCGAAGTCCTCTTCCGAATCGGAGTCTAGCAGTTCCCAAACGTTATTTTTGTAAATACTAATTTCTTTTTTTGGGATAGAGCATTTATATAACCAGGCCCCAACATCAGTCAGAATGTGGTTCCAACAATGAAAAAGTGTAGAATTTTTCAATCTGTTCAAAACAGCTTTTTTTATGGCATCCTCTCGATCGGTGACTATATTCAGACCGTCTATTTCATGACACACATTTTCATTTAGATATCGGAAAAATTCATCATGTGTTTCATCAAGTTTTCTATCGTGTATCAGGTAAGCCAATGGGAAGACAGGTTCATCAACAAATAACAGACTTTTGTAAACAAGGATGGATACATAAAAGTCCCCCAAATTAAATGTGGTATCATAAAATAAAACGGGTTTTCCAACCATGAGAGATGTTTTGAATACTTCCACAGAATTTTCGCTCGCAATGATTAGTAAATAAAACTCCTCCTGAAATTCGACTTTCCTTACGAAAGCCGGGATTTCATTTTGAATGATCATGCTGCCAACGATGTCGTCAGTGGAGGGTAATCTCCGATCTCGCTCCCTTTTAAGGGTATTTTCCACTTGTTTTGTGTTCCTGGGTTCTAAAACTGCTATGTATGCGGGGTGAATCTCGTCTTCTTTTAACGCCTTGTACGCTTCATGAGGTATTTCCTAGAATTACAAATAAAATATAATTTAAAAATATGTATTTGCAACACGTAAATGTGCAAACTTGGATGCAAAAAAACTATTTTTATGCTAAAGACGATAGAAATATATCGTTTTTTATGAATCTTCCGTACCAACTGATTTTATTGTAAAATCCCTTACTCAGCAACATACAGTGTTATTGACATTACTGGTATATCTAAAATGGTAATGGTATTGGTGGAAAACTTTTTTTTTTTTTAATTTCTAAAAAAATGTTCAGTTTATGGGAGCATTCTTTCGATGTTAAATTTGTCCAAGAGTTATGACACTCCCTTATTACAGTAACTAAATAATTAGAAAGTTTTTAAACTATTTTTTAAGCATATTTTCATTTTTTAAAAATAAGTTTTGTCCATATATATATTTAATATTATATTAATATGACAATTATAAGTTCAATGAAAAGGCCGCCTTATAAGGTCCATATAAAAAAAAAGTCTATTAACTGGAAAGGATTAATATTTCAAAAAATATACATTCAGGCTCAAAACAATTAAATACTGCCGAAAATATCTCTTTGCATGTAAAAGAAAAAGAATAAAACAAAATTTTTAAAAACTTTGATAAAAAGAAAAAATTAAAATTAAGACTTAGTTAAAAAATAATTTTTAAAAATTCACTACAAGAAACGGAATAAAATTAGAGGATGCCAAACATAAGCCGAAGATTTTTTTAAAATTTCGGAAGAACCTAAAAAGCTATTTTCGCAAAAGTTTTGGTCTCCAGGGCATATGGGTAAAGCGCACACCCATCAATCAATACTGGCGGAATAACAGCGATAATTTTGCACTTATAATGTTATAAGAGCGCACAAGGAAAAAGTCAGACAATTAATTTAAAAAAGAACAAGAAAAAATTTTAAAAATATTAAATTCTGATTTTTGTTACCTACTTTCGTTTTGACGACTTAAAATATCACTGGCTACTTTATTTAAAAAGCATAAAAAATATTTATTTTACCTTCAACTTTTCCCGCTCCTTTTCGAGGATCGATGGAGCTGACCGCACAAACGGCACGGCCCCCTTCTTTCTATTTCCGTGATTTTCTTCACCAGATTCTAAGTTTTGAATCTCTCCGGTGTAGTGTATGACGAATTTGTCGGTTTCACGCCAATCACGTCCTTTAAAATACACCCTTTTGCAAAAATTTGTCTGAACCCTTCCTTTATAATAAATACAGGTAACCCTGACGTCGTCGGTTTTTGGTAACCTGGAAATGTAATGAATTCCTCAAATGAGCTTTTTTTCCACCTTTCAGAAAAAAATTGATAACTGTTTTTTTCCTCCGCAACAAAGTAAAATTTTAAGTTTTCTCAAAAACGAAACCATATTTGCCAAATTGGAAATCATACAGCGAAATAGCTGGTATCGGGAAAACGGGCGCTCATAAGCTAACACATTTAGGCAACTTGTGTTACAAAAAAAAAACAACCGAGAATTGCTCGCCTGCTTTATACTGTGCTTATGGCTCTAGCAGGCGAGCAATTCTACCGTACTGCAGATTGCATAGCTACCACCGTCAACCCGATACCAGCTATAAAATTTTAAATTGAAAAAATTTGTTCAGTTTTTCTAGGATAAGACTTCATTTAACTAAGCAAGACATCATTTTTCAAAATTCAATTTTATAAGGGAGCGAAATTTCAGTTCTTCTTACAGGTCTACACCTTAGAAATACATTTACATTTGAGAGATCTCAAATGGTACAAATAGAGGGATAGGGATATAGGGGTCGGGTAAGCTAGGGTTCACAAAAAAATAGTTAGATGCTTCCACTTACTTCTTCCGGCCGTACTCTAACCATTGATGACGATCCGCGACCCAGTCCTTTCGCTTCTTTGGTTCTGCATTTTGATATATGTAAATATGGCCACCATGAACACCCACCGGCGGGTTCCCGACGCCAGGACGAGTACTATGGTCCTCTAAAAGCAGAGATTCGTAATCCTCCCAGCGAAGGAAATCCTTTACCTCGGACTTTATAGGTTCGTTTAATTCCATTTTGCATAATCTGTTAACAATTAATAAACTTCCACGTAAATAAAAAATAAAAAATTTAACTGTGTAAAAAAAAAATTGTACATTTAGAATAACGTCTAATAATACAGGAGAACTACAACTTTTCGATCAAAAGGTCGAAAGAAATTAATAACCAAATGAAACCTATGGGGACTGTAGTCAAATAGCCTAATAAATATCATACTAAAATTTCTCAAAAATTGTGCTTGTGGAACATGGCGAAATTTGACCAAATGGGTCCCAAATTTTGTTTTTTTACTAATTTTCGTTAAAATAAGGAACCGATCGAAAAATCGGTTGAGCCGATGAAAGAGCATCAAATTCTCTACAAAATGATCCAGTTCAATTTTTTTCACCAGCGGATCAAATAAAATTTTGGGCTTAATAATTTTTTTTTCCAATAGTTTTGTAATTTTTTAGAAATTGATTCGGTAATTAAAGTAAATAAATTAGTATATTGAAAAAAGTAATTGGTTAACTTCCTCAAAACCAAATTCGTCTAGGGGGTGAACATTTTTGATTGGAGATCAGTAAATTATTTCTAAAAAATAAACCAATTTTGCTCCGATGAAGTTTTCAGACCAATTACATGGATGGCAAAATATTTAGGATTTCGTTACATATAATTTTTGCTACAAATATCTGACATTTTAAAGAAAAACAAGCTGGAAAAAGGATAAAAAATTAGATTTTGATGTTTTGCACTGCCGTGCTAAGCGATTGGGCGTAAGTGTACTTTTTGTAAACATTGAGAAAACGATGTTTTAAAAAAAATCAAAAAGTAAACAAATCATTTGTTTTTTTTATTAGAGTTGCTAGTGGCTTAGTTTTTTTAACTGGTCAGTTCGCGGTAAAATTTTAAAAAAGTTTCAGGAAAAAAAATTGTTTTTAATTACAATTAATTTTTTAGCGACATTTAAATGATATTTTACAACTAAAAGAAAAAAAAATTTTTTCTAAAAAAAAACATTGCCCTTGTTTATAAAACTGCCGTCTTTAGCGAAACTGGCGTATCTGCTTTTTGTAAACAAGCGGAATAGAACCTTTGTTTACATAAGCTAAAAATCGGGAAAGAGCATTGTTTACAAAATGTCAGTTACGCCAGTTTCGCTAAAGACGGCAGAAAAGCAGATAAAAAACTTTCGATTTTCGAAAATTTTGAAAGTTGAAAAACAAATGGGGGCTACCAACTTAACTAGCTTAAAAAAAAAAAAATTTATGTTTTGGGTAAATATTTTTTTGAAGTTTTCAAAGCTTTTTCTTAAAATGAATGTACCGACGGATAACTTAGGGAACGTTCAAGTATTACGTAAGATTTTTAGGGGGAGGGGGGGTCCGCATCCACCGTCTTCGCCATAAGCTAAGTATTGCGAAATGTCTTACAACCGGGGGGGGGGGGGGGGGGGGGGTCCAAAAATCCGGAAAAAAGTCTTACGTAATACTTGAACGTTCCCATAATGACGAATGCATCGGTATACCAATAACTCAGTTCAAAACAAAAATGCACTTAAGCCCGAATCGCTTAGCATGGCAGTGCAGCCAATTAAAATTTCATGAGGAACTAAAAGAATAAATCATGTATTAACGAATAAAATTTCAAGGGACTAAATTTCTTAAAATTAATAATGATTAAATTAATTTAAATTAATAAATTAATAAGGATTAAATTTCTTAAAAATGTATAATGATATATAATTAATACTGAGTGTTATTTACTTTTTTAACAAATTAATTTAAAAAATTAAAAAAAACTTGGAAAAAAAATTATTAAGCCCAAAATTTTATTTGATCCGCTGGTGGAAAAAAAATGAACTGGATCATTTTGTAGAGAATTTAATGTTCTTTCATTGCATTCTACCGATTTTTCAATTGGTTCCTTATTTTAACGAAAATTAGTAAAAAAACAAAATTTGGGAACCATTTTGCCAAATTCGGCCATGTTCCATCCACAAGCCCAATTTTTGGGCATTTTTAGTATGATATTTAGGAGCCTATTTGACTACAATCACCATAGCTTTCATTTGGTTTTTAATTTTTTCCGATCATTTGATCGAAAAGCTGTAATTCTTCTGTATTATAAAGTGGTCCGTAAAAACTATACCTCCTCCAATTTTTCGATTAAAAAAAAAAAAAAAAAACATGCTTTAGGCTTTTACTGTATATCAGAAAATTATTAGCTCTTTACAAAGTATTTTAGACGCGCGGTTTTGATTTTTTGGATACTTGGAATAGGGTGGGTCATTTTGAAAGAATTTTTGAATTGTTATGGTGCTTCTTTTAAAGATGGTACCTAGAAGAGTAGTAATAAATATAAACGAATTTAAAAAAATTTTGGAAAATATTCGGAGGTAGCTCAACGGCCCTAAAGATGACGAATCGGGCCTAATTTTTTTGCATTTTGTAAATTTCCATGCAACATTCTTTCGGATTCCCCCCCCCCCCCAAAACTTCACAACATATTTTTTAGAGGCCAGAGAATTCAAAAATCATCTTTATTAATTTTCTCAAGTAAATGCAAATCGGCCAAATCGCCACAATTTTGGGCTAAAAATGTTAAATTTTTCCCGAAAACAAGGAACTCTTGCTGCCACAGTTTTTTCACAATACTTATTTTTTTCATCTTATGTTCTTTGAGTCGTGAAACTAGAATATGACCTCAGAATTTTTTCTGCCATTTATACGCTACTGGCAAACAGCGCTTTTTTGCCTATTTGATCATTTTTTAAAATCAGCCTTAACATAACGCAGCTTCTGTAGCAGCACTTATTCCTAGAGACCCTAAATTAAAAGAGACTGGCAAAAACAATTGGCGCGAAAAATCGGTGCCCACGGATCATGCGCAATGGTATGTTGGAATTTTTGGAATTTTGATCGCTTTCCTGCAACTTAAACATAGGCGAAACTTTGTTTATTTTTGTAAAAAGGTTTTTCCGCCTACAAAAATGTAATTGGAATCAAATAATTTTTTAAAAATGATGTTTCGCCTATGTTTAAGTTGCAGGAGAACAATCAATTATGAATCTCAAATTCACCTGCAAAACATCCTTAAATTTACAAAATGGTTCCTGACTATTTCTATTGGCGTTTTCAATTTTCCAAAAAAATTTTTAATGGAGCAATAAATTTCAGGAGAAAAATATCTAAGAACCGGAATTAGAAGTATGGCTAATCTCTTTTAGGATCTCTACCATATAGCACTTTTTCAAAAAAGTGAAACATCATCCCCTATTTGGGGATTTTTTCGACTTCCAAATCCAAATTTTTTTTTTTGACTCTCTGAACTGCGGCCCTAAATGCAGTTTAATAAAGAGTTCTTCGGCAAAGAACTTTAAGCGACCCATCAAGCCCATTATTGCATACAAATGACTTAAGCACAGTAAGCTAATTGTGTGTGCTTATGCCATGTCGATTATTTTTTAAAATACTGAGATACAAAGGGTTTGTCAGCTGAACATATACTTTTTAAAACTGAATAAAATAAATCATGCCTTTAATTCTGTGATTATATCTCATTAAGGTTAACACACTTACTGAGATATAATCACAGAATTAATTATTTAAGGCATGATTAATTTTATTCAATTTCGAAAAGAATATGTTTAGCTGACAAACTCTTCTAGTCTCAGCATTTTAAAAAATTATCAAGACATAAGCACACACAATCCCAGAAATATTTAAGACTTTATTAATTTTCTATGATTTTGAAAAGTATATGTTTACCTGACAAACCCTTCGCATCTCAGTATTTAAAAAAATAATTAAAATAATTAACATATTAGCATCACTTATTATCAACAACTGTATGTTTCCCATACATAATCTCTTTCCCTGGGTAAATCCAAAGAAATTTCAGGCATCTGCCATATATTTGCAATAATAATGTCCAAATGAATTTAATTTCTTTACGGGAACTCTTAAAATGTCCTTCCCTGCTAATGTTGAAATTTAAAATCTAGTCGTATTACATTTTGTGTTTTGCATAAATGATGTTCATATGAATTTAATTTCTTTACGGAAACTCTTAAAATGTCCTTCCCTGCTAATGTTGACATTTAAAAACTAATCGTATTACATTTTGTGTTTTGCATAAATCATTTTCATATGAATTTAATTTCTTTACGGAAACTCTTAAAATATCCTTCCCTGCTAATGTTGAAATTTAAAATCTAGTCGTATTACATTTTGGGTTTTGCATAAATGATTTTCATATGAATTTAATTTCTTTACGGAAACTCTTAAAATGTCCTTCCCTGCTAATGTTGACATTTAAAAACTAATCGTATTACATTTTGTGTTTTGCATAAATCATTTTCATATGAATTTAATTTCTTTACGGAAACTCTTAAAATGCCCTTGTCCTGCTAATGTTGACATTTAAAAACTAATCGTATTACATTTTGTGTTTTGCATAAATGATTTTCATATGAATTTAATTTCTTTACGGAAACTCTTAAAATGTCCTTCCCTGCTAATGTTGACATTTAAAAACTAGTCGTATTACATTTTGTGTTTTGCATAAATGATTTTCATATGAATGTAATTTCTTTACGGAAACTCTTAAAATGTCCTTGCCCTGCTAATGTTGACATTCAAAAACTTTAGTCGCATTAAATTTTATGCATCTGTCATCTGTTATGTTTTGCATAAATAAAGCTCATAATTATGATGTTGCCATAATTCTTGCTAATTTTATTAATCATCTTTTTGACTTAATTTTTTAAGCGGAATAACTTTAGGTACACACAGGACTGCTTCTAAATGTTTTATTAACAATTTATAGGTTATAAATGAATATAAACCGACAAAAAGGAGGTTAAGAACCACAAACAACCTTCAAATTTTGCAAGTCGAAAAAAGAAAAATGAAATAATTCATCTTTACAAAAAATTGTAAAACGTACTTACCGTTTGAAAATATTATGAATTATTCATGTAAATTGATAATTAGAAAAAGACCATATAACAATACTTGGTCATGTCACTAGACTTTAATCCGCCAAAGATTGAAGTGTGCTGCAGTCGTGGCAGCAGACAAATCGAATTTTTCGATTCGCGGGAAAACGAACACGAATATGTCGATATGTCGAGAATCTAAAAAGCGAATCCGAATTTAATACGTTTTTCCACCACGCAGTCAAAAATATTTTGTGGAAGTATTGTTATTTAAAGAAAAATATACAGACACAACAAATTTTTAAAAAAATGGGATATTTTATCACGCACGATACTTTCAAACTTGCGCTTCCGCATGATTTACGCATTCCCACCGAAAATTAGAAATAAAATACTAATTGAATAATTTTTGAAAAACTAAATACATTTTCACAAAACATTTAACACTTGTTAGTAAATGAAACTTTCAAACACTGCACTTGTAACATTCGACAAAGGCTGCCACCGGGTTACCATAAGGGTTGTGCCCCAAAATGAAAATTTTTTTGGACTTTCACCCATCGATAGGACCTAGTGAGGGGGTAAATTAGGCCAAATATTAGGGTCGAAATGAAAGCCGTTTCTTAAGCGGGGATGGGAGAAATAATTCAGTTTTTATTTTTTTTGCAGAGAATGGGTTGTCCGATTGAAGAATCCAAAAAACGAAAAAAAAGCTCTTTTAAAGGGCTACCTAAGGGCATAATTGTTAATTTTTTTAAAATTGGCCCAGAGGCCAAAATGGCCATTTAAAGAGAAAAAAAAATGATTTTTTTCATGTTAGCGTCGCCGGACCAAAATTTCGCTGTCACAGCCAAAAAGTACTTTAAAATGTGGCCTAAATACATGTGCTTCTAAATTTTTCATTTAACAAGAAAATGGCCAAAAGTTAAAAAAATTTTTTTCGCTGCGAAGATGACGCTGCACACAAATTTCGCAATCACCGCGTGAGAGTACGCTAAAAAATGACCCAGATTCGCATTTTTTTGGTTTTTTTACCCGACAGCCAAAGTAGCCATAAAATGGCCAAAATCTCAAAAAATTTGATTCGCTACGAAGACCACGCTGGTCCAAGTTTCGCCTTCACCATGTATGCAAAAAATGGGCCCAAGATCATGCATTTCGCCTTGGGCGACGAGGATAGAACGTGGCCTAATTTAATGGCCAAAATCATAAAAATCACAAAAAATTTTTTTTGCTAACAAGATCCGGCTGGACCAAAATTTTGCTATCGTCACGTGAAAGTACGCAAAAGAATAGGCTAGAAACATATTTTTCCGTCGCGGAAAAAAAGGTAGAAATTGGCCGAAATTCACGAATTTTGGTTACTTTAGGCCACTAGATTGGACCAATTTCTACCTTTCTTCCGCGACGGAAAAATATGTTTCTAGGCTATTTTTTCCGTACTTTCACGTGGTGACACCGAAATTTTGGTCCAGCCGGGTCTTGTTAGTAAAAAAAATTTTTTAAATTTTGGTCATTTTTTTCGCCATTATCTTGTTGAATGAAAAATTTAGAAGCACATGTATTTAGGTCACTTTTTGACGTACTTTTTGGCTGTGATAGCGAAATTTCGGTCCGGCGACGCTAACATGAAAAAAATCATTTTTTTTCTCTTTAAATGGCCATTTTGGCCTCTGGGCCAATTTTAAAAAAATTAACAATTATGCCCCTAGGTAGCCCTTTAAAAGAGCTTTTTTTTCGTTTTTGGATTCTTTAATCGGACGACTCATTCTCTGCCAAAAAAATAAAAAATGAATTATTTCTCCCATCCCCGCTTACGAAACGGCTTTCATTTCGACCCTAATATTTGGCCTAATTTACCCCCTCACTAGGTCCTATCGATAAGTGAAAGACCAAAAAAAATTTTCATTTTGGGGCACAACCCTTATGGTAACCCGGTGGCAGCCTTTAAAATGCACTCACCTGATTATCGATTGTCGAGTTTCGTTTTTCAGTACAGCAGAGATGTACGTATTGACGCGATATTGCAGCAATACTGCCAATAATAACTTTCCCGTGAAGCGCGCAATTGGCGTGCCGCAAAGATCAACTGAAGCTGAAATTTTATACTCAGGATCCGCTTCTGTTGAACCAAGACAAAATTTAGGTAATAGTTCAGCTCATCTAAATTTTCGGTTGGGACAATCCCAAAAAAAAAAGACCAATAACACCATTTTACGACTTCCCAGACCCAAAATCGACTACTTTGGTTCCTCCAAAACCCAAAATTTAGGATTGCAGAAATAGCCCTTAAAATCTGGCTTGGCTCAACCCAAACGTCTGCCTAGCGTAGCCGCTGAATTACGATAATAACGTCGCCAAATTTTACATTGAACAAGACAGAATCTTTTACAGAACACAATCAAGCCTGATCGTGAAAATATACCGGTACTTGGTGTCTAAAATTTCCTTCGGTCTGTGTTCGGTCTGGGTGTCGGTCTGTGTCCGGAATGTGAAAATATATCTGGTCTGTAAAATTTCCTTCGGCCTGTGTTCGCTCTGGGTATCGGTTTGTGTCCGAAATGGGAAAATATATCTGGTCTCTAAAATATCCTTCGGTCTGTGTTTGCTCTGGGTGTCGGTCTGTGTCCGAAATGGGAAAATATATCTGGTCTGTAAAATTTCCTTCGGTCTGTGTTTGGTCTGGGTGTCGGTCTGTGTCCGGAATGTGAAAATGTATGTGGTCTGTAAAATTTCCTTCGGTCTGTGTTTGGTCTGGGTGTCGGTTTGTGTTTGCTCTGGGTGTCGGTCTGGGTCCGGAATGTGAAAATATCTGGTCTGTAAAATTCCTTCGGTCTGTGTTTGGTCTGGGTGTCGGTCTGTGTCCGGAATGTGAAAATATATCTGGTCTGTAAAATTTCCTTCGGTCTGTGTTTGGTCTGGGTGTCGGTCTGTGTCCGAAATGGGAAAATATATCTGGTCTGTAAAATATCCTTCGGTCTGTGTTTGCTCTGGGTGTCGGTCTGTGTCCGAAATGGGAAAATATATCTGGTCTGTAAAATATCCTTCGGTCTGTGTTTGCTCTGGGTGTCGGTCTGTGTCCGAAATGGGAAAATATATCTGGTCTGTAAAATTTCCTTCGGTCTGTGTTTGGTCTGGGTGTCGGTCTGTGTCCGGAATGTGAAAATGTATGTGGTCTGTAAAATTTCCTTCGGTCTGTGTTTGGTCTGGGTGTCGGTTTGTGTTTGCTCTGGGTGTCGGTCTGGGTCCGGAATGTGAAAATATATCTGGTCTGTAAAATTTCCTTCGGTCTGTGTTTGGTCTGGGTGTCGGTCTGTGTCCGGAATGTGAAAATATATCTGGTCTGTAAAATTTCCTTCGGTCTGTGTTTGGTCTGGGTGTCGGTCTGTGTCCGAAATGGGAAAATATATCTGGTCTGTAAAATATCCTTTGGTCTGTGTTTGGTCTGGGTGTCGGTCTGTGTCCGAAATGGGAAAATATATCTGGTCTGTAAAATATCCTTCGGTCTGTGTTTGCTCTGGGTGTCGGTCTGTGTCCGAAATGGGAAAATATATCTGGTCTGTAAAATATCCTTCGGTCTGTTTTGCTCTGTGTCGGTCTGTGTCCGAAATGGAAAATATATCTGGTCTGTAAAATTTCCTTCGGTCTGTGTTTGGTCTGGGTGTCGGTCTGTGTCCGGAATGTGAAAAGTATGTGGTCTGTAAAATTTCTTCGGTCTGTGTTTGGTCTGGTGTCGGTTTGTGTTTGCTCTGGGTGTCGGTCTGGGTCCGGAATGTGAAAATATATCTGGTCTGTAAAATTTCCTTCGGTCTGTGTTTGGTCTGGGTGTCGGTCTGTGTCCGGAATGTGAAAATATATCTGGTCTGTAAAATTTCCTTCGGTCTGTGTTTGGTCTGGGTGTCGGTCTGTGTCCGAAATATATCTGGTCTGTAAAATATCCTTTGGTCTGTGTTTGGTCTGGGTGTCGGTCTGTGTCCGGAATGTGAAAATATATCTGGTCTGTAAAATATCCTTCGGTCTGTGTTTGGTCTGGGTGTCGGTCTGTGTCCGGAATGTGAAAATGTATGTGGTCTGTAAAATTTCCTTCGGTCTGTGTTTGGTCTGGGTATCGGTTTGTGTTTGCTCTGGGTGTCGGTCTGGGTCCGGAATGTGAAAATATATCTGGTCTGTAAAATTTCCTTCGGTCTGTGTTTGGTCTGGGTGTCGGTCTGTGTCCGAAATGGGAAAATATATCTGGTCTGTAAAATATCCTTTGGTCTGTGTTTGGTCTGGGTGTCGGTCTGTGTCCGAAATGGGAAAATATATCTGGTCTGTAAAATATCCTTCGGTCTGTGTTTGCTCTGGGTGTCGGTCTGTGTCCGAAATGGGAAAATATATCTGGTCTGTAAAATTTCCTTCGGTCTGTGTTTGGTCTGGGTGTCGGTCTGTGTCCGAAATGGGAAAATATATCTGGTCTGTAAAATATCCTTCGGTCTGTGTTTGGTCTGGGTGTCGGTCTGTGTCCGGAATGTGAAAATGTATGTGGTCTGTAAAATTTCCTTCGGTCTGTGTTTGGTCTGGGTGTCGGTTTGTGTTTGCTCTGGGTGTCGGTCTGTGTCCGAAATGGGAAAATATATCTGGTCTGTAAAATTTCCTTCGGTCTGTGTTTGCTCTGGGTGTCGGTCTGTGTCCGAAATGGGAAAATATATCTGGTCTGTAAAATTTCCTTCGGTCTGTGTTTGGTCTGGGTCTCGGTCTGTGCCCGGAATGTGAAAATATATCTGGTCTGTAAAATTTCCTTGGGTCTGTGTTTGGTCTGGGTGTCGGTCTGTGTCCGAAATGGGAAAATATATCTGGTCTGTAAAATATCCTTCGGTCTGTGTTTGGTCTGGGTCTCGGTCTGGGTCCGGAAGGTGAAAATATACGTGGTCTGTAAAATTTCCTTCGGTCTGTGTTGGTCTGGGTGTCGGTCTGTGTCCGAAATGGGAAATATATCTGGTCTGTAAAATTTCCTTCGGTCTGTGTTTGGTCTGGGTCTCGGTCTGTGCCCGGAATGTGAAAATATATCTGGTCTGTAAAATTTCCTTGGGTCTGTGTTTGGTCTGGGTGTCGGTCTGTGTCCGAAATGGGAAAATATATCTGGTCTGTAAAATATCCTTCGGTCTGTGTTTGGTCTGGGTCTCGGTCTGGGTCCGGAAGGTGAAAATATACGTGGTCTGTAAATTTCCTTCGGTCTGTGTTTGGTCTGGGTGTCGGTCTGTGTCCGAAATGGGAAATATATCTGGTCTGTAAAATTTCCTTCGGTCTGTGTTTGGTCTGGGTGTCGGTCTGTGTCCGAAATGGGAAATATATCTGGTCTGTAAAATTTCCTTCGGTCTGTGTTTGGTCTGGGTGTCGGTATGTGTCCGAAATGGGAAAATATATCTGGTCTGTAAAATATCCTTCGGTCTGTGTTTGGTCTGGGTCTCGGTCTGGGTCCAGAAGGTGAAAATATACGTGGTCTGTAAAATTTCCTTCGGTCTGTGTTTGGTCTGGGTGTCGGTCTGTGTCCGAAATGGGAAAATATATCTGGTCTGTAAAATTTCCTTCGGTCTGTGTTTGGTCTGGGTGTCGGTCTGTGTCCGAAATGGGAAAATATATCTGGTCTGTAAAATATCCTTCGGTCTGTGTTTGGTCTGGGTCTCGGTCTGTGCCCGGAATGTGAAAATATATCTGGTCTGTAAAATTTCCTTCGGTCTGTGTTTGGTCTGGGTGTCGGTCTGTGTCCGGAATGTGAAAATATATCTGGTCTGTAAAATATCCTTCGGTCTGTGTTTGGTCTGGGTGTCGGTCTGTGTCCGGAATGTGAAAATGTATGTGGTCTGTAAAATTTCCTTCGGTCTGTGTTTGGTCTGGGTATCGGTTTGTGTTTGCTCTGGGTGTCGGTCTGGGTCCGGAATGTGAAAATATATCTGGTCTGTAAAATTTCCTTCGGTCTGTGTTTGGTCTGGGTGTCGGTCTGTGTCCGAAATGGGAAAATATATCTGGTCTGTAAAATATCCTTCGGTCTGTGTTTGCTCTGGGTGTCGGTCTGTGTCCGAATTGGGAAAATATATCTGGTCTGTAAAATTTCCTTCGGTCTGTGTTTGGTCTGGGTCTCGGTCTGTGCCCGGAATGTGAAAATATATCTGGTCTGTAAAATTTCCTTCGGTCTGTGTTTGGGCTGGGTGTCGGTCTGTGTCCGGAATGTGAAAATGTATGTGGTCTGTAAAATTTCCTTCGGTCTGTGTTTGGTCTGGGTGTCGGTTTGTGTTTGGTCTGGGTCTCGGTCTGTGCCCGGAATGTGAAAATATATCTGGTCTGTAAGATTTCCTTCGGTCTGTGTTTGGTCTGGGTGTCGGTCTGTGTCCGGAATGTGAAAATGTATGTGGTCTGTAAAATTTCCTTCGGTCTGTGTTTGGTCTGGGTGTCGGTTTGTGTTTGGTCTGGTCTCGGTCTGTGCCCGGAATGTGAAAATATTCTGGTCTGTAAAATTCCTTCGGTCTGTGTTTGGTCTGGGTGTCGGTCTGTGTCCGGAATGTGAAAATATATCTGGTCTGTAAAATATCCTTCGGTCTGTGTTTGGTCTGGGTCTTGGTCTGGGTGGGTCTGTATGGTCTGGGTGGGTCTGCATGGTCTGTATTTTAGGGAGACCCAATAAAAAGGGAGAGAGGGAGAGGGAATTTAAGAGGAAACGTTTAACACCGCGTATTTTCGATAATTTGTTGTTTTTGGACCTCCCTCTTTTTTTTCCTTCAATAGAAAAAGAAACTTACGGATCCGTAAAATTGTTTGGAGTGAAATAGATCTGAAACATGTTTATGTAGAAATTAGTCTCAATATGATCCATTGTTAACTTTTTGAGTTATTGACTTGTGACACGCAGCAGCTGGGGTTTTTTTTTTTTTTTTTTTCATCCTTACTCTCATTTCCGACAATCATTGAAAAATCTTGACAAATAATAAGTCACGGGGGAATCTTTTATTTTTCTTTATTTTTCCATCTTGATGCGTTTATAGGTACAGCGAATTTTTATTAACAATTGAAAAAGCTGAAAAATACTGTTTGAGGGAGTTTTAAAAATATTTTACGTAGAAACTTGGAATTTTTAATTTGGAAATTTTTCTCTTATTCATTTTTAAGGTTAAAATTTTTACTTGGTTAAAAGAGGTAGATTTAACGAATTTGCAGGCCCTTAATATAGCAGGGGCTATCAGATCATGTTGGGGGCCCGCAAAGGTTTTTTTCAAAAATGATCCGAAGTTCGATCCATTGCCTTTTTCATTTTTCTTTCAGGAAAACTTGGAAGCATTTTATACAGCTTTGGGGTATTAGGTGGTCGTAAAAAGAATCTGTAATCATGGATGTTCGTTCCTTGGTTAAAAAAATCACGGTTTGGCATGTAAAAATATCCCTCGATTTTTTTTAGCTTAAAAAAAAAAAAAGTTGTTTTGTGTCAACGGGGTAGGCCTAGAGCTCTTCACCTTTTTTCGGCTCTTCTAATTATTTAAATGGGAAAAGCTTTGAACATTCGTTCTTTGTGTGGCTTATGTATTTGGCTTCATAAAAAAATTGACAGCTTCAAAATATTTAATTTTTTTGCCTGCAGCACCGTTCTTTAAAAAAAAATTAAGCTGCTGCCTCAGGCAAGGGCGAAAAAATTTTGAAATTTGAAAATAGACGAAATGCGGTTATTAGTCAAAAATTTTTCTTAATTTACAAAAAAAACGACGAGGAAAAAAATTTTTTTTTTATTCTAATTTTTTGGGCAACATAACAAGATAATAGTAAAAATTGATGTCAGCTGAACTTCGAAAATTGGTTTTAAGCAGTGGTTGCTTTACCAAAAAGTGGATGTTAACTCATATTTTAAAATCAGAAAAACATTTTAACAGCAATAATAAAGCTTCAACATGAAAAGAAAACATAAGGTAAAAAAAAAAAAAATCAAAGTTGAACGTTTTGATCAAATCCCGCGCGATCCCGGGATTGGAAATTTTATAATCCGGAAATGCCGGTTTCGAAAAAATGGTCCGGGATTGCGATCTCTAGCTCATCAAAAGAAGAGCATTTTTGTACAGGACATACTTTCCTAGCCGACTTAAAATAATTTTGAATATTTAGTACGGAAGTCCTGAAGGTTCAAAATTTATGTTTTTTTTTATTGTTTGTCCCGAAAGAAACATCGTCTGTTCCGGAACTGGCAAGTTTTGGTTCAATGCAAGTTCCGGAACAAGCAAAGCAATGTCTGTTCCGGAACTGAAAATTTTAAATTCATTGTCTGTTCCAGAACAGTTCAATTTAAATTTATTGTCTGTTCTGGAACAGACCAGGAATAAAAAAATGGCAGATCTGAGACAAACAATTTAATTATTAAACGCTGTTAGTTTCGGAATAAACATTTCTTGTTCCGGAACTGAAAATGAATTTAAAGTTGTTTGTCCCGGAAGAAACATCGCCTGTTCCTGAATTGACACGTTTTGTTTCATTGCTAGTTCCGGAACAAGCAATCGCTGTTCCGGAACTGACAATTTTAAATTGATTGTCAGTTCCGGAACAAGGAATGTTTATTCCGGAATTAAATCGTTTGTTCCAGAACTGCCATTTTTTGATTCTTGGTCTATTCCGGAACAGACGATAAATTTAAATTGAACTGTTCTGGAACAGGCAATGAATTTAAAATTGTCATGCGGGAACAGATAATCAATAAAAAATTGTCTGTTCCGGAACAGGAAATATACTTAAACGTTGTTTAATAAGTAACTTGTTTACTTATTAAAAAAACGTTTAATAAGTAAACAAGTTGTTTAATAAGTTAGTTGTTAATCATTAAAACGTTGTTTAATAAGTAACAAGCAATGAACCAAAACGTATGAATTCCGGAACAAACAATAAAAAAAAAAACAGATACTTGGCCCTCCTGGGCTTCCGCAATTTAGTCTTGTCTCCACTTGTGATTAATCCGATCCTACTTCACCACCGGAAATAAAGTCTGTCAAATAACTTCCCGTTTTCCATAACTTATTCATTAAAATTTTAGCTTCCGGACAATACACTTAATTAATTTTTTTACGGTTTTAGGCATTTTCAATTTTTCTTCGACATATTTAAAGCAAAAAAAATGTATTTAACGAAAACAGAAAACACCGATCACGCCATTTTTTTTAAAAATTAGAATGATTCTAATCGTACAGTACTTCCGGTAAAACCGAAAATAAGATAAATCCCATCATCGGATTACCTGCAGTACCCAAAGGAACATCCTAGCACCGATACTGTCAATATCCATATTCAATTATGATTTAGCATTATATTCAATTAATTAATAATCTCGGACGGTTATCTATTTTGCATAGCATTAAATTATTTCGGGTATCCTGAGTTTTACCTTTTAATTACGGTTACCATATATTAAGAGACATTATTTTTTTTATTATAATTAGCGCGGGGTTAAAATATCAAAAGGCAAAAATATATATGGCAGATAATTATTCCTTTCTCTCTTTTGAAACCATTCCCAAAACCTGTTTAGTATTTAAAAAAAAAAAAAAATATGACAGGATAACAATCACAAATCCTAACATAATTAAATAAAATAAAAATGATACCTCACGTCCCTCCAGAGGTTTATTAAATATTCAAGCAATCTGTATCAAGATATAACAAAAAAAAAGAAAAACGTTTAATCGATAATAAAATGGAAATATATTATTTTTATTGAGACCGGAGGGAAGGTATAAAAAAGGTGGTAGTACTATGATGGATCGCATACTGATCATATATGGGACGGACTGAATAGAAAATGACAAGTAATTATATGGTGTACAAATAATATAACCCAGGTGAGATTTTTATAAATAGAAAAAATAAAAGGTAAAAACGGTGGATGGGAGAGAGAGGAGATGCACATATTCAACAATGGGGACATTCGAGGATTATTATAAGTCAGCCATTTTGTATGAATCCATCTGATGATACAATTACACGCTTTGCCGCTCTTTCAAAAGATGAACTTCACCCAAGCGAAACTAATAAGTCAGTTTAAAGAAGAATAAACTTATTCAACAAAGATTTTTATATATAATTCTTTTTTTTTTTTCTTTTTTGCTCTCGCATTGAAACTGATTCGTGAATGATTTTTGCAAGGGAAAAATATAAAATTGGAGTGACGGAGAATTTAGGAGGTCCGCGAAGCTTGGAAATCTTGGCAGGTGCCAAATATTTTTTGAAATTCGAAATCGGCATCGGCACCGGCACCGGTACTGGCATCGTAATTAAAAAGTCATCGACATCGGTGGTTGGAGCCGAAATCGAAATCGGAATCGGAATCGGAAGTGAAATAAGTAATATGGAATTGGAATCGGAATTAGAATCGGCTTCTGGAATTTACTATTTAGTAAAAATGACCCAGAATTCACTTTCGGCACATCTCGTCTTATCCTGTTAAGACGGATTTTTTTTTAAATTTAATTTTTCTTCCAATTTTTCAGCTTATTTAGGGTCCAAGGATGTTTCAAAATTGTTTAAGAATCATTTAAACCAAATGTTTAAAAATTCCCTCTTTCTGGCCAAAGTATATAGTTGGGCATTTATAAATGCATCCGTTTTGAAATGTTCCCCGTAGAGATTCCAAATTCCCGACGTTTTTTCATTCCCGGGAATCGAGAATTCCCGTTTTTGAAAAAAATATTAATCCCGGGAACGAGAATTCCCGTTTTGGTTAGCTTTTCATTTCCCGGGAATCGAGAAATTACCACACTTAAATTCCCGGGAATACCGGGAAAATCGAGAATTTATTTTGAAAGCGAAAAGAAAAGAAAAGAAAATAACCCTGATTTCCAAATTCTTGGGAACTAAGTTCGGAAATAAGAGGAGCCATGTAGAAAAAAAATTTTCTATGTTGTTTGAAGGGCACGCTTTAGGCAAATTATGAAAAAATTTCTGATTTTAATAACTTTTTTTCTAAAATATTGAAAATTTTATATGATAAATGGCCAAAAAACTGATAAAATTGATATTATTCCCGTTCCCGGGAAAAAACTTTTCGATCCCGGGAATCGGGAATTCTCGAAAATGAGAAAAGTTCGATTCCCGGGAACCGAGATTCCCGACTAGTTAAAAAAAAAATGTTCCCGGGAAATTTTTCGGGAAAAAAAGCTCGGGATCCCGGAAAATCCCGGGAGGAATCTCTAGTTCCCGGGAACTTATACCTCGGTTAATATTCCCAGGAATTTACTTCTCATGCTGTGTCTCCATTAGACAATTAATCGTACCACCGCCAGTATCTTATTCAAAGGACGTAATTATGTGGCAGCATATAACATAATATACGACTTAACACGGTAAAAATTTTATGTAAAAGTAACATAAAAAAGATGTAGCCCTTTTTATTTAACATAAAAACGTGGCGACAGAAATTCGAAACGTTCGAAAAAATTGAAGATTTAACACAACTCAAGTTAAATAATTTACATATTTATTATGTTACTTTTACATAATATTTTTTTACCGTGTACAAGACGTCATTTTTGGATATGAAATCTCAGAAAAAAGATATTGTTCCGGTGGAACAAGTAATTTTTTAATGAAGACGCAGCATCCGTTTATTTAATTAATTTTCGGAAACGTATCTGATGAGTTAATTTTTCCAAATTCCAAGAATTTTTCTTTCAGTTAATATTCTCAAAAAAATATTTCCGGTTAATATCAGCATATCCGGTAGTAATTTAAGTCTCATTTAATTTTCAGTTAATTACACACATGAATTATTTTTCGGAATCGACTTTTCCGTTAATATTCCCGGGAATTTTATTGCAGTTAATATGATCATATGGAATTTTACTTTTCGGTTGAATCAGTATATAGTATATTCCCGGGCGTTTACCTCAAATTTAATAGTGGTCAATGGATTTATTTCAGGGATTTACTTCCCAATTAATTCCGTTAGCATTCCAAAAAATTTAATTCTGAGTTAAAAATTTCCGGAAATTAACTTATCTCTTATAATACGTTGTCACCACACATCGGAAATTTACTTTTTGGCTATAATATACCCGCACGGTAAAAAATTTTATGTTAAAAGTAAAATAATTCACTAGTAAAAAAAGAGACTACATACATTTTCTATGTAAATTTTACATAAAACGATTATGTCACATCCATTTGATTGTTGATCAACCAATAACCGATCGTCATTTGTCAACATAAAAATGTTTACATCAAATTTTAACATAAAAAGTGTTATGGAAAGTGTAGCCCTTTTTCAGGATGTTAACATAAAATTTTTTACCGTGCGGTAATTTTTATATAGCTAGTTTTCCCAGGATTTTTCGTCTAAGCTAATAATTCGATTAATATAACCAAGGATTGACTTACTCGGTAAGAAATTATATGCGCTTTTTATTTAACATGAGTTGTGTTAAATCTTCAATTTTTTCAAACATTTCGAATTTCTGACGCCACGTTTTAATGTTAAATAAAAAGGGCTACATCTTTTTTATGTTACTTTTACATAAAATTCTTTACTGTGTAATTTAATATTTCCACCAGGGGTTTCCCGGTTCATGGTGGGGAATTTTTAAAAATTTTAAAGATCTATTTAGTAAAATTTTTTCCTATAGAAATTCAGAAAATTAGGAATTTTTCAACAGTAAGAGCCCGAGGAAATCTTGGGCCTTTTCAATCAGTCTGCATAGAATTTTTATGTCCTGTAAACTCCATACTCAAAGAAAATATTCTCGAACATTCATGGGAATTTATTTTTTTATTCCCGGGTAACAACTCTGGCCTATATGAGCGTCAGCCCGACTCTTATCCCCATGCCAATTATGAATGAGAACAGTTGACGTATGAAAAAATAATAAAAATAGAGCACCTTCCCTTCTATAAAGAGGGGACGAATTAAAATTTAATCGCGTAATCGAGCATAAAAATCCAGTTTTTTTTTTTTTTTTACTCTTCATCATAATAAAAAAGAAATATTATACTTAATTGTTTTTCTCACACTTTTTTTTTTTATGTTGATCCTATTCAAGGTCGTGAAAGAAAAAATTCTGAATTTCCCTAAAAAAAAAAAAAAAAAAAAAATCCCAAAAAAAGAAAAGACACCATATTTCACTATTAATCATACATCAGAAACAAAATGGCGTCGAGGAATAAAATAATCGAGGTAGAGATGATGGGTAGAGCCCATTAATAACATACGGAAAGGGAGAAGTAAGAATAGGTGAGGATAATTATGTCTTCAGAGCATGATTGATTGCCTCTGGTGATTCTATGTTGTGTTGCGGTTGTAATGGATTATGATTACAATCATTGTCCCTCATTTTCATTACTTGCATTTTATTTTAATATGACTCAACTCGGTTGTCAGATAAAATAATTGATAATGCTCTCCGATCTGGAAACATTTCCATTTTTGACACACCGCACAACTAAATTAATGTCTTTTTTTTTTGGATAAATGTCCAAATCTTTGGTTGGGATGATAAAAAAATAGAAAAATAAAAAAAAATATACAGTACATAACTTGTAAAAAATGTTTCGTTATTAATTTCCTGATTTTTTTTTTCTAGATGCGCGTAAACAGGAAGCAGGATTAAAAATTCGATTTTAATTGATAACATTTTGATAAGGAAAATTTTTAAAAGACATTTAGTGTTTTGTGAATGAAAGGTGTTTTTTTGATTGAGATTTAAAAATTCTCAGGCGGTATAAAATGCGACACGGCCAGTATTAACTTGTAAATATAATAAAAAAAAAAATCTTAGGTATTTCAGTTCAATTTTTTATGCGATTGATAAATAGGTGCCAATTAGTAGGTAGGCCTGCTCACTTCCTCGAATGCCTTTTTAAGAAGAAACTTTTAAAATCTATTCAGCATATTAAAAGGGGGGGAGGGGCTGGGGTAGTTTTTATCATCATTATGGCGACTTTCAATACCATCTACTTCCCTTCCGCAAGCTAAATGAACTGAATTTATGAGGATTTAACAACGGCGGTTCCAAGATTTTGCTCCGGGAAGGAGGGGGGTGGGGGGCAAAATCGCTTAATCTCTAATATGCCCATTTCGAATTTTATCTAGTGTAAAATCGCTTCAGTTCGGGCAACCCCAACCCTACCTGGACCCGCCACTAGGATTTAAGGCTGGGCTAAGATTTGGAGATTCTTTCCTTCGTCTGCTGAGCTAATTACGTAATATTTAGGTGTTTAAAATGTTGCAGTGGTGGTGTTTCCGGATTTTTTAATCGGTGGGAATCTAAAATATGGTATAAAATTAGGTCTTGGGCCAGTGGCATCGCTAGGCATTAAATATTGGGGGGGTGGAAGGAAAAAATATTTTAAAAAAGTGGCCAAAAATGATTTTTACTGCCCTTTAGAATTAAAGATGAAGCGTCATGAGAAATTATTGGGGGGGGGGGCAAAATCCAACATTGGGGGCCCTTGCCCCCAATGTTGGATTTTGGGGCTAGCGGCGCCACTGTCCTGGACACTAATTTTGGAATAAAAATCCATAACGGCCGTTTAAAAATTACGTAAACGGCTTGGAGGGGGGAGGGGAGTTTAAAATGGCCAAAATCATGTTTACGCAATTTATGCACGACACCTGGGATTATACAAGTATTACGTAAGCACTTAACAAAAGAAGGGGGTGATATTCCATGTCTTAAGTAAGATTTGAAATTTTATAATTTGCCATTAAAAAATATGGGAGCGTTCAAGTATAACGTAAGACCAAAGGGGGGGAGAAGGGGGTACTCGAAATTCTTACAATTTCTTACTTGGGAGAGGGGGGGGAGTTCGGAAATCATACGTAAGAATTCCCATTATAACTTATTGGGGAACGTTCAAGTATTACGTAAGAATTTTTGGGGGGAGGACGCATTAACCATCTTCGCCATAAGAAGCTAAGTATGGCGAAATATCTTACAACGGGGGGGGTCAAATTCACCAAAATTATGCTTAGGTAATACTTGAATGGCCCCTTGTTCAGATTTTTCTTTTTATTTCAAAAAATTAGGCCTAAGTTGTTTTAATGTTTTTTTGGAATGTCTAAAGTAGAAAAATTAAAAATTTTTTTTAAAAAATTTTAAGAAATAAAAATTTTTTTTTGATGAGATTTTGTGCCAATTGCAGCCATCTTCAGGGATATGAGTGTGGACTATAAATCTATAGATTTAAGAAAAATATTACTTCAATTTAAAATTGGCGTTTAAAAAAGGGGGAAGGGTCCGCGAAAATCTCACGTAATGTAATAGGGGGGTTCAAAGAAATCTTACTAATTCTTACGAAGGGGGGCGGGAGGCGGGGGTCCAAAAAACCGAAAAAAAAAGTCTTACATAATACTTTAACATTCCCATATTTGCTGCATTATTCAGTGTAAAAATGGGTCTCATTAGCTCATAATTTTACTTTATGATTCCTTTAAATTCATTTTTGATTTTATTTTATGAAGAAATTTTCGATTTTGTTTATTCATATTTGATATTATTTTATTGATTCATTAGCTTTTTTAAAAATTAATTTCATTGTTCTCTTTTTGACGCTTAATTTTATTTCAGGAAAATAAAAAGAATATGTTACAATAATTTTTTTGAAGATGAAAACGACGTTGAAATCTTATTTGCAAAATTAATAAGAATAAAAACTAAAAATCTTACGGAATATCAGGGTGGTGGGGGGGGGGGGGTCGATCATTACGCTTGCTTTTACCCAGGGGTTGTACAAAATAGGCAAAAAATGCTTACGTAATCCTTGAACGATCACTAAGCTAAAAATTTAAGTCGGACAAGCCAAACAACAGCAGGTTTTTACCTGCTTGATGGTCAATTTACCTTCCTTTCCATATTAAAATTTAATCAAACTCACCCCCTGATCAGGAATATTCGGATCCCTCCTTCGAAATCACTCCAAACAGCAAAAAACAGACCAAGGGGGAAGCATCTCCCGACAACGCTACAAACCATAAAATCCGAGTGTCTGACGTGCACTTCTGCGCGAAAATCCTGAAAGGATAAGAAAACATGAGTAAAGACTCCGGGAAAATCGGGTTTATATTCTTGGAAGGATATTATCACACAATTATGGATTGGGACACATGTGCGGATGAGTTCCTCCGTTCTCCTGGATTTAGTCGATTTGATTTATTCGTTTGTCATTGCTCTTCGTCTCATGAATCATTCGATATCAGAGAGACATAATCTTTAGGCTTTACATGTAAATTCCTCTCCTTTTCTACTCCACATATATAGACTGTCTCATTTATTCCATTTATCTCCTATTACTCTTTAGTCATGTTAATAACGACTCCACAGAACCGTACCCAGATTAAAAAAAAAAAAGGACATTTTCTCTTTCGGAGAAAACATAATGAAGAAATAAAAATATATAATATAAGTAAAAAAAAAATTTGTGTTTTAAGAAGATATGTAATGGCAAGTGGCACCATCTGGCAGACTAAAATAGCATTTCTCATCATAACGATACTTGCATATTATCACTTCGTCTCTTTAAAAAGTTTTTCTTTTTTTTTTCCATTTTCCCCATTGCCGAATATCTTGTTATTGGTTAAACGTGAGCGGTTCCCGTGATTTCCCCATTTCTTTTTAACACCATTGATTAAACTCCGGTAAGCTAAGCATAATAGGTATTATCGTTGCAAAAAGAAAATTTCATTGGATTATACTCTGACAGAGTCATTTATAAAACTGTATCAAAGTTTTTTTGGACTGAATTTGAGCTTTCAACCCAAGAAAAGAAGGAATGGAAGGGAGGAAAAAGAGCATTTCAAGTGAGCAGTTACATGATGACATTCGAAAGATTTCCTTTTTTTTTTTTTTAAATATACGTTTCGTCATCCGAAAGGGTCGAAAAAATACTTCGTTTAAAGGGATTTTTTTTTTTTTTCAAAATCGTTCGGGATTTTTTAAACTTTTTTTTTCTTCCGGTGGTAACATTTTAAACAAGATTTCACTGGCGGATCCAGCGCAGAAATGGGGGGGGGGGGGGACAAATAAGAACCCCCTCTGAAGTGAAAAAATTTTACAGGAGACAGAATTCAAATTTAACCGTCTTTCCCCTCGCCCCCTCCGAAAAAGATTTCTGGGTCCGCCAGTGCAAAATCTTAGGAGGGAAAAAGGCATAAGCTAAGTATTAATTGTAAGAGTGCCTTTTCAGCAAAATTCTTGGGGAACGGGGGGGGGGGGGCTGTCAGATCATAAGCTTAGTATTCATTACTACATTTAACTTAAGTGAGTTAAAGTTCGGTTTACAGTCAAAATCGATCGGCGCAATTTGGGTGGAACTGAGGGGAGGTCCCCATTTGCCCCACAGCCCCACTTGCACTTGCCTGGATTTTTTATTACGATCTTCTAATGAGACTTCATTTTTAGCTTCCAATCAAGTCAATCCAATCTAGTGTCATCATATTAGGGGAAGGGGGTACTTGTTTTGATGATAAGGAAAAGGAAAAGGGGGGGGGGGGCTTCGGAGAATGCTGGTGTCACCATTTACCCTGAACAAAACGTGGAAAATTTGGAAAATTCTACTAAACGTTTTTATGCGAAAGAGGGGGGGGGGGTTAAAATTCTGATATGATTCTTACTTAAGTTGAGCTGTTAATCACAACTGGTGAGGGGGTCATTCGAATATGACGTCAGCATTTTTAGGGGAGAAAGTGTCGTGTTACTGAATTTTAAAAAATTCAACGAACGGGAGAGGAAGAAAAAAAAATTAATTCAGAAACAAAAAAAGGCAATTTTTTTAAGGGGGTTAGTGGGGGTTATTAAAAGACGACGTACTGCCTCCCCTGGATGGGTACCCAAGGGTCGGAACACATTAAATGGCCCTTTTGAGGAGGGAGGGGTCAAAAATCATAAAAATATCCAAATATTCCCGTAGTCCTTTCACCGCCTTTTTAAGGGCCAAGTGGAAGGCTAAGGGGCTCAGTCAACTCTTCCCCTTGAGAAGAGGTTGAGTTGTCTGAGTTTTATTTTTTTGGCACATAGCTAATGCATTTTTCCATTCATTAAATTCCCTCATATTTGCCATATAATCCGTCACATTAAAAAAAATAAAGCAAACTCATTCGGAGCCAAGCCCCCTTTGAAACCTTTGCGACCCCCCTAGCATTCTGTTTCACTATAGTGCTTTCCCCCTTCAGAAACACAAAACATTTTAAGATTTAAAAAATTAATTTAAAAAAAATTTAATTAGAAGCACAAATCTTAAGATATCACAGTAGCTACTTTTCAAAAAAAAAAAATTCTTAGGCCTAGAACCTTTACTTTTTCACTCCTCCGCACCAACCCTCCCCTGATACAGAAACAGAAAAAAAAACGATGAGTTTAAAGTGTTGAATAAATCTGGGAAGTAAAAAAAATGAGCAGAAAAACGACACCGGGAAAGGCGAAAAATATTCGGGGGGAAAAAGGGAAAATTCTCCGTAGAAGAAAATAATATAAAAAGTTGCTCGTGTTTATTCAGAATTTGAATCTGACAGATCCCATCGCTCACTCCGGAGCTATATATGTAAGGATTTGTCCCATGATAAATCAACATCAGATTTATATCGTTTACTTTTCCGATCCTTATTGTCTCCCATTTCCCTTCATTATGCTTATATTTTAAATCTATTTATTTATTATTTATTCACTCTGAGGCAAGACTTTTCCTCATTCTCGAAAAAAAAAAAAAAAAGCAAGGTAAGAGGGAATACGTTAGATTGTAAATTTTCTATATCACGTCGAGTCATTATCGGACCATTACAAGAGTGATAATGCGAGAACGACGAAGACCAATGCAAAGGGCCATTAATCCGCCATTATCTTGCACACAACCATGTGCGCTCCATTAATTGCCATTATCAATTATCACTCATCATTGTCTGCAACTGTTCGACCACCATGTTCGACATTTAATCAGCCTCGATTCCAAATTATTATTATTATTGTTATTATTATAATATCCTTCGAAATGACGAATTAGACAACCGAGTAAAAGCCTTGCCAAACATCTTTAATACGTCAAGACATATACGAAACAACAATTGAAAGCGAGCATAATAAAAAGAGTGACAAGGAAATAATTAAACGTCAACGGGTCAAAAAGCAGTCAATGTTGCCAATTTTTAAATAATGCAATAGGTTTATTGTGAAGAAAAAAAAATGTTAATTACATGCACCCTGATGATGATGTGAACTACTTTGTTTTCCCGAGTGCGAAAAATTCTCTGTTCCCTAATTGAGCAGGTAGACAATATGGCGAACCACGTGATTTAGCTTCATGTAAGGGGAGGATCAAATATCACGTCCTCATTTTAAGGAGAAAGGGGGGGTTGCTAATGTTAAATTTCATTTAAAAAGAAGTTTATTTTTGGATAACGGAGGGGGAGCAGGTGGGGGGTGAACAGGTCAAAAACGTTGGAACTAACGCTGAAATAATATTTGATGTCCCTTAGGGCAGTACAACAATTTTGCGTCAGGGAATTGAAGTGGGGGCTGGTGAAAGGCCTAAAGACAGACCATCTTGGATTTCGTGATGTAATCAGTGCCTTTCAATGGGTGCCATCTTGGAAAACAAGGAGTCAGGTCGTTGCTTTAAATTTGGAAGGCGAGCTAGTGATATTGATGTCGGTGTGTTCTCTTAAATTTTGAGGTCTCGTAACCGCCATTTTGGAATGGCCATAAATTGGACCGCCATCTTGTATTTCATAGAGACCCTATATAAAAAGAGACTTCAAAGTAAAATCACGGCCATATAGACAGATCCGGAAACTCCCATGGGAGATCTTGTCCCGCTTAACTAAGCAAAAATTAGTTCTTCC
This sequence comes from Liposcelis bostrychophila, assembly GCA_037577465.1. NCBI lineage: Eukaryota > Metazoa > Arthropoda > Insecta > Psocodea > Liposcelididae > Liposcelis > Liposcelis bostrychophila. Next base: position 24,360,843 of record CM075209.1, on the reverse strand, counting down.
TTTCTACCACCGTAAGCGCTACTTGTACGAGGGACGCTTTTTGATTGGTCGTTGAGGTTCGTAAATAACGATGGCGGCGCACTGCCGAATAGAGGTCTATACGGCCAAGGTCCCAACTTAAATGGCTAGACATGTTGCACCTCTCAAGATCGCAGCGCCATCAATATCCCATGTTAGAACTAAACGAGCGTAGTTAAAGCGGGACATGAACGGCATGGGAAGTTTTCGGACCTGTCTATACGGCCATGATAAAAAGAGACTGGCAAATGTAAATTGACGCCATATTATTCAATATGGCAGCTAATAACTCGGTAAATTGAGAAGAAAGAAAAATCATCATTTTCTAAGTAAAGCCGTCTGAATTCAGAATTTCCAGAAGGCTTTTCCTAAACAAAAGAAAATCGAACGAAAATCTGAGTTTAAAGATTTAAATTTCATATATTGGTAAAACTGAGAAATCTTCAGTTTTTCATTCAATTTCTAATATGGCCATCCATTATGGCTCCTAAAAAGCGAACCAATCAAATTTATCGGTGAATTTGCTGTCTCTTCTTATGTAGGGTCTCTAAGGCAGACTATCTTGGATTTCGAGAGTGATGTAATCATCAGCGCCTTTAATGGCTGCCATCTTGAAAAACCAGGAGTCGGATCGTACCTATAAATTTGAAAGGCGAACTGGTGATATTAAAGACAGCGTGTTCTCTTAAATCTTGATGTCTCGTAACCGCCATAAATTGGGCTGCCATCTTGGATTTCCAAGGCGGTAACATGGTCGTGAAGACTAGAGATCCTATATAAAAAGAGACTGGCGAATTCACCGGTAAATCTGATTGGTTCGCTTTTTAGAAGCCATAATGGATCGCCATATTGGAAATTAAATGAAAATTTGAAAAATTTCTCAGTATTACCAATATATGAAATTTAAATCTTTAAACTCAGTTTTTATTCAATTTTCTTTTGTTTGCGAAAAGCCGTCTGAAAATTCCTAAATCCAGGCGGCTGTACCATACTCCGAAAATGGCGATTTTTCTTCTTCTCAAGCTACTGCATTATAAGCTATATGCCATAGTGAATAATATGGCGTCCTTTTAAGTTCGCCAGTCTCTTTTTATATAGGGTTTTAGTGAAGACTATGCTTTCAAGTAATGCTCACGGACTTTGATACGACTCGAATAATGTGCACGAGCAAAATCCGTAGGTATACACAAATGGTCAGAGCGCCGCTAAGCAGCTGAGTGGTTACAACAGGTAGCACCAAGTAATGTAGAGTAATAATAGATAGGGCCAATCCAAGTGGACTGTAACTTCCACACCATACTTAGCTTACGGGCGTGGTATGTAACGTCCGAGGATTGCTGATAATAAATAATAAATGTATGTCTCGACATTTTTCCGCGAAGGCTTACCGCTAACCTACGAGAAGCGTTAACTAAAAGGGGGGAAAAAAAAGAAGTCCAGGTGGCCGAAGTCCCATTCGTAATATTTTTAAAACATAATCTGTTAACTTGTCATTGTAACTTTGGATTTAAGAGTTAAGTAAATCGAGAGGGAGTAAATAAACCCGAAAGATTTATGGATTTAAATACTTTTTATACTTTCTTTGATTTAGAGTTTAATTTGGAAAGACTGGCAGTCTCGAATTCTTTTTTTTTCTTTTTTTCCTCTCCCTGCTTCCTAAACAATCAATCGTAAAATATTTTTGATGGTTATTATAAATAAAGAAACGAAGAAGAGGAGTAGGAGGAAAAAGGAGAAGGGAGAAGAGGGGGACAAATATATTTTTACACATAAATTAAATCCTAACATCAGATTCTTCGATAATTTTTCTCGGAGAGAAAAAAAAAATCCGCATATAAAATGAAAATAAAAGAGGAAAAGGATGCAGGAGCGTCCTTATCACAGATATATAACAGTAAAAGCGAGAGAGTTATCGCTTAAGAGCGAGGTGTAGTAACGGAATAAACGAAATGGTTACGACTGTGTCATATCATATCTATAAAGATATGACCCGTCATAAACTCGCTCATATCATATCCTCGTAAACTTACTTGTCGCTCATATTTTCTATTTAACATTAAACTTACAAAATTTAAATATTATTCAAAAAGTTTATTTTTTTTTTTTTTTTCCTCTCGAGGGAAAAAAAAAGGTTAATCAAAAAGTACAGGGAAAATAAGGAAAGGAAAAAAAAAAAAAAAATTCTCCGATGACAATCGAAGAACCTCCATCCTTTTCCTATCCCCGCCACCCCGCGGGCCGAAAAACGACTGACCCTTAATAATTCAAATGCCTTTTATTTTTCCCCGGTTTCTAGCGGTCACATCGACCCCTTCGACTTATCCGAGGATTATTTTCTTCTTCAAATTGAAAAACAAATGGGAGCTTTTTCTTCCACCCTGTCGAATTGATTTTTTTCGATCATCGATAGACGTGCGGGTTTTTCGATTCACGACCTTTTTACATGGTCGTTTAGTTAGCTTTTTTTTTTCCTCCTATCTTTTATTTTCCGTTCTTATGTTCCACGCCCTTTTTTCCATTTAAAAAAATAAAAAAGAAAAACAAAACGAGCTTAATCGGATCAACTTTCGTTTCTGTGAAGTCGGTAAAAAGTGTGTTATTTAGTCGTTTGGAAAAAATTTTTGTGAGTCTGAGATCTTTCGGCTTATGGTCAGGGGTCCGAAGCTTGAAAATTTTGGCCGATGCCTATGGTAGCATCGGCAGACGGTAGCATTTGGCTAGGCATTTGGCGGCCGATGCTAGCATCGGCATCGGCCCGGTATATCAGCCCGACATCGACCCGAGATATTTAGCTGGCCGCGGCTGGGATCAGTATCGGCACCGGCACCGGACCCTGATTTTAAAAATTGTCTAGAATGGCTCTATAATTTTTTTTTCACTAAAATGAAATTGAGAGGCGGCATCGACATCGGCATCGACCCGAGATTTCAGCCGGCCGCGATCAGCACCGATGCCGATTTCAGATTTTTTAAAAAATTCGATGCATCGGCATCGGCCAAGATTTCCAAGCTTAGGACCCCTGGGGGAAATTCACATTTTTTAGCCCCCCCCCCCTCCGCCAGTGCAATGGGGTGCTATTGGAACAAATAATAAATGTATTTTCCCCATCATTCATATTATAAGCGACATTTCATTCGGACCCCCGCCCCCTGCCGAAAAACTTTCAGCCCCTCACAATTCCTCGCTCTGACTGCACGGGTTCGTCGACAACGCCCTAAATTCCTTAGTTTCACACGTTTTCTCTCGTTATATCCACCGAAAAAAATAAAAAATAAAAAACGCGCTTAAAAGCATAACTGAAATAAAAGAGTAGATATTAACTTTGAAGAAATCATTTCCAAGTTTCAAAACTCATTTCAACAGTCGTTCCATGCTCGAGAGATTTATGTCAAAGGCCGCGTTGCTGACCATTATCGTTTTTCATTTGTCACCTCAACTTTTGTCTCGGTTTATGACGTCATCAATATTCTTATACATTTTGATCGAAACCTCGTCCATTCCCTGTCATTTTTCAACAAAAAAAAAACTTTCAAATTAAATTTGAATTATAGGATAATAATTGGACATTTTTTTTTTTACTGACTGAAAGCCTTTTAAAAATTAAATAATAATAATAGGAAAAGAGAGGCACCTTTACAATTCTTTTTTCTTATTATTGCCTATTAAAAATCCTTAACGATCGAAAACTTTGGGTCTTAATTTCGAATTGGTCGTAAATTACACGCGAGTTTCTTTTTTTTTTATTTCGAAAATTGATTGCAACAAAAATATAAAAAAAAGACATAATTTTTCATACATCTCTAAAAAATTAATATTAAGGCAACCATGAGAAAAGGTTGACAGTTTGAAAAAAGAAAAAAAAAAACAAATTAATTAAAAAAGAAAAAAATAATAAAAAAAAGGAGAAGAATTATGAGTAATTAATAAGAAGAGGATTAAGAAAAAAAAAAATATATGCAGGCCAACTGTTGTCTTGATGGGGTCGGACGACAGCTCTTCGCTCCCCGTGAGATTTTTCATTTTCAGAAATAATAATAATAAAAAAAAAGAGTAGACTAAAATTGATGTAATTGGGATGCTTACATAAGAATGATTGACCATAATAACAACAAAAATCATGATTATATTCTTAGTTTACGATTTGTCTATAGGAGTCCGTTTACGATTAATTTTATTGCTGTAACCAGGGATAAAAGTCAATACTTTGGGTGGTAAATTCATCATTTACTCAAAAAATAAAATATAAACCATTCCCCCCGGGCAAAATCGTTACTAGTGTGAGATTTATTTATTTATTAATCTTTTTTCCATAATTTTTTCGTTTCTTATTTTTTATGTTTCGGAAATATTTTCTAATCAGGTTTCTGCATCTTAAAAGGATGTTGCTTTTTTTTCCCTCGGCATCGGTTCAAGTTGTTTTTCTCAGAATTGATTAAAAACGGGTTCTTAAGGTTAGGAACATTCAGTGATTAGGTAAGCATGATTTTGGGGAATTATCGACCCCTTCTTTCATTTAGTAAGCAAAACATGCTTCTTATGGAGATTTAACATAAAAGTAACGTTTTGGAGGCCCTTTTTTCCCAATCCTGCTTGCATAGTACTTAAAAGAAGAATGAATTCTAACGATTGTGAATTTCACCAATTTCTAGTAAGCAGGCCTGGACTTGGTACTGAAAGGATACCTGGAAAATTCTTCGAAAGGAGAACCTAACTTTTGTCCTACCTTTTCCGTATCCCCCTTCCTCCCTGTTATAGATTTCTATTTTCAAATTTTTTTCTCTATTTTGTTTTTAATTACATTTTTTTCAAATAAAACTATTAAAGGTAACGAGGAAAGCGCACCGGGAATTTTCTTGGTATCCCGGTGGGCCAATTAGGGTCGGCTAGTAAGGACACCTTCAAGTATTAAGTTAAGGGTCCCTGGGTGGGAGGGTAGGGATCTGCAAAATGTGGCCACCAATATGACATGTGTCCATTAATTGTGGTATAATTTTTTCACCTACTTTACTCCTCTCCCCATTATTTAAAAATAGACCTTTATATGGAGATTTAACATTAGCGTCTAATAACCCTTTCCCCTTCTCAGGGAGTATTTTCCCACTTCCTTCCTGTAGTTAAGAGTACGCATCAGTGAAATTAAAGCGATCATCGATTCATAAGTTAAGCATTAACGGAAATATTAAATCGTGGCGGTAGACAGGTGACTGATGCGTACTCTTAAGCAGAAGTCAAAATTCCTTTAACATTGTAAGTTAAAAAAAAGGGGGTTGAAGTGGTGATTCATTGGGAATAGCGGCTCATAATCAGTGAAGTTAAGCAGCATTGATGGCGGTCAGCTACTGGATGGGAGACCGCCACCACTTCCTCCCTTTAGCAGGGATTTTAGGATCTACGGTTACAGCCATCTTAACCTCCTTGTAATATGTAGTTCCCACATCAAACACACTAGTTGGATATACACATAAATTGGATTTCACTTACATTGGATGCTCATAAAACGGAATATACGATTAAGAATTAAAAAGAAAGAGTCTATGGCCAAGGTTACCCGACCAATAGCCAAATAAAGCAATAAAAAAAATAAAAAATAAAAAAACTGTTTTCCCGAATTCGCTTCTCGGTCTTTAGATCAAAGTGTAGTATCCATTCATTACAGCTTAATATCTGATACGACTGGCATGTCCGGCCAAGCAGAATTACCAGTTAATCGAGATTCTGTTAATAACTAAATACTTAAAATGTCTTGATATAAAAAGCATTTTCAAGTCGATTTTCTTCATCGGCAGGGCAATTAGATAAATATTACCAAAAATATCTGATGCAATTATGACTAACCAAAAAGAACTGTACTCACCAAAAAACGAAAATTCCCGAATCCCGTTAATTTCAAAACAAATCCTCTACTTCACTTTCCATTCTCGATATCTGAAAAAAAAGGAAAAATCCATTAAAAATCGAAAAAAAGGTAAAAGGTACTTGAATACCAAACCTCACTAGACATTGTGTCGCCAATTACAACGAAACCGATAGACATTATACTCTCTCATAAGTTCAACGAAGCATTCCACTTCAAAATATTTTAAAGAAAACAAGATAATTGAGGTTAAAAGATTTTTTCGGAGCCAGACTGTCTATCAAGGCACGAAAAATATACCTGCATCAACACGCAAGATTTTTTTTTTTTTTTGAATGATGTTGACACAATCCCGTAAGCTAAACACTGAACTTGTAAAACTGAATGCCGTCTATCGTTTGAATGACTTTTCGGAAAAAATTTTTTTTATTTTTTTTTCTTATTGTCCCGTAAGCTAAACGTAAGTCGAAAACTGTGTTCCTTGAACCATTTAAAAAATATTATCGCAAGGGACCGCCAATCCTTAAAAATCAAACCCAAATTCTTTCACACCTTCTACTATTACTCTTGAATAATGCCCTTTTATAACCATTTCCATTGTGTGAAAATTGTTCTTAAAAATGACTTAGGTATTATTCAGGTAAATTTAACAACAATTCATTCTCACCCAAAGATTTTTTTTTTTTTTTTTTTTTTTTTTTGACCGTAGAGTGTATTTTTTTGAAGAAAAACGTAGGAAATCATGTTTTGATATATAAAGTAAATGACCCTACAAGTGGCTCGAGCAATTTGTAAGTCGAACAGGGTTGCCAAACAAAACCAAAAAGAAGAGAAACAAACCCGAACTTTTGAAAATTTTTATTTAAAAATTCAAACCTAATTAAAATTTAAAAAGGGGTTTAAAAAAATTGAAACCTAAACCAAAATCAGTTACAGGAAATACTCAAACCAGAAGCAACCATTTTTCTTTGTTTGTGTTTTTTCTTCTTAAAAAACGTAACTAAATAGGGTTGTTTATTGGAAAGTCTAACGAGAACTGAATTGGTCATTTTTTTGTAAAAAAGCCGAAGCGCAACTTTGGTTTTTTACCAGAAAAGAACCCAAAGCGCACAGGATTTAGGAAAAAAAAAACTGCTGAACCGGATTTAGGAAGGGGACAGAACTGGACCTACTTATGAATTGTATACAGAGTACTGTATAAACTATATATACAGTACAGTATATTCAATACAGTGTGTATACTACACAGTATTTTTCAAATGATGGATAAAAAAAATTATTTTTACCCAGGCAGAATTTTCAACCAATTGACGTCCTGTGGATTGTCCATTAGATATCCACAGGATATCCAAATCCATAGGACGTCCAAAGGACGCTTTTTGGATCAGTGAGGACATAACTGTAATCCAATAAATACCCTCAACAATATATGCCCTGCTATCCAATTCAATAAATATCCTCATGACGTCCTGAAGACGTCCTCGGTACTGACAGACTTTACTATCTGGGCAACCAAACTGCCATAGCATGTAACTGTAACTGTAACTGTCATTGTTATACAATTTGTCCGGTCCCGATACATTTTATTTGTGATATAACGGGGTCGACTGTGCTAGAAAAAAGAACTAAAACGTACCAAGCCATTTTCTAAAATTTTTTATGAAAACACGAATAAACTAATGGCATTGAATCTAACCTGTTCTGGACGATATCATTACAGATAGCAAAGTCCATCCAGTCCCGAGGACATCCTCAGGACGTCATGAGGGTATTTATTGTACATCAATTAGATTTACCTATGTCCGCACTGATCCAAAAACTAAAAAGCGTCCTTTGGAGATCCCCCTATAAGAAAAATCCTGCTATTAGACGTCTAAAAGCATTCTAAATTTCGGACAACTAGAGCTATTAGCCTTCTATGGACATCCCATGGATTTGGATATCATGTGGATATCTAATGGACAATCCACAGGATATACAAATCTATCTGGGATTTCAAGCAAAACCGAGCCGAATTCAACATCCGATTAAAAAAAATCCAAACGCCTTTATTTATTTAAAAAACGAACCTACCCGACTCAAGCAATTTAAAAAGGGTTTTAAACCAAAATTAGTTGCCTAGTAAATTGGAGTTCAAAGAAAAAACCGAACCTAAGTCCGAACCGAACCACTGGCGGGGTCTTGGAATTTTTTTCGGGCAGCTAAAGCGCCTAATCGCCCCCTCCTGAATCCACCAGTGAACCGAACTCTCTGACGTACCAACATATCATTTTGACCAAAAAACCAATATAACTTAAAAAAAAAAAAAAAAAAACCGAAGCTAACCTTTCCCTAATTCGGAGACGTTTGCCAGTCGCGGTCTGAAATACACATTATTTTTCTCTCTTTTTCATTCACGAACTTGAGATTTTTTTTTAAACGTTGAATATGGAGTTTTACAGGGTAATTACCATCCGGAGAGGGGTAATTAAAGTTGGATGAAAAAAATCCTAAACCTTCCTGCGGATTTAGAAGGAAAATTTAGTCCGCAATTAGGCTCGTGCATAAAAGGTAATATAACTGGTGTAAATACAGTAGTTAAGGCCACACATGACGACTTTAATGTTAATATCCATAGCTATGTTCGTTAATGGAAGCGATCATATCTTTTCGTTTCGAATGTTTTGATTTCGGAGGTTTTGTCACGATTTACCTTCCCATCCCTTATTTTAATATCAAAAGGGTCCAACCCGCCGCTAATGATTATTGCATAATTAACCGGCTTCCTCCTTAAGCCTTTTACGTCCCTTTCCTTTTTTTTCCGGTAACGATATCAAGTAACGGAATTCGGTCCGTTTTGATTATTTCCGCCGAAGCAAACGGCATCGGACACATTTTTAATGTCACACATCCATGATATATCATCGGGATAAGATATTCCGTTGCAGTATTAAACCACTAAATTACGTTCTCTTCTTTGTAAAAAACCGAAGGCCTAACAAGGATGCAGCGATTCCGTTTCCTCGGTAAAAATAAATCCGTCTCATGATTCGCTTACGGGATTTCGAATCAGAATAAAATTCTCATAGATACATGTTTTCATACAATAGCGTCTATCAAATGAAAAGATATAAATCTTTTAAAAATGGCCTTGATGTGTTATTAATTTTGATTTAAATTCATTCATTCTATCTATAAATTCAATTCATTTTTGGTCCCATATCGTTGGTAAAAGCTCGGGTGACGGAAAAAGTAACGGATGAAAAGATCCGATAAGAGAAACCTGTTTGCGTTAAAATGCTTTATGTTGATCATTTAAAAGCAAACGATTTGCTATTATTAACTCACCTTAAAACGATAATTATAACCAAATTCTTGAACATTTTTTGCCATGAACGGAGAAATCTTACATCCTCAAAGCAGAGCATAAAGATACACGTAAACAAACAGACGATGTTTTGGTCATTTTACCATTGCAAATCCTTCACTACGTAATCAGCTTCCGGTTTTGCCGTTTTGTTTTCCTGTGGACAAATAAAAATGCATTATTAACTAAATGTGATATTTTATAATTTTATTCAGTTCTTCGCAGGAGAAAAAAAAAGCATTGTTTAAAAGATTTGAACGGCATCCGATCGGTGACCTTAAAGAACCGAACGATTATAATTTTGAAATCGTTGTTTTTGAGTTAAAAAAAAGTCATTTTAACCCCTAGCTTTTAAATCAAAAAATATTAACTATTTGCAGGAGAAGAAAACTCGATTTGATTTAGCACATTAGATATAACTTATTTAAACTTAAATTACAATACGGTGTCATTTCTTTACCTAAAAGTTTAAACGTCAAATTTCATAAAACCAAAATGGCCGTATTTTATCTACTGTCCATAAAAAACATACGACTTTGATTGTAGCGCCACCATTAAAATCATGTTCTGCCATTAAAAGGGGAATTGACCTATCGCACATCTCTGGGTTGGCCATGTTTGTTTATAAGCTAAACATAAACAAACATGGCCAACCCAGACATGTGCGATAGGTCGATTCCTCTTTTCACGGCAGTGTTTAGCTTATAGAAAAGCAATGTTTCTCGCGAACTAATTGCGTGATGGAAATATACACGCTTCTATAAGGTAAACAGGTATATTTAGTGTATATTTATGCAAAAATAAGTCACTCGGAGCCTTTATCAGGTGACAATTTGCATATTGGACATTTTGACTGTGATGTATAGATCTGCAAAAGTGCACGATTCTAGGAGGTTCTACCGGTGAATTTTAGATTCTTAGCTGATGGTTCTCCTGCAACTTAAATATGGGCGGAACTTGGTTTATTTTTTGAAGAAAGGTTTTTCTGACTGCACTAAAAAATATTAAACTATTAATTTTAACATTTCTCCAAAACTTTTGTTACATGAAATTTTGATCCCTTTATCATTTGTGGTGTTTTTTGTTAGATTTTTCAAAAAATCCGATGTTTATAAGCTAAACACCAGAATTTTTACAATTTTTGCGAATTATTTTTGTATAAAGAGTTTATAAAACATTTTAATTAATAATAAAAGCGAATTTTCATGCAACAAAAGTTGTGAGAATATTATTAGGTATATTTCCATACTTTTGAAAAAATTATTCGGAACCGATTAAATTTTTTTAGACGGAAAAACTTTTCATCAAAAAATAAACCATGTTGCGCCCATGCTTAAGTTGCAGGAGAACAACCAACTAAGAATCTCAAATTCATCAGTAGAACATCCTTAATACACACAGACACTGTATTTACCTGCATTCTCATACTACATTCTCAATAAGATTAATTTTATAATTTTTTTTTACAATGAAAGTTCCCGCACCAGGCCCCGAGTTAGCTAAAAGTCAAACTTATAAAATTTAGAATGGCCCCTACTTCATTATCTTTAGCAAGGTTAAGCACCTGACCAAAAAGAACCTATGTTTAACTTATGGCGTATATATATATACCGGACATTGTATACCGTATATAAATCGTTGATTTCAAAAAGAGAACATGGCGTATAAGGTACCGTAGATTGGGGTGAAGTTGAAAGGGTGGGGTGAAGTTGAAAGGCCTGAAAAAGTCATTATCAGCACAAATTTTAGCATTATGACTATGCAGCGGACAAGTAGAGAACATTTCTAGTTCACTTCATTGCATTTAGAGATAAGCAGTCGATGCTTAATAGCATTTTTTAGGCCTTTCAACTTCACCCCAGCTTTCAACTTCACCCCAATCTACGGTAAACAAAAAATAACATTAGTTTTTCTGGAAACCGAGAGAAGGCTAACCTTTACAAATATTCAAAATATCAAAATTCAAAATATTCAAAATATTCAAAATATCTCCTTCTTATTGTTTATACCTTATTCGAAAGACTAAATAAATATTTCTTCCCCATTTCAATGAACAAAAAACCGTACAAAACCAGTTGTACAGTATTTTTTACTTACTGTCAAATTTTTAGCATTGCCAACTTAAAATCATCTAGACATTTTTTGTACGTCTGCTGCGCTCTCTATCGACAAAAGGCTGAACTGCGAATTAGCTCTGGTGACTTCTGCAAGGAAATCTTTGGTTTCAACGTGCTGAAATAATTTTCCTGGCATCTGAAAAAGAAAAAGACAAATGCTATTAAAAAATGAATGAAGATTTTATAACAGCAAAAATTCACGACGAACGTAATTTTCGGCCTCTTGAGGATTTATTAGTTTTCTAATAGAGAGCAAAACAAAAACATTCGCCATTTTTTACTTTGCTGCAATCTGCAGCGGCAGTTTTGCCAACATTCCGAAAATTCCAACGTATCAGTGCGCATGATCAATAAGCACCGATTTTTCGCGCCAATTTCTTTGCCGACCTCTCTTTATTTAGAGTCTCTACCTGAAGGTGTTCCCTAATGTAAAATTCCTAAAATCCCTATGCACTAGTTTTATGGTGTACACAAATTTTCATGTCATATACGCCATTTTTTTCCTGAAATTTTACCTTCTTCAAGGTCAGCATTGGTGGAGTTATCGGAATGTTTGGTCTGGGAGTTAGGAACGAACGAGGCGATAGGCTTGTACAGTTCTGTCCAGGAGGAAGAGATGGTTGCGACGAACACCTTTTTTAATTTGCACACTAGGAGGCTGTATACCTGGAAATCGTGATTCGAAATTACGAAGTATTCGAAGAATTCGAAGTACCGCCTCCATCAGCTTGTGATGGAGGGAAAAATCGAGGGTAAGCGCAAGCAAGGCCGTAGGAAAACCTCATGGCTTAAGAATCTCAGAGACTGGTTTGGTGTTGATTCCTTGAGTCTTTTTAGAGCGGAGGTCTCAAAAGTAAAAATCTGCCAGATGATAGCCAATCTTCGTCGCGGAGATGGCACTTGAAAGAAGAAGAAGGTCAGCATTCAATGCATAATTTTGTCTTTCCGTATATATAACTAAATGTTTATTTACAAATTCAAATATCCCTACCCATGGGGTGGTCTCAGTTAGGTGCGCTTTTGATCCCTTCTTATTAACCATGAAATTAGTAACAAAATCATAGCAAAAATTTTTTGATTTCCAACTGAGTAGAATATCTTAGAAATGCCTTTGTTTCCCACTTTTTTCTCCGTTCGTTATGCAATAATCTGATCAAACTTGATAAAATCATTAAGATTACGGGAATAAACAAACAATTTTTGACGATACCTTCCTCTCGGGACAATAATACCTGGCTACTGTTCAGGCAGATCATGACTATGATTAATCATTCGTGTATATTCGGACTTTTGAATGCGTATTATAGCATTTGATTCGTCAAAAGAAGAATGAAATGTTAATTCTGGTTACTTTATACAATTAAACAGATGTGGTAGTCATCAACGGATAAAAAAATATACATAAAAAAAAACTTCTTATTTTTTCAACTAAATCATTCTTCATTTATCACAAAAGATTAAATTTTTTTTTCTTTTTTTTGATTCGGCGTGCCTTAAATTTTGCCGATTCGAGAGGAAATAGGCAGGTATATATATACTTATTTACACAACTATATCATTCGGAAAAAAAAACAAGAAAAACTTTCCGACATTCAAAAATAATAAATTTAACATAACAATGAAGTTTAACTGTCGATTTTTGGAGCTAATCCGATATTGCTTGGCATAACAAAAGGTGACTCCAAGTTAAAAAGACGGATATTGACACCTTATTCAATGGAGATTTGTCAATGGGCGATATTTTACCTATACATCAAAAACTAGAAACTTTTACGTTTATTCAAATCCAAAAGGTGACAATAACAAGAAAAAAAATAAAAACGGTCATTGAAATTTAAAAAAAAAATCATTTTCAGGAAAAATGAAGTTTAACTCTTAATTATGAGCAGAGGGCAAAAGAGACCCTTATTAGTGTTTAGTACCTCCTTAATCTCGAGAAGAGACCATTAGAAGCATATGGGAGTTCCATATATCTTGGAGAGAGAGGGTCAAGTGATTAAGTGACCACAATTTTCTAACTCTCATTGCTGAGATCTACCGCCGAACGAGCCGAGGTCATTTCCTCGACACTTTATTGTTGTTTCTCCTAATAAATTTCATCATTAAATTCCGAGGGAGGAAAACTTTTTTGTTTTCCCTTTTCTCTAAATATAATTTCATAATTTTAATTGATTTATAATGCCTTTTTCGAATTAATAATAATATACAGCAATCGGGAGAGGTAAATATTAGGTTTGTAGCAGGAAAAGGATAATGTTTTTTTCTTTCATGATATGATTGGGCTCTGCTAACGCGGTAAATAGGGTATGCTTTTTTGAGACCAAAGGGGAAAAGTATGAACGGAGGTTTTGAAAATTATTTGGTGGATGATGAAACACTGAAAATCAAAGATATGTATTTTATGAAAACGTAGCCGTGGAAGTTGCAACGGGAATTTAAAAAATGACGGGAGAAAAAGAGGATAAACGGGAAAAGTGAGGAAAAAAATCTGTATCGGAGGTACAAGCTTTAGCGAATTTTAAATTGAAGACAGAGGAAATACCTTTAATTTATAGCATTGTCGGAATTTTGAAAAATAATGAGGATTTTTACGGCAAACTAAATCCGCTAAGGAATCTCTGGCTGCTATCATATCCGGCTTCGGATTGGTTGATAATGACATTAACATGAGAAGGGAATATTTATTGACCAATCCGAAGTCGAAGCATTTTACCATGATAGCAACCAGAGCCCCCCTAGCGGATTTAGTTTGCCGTAATAATCCTCATTGCCTGGGGTCCGTGAAGTCAGCGGTACAATTAAAATCTTAAATTATACTAATAATACCAGGCTTTTGAGCTTTTGAGGTTTCAGGAAAACCAAATTTCAGAATTTTTTTTTTTTTTTTTTGTATTTATTTTCAAAATAACATATTGTAAGGCCCCCCGAAAGCAAATTTTTGCGCGTTGGGGCAGCCTGTTTTTTTTTTGAAACAGAAAAGGCATTTGCGTTATCAACTTTGTGCTGCTAACTTCCTGGACAGTACAATGAAAAGCTCAAATTTTGAAATAGACGAGCTTTTATGTTCGTAAGTTTGAGCTTTTAAAAAATTCATGTTCCCAAACTTGTAGCTTTAAAAAGAAAAAAGTTGTGCGTTATAATACCAAAGTTACATACACGACACACTGCCAGGTTTACACCAAATATTTTTCAAACTTCTAATTGGAAACGGATTTTATGTTCTTCCACTGAATTTGAGCTTTCAGAAAATACAACTTTATGTATTGAGCTTTCTCTGTTAAATTTGGAAAAAAAAAAAATATAATTAAAATGCAACACTGTCAGATTCACGTCCACTTTTTTTCAACCTAGGAATTGAAAACCTGCAAATTCAAATTCTTTCCCAAAATTTAAGCTTTTTGAAGGCATAACGTTCAAAATTGTGGGGACCCTGTCCAAAATCAGCTCCCTACTCAGGACTACTAGTGCAGCATTCAGCAGCGCCAACATTCGACAGTGCAGAATTGACATATTCGTGAATATATTTTAGGAATTTCATAAGCGAGCTAAAGCACAATACATATGAATCAAATTTCATTTTAATAACAAAAAAAAAGGCCGTCTACTTACACAAGAAATTCATTGATACATACCAAAATATCTTAAGAAAAAGATAAAGAAGATAAAGATAATGAAGATTTTGATTGATAATAAAACTAAAGTATCACTTCAGATTAAGAAAGATGCTCTAAACTTTTGATTCACCCGAATAGCCCTGATCGGAACAAGATTATTTGGTCATTCTTAATTTTTATGCAAATTTTAAGGAAAATCGGCTGTTTGGAAGATTCAAGGTTGCCTATTAAGATAAAGAAAAATTTGAAGCACCACAAAAATAAAATACTTATTATTGAATGATGATCACATTTGGACTAATTGGTTATCACTGTCTCGTTATTTTAAGAGGGATCCAATATATAAATAAGCGCAGTAAATTAGTCCAATAAGCTGTAGTCAATCAAAAATTTGTTAATCGTGCGTTTTTTAGTTAAAAAAAAAAAAAAAAAAAAATTTCTGCGAGAGCATTTTCGACAGATCTTAACGTAAGTTTTAAGAAAAACATATCAACATTAGAGGGTTGTTTTATTAGCTATACACCTTGCAAACAATCAGCGACTAGTAAATTGAAGACCTAACGGGAATAGCGGTGTAAGTCCCTCTTGTCAAGTTGGCACTGATCTCTTATGATTATCTTTTGTAAAAAAAATGTGCCTAAACAAAAACAGAGGACTTACGCCACTATTCCCGTTAGTTCATAAATCATTCTCCTGCATTTCAGAAGCAAAATGGAAAGCAAATCCTTATATCTAGTGATATTATTAATATTAGCGGCCACAGCAACATGCAACACTGCAAAGTGGCAGAAAAAGCCACACTTTGAAATTACTGAGAACGAAAAAACGAATTTCGATGAAGATGATTGTGAAACTGATTCTAAAGATGTCCGCCAAACGAAAAACTTAATGTCAATTGCTCTAGACAAACTACTCCAAGCAGTCTTCTCAAATGACACTAGTTTCGAAGTGCCCTTAATACCACTTGGACCTGGAAACGGAGTGTACGTTTTTTTTAAAATTACATTGTGCATTAAAATTAAACTTTTTCGATTCTGGGTCATTTAAGTGTTACGAAAGTAGCTTAGAAGAAAGTGAGGTCATCAAAAGCTAAATTCAATGTTAAAACTTCATAAGACGAAGCCTATTTTGCTAACTAATGCTTGAATAGCCCCAAGTAATACAGTATTTGTATTTCGTTGAAATCAAATTTACGCAAATAATAACGTGATATGTCAGCTTGTCCAGAAACTTCAAATAAAGTAAGTGTTGGCCTATCCATAATACCTAAACCAGCTTATTTCATTTTAGTCTGCAGAATGTTCAAATCCAAACAAAATGTGCTATAGCTTCGCCAGTAGAAGGCACCGGTAGTTTCAGTATAGCAAAGTTGGAAATAACATTTGGAAAAGTCTCTCTTTCCGGTATATACAACCGATCTATCATTCTACCGGGATTAGAAGTTGATCAAAAAGGAGATTTTTCGTAAGTAATCTAACCGATCCCGCAGTCCTGTAGCCAGAAAGATCAGTACTGTTGTAAAATTATAAATTTTGATCGGAGAGTAACCACAATTTTTTTGTTTTATGCTATGATTTCAGGATTGAACTATTCGGTCTGCAACTTTCTACTGGTATAACAATGAAGTTAAATGTATCGGACCTGGTTGTTACAGATTTTCCCGACTTTCATTTATCATTAAAAAATTCAAAGGTAAAAAAAAACATGCATAAGCGTACGCGGAGCAATGTCAAGAGAAAATTACGCAATATCGCGGTATATTACCAACATCCCTACAAAAAAAAAAAAAAAAAAAGATCAAGTCATCTTCTTTCTCGGCATAATCCGGACATAAAGCCCTATGACCCGGCGCCTAAATTTGCCAAGTTAGGTTTCTTGTCTACGGTTTAGGCGTTATCCAGTCATAAGTTGTAAAATATAGACCCTTGAAAGATTGCATGAAGTTAAATAAAATTAAGAATAATTAAAAATGACCAAAAATGATTACGGTTGTATTATTTTTGGTCAAACGAAAAAGAATTATTTTCTTGTGTAATCATTTTTATAGTCATTTGTAACTATTCCTGATTTTACTTGGTCATATTTGATCAAAAACGGGGTTTGAATTTGTCAGCCAATGCCTTGATCAATTATTTTGTAGGGATCGAAATTGCGATATGCCAAAATGTACATCAGACTCTCCAGAAGAGTCCAGTGTCCATTTTATTAGCAGTTAGTGCCACTACTGGCACTGCTAGGTTCATAAGCATATCGACCAATCGCGTGACCACTCCCTCGGGACTTTGATAGTGTTTATACTTTTTCATATTAAAACTTTCAAATATTTAATTTCGGTTGCAGATTTGGTTCGAAAATTTAGTGGCAGGTCAACCCCTCGGAGATGCGCAAAACGCCATATTGGGATATGGTCTACCTGCTTTCATCGAAAATGATGGCGAGACATTCGTAAGCGAGCACATAGATGAAATCGCTGCTTTCTTAAACCCACTAATTAATTGCATTAAAACTCATCTTACTAATCCACTGATATGTATTCAAACACCTTAAAAACATAGAAACAAAAATGGGGTAAAGATTTACCCAGTAGTGCCATTTCATCAATAATCACAGAGCAGGGGCTCGGGCAAGGAGACCATAAGTTAAAGACCGCTCAAACTGAATGTTTAGCTTGTGAATCAAAGAAGCCAGGGTCCTCACCCCAAATTACGACTGAATTTATCGTCATATTAGGATCGTGGGGTGCTGCAGCTTAAAGTACTTATCTAAATTAAAATAATTTGTTTAAATATAATGAAAAAATTCGCTATTCTTAAAATATTTTGCTAAAAGCTTTATTTTCATACTCCTTTTTTTTAAATAATGAAAATCTACCCTAATTAAAATGAGTGAATGCTTTAGCCTTGGTAGAACTTCGAAATAAGCGCAATCGACTCACAGGAGTTTGCCACAAAGGCAACATCAGACTACCCAACACGAGGTCATAGGAACTATTCCAGAATCATGTAAGCATGATTTGATCAATTTCTGACCTTCTCCAGCCCCGTAAGTTGCATACTTGATACTTGAATGATCTCATACCAGGAAAACTGATTTCCAGCATTCAATTTATGAAGTGCTGAAATCAGGTGTGACTTTACTTCATGAAAAAAGTCCCGTATCGGCTTTCTTAACTGGAATTACCTAAAACAACTGAAATTAATTCCCTCGTTAAAAGAATTAGATGTGCAGCGTACTACATTTCAAAGTCAAGAATTAAATCTTGTTTTTGGCAGCCATCTTGGATACTATTAAAATTTTAATCCTGCTAGAATTTTACTTCTGGTAAATTCTATTTACAGACGATGTTGCCTCAATGTGAAAAATTTCACTGAAATGGTGTTTAATGTTGACGCAATAATACACCATTTCCATGCTGTACGGGAGGTCATAAAGACATGTCTGGAAGATCCTATATGTCCCGCTTAAGTAGGCCGATTCCAGTTTTTCGATTTTACCATCGGTAGCGCTGGCTGTATTTGAGACGTTTCTGATTGATTGTCAAGAGCATGTGTTTTCAATACAGATGTGGCATTGGAAAATTCTGGTGATGTTAATCACGTGGTAAAACTGTACATAATATATCATGTTCATAATTAGCTTCAGGGTATGCATATATATACATTCGAACATTAAATATGGTATTTTTAACATCCCTATAAAAAATGGCACAAAGGCATTGCTTTGGTCATTGCTTTCAATAATGGGTCTCAAACGATCGCTGCGCCATTGTTTTGAGGGGAGTAGCTTCCAGATTTGTCATTATCACCGTGATTTTAATTGAGTTTTCTCTTTGACAGTCAAAAATAAGAGGCATTAAATTGTGAATAAGACAAACGCGAAATCACGAATTTCATATTTTTCAATTCTACAAAATTCGAGGGGAAAAAAAATCCCACTGATTTAAATACAGACGTGGCATCAGAGAATTTTGGAATCTTCGATGCACTGCAAATGCATTGGAACAGAGACAACCGCCATTGCTTTCAGCTGTGC
This sequence comes from Liposcelis bostrychophila, assembly GCA_037577465.1. Lineage (NCBI taxonomy): Eukaryota > Metazoa > Arthropoda > Insecta > Psocodea > Liposcelididae > Liposcelis > Liposcelis bostrychophila. The sequence goes on along the minus strand of CM075209.1, from coordinate 24,341,862 downwards.
GCCCAAAATCGCTGCGCCATCATTGGAACTAAAATCAGCGTACTTAAGCAAAACAGCGGGGGAGGTAGGGGGAGTTGCGTTCGAACCTGTCACTGTGTCAGTGATTTTAATGAGGTTTCCCCCTTTTGCTAATTAAGAAAAAGAGACATTAAATTCTGAATAAGATAGGCACAAAATCACGAATTTTATTTTTTAATCCTACAAAATTCGAGGGAAAAAAATCCCATTCAAACCAATTTGTAATCTTTTCCATTTGAAAAGTAAATTGGAACAAAAGTCGGGGAAAAAAAAATAATAAAAATAAAAGAAAAGCTTTGGCCGGGCGCACTTCAGAACGCCATTAATTTCTCTTAAGGAAAAAAGGCCGAGAGCCAAATAAATTTTCCAACTTGGCGGTATAAAAATGTTGTTAAATCGAAAAGAGTAAATAAAACCGGGAAGATATAAAGCCAATTTCAAAGAATTTACCACACACGGAAGGTTAGAGCGAGAACAAGAAAGAACCTCGAGAAAAAAATAACCGGAAAGTAATGGAAAACAAAAGGAAATTGTAAAAAGATTCCTCGGGATCCTTGCCATTTCCCCTGGCTCGGCCTCTCATTTAAGGATGAAATCACCGGGGTTTTTATTGTTTACGGAAAATCCGACAAGAGCTGTATATTCAGGTAAATTAGATCGCCTGAGCTTTTTCCCTTTTTCCGGTATAATACACCAATCAAGTCCTCGTGGAGGTCAGATAATATCCACACGTTTAAATAGTCCAGGGGGTAGGGGGTCGGGGGTGGAGTGCGGGGGTTTGGGAAAAGGAAAATTTTTCCGTGACGAATTTAATGTTTTTAAACGACTAATAAATCTGCATATAAAGTCTCTAATGTAAAATATAACATTTAAGGGAGGGAAAAGTTTTTAAATGAAGACGCACGGCGACCATTACAACAAAACGCGCGGGAGAAAAGAGAAAATGCTGTCATGTGGGCTGTCTGTGGTCGTGGCTTCGTCTCTCGGGCGCCGAATATTGCTTAAGTGAAAATTCCCTTCATTCCGCCGTCCCTCGATTAGTGATAGGGACTGTATATATATACGTATATATTATAAACATAAAATTTGCAAAAAAAAAAGTTGCGCGGGTGGAGCTGGAAAGTGTAAATATAAATAAATATACTGTGCACATAATCGCGAAGTTCTTAAAAAAAGGAGCATGTCGGTCGCGCGCCGCAGGCCAGTACTTAGGGATAAAGCGAAAAGGGTTCACCTCCTGAGAGGAGATTTGTGCCCCTTGTGACTCTTAATTTACCACTAGCTATGTTCAAAGTTAAAAAAAAAAAAAAGGCCCCTGGAATAACTGTTTGCCCCTCCATTTCCTCTCACCTCCTAGGCTCGCTACAAGCCTGATAAGACCTTCAGCGTTGGCAGATGAAAATTACTCAAATTCGCCGCTAGAGGTAGCGAAAGGGGGATTTTACCAAGCATAATAGAGCGCCTATCAAAACAAATTGGGAAGATTTGATTAACCCAATATAAAACGTGTCATCACGCTCAAAAGCTGGGTAACACTCTCCAATAATAATGGTACCTGTACCACTATTGGAGGCAAGGTGGTACATCTGGTATCACCGGCGACAGGTCTTAAAGAGTAACAAGACCCACTCACAAGTCCAAGTCTCACTCTAACAAGTCTCAAACCTCAGTTCAGCAGGAATGAAGGTTTCCGATGGAAGCAAATCATCCCAGGAAACTTGCCCAAAGCCACGCTTACAAGGAAAGATACAAAAATACTTTAATCAGATCCTTTCACGCTATTCCAGATGAGTGTTGCTGACTGCAGCAACTCATTCACCCTTAAGGACCATATTTCCGGTGCAAAAGAGTGTCCTGAAACCAGCAAATTGGGTCGGTTAATTATTCCGGTAACTACGGCCACATCTGTACGCCACTCACGTATAAATATACAAAATAAATGTACTGTATATTTATCCATGGAAGTTCGATTTTTAATGGTCGATGATACGGTTTATGAATGGACCACTCGAAAGATAGTCAATGAATTCCAAAAATTATTTAAAAGAAGAAAAAAAAAAAAAGGACTCGAGAGGATTTTTATGAATGGAAGAGTACGAAAAAAAAAAAGTCAAGAAGGATCAGGTATTCCGTTGTTGCAACAGGTATTATTGAAGGTCTCATTACACCTGAATACCACCCGATCATTCATCCTATTTCCTCATTCACAAAAAAAGAAAAAAAAAATTCAGAATATATGAATGAAATGTTATTCATACTTTTGTCCTATTTTACTCGATACACTACATTTACTTCATATAGTGTAGGGTTTCCGGCATTTTTTTCTTTTTCTTCTTTTGCCCGAGAGCCGAAAAACATTTCGCGTTTTGCGAAATTATTAAAATTAAAAAAAATAAAATAAAAGGCGCGAGCTGTAAATAATTAGGGAGGAGTTGCGACAAACAACAGATGTCAAGTTAGAAACCCTTATAAATCTGAGAAGGGTCATTTGCAACGCCTCGCCTCTAATGATCGCCGTATTATAAACTTGCTTAAATGTTAACCCTTATTATTACAAAATTAATGAGCCTTTCATTAACGGTAACAAACTTTTACCGCCATTAATTCCTTTGTTATTCTCTTATCCTTCGCTTCTAATTACACCAGTGTTCAATTTCCTCAATCCATAGATTTACATTCGGAAACGATCTAATTAGTTAAATTCGATATTATTTACTAACATTTTAATGCACAGGTCAAAGGGGTTTTATTTTGCAAAATGGAATTCTGGGATTTTTAGCCTCGTTCCATCTCTTTTTTCGGTAAATACTTCCGTAAATTAAAAAAAATAAAATAAAAGGCGCGAGCTGTAAATAATTAGGGAGGAGTTGCGACAAACAACAGATGTCAAGTTAGAAACCCTTATAAATCTGAGAAGGGTCATTTGCAACGCCTCGCCTCTAATGATCGCCGTATTATAAACTTGCTTAAATGTTAACCCTTATTATTACAAAATTAATGAGCCTTTCATTAACGGTAACAAACTTTTACCGCCATTAATTCCTTTGTTATTCTCTTATCCTTCGCTTCTAATTACACCAGTGTTCAATTTCCTCAATCCATAGATTTACATTCGGAAACGATCTAATTAGTTAAATTCGATATTATTTACTAACATTTTAATGCACAGGTCAAAGGGGTTTTATTTTGCAAAATGGAATTCTGGGATTTTTAGCCTCGTTCCATCTCTTTTTTCGGTAAATACTTCCGTAAATTAAAAAAAATAAAAAGTTGGTAAACAATTATTTCTTGGCAACATTACTGGAGCTGAGTTTAGATTCGAAGTAGCATCTGAACGAGGCGATATTTTTTCAGAAAGACTAGGCAAGACTGGGCAATAGGGTTGCAGTACCAAGATTTCGGTATTCAAAAATGCTCTCATTTTCCTAGGATTAGTGTAAAACTTCTCAAGGTCTCACATCACAGATTGCATCGAATCTGTATCTCAGAGTAGAACCGAGTCAAATCCCTCCAAGCAACTTCTTACTTAAAACCCGACTTTACAAAATGGAGTCGCATTTCGTAAGTTGTACATTGTTTTAATACTAATATATATCTTCTGCTTGTTTTTTTTATCCGGTTTCCTTCAAAAGTTATTCGAGCAGAAGAAGCAACTAGATGTTGCCAACCCTTGAAACAATACACGGCCGTATAGTCAGGCCTGGAAATTTCCCATGCCGTTCATATCCCGCTTCACTACGCACATTTTAGTTCTAAAATGGGCCACTAACGGCGATGCGATCTTGAGAGCCACAACATGTCTAATCGTACAAGTTGGGACCATGGCCATATAAACGTCTACACGGCAGTGTGCCGCCTTCGTCTACATCAAATCTCAACGACCAATCAAAAAGCGTCTCTCTAACAAGTAGCGTTTACGGTGGTAGAAAGGAAAAACTAATTTTTGCGTAATTAAGCGGGACATGATCTCCCATGTATAAGGAATAGGAGTTTCCGAACCTGTCTATACGACCGTGAGCTTAACTACGCACATTTCAGTTCTAAAACGGGCCATTGATGGCGCTGCGATCTTGAAACGCGCAACATGTCTAATCGTTTAAGTTGGGACTCCCATTGGACTCTCATGGCAGAGAAAGTCGCCGTCATCGTTGTTTACAAATCTCAACGGCCAATCAAAAAGCGCCTCGCGTACAAGTAGCGCTTACGGTGGTAGAAAGGAAGAACTAATTTTCGCGTAGTTAAGCGAGACAAGATCTCCCATGCATAAGGGATAGGAGTTTCCGGACCTGTCTATACGGCCGTGACAAAATGCGACTCCATTTTGTAAAGACAGGTTTTAAGAAGAAGACAGCTTGTGTGTTCTACTCCAAAGTACAGAAATATTGGCCTAAAACCGTGAGAGATTCCAAAGCCCATGGCCATTTCGCCAGAATACGCACAGCGCCAACTTTAGAGACGTTCAACCCGTGCAATTGTAACCATCAGAAACGTCCCTGAATATAAAGCTTACGTTAAAAGCACGCACTGTTGTAGGAGCCACTATGAAACAGTAAAAATTTTACCTTACTCCCTTGCAGTGGTAACAATCAGCAGAGTTTCGACAGTTGGAATGCTGCAGTTGCGTCCTTCTTGGTACTCATTTCAAGCTCCCAAAAACTAGCATCGATCCAAATTTGCAGGTTACTGGCCGCTGCGTTCAGTTGTATGAGCTGAAAAAAAAAAAAAGGTTTCCCAAGTTAATAATCAGTCATATATTTCAGCAATATGTGAGTCGCGTAAAACGGGGCTTATGGGTTGTTGTATAATGGTCTAAAACAAAAACAATTTAAGTGCCTTTTTATTGTAAGATATTTACTTAATAGGCCTGAACTGCCGTGGCAACCGAAATGGGCGTATGTCCATTCTTAAGTTGGCACTTGCTTTCTATTTTTAACTTATGTAAACAAAGATGCAATTCCAGAATGTACATACGCCCATTTCGGTTACCACGGCAGTGGTAAGCGAATGCGGTGAGCCTATGCTCACTTTTCCTTTTGAGCAGACTACAGCTTCTAGCGGATTTATTTTTCTCTTTAAAAAAATCTCTTATCACTCCTCGAATAAAACTACATTTCCATAAATAAGACTTTTATGAGCCCAATTCCTCTCAAAAAGCATTCTATTTTAAATCCTTTCTATTATTTAGCCAAAAAAATATATTTACAAAAAATATTTCCATTGCAACCTCCTTCAAAAAAAATTATTTTCAAAAATTTTCGCTTCCGTAATTTAATATCGGAAAAAGGACACAAAAAAAATTTTTTTAGGGAGTTTCAATATATCAAACGAATAATTTTGAAATTAATCGGGGAAAGTTTAAAAAGCGAACACTGATCACCTCCCTCAATAATCGAATTAACTTAAAATTAGCTTAAAAGCGACATCAAAGAAAACTTTTAATTCGATTTATGTATAAATATCGAAAAGTGAGGAATGAGTTTTCGAAAATCTCTTTTTCCCCCTCCTCCTACTCCTCCTCCTCATTTTCCACATGCTTTTCCCGTTTTATGCCTTTGCGGTTTGGCAGTCTCATCTTTATTTTAGATTTTCGCCCCGCCATTTCCTTTCCTTTTTTAATTATTACAAATGGCTTTCCATTTTCCCCGTTGGAAAAATATTTCAGGGATACTCGGCCGCAGTCATAAATTCACGAGGCATTTCCTTACTATGATACACTTCTTATACACACACGCACACACCTAAAAAATAAAAACAAGGAGAAAACGGAAGAAAAAAATGGGAAAACATCTACCCCACCCATCCCTGGTTTTGGTGGAAAAAGGGGCGAGAAAAGATAGAGGGGAAAAAAGGTATTTTCATCGATATAGAAAGACTGAGAAGAACAAATCACGTGAGGATTTTAGATAGTCATCAGAAAATGAAGCTTTTTCTCCCGAGCATAGTTGGTTCTATTATTCCATTTGAGAAAAAAAAAATGATGCCTTACTTTGATTTTTTTTTTTACATGTATTCGTCGCACTCCACTCTTTCCAATTTCTCATCGATGTAAAGACAAAATTCTTGCGCCATCCATAAAAGCATCATGATTAATAAACACATTTTGACAGACCGTCTGCTTTTTATTAATGCTCTCGCAACGAAAATAAACGCCCGAAGTGTAAATTCGGTTATTTTAAACGAATATTTCACCACTAAACCGACCGTATTAACTAAAAAATAAACGTATGACGTCACCACCGTGATAATTTGACTCATTTTTACGAATTAAAAAAAAATTTATGTGTAAAAAAAATATAAATAAAAAAGTAATAAACAAACATTTAATTTGTTGACATCCAGCAGACGAAAAAAAAAAAAAAAAAAATTAAGTCCCGTTTTGTCCGCCAGATGGCGAATTGTCTGCTACTCGTTTTATCGGGCGGCGCTTCCGTTCTTCGATGTTTTTCGCTGTCAAACGTAAATCTACAAAACAAAGCCAGTAATCTTGAATTCGAAAAATCAAAATCTATTTGTTTTAAAAAACGATCACGTGACAACTTGCGAATTCGATAATTTGACTTTAATAAATGTAACCTAGCAGCGGTAATTTTGTAGGGAACTAGAGGCCCTATATAAATAGATACTGGCGAATTAACCGACAAATTTAATTGGTTTCTTTTTAGAAGCCATAATGGATCGCCATATTGGAAATTAAATGAAAATTTGAAGATTTTTCAGTATTACAAATATATCAGATTTAAAAATCTTACTTCAGTTTTTTATTTGATTTTCTTTTGTTTGAGAAAGACCTTCTAAAAATTCTTAAATAGACGATTTCAACAGATACGTTTCATCCCATAATGCATTGCAAATCATGTCGTCTGACTGGGTACATCTAATAATGCTTTTCATAAGCTAAGTATAGACATGGAAGTTAAAAATTCATTTTGCTCGGTTCTGAGAAAAAATTTTGTACGTTTGACTTCGGAATTATTTTTATAGAAATAGCTGGCATCAACTATAAGAATTTTCAAATTTCAATGCCTTGAAATAGCTAAAATCACTGTACTGCCTGTTCTTAACTTACAAATCACACAGACGCGTCACCTATACAGACGGCTTTGCCTGACCAAGAAAAAGCGAGCTATAAGTCCGACCGATATGTTATAAAAACTTATAGCACGATGATAAAACTTATAATCTAGATGTAAGTTTTTATAACTTATTGGCCGGACTTATAACTCCCTTTTCTAGGGTGGAAAATGACGATTTTTCTTCAGCTCAAGCTACGACATTATAAGCTGCCATATTGAATAATATGGCGTCAATTTAAATTCGCCAGTCTCTTTTAGTACGTGCAAATAACGACCCTAGCGCATATAATTAGCTTATGTAATACGCCAGCTTTTTGATTTGCTGCATGTTTTTAAGGATGAAAATATTTCGGGATCGAAGCTAAATCAGTAGTTTTAACTTATGATTAACGATTTATTTGAAACCGATATGATCCTGATATAAACAAGATGAGAAAATGATTATGGTCATTTTATAGAGACACTAAAAGAAGAAATGCGTCAGTCGGACATTTTTAGGGCAATATGACGTGACGCCATCATCAGATGCGTCTGACTGCCGTATGTCATATCATTTTTTAGACTTAGACGATTTCATGACGCCATTTTCTGCCTTTACTCTGGGGGTAGAAAGTAAAGGGTCTTCCGAATATTCATGAGAGAAAGCCTATTTTTTCTTAATAAGGAAGGGAGAGAGAGTAAAAAAATCTCAAATTAGCCGTGTGTAATAATTGAACGGCCCTCGTAATTGGCTAAATGCCTTTATCGCATTTATGATTAAATCGTTTTTAAAATTATAATGGTGACGCATCGTCCTTTAGTATCTCTAGGGTTGGGCCTATTGGCCTACCCTACTTGATAAAAAAGTATCTTTAAAAGCTATAATTCAGATGTTGGCATTGCTCGCTGGCCTATTGTTTTCAAAGCTTAAAATCGTCTAACATAAATATAAACATTTTACCTCGAGGTGCTGGCTTCTTTAACAAAATTTTTATCAAGTTAAAAAAAGGCCATATTTGAATTATTTCGTAATATTATGTCTACATAATACTCCGGTTAAGTTCCTGAACCTCTTTTATACAAATAATTACTTCCATAAATCAGCAGAAAAATTCAAACTGGAAAGGATATGCCAACCTGAAATTTTGGGATTTTCAGAGTAAGTCACAGTAAATACAATTTGGGAGTACTTTTTACCGCCTAAAATACGATTAGTCTGCTGCCACAACTGATGATTCCTCCTAACCTACACATTTTAGTTCTAAAATGGGCCACTGGCGGGGCGGGGCTGCGATCTTGAGAGCCGCAACATGTATAATCGTATAAGTTGGGACCATGGCCATATACACGTCTATATGGCCTTGTGTCGCCATCGTTGTTTACAAATCTCAACGACCAATCAAAAAGCGTCTCGCATTCTAGTAGCGCTTACAGTCAGGCCCTACCAACACCATATAAAATTTTTCCAAAAACATCCGACAATTAGAACGTTCCGAAAACGTCCGCCATATTGTTGGAGACAATATATTTTTAAGTTGATTTTGCGCAAAGTCCCCAAAAACGGCAACCTAAGAAACCAAAAGTCCGTAAATTTAAGAATTTTTAACTTTCTAAAGTTGTCGGTTTTTAGGAACTTTGCGAAAAGCCAACCTAAAAATATCTGGTCTCCAACAATATGGCGGACGTTCTAATTGTCGGACAAAACCGTATATAGCATTGGTAGGGCTTGCTTACAGTGGTAGAAAGGAAGAACTAATTTTTGCGTAGTTAAGCGGGACATGATCTCCCATGTATAAGGCATAGGATTTTCCGGACCTGTCTATACGACCGTGCTAATCTACAATTGTTCAAAACCGGAAAATACTGCCACGTTAATTTAAACCAGTAAATAAGTGATTTAGACAGATAAAAGTCAGAGGCGCAATTTTTACAAAACATGGAGACGAGAAGAAGGGGAGGGATTGTGTTTATGAGCAAAGATACTTAGATATCGTCATTTAAAATGGTTAAAAATTAGCCCTCAATTTTGGACCCTTTGAATGACTATATCTACTTACCTAACAGATAGAAATCTCGGCAAGATCTCATTTTAAACCATTTCCAACGGCATTTCTTACGATATGCTACAACACCTAAAAACATTTAGGGCGGATTGGGGGGGTCCAACACGATCAGCTGGGATTTTGAAATAACTCACGTTTGAATCTGTATTTATACCTTAATCAAGCAGTACAATCGGTTTTTTTCGTCATTTTTGTCGGCATGGGGATGGGTTCAAGACCACCTTAAAGAGACCCTAGTGCAATCGTTTTGAGCCATCTTCGCCATTTTCCCAAAACCCGCAATTCCGAAAAAAAAAAAAAAAGAAAAAAAAATCAAATCCATAAATTCCAGCCTCCATTTTGTTCTTTAAAAATAATATGTTTGAAAAGAACGGACTTTATTTTCTATTTGATAGCCACAGAGTCGATGGCTTTGCGATAGGCGACCCAATTCAATTATTCCGGACTTATCCCTACCTTTCCCTTAATTCTCTTTTGGGGAAAAATAGAACCGAATAATAGTAAAGACCTTTTTCTTATATTATAAACCTTTTTTTTTCCTTCCCTGTAACTCCATATATTTCCACTACCTAATTAATACCTTAATATATTTTTTTCTTTTTTCTTTTTTTTAATATTATTTTATATATTTTCATTTGCGTTACCCTTTAAAAGCTTTTATGTTTGAATAACATTAATGAAATGAATTGTAACAAATTCAACAGAGTAACAAATGTAGCGGAATCAATGGCATGAAATATAGAAATCGATATAAAGCTATTATAATGCGTTTTTAAAAAATAACACAAGTGAGCTGACACGATCTTTTCTTTTTTTTTTTTTTCTCCTAATGTTTATTATTGCATTCTGTTGTTATTATTATCAAAAATAAGAGAGGAGATTATATTATAATGTTCGAAAATGTTTTTAATATGAAAATACAAAATTTTTGACATTTAATTTGAAGCCGGGAGGGGGATTATCATTGTGATTGAAATAAATCAAAAATGCGAATCCACTTTTTTAAAATGGTTTTCAAAGCTGTTGAATCCTTTCGGATTTAATCGCATATAATTGCATGTCGCTTTGCTAATCGTCATTACATAGGAAAAAACTCTCATTTTTATAGGGGATAGGTGGCTTTTGAACCGAATCGAACGTTAAAAAATGGAAATGAGGATTAATGCAAAAGCGGAAAAAAAAAAAAAAAAAAAAAAAAAAAGACTAATTAAATGAAAGGTATGGTCGCCTGCAGGGGATGTTGCTAGTTTTTTTTCATAGTTTTTAAATTAAAAAGTATCCAGAGTTCTTTCCCTTCCCCAAAAATATTTTTGCTCCCATTTTTTTTTCAATTATTTTATTAAGTAGGAATAGTTTTAAAGCTGATGCAAGACCAAAGACCTGCGAAATATTTCGCTTCCTAGATTCTTTTTTACTTTCACTGTGTATTTTTTTTTCCAGCACCTATCCTTCATTGCTTCTCCAATACGATAGACATGAACGCTCGTATCACAAGTTTCAACAAATAAAATAAATAAACTGCTTCATTTTTTTGTATCAAAAAACCCGAAAACTTAGTATTGCATCTAAGCCTTAAACCCGAAACATTCAGCAGAATATTTTAACAAGCGAAAAAAGAAGAGAGAAAAAAGAAAAAAAAAAAAGGAAAAAATAGATATGCGAATGGTGAAGAAAAGAAAAGTCGATGCGGATTTCTTCCTCGCCCCAAGGATAAAAAATAAATATTTTCAGCTTTTTTCTATCGCGTTATAAATTCAATAAAAGTAACAAATTTCATCTTGTCAAAAATCTAGAATTCCATTCCGTGGCCAGAAAATATCGTATCAAAAAGTCCATATTCGCTCGACAGGAGGCGAGTATGCTCTTTAATATTACTCTTGCCCTCTAAACTTTTCGTTTTTTCAAAAGATCAGCTTTTCCCCGTATAAACAAAATGTAAATTCGTTCTGTTTTTTTTTTCTTTTTCGAGAAAAACCGAAGGTATGTATATATTTTTTTTTATTGAATTTCAAGATGCGGTATGAGTTGGCGCCCTCTATATACGTCAATAAGCAACTCGAAAAGATAACAGCATCCAAAAAAAAAAAAAAAAAAAAAAAAGAAAACCACAGAATTTTTTTACATTTTAATAAATATTTCTGATGTTATATGCGAGCGGATAGTACCCCCTGTTTTACATTTTGATTTGTGATCTTTTCCTTTTCCCATACCAATCTACATTTATCCACACCTTTCTCTCAACATTTTTCCCCGACTTTGAAGAAAAAAAAGGAAGAAAAAAAGATAAGATGTGTTTTCGGACGTAATTTTAGTTTTTTTAAATTTGGCTGGTTTTTTTTTTTTTCGCTCGCGTCTACTGTAGCAAACGGCTCCCAGAAGTTAGAGTTCCGTTTCTAACGCTAAGCAGCCTAATCAGGTAAGCGTTTCCCATCATTTTGGGCGGAGGGACAATGCTCTGTCTCCATTGGACAATCAATTGTACAGGGTACAATTAATTGTACCACTGGAAATGCTGTATATTTTTGGACTTTTTTCTTCTGCTACCACACTTTTCTTATTGTTTTGATTATTTTTTTGAACACTAAAAATGATGAAAACGAAAAAAAATCCAAAAATATACAGAATTTACGTACGGTGGTACAATTCATTGTACCCTCCAATTAATTGTCCAATGGAGACAGGGCAAAAGATTTTGGAGTTTTGAAGTCACGGGATCATGAATTGATTAGACGGGGCATAGTCGACCGTTAAGGGGTCGTACATATATTACGTAAGCATATTTAGGGGGGGAGGGGGTCCGGTCAATGCTTACGTTTGCTTACGAAGGGGAGGGAAGGAGTCTGTAAAATCTTACGTAAGCATTCATATATATATTTTTTAACCACTGGATATAAAAATCGATTGGAGTAATAAAATAAAAACAAAACAAAACTGAAAAAAAAAAATAAAATAAAAATTTCAAACCATTTAAAATGAAATAAAATCATAAAAAATGAGGAAAATCATAAAAAAACTAAATTTAAAGGGATTTTAAGGAAAGAAAAATATTACGTAATATTAGGGGGGGGGGGGTCCTCCAAAATCTTACTTTGTCTTACAATGGGGGGGAGGGGGTCAAAAACTGTCAAAAAAATGCTTACGTAATATATGTACGACCCCTAACCAGAAAAAAAGGAGATTCAAAAGAGTGTTCGAAACAGCAATCAGAACCGAACCGAACCGAACCAAACTAAAAGAACAGGAACGAACACGAATTTTTCACGGTTTCGAACCGAACAGCACGGGCAAAGTACCCAGAACCCAAAAAACCCAGAACCCGAATCCAGTTCTAAGCCACAAAGGAACTCAAACCCGAGCTCGAACTGTAGCGTAGTGGAACCGGATCGAAGTTCAAATATTATAGGAACCGAACATTAAGTGAGACCGAAGCGGATCCAAAACCCAAAGTGGGTATTTGCAAGAAACCGAACTCAAAATAATCAAATTTTTGGCAAATATGCGTTTTTTTTTTGTTTGTTAAAAAGCAGCAAAATCTGTTACTTTTAAAGATAAAATCGGCTTTTTTACGAAATGTAGAACCTAACCAAATCTAGACCGGTAAAAAAAAAAAGAAAGAAAAGAAAGAAAACTCAGCCGAAACTCAACCCAGTTAACAAAAAAACCGAACCGAACCGAACACCGGTCCTTTAAAAAGATGATGGAAAAAAACCGAACCAAGAACCCGAACCGGTTCTAACCCACAAGAAATTCAAAACCGAACCGAACCTGAACCTTAAACTGTAGTGAAATCGAACCGAAACAAACTTTAAATATTACAGGAACCGAACATTAAGTGAGACCGAACCGAATCCAAAACCCGAAGTGGGTTTTTGCAAGAAACCAAAATTAATCAAATTTTTTGCTAAAATGCAGCTAAACCTGTTATTTTTAAAAATAAAACCGGCTTTTTTTTACGAAATGTTGAACCAAACCAAACCTAGACCGGTTTTTTTCCATCAAAAAAAAAAAAAAAAAAAAAAAAAAAAAGGAAACTTTACCGAAACTGAACCTAGTTATCAAAAAAACAGAACCGAACCGGGAACCGGTTCTTTAAGGAGAAAACCGAATCCAGCCACGAACAGGTTAAGCCACAAAGAACTCAAAACCGAACCGAATCCGAACCTCAAATATTACAGGGACCGAACATTAAATGAGACCGGAGCGGATCCGAAACTCGAGGCTCGTTTTTGCCAGAAACCGAACCAAAAGTAATCAAATATTTGGCAAAAATGCAAAACCTTTTTTTTTTTTTTCAAAAAACAGCAAAATCTGTTATTTTTAAAAATAAAACCGGTTTTTTTTACAAAATGTAGTACCAAAGGAAACCTAGACCGGTTTTTTTTCTTAAAAAAAAAAAAAAAAAAGAAAGGAAACTCAACCGAAACTCAACCCATTTAACAAAAAAAAACAGAACCGAACCGGCAACCGGTTCTTTAAGAAAAAACCGAACCCAGAACCGGAACAGGCTCTAAGCCACAAGGAACTCAAATCCGAACCGAACCCGAACATCGAACTGTAGCCGAACCTCAAATGTTACAGGAACCGAACATTAAGACAGATCGAATCGGATCCAAAACCCAAAGTGGGTTTATGCAAGAAACCGAACCAAAAGTAATCTGGCAAAAATGCCAAAAGTTTCTTTTTTTCTTCAAAAACAGCTAAACCTGTTGTTTTAAAAATAAAACCGGCTTCTTTATGAAATGTTGAACCGAACCAAACCTAGACCGGTTTTATTTAAAAAAAAGAAAAGGAAACTCAACCCATTTAACAAAAAAACAGAACCGAACCGGGAACCGGTTCTTTAAGAAGATGATAGAAAAAACCGAACCCAGAACCTTAGAACCTTAGCCTTAAGGAATTCAAACCCGAACCTCGAATTGTAGTGGAACCAAACCGAAACTCAAATATTACAGGAACCGAACATTAAGTGAGACCGAACCGGATCCAAAAAACCCGAAGCGGGTTGCAAGAAACCGAACCAAAAGTAATCATATATTTGGCAAAAATGCGGTTGTTTTTGCCAAAAACAGCACAACCTGTTACTTTTAAAAATAAAACCGGCTTTTTTACGAAATTTTGAAATTAACAAAATCTAGACCGGTTTTTTTCTTAAAAAAAAAAAAAAAAAAAAGAGCCAAAAACTCAAGCCAATTAACCTAAAAACCGAACCCTAAACCCGTTCCTACACCACTATTCTGAAAAAAAAAAAAAAAAAAAACCGAAACCGGCCAAACCGAACTTTATAAGTCAAACATGAAACCGGAACAGACCCCGAATCGCATTTTTTTGAGGTGGGTTTGCCAGCACCGGTTTAAAATAGTGAAAAATATTTGAAAATTTCAGGAAATACCTCCCGATTATTTAATGTAAAAGATTTCATACCGGCGCCGGACCAACCGGGAGTCGGTGTGAACCGTAAACCAATCAAAGAAATTGAAAATATTGCGCCCCCCCCTTCCCTCCGCAATATCGGAAATAAATATTCATTAAAATGTTGCGCCTATTGTTACAAAACTGCGTCCGAACGCTTGAACGCCGTATTGTAACGCTAAGCGCAAAGAAAACATGAGAAACAAAATAATTTTTTTTTTTTTTTGAGGATCTTGTTATTTAGAAATGAAATTCAATGAGTTTGTTTTCAGAGGATGATTTCCCGGAGTATTATGAAGTTTTCAAAAAACCAAAAAACAATTTCATTTGGCAACATGTGCATTTGTTTTATTTCATTGAATTGTTGATGGGGAATAATATTTTGGGGGAGGGGGAGGATTGTTTTCTGAGAGTTTTTCTTTTTTTTTTTTTTAAAGAAAATTTCGGTTTATCTCCTTCTTTTCTTTTCTTTTCAAAAGCTCGTAATTCGTGTTTTTGATTCTCGGCCTCGGAATTTTATTCCATTTTATCATTTTCCTTTTTATGTTCTTTTTATTGAACTTCGTTTATTCGATATCATAGATTTAACTTTTATATCATCTAGAAAACTTTTCATTTCATTACTTTTTCTTTATGTCAGAGAAGGACTTTGTTACAAGGATGAAATATATCTATACCCGCCCCTTCCATTTTCGGGAAAGCCAAGTCTTCCAGGAAATATATAAAAAAGGATTTCTTTATAAAAAAAATAAAATAAATAAGCTTCTTACGATTAAAATGATTTTTACTGATTTTTTATACATAACTGCTTTACATTTTTTTTTTCTTTTAGTAAAAGTCTGAAATGTTTTTTTTATTATTTTTTTTATACACATTTACAACACTCAAAAAAATTTACAAAATTTCTCACTTTCTCACATTAATTTTTTTTTAATTAAGCTTTGGCAAAAATTCATACGTATCATTAAAACACACTAGCTTTGCGATGCCGATAAAATATTTTTTTTAAAATTCTTCTCCCCTAAAATTTCCAGCCGACATTCCATTTTTTTTTATCACTAAAATTGCACTGTTTTTTTCATTAAATTACATTAACATTTTTGTTTAAAATTTGCTTTTCGGCATTAACGAACTAAGCCCCGGTATTAAAAAAAAAAAAGAGCAGTCTAAAATTTTAAATCTCATTGCCTCCCTAATTCCTCTTGCTCCGCTAATTCACGTCTAAGTCTACTAGCCGCAGAATTTCTGCCTAAATCGTCTTCGTCCCCTGAGAGATCGTCATTCATGTCTGCGTGTTGCTCGTCCTGCTTACGTTTCGCCGTTGCCATTTCCGCCGCGTGTTTTTTCCTCCATTTCGTCCTTCTGTTTTGGAACCAAACCTACAAAAAAGAAAAAAAAATTAATAATAAAGATGATCGGTTTGTTGTTAGATTTATGTAATTAGAATGATAAAAGAAAAAAAAAAAAGGTCCCCTTTGGGTGTTTTTTTTTTCTTGTTTCGTCATATCGGGTTTGATTGATCGGACGTGGTTTTAATAAAGCCACCATATGTGACCACACTCCACGCATTTCCACAACGTTTTCAATATCCCTCATATGGTTATTGTTGATTCAAGGAAAAAAAAATGATAAATAAAGTTTTGATTGGGAATTCTCCGGTCGAGAATTTATCGACAAACAACTGAGAATAAACCTGAATTTTAGTGCGGTAGGTTTTTTTTTGATTGAACATGTTTTGCAATATACTTATTTTGGAGTTTATTTGTTTTGGAAGGAGCGACATTCACTGTTGAGCATCTTTGGTGAACACGTTAGACGAGCATTTTTATCAAACATGAAAGAAGAAAGCCGCAGTTCTTTTATAGAGCTTCCAAAGGGCGCAATTTCACGCCAAACGTGTTCGGCAAACATGTCGGACAAATTTTGTTTTCGATAAAAAGTGGTGAACATGTTCGGTGAAACTGTTGGACAAACATTTTCACCCAACATGCAGGGAAAACCCCCTATTTAACCAGTGACGCTTTTTTAAGCATGTTGAGTGAAAATGTTTGTGTTTGATAAAAGTGGCGAACATTTTGGGCAAACGTTTCAACATAACAGGCTTAAAAAACCGTCACTGCTTATATAGAGCTTCCTTAACATGTCGGGGAAAATGTTCGATGAAAATGTTGCTCCAACATGTTCGGGAACATGTTCACCATTTTTTATCAACACATGTTCGCCCAAGATATTCGCCAAACATGTTCGGCGAACATTTTGGGCAAACATCTTGGTTTTGGATAAAAGTGGCGAACATGTTCGGAAACATGTTGAAAAAACATTTTCACATAACACGCTTAAAAAACCGTCACTGCTTACGTAGAGCTTTCCCAACATGTCGAGGAAAATATTCGACGAAAATGTTTGTTTAATGTTCGCCGAACATGTTCGGAGTGAAATTGCGCCCTCATTTTCACCGAACATGTTCAAAACAGCCTCATTGCTTATATAGAGCGCCATTACATATTAAGCAAAATTTCGGTTGAAAATGTTTGTCCGACATGTTGGACATTTCATGTTTGGACATTCAACATGTTCGGCGAACGTGTTGAACATGTTTCGAAGCTGTACATTAGCAGTGACAATTTTTTAAGCATTTTATGTGAAAATGTATGTCCAAAATGTTCGCCCAACATGTACGCCACTATTATCAAACAAAAACATTTTCACTCAACAGGCTTAAAAAAGCGTCAATGCTTATGTGGAGTTTCACCTGCATGTTGGGAAAATGTTTGGTGAAAATGTTTGTCCAACATGTTTGCCGAGCTTGTCTGGCGCGAAATTGCGCCCTTACAATGCGCCATTTTTATCCAACACCCAAATGTTCGGCGCTAAAACATGATGCAGTAACATGTTAGAAAAACATGTTGTTCAACTTGTTGCAGTGATAGAAACATGTTGATGAGTAAAAACGTGTTGCACAAGGGCGCAAAATTTACTATGGAATGTTGAACCAACATGTTGTACCAGCTTGTTGGACCAACATGTTTCACAAACGAACGAATCGACTAGGATGCAAATTCACTATGGAATGTTGGGCCAACATGTTAGTACAACAAAGGAATGTCTAAGGGAATGTTGTACCAACATGCTGTCCCAACTTGTGCCAACTTGTCGGACCAACATTCTACACTAATTTCGGTGTAGGGGTGCCAATTCACTATGGGATGTTGGATCAACATGTTGGTCTAACTTTTTGTAGCAACATGTTGTACCAACTTATTGGACCAACATTCCACACTAATTTCGGCGTTGGAGTAAATTCCGCAACAGTCAATTCCATCGTTTGTCAAACATGTTGGTCCAACTAGTTGTACTAAAATGTTCGTCAACCTTTAGATGGTGAATTTAAAAAACTGAATAATAAAAGATAAAAATTTGTAAAGCTGCAACATGTTGAACAATATGTAACCGTAACATATTACTGCAACATGTTCCAGCTTGAAATTTCGGCCGAAGATTTCCCTCAACTAGCATGTTTAGGGTACCTCTAAAAAGTATTGCGGCCAAGACAACACTGACCAAATGCTTCCAACATGTTGGATGAACATGACGAATACGATAAACATAAACATATTTTCGTTCGCCCAACATGTTCCTATTAATTGAATTTGTTCCCTTTTAGACACAACACGCTGAAAGAAAAAGCTGCTAATACGTAATCTAACACGTACAGGAAAATATTCGCGAAAAACGCTAATTTCGCACGACATGTTCATCCTGAAAATTCCCATCTTTAAGAGATCGACCGAATGTCGAATCTCACGGAGAAAAATTTTCACACTTTCTCAATCTCACTAATCTCTCAATAAAATTTTAACCGAGTTCCTTGGAATAAATTATTCTTCCGAAAAACCCCCACCCTCCGAAACCCCCCCTCATTTCGAAAGGAATAAAACGCTTGATTTTTCGTGTAATTTACTTCCCGCTACGTAAAACAGGAAAAGGAAGGAAAATTTCCCCGAAATCCTCTCTCCTCCCTCCTCCCGACTCCTGAAATGAATGAGGTAAAAGAGACTATAGAGAGATATTACGATTTAAATTTTGTTTATCCCCGAGCCTGCGGCGTTGCAAATTAATTGCTTTTAGTCTCTTTCCTTCTATTTCGTGTTCTCATTAATGTTTTCTTTGACTTCATTTTATTTTCAACTTTATTATATAATGCGAGGGAAGAAGGAAAAAAAAACACGGATGAAAATCTGGAAGTTATTTTTCGAGATGGGGAAGGAAAAAAAAAAATCGGGATTTTCATTAACGAGTTAATTATTCGAAAACCCGAATCGATCCAGTGTCAATTAAATTTAGCTAACGATGTAGTTTCGAAGCTGATGAAAATCACTATTTTATATGAAGTGAATAATTCACTATTCCAAAACAGGCGGGATGGAAAACAAGAACCGTTTATTGTCCGAGGCGGAAACATGTCATTAGCCACTAATTCCCTCTTTTTGCTGATTCCTAGGTATTAATGACGGGGAAAACCGGACCGAGAACCGAGACCCGCCAACTCCATCAAAAACGCGTTTCAAGTTTTTTTTATTTTTTTTTTTTTTCGCGGGCGAAAAAAAAAAAATTGTAAAATTCAAAAGTGAAAATGTTAATCTCTCCATTTACAAGGAACCGGGATATAAATTTTCCCTGGGTCTTCGACCCCCGACATTAAAGTATCCCGAAGAACAAGAGAAAACCCTCTACTAGGCGAGAGAGAGAGTTTTACAGGCGGAGAAGGGGAAGGAAAGAAAAAAAGAAAAAAAAAAGAAAGGAAAGCGCTATCCCCTCGGGTTAAAAAGAAAAGAGGAACGCATTAGGTGAACATAAGTGAAAGAGGGAAAACCCGGAAAGCGAGGACTCTCGAACCCCGTAAGCTGACGCCTTATCGTATAACTTAAATAGAGTCGGATTAAATTCGGTTAAATTGTAGAGTGAGGAAGCAGGGAGTGTTAGAATCGCTGAAGGATTCTCAGATAATTAGTTATGTAATTTAGAACATGATTAGACGAGGCCAATGGCTTAACTAAGATATTAAATGCCCGTTTCATTCGATATCTGACTCGATTTGCATTCCGGTCGTGCTTTGCATTTGGATTACATAACGGAAACGGATATAAGAGATTTGATTTCCTCGAGACTGGCGGGCTGTGTACTTTGCTTTTCAAGTCACGTGATCCGGATTAATAACTCGTGTACGGCGCTACGTAACTAATATCGCAATTTCTGCGTGCTTTTACTTCGGTTTATAATGCACATTTTAGCCTTTCTAGATCGATCCCCGATACCCAGAGTTTTGAACCCCGGCTCATCCCACGCCCTTCCTCATCCCCCCATCTCCTTTCCGACACAGAGTTCGAAGGAGAGAATATAACTTATCAATCATGATGGCCTGACTTATCGTAATGGAAGCAAAATTTAGTGGCTTTTTTTTTTTACAAAATATAAGCTAATTTTTTAGAATAGTGATTCGGGTAATTTACATGAATCTTATCAATACTATTTTCATTTCCAAGGATTTGGGTTTTTTTTGGGAATTGTTTGGTTTTTTCCCCCACAGTTCTCAAATAATTTGAAAACTTGGAAAATTGGGAATACCGATTTTAAAAATTTCGAAATTCCGAGAATCGGGAAATCCGAGATTTTTAAAATATAGACTTCCGGAATATTGAAATTCCTGCCAGAAAAATCTCGAGATTTCTCGAGCAGCAACTATCGATCAAAAACCATGGGCATTTCTCGGAAAATCCCTTGTTTTCTTCTTACTCATCTCCAGGGCGCAATTTCACGCCAAACATGTTTGTGTTTGATAAAGTTGGCGAACATGTTCGACAAACATTTTGGACAAACATTTTCACATAACATGTTTAAAAAACCGTCATTCTTATGTACAGCTTCCTTAACATGTTGAGGAAAATGTTCGATGAAAATGTTTGTATAACATGTTTGCCCCTTTTTATCAAACACAGACATGTTTGGGGTGAAAGTGCACCCCTAGAACGAAAACATGTTTATCGTGTTCGTCATATTCATCCAACATGTTGGAGTTGGACATATTGACAACACCCCAATTTGTCATGGCCGCAATATTTTCTAGAGGTTCCCCGAGCATTCTAGTTGAGGGAAATCTTCGGCCGAAATTTCAGGCCGAAACCTATGTTGCAGTAACATGTTACGGTAACATGTTCAACATGTTGCAGCTTTATCATTTTTATTTTTTATTATTACATGTTGCGCAACATGTTATAACATGTTTATAACACTGCAACAAGTTGAACAACATGTTTTAGCAGGAAATTTCGGCCTTACATCCCAAACTGACGCCGAACATGTGGGTGTTGGATAAAAATGGCGGGGTTCCCTACCATTTTTCCTCAACACCAAATTTCCTAAATATAAATTTCCTAATCTAATTTTTCCTAAAATTATTATTCCTAGGGTGCAAATTCATATGGAATGTGGGGCCAATATGTTGGTACAACATGTTAAACCAACATGTTGGACCAACATTCCTCACGAATTTCGGCGTAGGAGTAAATTCTGCAATAGTCGATTCGTTTGTTTGTCAAACATGTTGGTACAACAAGCAGGTCCGACAAGTTGGTACAACATGTTTGTTCCATTTGTTGTACCAACATGTTGGTCCAACACTCCATAGTGAATTTGCACCCTAATTGTTTAAAAATAATATTTCTAATGCCATTGAAATTTTAACCCTATATTTTTGGGCGGCGAGCACATAGACTTTTGACGTTTAAATGAATCTAACCACACATTCTTCTCAAGCAAATACTTTTATTTTACAAAAAACAAAATCCCTAAAATTATTCATAAAATATTAATACTTGGGAAATAATATTATATCAGTTAGAAAAAGAAATTGAGTTTCAAACCGAACCCGAAAAAAATTCAGAAAATTTTCGAGCTAAAAGGCGTTAGGAAAATTAATTAGGAAATTTGTTTTTAGGAAAATTAATTTTAGGAACTTTAATTTTTAGGAAAATTAATTTTAGGAACTTTAATTTTTAGGAAAATTAATTTTAGGAACTTTAATTTTTACGAAAATTAATTTTAGGAACTTTAGCATTAGGAATGTTATTTAAGGAAACTTTGAAGGGGTCGTACATAAATTACGTAAGCACATTTAGGGGGGGGGAGGGGGTCCAAATTTAACATCTTACCCATAAGCTAAGCATAGGCGAAATGGGATAAAGAGTGCAAAAAGGGCCTAACCCATGCTTACGTAATTTATGTACGACCCCGAATAAGAAAAATTGTCGGAAACGAGTTCAATTGATTTTGGATGAGTTAAGACGATTAATGTAAGGAGAAGCGATAATTGCTTGGAAAACTAGAATAAAATAAATTATAATTACCAATTAAGTTTAAAACCACGGTTTTGTGCAAAATTCTAAAGCGAAACGAAGGGGAAGAAGGTATGAGATAAGACCTTAGTAACGATGACAAATGACGATCAGAAGTAAAGCGAAGGGAGGCCACAACTGGTATGGTGGGAAAAAAAATGACGACGTATTATTTGAATCTTCTCTTATTCGTAAATCCTAACGAATATTTTCGGAAAATGATGGGGAGGGAAAGAAAGGAAGAATATTACACTCATTTCGATCCGAAAAATCTCCTCAAATCAAAAGGAAAAATATAAAAAAAAAAAAAAATCCTCGAAGAAAAGAAAGTATTAAGCAAATGTAAAGCATGTAATTTTAACCCCACCACACAGCTGCAAGGCTCTAAATTTGAGTTTAATAAAAGTTAAGAGCACATCACGTTGATTCTCGTCGGGGATGCTACCGTAGAACGGAACTTAATGATAAATGATAGTGCAGCGCATGATTAAAGCTTCCATGATGTAGTGGCTTCATTGAACGCAACTCCCGAGACTTTCCACGTTATTTTGCTCCCATTATTTTAATCCCAGTTTTAAACACCCGAAAAACGACGTTTTACCCCGAAATTAATTAAAATTTCAGCTCGTCGCGAATTTTTTTTTTCTTTTTTTTTTTTTTCAAAATTTATATTGTAAAATATTTTGTTTCATTTTCTCGGATCCGACCTTTGTGCCTCTTCGCTTCATCTCCCCTATATTTCCTCGTCGATAAATCAAATGAAGGTAGGACAATAAGCTTAGTAAAATATTGTGTCAAACGCTCGTAGTCGGAATCGCTTCTTAAACGCTCTTAATTACCCTTTCCTACCTTTTAATTACGAGGAGCACCTGAGCACTTTGCTCGGGTGACGATTTTCATTTTATCCGTCAAAAACTTACACAATTTATATTGATACCATTTTTTTTTTTTCGAAAAAAAAAGAAAAAAAAATTGGAATATAATTGATAGCGTGAAAAAAAAACGTTTTTACGTGTCATGTTATTTTCGGTACAACATTTTTTCGGGGGAAAAAATAACATTTAAAAAAATAAAAAAAACAGCAGTGTCAATCGGAAAATTAAAATGCAATTTTTTTTTTTTCGCGAGCTGCAGCAGATGATAGTTTAAAAAAAAAAATAATTGAATGACAAAAATGCGATATTATATGTACGAGGAATAGAAGGATTTATAAATGATTTAAAATCGGCCGGGGTCCTGGTGTAACACCCAATCGCATTTGCGATACATTCTGATATCATGTAGTCAAACGTTTTTAAAGAATAACGATAAATCAAAAAAACCTTGTTCATGAATTGAATTAATTTTTATTAATTGAAATTTTATCGCGGCTCAATTCGTCAAAAAACAATCCCGTTTCTCATTTATTTTATTCTCGTGTTTTGTAATTATTTGATTCTGTCGGGGCTAAATGGGATTTTTTTTCCCTCCCCCCCGTCATAATCTAGATAGGTGCGACACGGCCATTTTTTCGCATTCGACAAGAGAAGGGAATACAAAAAAAAGGAAGGATTATTGTCAGCGGGAAAATTGCTTTCCGATTTTTGAAAAAAATTTAAATGCTACGTAAGCTTGATTGGACTATTTTTGACCCCCTCCTTCTATTAGACATATATTCGTCATTCTTTTCCCTCCCCTCATCCCCTCGCCCTCAAAACAGGAAGGAAAAAATTCTGAATCCGGACTTATTTTAACTACAAAATTAATTCGGTTTCCTACCAATGTTCCTAAAATTTGTTTGGTGGAGGTAAAGATGTTGGGGGCAAAATTATGTATAATTTATATATAAATTATATATATTTTAAACATTTTTTATATATAATTTGCCCCAACATATTTATTTTTTTTATAAACATTGCTTTCCCTTTAATTTATTTATTTCAATAAAAATTTAAATAATTTGTCGGAAAAAAAAACCTAAAAACTACCTACTTTTTTCAAGAAATGAAATTTTTTTTGTATCGGTTTTTTACAATATTCTTTACAAGTTTTATATTTTTTTTACCAGTTTTAAGCCGTCTCCACTTGCAATTAATCCGAAGGTCGGATTAGATCATCGGATTAATCATAAGTGGAGACAAGGCTTAGAAAAAACGGTTTAAAAAAAATAGAAAAAATGGATTAGAAAAAATATTTTCAGAACAAATTAATTAGCGAAAGCGTTTTTAGGAAAAAAAAATTTGGAAATTTTTATGAAAATGAACTGGAAAATTTTCTATTTAGGGCAGTCTCCACTTGATAACGTTAACCGCATTCGCGTTATCCGCCTTCTCGATGAACGTAATCGCACCGGAAGTTTTGTGGATCTTTTACCACGATTTTTTTGATCATCTTCTGCTTTTTTCTATTTACAAACATTAAAAATGGCGGTTTTGAAAGATGTTTTTACGGATTTAAAAAGAAAAATTTTAATTCGGGCATGGGGAAGACAATAAATCTGTTCCAAAACAAATTCTGGGTAAGCCAATTTTGTATACTTAATGAAATATACGGTACTCTTTTTATGCCACAAACGTTTACGGGAGCAAAACCTGCAAAGTACTTCCGGTGCGATTACGTTAACCGCGATGACGGACAACGCGAATGCCGTGAACGTCATCAAATGGAGACTGCCCTTTTAGAAAAAATAAATTTGGGAAAGTTTTTAGAAAAAATGAATTGTAAAAATTTGTTTTTCGGAAAAATAAATCTGGAAACGTTTTTAGGAAAAATGAACTGGGAAAATTTCTCTTCAGGAAAAATAAACTTGGGAAAGTTTTTAGGAAAAATGAATCGGAAAAATTTATTTATAGGAAAAATAAATTTGAAAAATTTTTTAGGAAACATGAATTGGGAGAAATTCTTTTTAGGAAAAATAAATTGGAAAATCTTTCTAGGAAAAATAAATTTGGAAAAGTTTTTAGGAAAAATAAATTGTGAAAATTTGTTTTTAGGAAAAATAAATCTGCAAAAGTTTCATAGGCAAAATGAACTGGGAAAATTTATTTTTAGGAAAAATGAATTGGGAAAATTTGTTTTTTGGAAAAATAAATCTGGAAACGTTTTTAGGAAAAATTTCTGTTTAGGAAAAATTAATTCGGAAAAATTTTTAGAAAAAATGAATTGTGAAAATTTGTTTTTGGGAAAAATAAATTGGGAAAATTTCTTTTTAGGAAAAATGAATTGGGAAAATTTCTTTTTATAAAAATAAATTTGGAAAAGGTTTTAGGAAAAATGTATTGGGAAAATTCCTTTTTAGGAAAAATAAATTAGGAAAAATGTTTTAAAACCAATTTCTCTTTTTTAGGTCCTTCTGCGGTTAAGATTGTAACCTCTAACGCTGTGTTTCCGAAATTAATTTTTTTAAAAATGTCCGGAAATGTATTTGGCCTAAATGAATTTCTACAAAAAATCAAAGAAAGATTCTTTGAAATTCGTGGAGAAAAATATTTTTACAAAATTATAAGTAAAAGTTACTTTGTCGCAATAATCGCAGCAAAATGTGGTCAGTTTGAACACCTCTACTCTCCTTGGTCAACCTTTTCCCTAACAAGAACTTAACATTCAAGTGCTGACTAATTTAATATGACGTCAAAAAAAAAAAAAAAAAAAAAAAAAAGCCTTGCCATCTACTTTATTAGAGCTCGAGGCAAATTATATTCAATGACCTTCTGTTAAAACCTTTCTGCTCCCATCATCTCCAATGAAAAATAACTCGACGCCATATTTCTAAATAAATCACGGATCAACGTTAAACCATGTGGAGGATATCCTTTTCCGTAAAATATAGTTGACATCATTAGGGGAAATTCGCTGACATGAAAATTAATTTTCTAAGACGTTTTTGGGGTCATGTTAAATAATAATACTTTGTCGTCTTCATTTGTTTCCGTTAATTAATCCGAAACGTCTAATTCAACTCAAACCTCCTGCCCCACCCCCCCCCCCAACCCCCTTTCCCGGTTTTCGCAAAGTTTAAAATTTTCTGAGCAGAGATTTTAATCATTCTCTATGGCTCATGGTCTCGGAGAGGGTTTCGTCCGCGGGAAATTGATGAACTTTTGTTATACTTTCTTTATTAATAATATAACGTTTTCGGAAACCCCTAAACAACATGATAAATTGTTCTGTTACGCTAGTAAAATTTTGGGCTTGATCCCTTTTTTGGAAATGGATGACTCGGATCAAGCGAAACGACATATGTTTTCGTCAATCTGAATAAGGAAATCAGAGTGAAATGTGAGAACTAAAATTTTTTTTTGCTTTCATATTGCCGTTGGAAACAAGATTAATTATGAAAATTGATAGTCTAAGTCCGCATTTCATGTTTATGAAAAAAAACTTTTTTACCATGCAAAAAAAAGGTGACGTCACGGTGAAAAATCAAATTTTTGTCATCAGGCGAGAACATATTCCAGGGCAATTTTAAGATATTTTCGACGTCAATATGACATCAAATAAATGTGGTCGACAGTACTTTTGACTTTATGATGTCTCACGGACTTCAGATTGACGTTATTTTGTAACAGTTATATGACGAATGATAAAGTTCGTACGAAAAAGTAATGCAAAAATTGCATAAAAGTTTTGCAATTTTTGCAAATTAGTGCAAAAACTTCATATTAAGAATGTATTATTTTTGTACGCAAGAAAAGTGAGTTATAAATCCGACCAATACGTTATAAAGACTTATAACAAGATTACAAGTTTTATCATCCTGTTATAACGTATTGGCCGTATTTATAACTCACTTTTTCTGGAGTATCATTTATACAATGATTTGGACATGCATAATTTTTACAAAATGTATGCATAATTTTTTTAAGCATGAAAATCTGGATATGCATAATTTTTGCGTAAGCACGTATATCATTTTTTTATAATTTTTTTTTATAATTTTAATTTTTTAATATTCAAAGTTTTCTCCATTTTATGCATACTTTTTTTTTGCATAATTTATGCATAATTGTATTGGTGGATGAAAAAAAAAAATTCCGATAAACACGGTTAAGTTCTTTATACATAATTTATGCATTTTTTCTGCATATCCAATTTTTGTATAATTGATATATGATTTTTACGCAATTTATGCATTTTTTTTTTTTTTTTTTTTTTTTTTTTTGTAAGGGAGGTCATAAACGTTTGACGTCATTTTGACGTCAAAAATCTGGTAAAATCTTCCTAGATCATGCTTGACAGCGCTGTATTTACTGTATTTCGCAAAACCGGCGCCATTCAACGAATCTAAACAATTGAGCTTTTGGTTCTATTGAAGCAGCACATTTAGGTCAAATCTTACAGGCGCACCCCAGAAAATTCGAAAATCCGGTGGGTTGGTCCGGCAATGATGTCTGACAAAATATTTTTGTTTATGCACAAAACATTCTAAGCTGCTTTTATTACGTCTACTTTTATGTCTAAAGTCTATAAAAGACTTAAGACATACTATAGTAGACGTCTTTATGACAGTCGAAACCGGTTATAACGAATTTGAAGGTACTGGGAAAATTTGTTTGTTACATTCTGATTTCGTATTTTTTTTTAAGTTTCCTTAAGCTTCATTCGGTCCACATAAATTTTTTCTGTTGTTTTTCCCAAAAGTTAAACATAAACAAAAACAACATAAGAATTATGTTGACGTACGTATGTTGATTTTGACATAACATTTTTTACTGTGTAGGGATAACTAGGGTGCAAAAATTGAATAGGAGTCTAAATAACGATTCTTTTGATTACTCGACTCGGAATTTTGAATTTTTTCGAGGTGTTTTACGCGATTCAAATTTGACTAAGTTTTCCCGATTTTCCTCCTTCATAAAAAGTAGGTTTATTTTATGGGGTAACTAAGATAAATTTTAAAATAATATATTTTTGTCATCATTTAGGGGTTGCTCAACGTCGATATAGGCGACTCCTCCCGGAAATTTTATATGCGACCTGTTAATTTATTTTAAAAAAGTACAGGGCTTATACTTAAAAGTTAGAGAAGCAGAGAGAGATCCGAGATACAGGAATTTTTCCGGTGCGTTTAAAATTAGTCTCAGCTCAAAAACCCATAGAGTTTTTAGAAAAATAAGATGTCCCCTGGATCTTTGTGGTGGTGAGAAAACCAAGTGAGTTCGGCCAAAATAAGTTTTTATCCTTCTGAATACCTCTTTTTACTTGGCCTACAGCGAATGATTTTCGGACCTAAAAATCCTACAAAAACGGGACCTAAAAAACCTAAAAATGACCTAAATTTTTAATTTATGTTTAGACATGGTGGACATCCTTAAAAAAATTAATATCAAGGAGGGGGGAAGGGGCTTGCAAGACAGCAGGCACCCTCAAAAAATATTTTAGCTGGCGCCCTCTAAAATTTCTAGTCCGCGCTTGTAAAAGAAAAACTAATTTTTTAAGCCCATAAATAAATTTTTTTAAAAATGTTTTTTTATTTTTACGAATTTTTGTTCGCTACATAGTGATGGCGATAAGTTTGAAACATATCGATAAGCCGACATGTCGATATTTGAAATTTCCGATAACGATATGTTTTTACGATATATCGCCAAAAATGATCGATATATCGATATGTTTTTCGTAAATATTATGTGATACTCAATTTTTACTTTAAAATTTCCATAATGGAAAAAGGGAAATTATATAAAAAAATATACTCCTAGAGCTGTTAAAAACTGAAATTAAAAATAAAAATTTAAAATTTCCTTAAAGTCGAAATTCAAGATGGCGGAGGAGTAATTCTCAAATACTTATATCTTGAGTCTTAAGTCAAATAAAACGGTGAAACATTGGCAAAGAGTTATAAGATTGCTAATTAAAGGGTGACTGGCCAAAATGACAACGTCCAGGTCCAGAAGAAAAGGGGAAATTAATGATTCGACAACTTATCGAATTGCTTCATTATCGAAAATAAAATTTATTGATATATCGATATATCGAATTCCTCAATGTCAAAAAAAAAATTCCGATAATTTTTCTTTCGATATATCGATTTATGGATAAATTACCTCCATCACTATCGCTACAAACGGGAGTTCGTTATAAGCGGGTTCGACTGTACGTCGCCTTTTTCGATCGGGAATGACTATGATGGTCTCCGATCATCGTCACGAGAAGAAAAATAACCTAACGAAAACAAAATCAAGAAGAAATTCAAAACATAAAAAAATCGAACAAAATGAACAACAGAATTTCGGTTTGAACCGCCCCCAACTGTTTTTACGTATATTTCGCAGATCTGTTTTAACGATATGGCGTCCCCTTGCATTTCATTGGGAGATAAAATTTCCAGGTGCACTCGGTTTAATCGTTATTTACCCTCCAGGCATCCGTGTTTTCAATCTCACACTGTGAAGTAGTCGCAAATGCGGTTTGATTGGTTCCACGAGTTAATCCGTATCGAAACGTCTCCATTAAAAGACTTGTTCTTTATTATTAGCCTGCCAACCCCCCCCCTCCCTGCCCCCCCTTCTTTCTAGTTGCGGTAGGTCCCGCGAGAAGAAGAAACTGGGACTCGAAAAAGAAAAAGGATTTTCTTGGGAGGAAAAAAAAAATGAAAATAAAACGGGATAGGGCATCATCATTCCGGTTAGAAAAGCTAGTGAAAAAAGTTGATAAAGAAATGTGGTGAAGGAGTGTGGGGGATCGGATGATTCGAAAGGGTGGTTCCTGACAGGAGGAAGTAAAAAGGGGGGTTAATTCAGCAAATTGAGTGCTTGTGAATCTGAAATGGCGTTTTATCTATTTAATTTAAGAAGTTAAGGTCTTTGTTGATGTAAGGCATAGTCAAAAGAATCTTCTTTGGATGTGAATATAATATAATAGGATTAAATGCTCCTTAGGGAAGATCGAAAAGGGGTTCCCGGGAGGAGAGAGAGAGGAGAGGAGCCAGGGAGGGGGAGAGAGGGAAGGAGGGGTGACGACGCCATTTATACTCATGTCAAAGAAGAGAACTGCTTTATCAAGTTATGAACTTCAGCTTTCATCAAACCTTAAAAACATAAACATAAGAAATGTTTTTATTTACTTGGACAATCTCTTATAAAAAAAAAAAAAAAAAAAGCAGACGACCTTTTTTTTTTTTTTCGCTGCATGCATAATATGATATTAATGACGCGAAACAAATGATTTTAAAACAGAATGTTTTTCAAGTTTTAATTGCTTTTTCACAAAATTGAAAACTGGGGGGTTAAAAACAGAAACTGCGGTATTTAAATGTGACATTTTACAGAGCGATAATAATCAAAAAAGGCTCGGGGAAGCGATTCATAACTCAATTTTAACGTTTCATCCCGTTATGGGCTCCCATGGAGCGTAGGTGAATCCGAAATAAATTCGAGATTATGCATCAACAATAAAAAAGTCTCTCCATGTCACATTTAACCGCATATCTAACCATTTACCGGCTTTATTCATATTAAGCCAATATCACTCACTTTTTTTTTTAATATGCAAATTTTATTTTTATGTTTTAAAAACAAGAGCTTATCTGAATTCTATCATTTTTTTTTTATTGTTCGCCCCGGTAGTATAAGAGAATCAAAAATTTAGTTTTCCAATTCTCTTTTCATTATTTTGCAAGACAACGATGAGTTAAATTTTTTAAAAAAATTTAACGGTCATTTCTCGAATTGTTTATGATTGCAAAAGCGACATCTGGTGCCCAGAACAGCTTCTAAAGGTAAGGTTGAAAATAATAAAAAATGATTAGGGAGCAGAGTAGTCAAAATAAATGGGTCAAATTGTTTGGGCCGTTTTATGTCAATTTTTAATAAATATACACTTAAGAATACCTGTTTAGCTTATGGTCAAGGAGTATTTCTATTAAAGTGGGTCAAAATAAATGGTTCACTCCAAATTTTCCATCCCAGGACAAAGTTCGGTTTTTTATTTGCTGAAAAAGCGTTTTAGATTTTTAAAAATTTTTTGGGAGGTGCTTTTAGCGAATCTAAGATATTTTAGGCAAAAAAAAAAAAAAGAAAAAAAATGGGGAAAATTTGATTTGAAGCTAAAGTAAAAAAAAATTTCTTATTAGTTAGTCTAATAAAAAAAAATAGTTTGGCTGACTAATATTATTAGCCAACCGATTTTCCACTAATATATTTAGTTAGATTTACTCCTGCGTTTTCTCAGTGTGGCCCCCTTTTTCAATAAAATTTTATCAAAAATCACCAAAATCAAAAACATTTTCTATAATTTTCGCTTTTTTCTAAAAAATTAATCAAAAATTTACAATATTTTGTAAAAAATTTTATCATAAATTTCATTGAAAATGTAAAAAAAAATTTTAACGATCATCAAGAATTTTTGATAAAATTAAAAAAATCTAAAATTTTTATTTTTTTATGTTCGGTTTTCAAAACACCAAGACAACCGGACAACCTGATACGACAAAACCATCATGGTGCGCCCTAAAACGTAGTCCTACGTCAAAAAAAGAAGGAAATTAAAGAGTTTCTGTTCGATATTTGAGCTAAAACCGGTCCTATATTTTTTCAGAAAAATGTCCTTATTTTTTGTTAAGAAGAAACTATGATATCTGAAAATATGTAGAATTAAGGCCCTGTACTAATAATTTTTCGCAGTTGACTTTTAGCGATTTTCCTCATAAGAGCCACTTTAGGAACTAAAAAATTTTAAGTAAATTAAAAATTAGGGGGGAAAAAAGGTTTAAGAACCAACATTTTTACGAAAAATGAATCAGGAATTTTCTATTTAGGAAAAGTAAATTAGGAAAAATGAATCTTTTTCCCTCCGCCAGAAAAATCTAAACATGGGCGAAAAGTTAGCGAACGGGCCTAGGAGGGACTTTTGAACATAGTGAGCCAAGTTTTTAACTCGGCCGAAATAATAAAAAAATAAATACAGGGGTCGTCCATAAAACACGTGAGCATTATTTTGGCCATTTTCGACCCCCTCCCCCCTTCTTAGCAAAGGTTAGCATTTCAGGCCCCCCCCTAAAATTACGTTAGATTTCCGTTACCGCCCCCCTTAAATTTTTTTAAAAAAATTAATATTAAACATTTTAAAAATCTGAAATTTTTCGGAACTTAAATTTAGCAAAAAACAGGTTTTTTTTTTTTTTTTTAACTTAGAGCAAATGCGCCGGTATAATTGAAATTGTTTTTAAAAAGTGAGTTAGGTTACATAGTGTAAGAAAATGAAATTATTTTCATTTTGGCACGTTTATTACATGAGATAAATGCTCACGTTAAATTTGTAAAACCCCTCCCTCCCTCTTGTTAGCAAAAGTTAGCATTTTGAATACCCCCTCCCCCCCTAACGTGCTCACGTATTTTATGGACGACCCCAAAGATGCAGAAACGTCTTCAAAAACGCGGTGAAATATTTTTTAAAATATTAATTGGTCATCGGTCGTTCCCCAGTTGTTTCAACAACGTTCACCTACATTTTTCATTCATTTTTAATATTTTGTTTTTTCTCATGGTTGTACAAGATTAACAAACTGATTCAATTGATTAATCGAATGTTTAACCTAAATACGACACGAAAAATCCCGTGTGAAAAATTAAACGATTATCAACATAAAAATATATAAACCTTATCGGGGGGAAGGGAGGGAAAAACATGGGCTGTTGCAAAGTACATAATGATGTTCGATATTTCGTGATCGGTACGGACAAGAAAACCATTATCTCTCTGCTAAACTTATTCCATTAATCAAAAAACTTTTTTTTTTTTTTTTTTTTTTTTTTTTTTTACGAAATTTTCTATTTTCCCGTTACCCGCTCCCTGAAAGAATATTTTTAAGGATAAGTTAAACATAATTCCCGACTTTATAATTTTTTTTGATAATGTTAAACGGCACTTGTTTTTCACTTCTCATAATTTTCTACTATCTCCATAAAGATAAAAGGGAAAAAAAGGAGGAAAAAAGAAAAGAAAAAAAAAAGGAAAATCCTTTTTTCCTCGGAAAAAAAGACCTTCCTATTTTTAAAAAGCTAAAAGGAAACGGTCAAATAATGTTACGAATTTTTTTTTTTCGACTTTAATGGAGCCAAGGAGGGGGCGGGGTGGTGAACGGAGGAAGGAAAATAAAAAATAAGAAAATTTTAAATCCATAAAAAAATGGATTTTCCGGACTGGGAGGTTAATGAAAGAGGATGAAGTTGAGTTTGCGTTCATCTTGAAGACGTCCGTTACAAACGAACGGACGTTAATTGGTCTCTCTGGGATCATAATATTCTGGGAAAACAAGGAGGAGGGTTCGAGATTAAACCTGACCACAGAGAGTTTTCGTATCACATAATCTCTACGAATTCCATGTTCAGCAGATGGGTTGTCCAAACTTTGGATTCGCCATGTCATTGCAGTAAACCAAATTTGTTATTTCACCTTTACGACCCAAACTTTGGAGGTAAAAAAAAAAAAAAGTAGTCCCTCCTTTTTTTTTATAATTTAATTGTGAAAAAGCGATATCGTTTAATAAGAAACGGGGGCTTTCGTATATTCTAAAATCTCGTTATTTTTTTTACGATCATAAAAAAATTCTTGTTTTTTTTTCTTGTACTTTTTTTTAACGGTCTCCCTTGGCGACCGTCTCTCTAATTAAAAGCATTGTTGTGGGATCGCCGGGAAGTGTTAATCCCCGCTATTGTCATAAGCTCAGCAAAAAGGAAATTTTTAATTATATTAAAGTTATCCCGACACTACAACCCTTTACATTTTTATAAACTTTTAAAAATTTTAATTTTCTCATCAACATTCAGCCGTAAAACTCTAGAGGATAGGAGCTATCAAGCTGAAAGAGGCTTCATACTTCTTTTTGTTTTGCACAAAAAAAAAAAAAAAAAAAAAAGACGGCGGGGAACGTTATTTTTAAGAGGTGGGAGGCGGGAAAAAAAGGGAGGAATTCCTTTTTTTTTTTTAACATGATGACGCGATCGATAAAATATATAACAATATTAAATCGTGTTAAATGATGATAAAGTGAGGTTGCACGAGATTAAAAGCAATACTTAACAGGATGACAAACAAGGATCGCCCAAAGAAGGGGTTTTACGATCAGAGTCACCACCGTTTGACAAATGATCTATCGCTATCAAAATCTTTAATCGCCTTTCACTTGAAAAAAAAAAAAAAGATGGTTTGGAAAAAACTTAAAAGCTTTAAAAAAAAATCCTAGAAATATTCTTGTGTTCTAATTTTTCCCGAAATTTATAGCTTCAACATTCTAAAAGACATGGAATTTGTTAGAGATTAGTTTTCGGTATCCGGATGATTCGTCACAGTTTATTTGTCACGGGAAATTTTTGTCACAAAAAAGTGACAAATTTTAAAAATGTGACCAATCTGCAGCGGTGACAAAAGTCAAAACCGTGACAAATGGCAACATGTGACAAATTCAAAGTATGGCAAGTTACAATCGTGGCAAATTTTTATGGTGACAAAAAAACTGTGACAAATATTCCGGAGACGAATCATTCCGTAACCACATTGCAGCAGAAAATAACAAAATTATCACAAAATATTAATTTTAAGTAAGCGGGCATCACAGTTGTCCTATATGTCCTATATTTTGAGGAACGTCCTATATACGTCCTAAATGTCCCATAAAAGGTCGCAAATGACCTGCCTGTTTGTCTGACAAATGTCTGGCCGCAAATGTCTGACAAATGCCCGCAAATTTTCCGAACAAGTCTCAAAGGGTCCAAACAAAAATTCGGCATGTGACAAATTGTACAACGTGAAATTTTTCCTTGTGACAAATCTACTCGACTGCGACAAAAAATCCCAAAAAACTATTTTCAAAAAACGCATTTCCCCGATGCCTTGTTAATCTTGTGACACAACTAATTGACGTCTACGATCTTTAAACGCACACAAAAAAAAAAAGGAGAAGATTTAATCCCCATTAAGGGCGAAAAATCAATGAGGAAAAATGATACAATTAAAGCCCTAAATAGATCTATTGTTAAAAGCGTTTTAAGTGGCGCGTATCCGAGTTTAACTTTTAAATAAAATGAAATCGGTTCCGCTTCCCCGATGCTGATACGACAGAGGAAGAGGAAGGAGAGAGACAGTTTCATTCGATTAAAACGATATGATACTTAATTGAAAGTATGAAAACAAATTTGCTCGATGGAAGTTTGATTAAATCAACATAGAAAAAGAGAGAGAGAGAGAGAAAAAAAAAAAGATGAAATAAAAGAGGGGAAGAGAAAAAAAATTTAAGGGTAGTTTGATTTGTTTGAAAGGAAGCATGTCATTCGGGACTGACACTGTGTCAAATGTTGAAAAAGTTAGAAAAGCTGCTGTTGCCCTGGACCGATTTAAATGGTGATTGACAGAATCACTGTTACGGATATCACCTTCGGCTTTTGTTGTTTGCAGATGGGAGGGGAAAGGGGGGCGGACGGAGTGCCATCTGCCCTCTAGAGAAATACATTAATTTTTTTTTCCCACTTTCGAAACTTCTTGTTGAAAAAAATTAAACTGGTAATCAGATCCTGTTTTATTTGTTAAAAAGAAATATTAGCAACCGCAAGTTTTGCAAAACTTCAAGGTTTTACAAAATTTACGTTTTTGGCAACAGGACCTAAAAAAGTGGTGTCAATTTGATGGGAGAAATTCAGACTGCAATCGCGTACCATTTTTTTAATAAAACAATTTTGGGATTCAAAAATTGTCAAGCTCTGTATCCCGGGATTAATGTTACAGTCCTATGACTGGCCACTATAATGCACGAAAATCGTGTCTGATCGGTTTACGAAAAATATTTTTCTGGACAATTTCAATTTAACTATCATTTTCCGACATTTCAGCAACAATTAAGCCGATTTCAATATCCTGTAATTTTATCAAAATCAACAAAAATTTGGATTAGGAGGAGAAAAAAATTAGGCTGAGATATGGCGGCATATCCCTACGTAGGACTATGTCTTTGGGGTACTGTCTCAATTTTGCTAATTCAAACAATGAAACGATTTAAAAATTTTAAGGATTTTTTTTTTAAATCGTTTTTGGTCAAAACATTTGAATTTTTTGGGTGCAAATTCACTATGGAATGTTGGACCAACAAGTTGTACCAAATTGTTGTACCAAGATGTTGACAAACGAAAAATTTAATTTAGCAAATTCACTATCAAATGTTGGATCAACATGTTGTACCAACTTGCACCAACATGTTTGGCAAGCGAACGAATCGACTATTGCAGAATTTATTCTTAAGCCGAAATTTAAAAATCGGCCAACAAGTTGGTACAACATGTTGGACCAAGTTGCTGTACCGATTTGTTGGACCAACATTTCACACTAATTTCCGCGAAGGAGTAAATTCTGCAAAAGTCGATTCGTTCGTTAGTCAAACATGTTGGTACAACAAGTTGGTACAATATGTTTGTCCAACTTGTGGTACCAACATGTTAGTCCAACATTCCATAATGAATTTGCACTCCTAAAATTGAATTTAGGAATAAATTCTGAAATAGTCGATTGGTTCGTTTGTCCAACTAGTTGGTACAGCAAGTTGGTACTACATGTTTGCCTAACTTGTGCCAACATGTTGATCCAACATTCCGTAGTAAGTAAATTTGCACCCTTGGGTGCAAATTCACTGTGGGATGTTAGACCAACAGGTTGTACCAATTTGTTGGACAAACTAACAAATCGACGATTGCAGAATTTATTCCTACGCCAAAATTAATGTGGAATGTTGGTCCAACAAGTTGGTACATGTTGGTACATGTTGCTACCAGCATAAATAAAATCCACAAATTTTCAAGTCCTTGCTTTAGCAACTTTAAGTTTCTCGAAAATTTACAAGAAATTTTTCAAGTTCACGCTTTCGTTCATGTCGTCTAATTTTAAAATAAAATTTAAAGTTTATTTCTTGCAAATTTTTAAGAAAATTTTTTGTAAATTTTTTTAGAAGATTTTACTTTAAAAAACCAGCGGAAATTTAAAAAAATGGTTAAATAAAATTTACAAAAAATTTTTTAAGTCCTTGCTTCGTTCATAGGTAGTCTAATTTTACAACTAAAAAATGCCGAAAGTTAAAAAAAATAGTCGAAATATTACTTAAAATTTTCAAGATTAAAATTTTAATATTAAATTAATTAAATATTAATTTTTTGTGCAAACAGACCAACGCCCGGACAGACAGATTCCCCCAGGACCGAGCCCCAAGACGTAGCCCTAGGTCAAAAAAATCAAAATTAAGACAAAAAATTGCAAATTTTGAGACAGAAAACCCTGGGATTACGCTTTTAAAATTCCGGGATTAATACAGTCCAAAAATCGTCAAATATCCTGGGCTTGCAGCCTCTAAGCAGTTCCAACACACGCACGTGCGGTTTTTGACTCGAAAAATTATTCACGACAAACAGGGGTCAATTGAAGCTTAATTTTTCTTTTTCCAATTAAAAAAAATCAAAAATAAAAATCCGAAATAATCCCCTTAGTCAGTGAAAAAAAAAAACATTCAATATCAAAAATGAATATAAAATCTCGTAATGGCTATAAATTAAAATAATCAAGTGCATATGATCTATTTTATGAACACACTTTGCATAAAAATTAAATAATAATCCCGATTTTAAAATGGAAAATATCCTTTATTAGGCCTTGTCAAATCGTTTAATGAACCCATTAAAAATTACATTTGATAACAAATGCCGATAATACAAAATGGCGAGTTTTTTCCCCCTTTCTTTCTTTCGTAAAAAAAAAAAAAAAAAGTAAACCCGGTTCTACTTCTTTTACTTTTCGTTTCTCTCAGGAAAAAAAAAAAAAACGGGATGAAAAACAAGAAAATTAAAGTAAAGTTTATCAGGCTGACACTGTGTAGCAAATGTAGCGAAACTAATGCTGTTTTATGAAATTTAATTTGAAATAATGCTCGACCCTAAAAATGACAGCGAACTAAATTCGACTATATTAAATTATCCGATAGTTATATCATTTAAAATAGCAAGAGGGTCCGTCCGGTTTCCATAAGGAAGGGTGGTTTCACACTTTAAAACTCAACGATCCGAGCTGACACACATTAAGCACAAAAAACTCCAGATTCATTTCGATTTTTTTTTTTTTTTTGTTAAATTTTTGGAAAAAAAATTTTAATTTTTTTCCCCCTTAAAACGATCTTTATTGATATGTAAATGGGGAGACAACACATTCAAAATAAAAAACAAGATAACTACGAAAGCTGAATAAAAAGCAATCTTAACTGGTGCATAAAACATGTCGTATAAAACTCCGTTATAGCTTAAATTTTATCTCTTTTCAATTACATGCAAAATTGAGTGCAGACAAGATACAGCCCGAGATAGAGCTCGCTTATCCCTATCCCTTAGTGTAAAAATATAGCGGGATTTAAGCGTTGTGGGACAAGATCGTGTTTTGTTCTCGTGGTTATCGCGACCTTTCGTCGACGTCGTTTCCCTCGAAAAAAAAAAAAGCTTTTTCCCCTTGTTCCCGCAAGTTTTTTTTTTTTAAAAGCAGTCGTAAAAAAGTTGCAAATGTGTCGGATATTTGTTTGATTAATGCTCGAGTTGAAATTTGAAATATTTTTGCTATGTGCTACTTTCAACAGTTTTTTTTGGAATCTTGAACTGAATTCTCGGAAATAGATCAAAGCGATCCATGCGAAGGAACCATAAGGTAAATGTTTTTTCATTACTCGTAGCAGGAAAGAACCACTTTCCGCTTCGTAAACCATTGCGGAAAGTGAGTTTTTCTGCATAGGGCAAAGCAATGTTAAACCTGTTTATAGAAGACTTTGTTTACAATTTATCAAATCCTTTTCTCTAGTTTTTCTGAACAATTAAGCATTGATTTGTAAAGAAAAATATCTTATTTGACTTAGAAGGACAAATGAGTTTTCCGTTGAGGTTTACTTTGAAAAAATCCTTAATCTCAACGGAAAATTCATTTTCCTCCCTAGGTTTAACAATATACTATTGAAGGTTCCTTCCCCTATTAAGTTTGTTTGGAGAAAAGGCAAGGTAGATAAAAATCGAACGCCATACTTAAATCTGCGTAAGAAAGACCTATCTTATGCTTATAAGGCGGGGGGGAGTAAAATCTTCAAAATTTTATTTTTGTAATGCACACGTGTATTAGAGTCCAAGGGGTCACCAAATCCCAAAATAACTGTTCACCGTAATGCAAAAAAGCAAACCATAGAGTGGTAATGCAAAGTAATGCACGTAATGCAGCGAGATTGCGCCTAATAAAGTGACACTGCAGCTAATGCAAAAGTAATGCAAGTAATGCAAAGCGCAAAGTGCAATAAATGCCAAGGTAGTACAATGCTATGCAAAATTAAGTGTGCACCGAAATGCATGAGAGAGTAACAGCCCTCCTAAGCGAAATGGTCCTAAGTCCACTTTTTTTGTTTTTCGAGTTATTGATACCTTTGAATTCCTTTCGGCATTCTCTACCGTACCGTATATGTTATTTCAATGAATCCGAAACCGATCAAGAGAAAATTTCAGTTTTAAAAATATATTTCGTAT
The DNA here is from genome assembly GCA_037577465.1 of Liposcelis bostrychophila. NCBI lineage: Eukaryota > Metazoa > Arthropoda > Insecta > Psocodea > Liposcelididae > Liposcelis > Liposcelis bostrychophila. Next base: position 24,302,434 of record CM075209.1, on the reverse strand, counting down.
ACAAAGTTGTTAATAAAAATATTTTTATTTGTTGTTTTCTCAAAACAAAAAAAGTTGGACTTAGGATCATTTCGCTTAGGAGGGCAGGAAATTCCTAGCAATTAATTTACAGTGCTCATAAAAATTTTTTCTCAATCGAATTTTTAGATGAATTTATTCCTCCGAAACTAAACTTTTAATCCCTTTTAGAAATGCTGCTTTTTGAACTTTTAAAGGTCCAAATTTAGAGGTTCAAATTTCAAAAGAATTCAATTTAAAAAATATATAGAGTATAAACTACTTGTTTTAAATCGTTTTAAATATTTTTGAATTGAAAACTGATGCCGTTGCATGCAACTGCTGACAGGTCTAAAGCTTTGGAAATTTAAAAATTTAATTCTAGAATTCAAGCATATGGAAATTTTTTAAAAAAAAATTTCTCAATATTCTTGCGAAAAATTGATTTGTGGTGAAGATGCTAAAAAGTTAAAACAAAATATTTGAAAAATCTAATTGGAAAAGCAAGAAAGGAAACAAATGTTTGACAAGAATTCATATATCTACAGTAATTTAGCGCCTTATAAAAAACCTCCAACGAATCCCTTAAAAAATTCGTTGTAAAAGAAAGTTTTCAGCAATTTTTATTATTATTAATTAATGGCTTTTATTTAACTTGACCAGCGATATATATATATATATATCAACAAGATCCAGAAATATAAGAAAACGTTGAAACCCATTCCTTTACGTTAACTTCCCCTTTCAACTAACGATAAAAAAAAAAAGAAAAAAAAAAAGAAATTTAAAAAGAATCCAAGCTCCATCCCATTATAGTAACTTCCGCGTTCAACTAACGATAATAACGGTTGAAAAAGCAGTCATGCGCAGTTTCATCATTTTCGTCATTTTATTGTTATCAGCGTTGACGTTTTTTTACTTTTTAGATGGATTTTTTTTTACTGTATGTAAAATAAAAGCCATTTTAAAAATTTTAAATTTTTATACGTTTACTTATTAAATTTTCCAACGTTTTCAGCAATGTTATCGCACCACCAAGATGTTATATGAGCTGAATGATTTTCAGTTGCTTAAAATTATATTTTGAAACGCATTGAAAATCTAATTCTAGAATTAAATTTTAGTGTTTTGAAATAAGAAGATCTTAGAAGAATAGAAAATTAAAGTTTAATTTACATTGAACCTTAAGTTTCTGGGCGAACGAATTTTTGAACTTTCTTCGTAAATCTTCAAATTTTTCCTGCAAAAATTTGAAATTGAAATAAAATCAAAATTCGGATATTCAAGTTTTTAGACAAGTGAAACTCTAGATCTGTAACATTTTTAAAAAAAATCTAAAATTGGATTCACTAACATTTTTCATACTAATTATTGGATATTTAATTTTCCTGACATCTAAAACTTAGGCTAATTTGAGTACTTTAGAATCAAAATATGGACATGTTGTCACAGCGAGCCTTTGTTTGCTTATTTTGGATGATAAGAGAAGTTATCAAAAATATCCAGTACCAGCCTCCCCCCCCATTTTCCCCGCCTAGATCTAGCTATGGGTCTGCTGTTCCGAAATTATACACAGGCTCAGCGTCAAAAATAATTTAATAATTTTTTATACTTCAGAAATCAATCAAAATTTAGACACTTAAGACTTATAAAACGGGAATTAACATTTTCCAAAATAAAGAATTTTCCTATAAAATTTACTGGGAATTTTGCAACTCTATTATCAATTTTCTGCCTTTTCCGTTCAAATAAGTGCATAAAGTAAACGCAGGCCAATGAAAAAATGTAACCATTTCGGTGAAGATAAAGAATCCAGTTTTTTTTAAAAATAAAAATTTATAGTATTATTTTTTTAAAATTCTATAGAGTTTTATAAAAATTTTATAAAAGTTTTATAAAACCAGATTCTTTACTCGAACCAACATTTCAAATGGTTAGTACCGAAGGGTTTCTCCCAAAAAGAGTGTACACCAAAAATGCAAAATAATGCAAGACATGCAGTGGTAATGCAAAGTAATGCAGCGACACTGCACTAATGAAGTAGCACTACATCTAATGCAAAGGTAATTGAAAATGCGTATAATGCAAAAGTTATGCAATGTAATACAGTGATCACCGAAATACATGAATGAGAAATCCTTCGATTACCACGGAAAAAAACGAACCTTAAGAATTGTTCTCATTTCACACTAGAAATTTCTGCAAAGCCTCAAATTTAAAAAATCTTTAAAATTTTTGAATCGTCCCGTCCATTTCCATCTCAATTTCCGAAAACGTAAAAGAGAGAGAGAGAGAGAGAATAAAAAAAAATCATTTGAGAAAACGGTAAGGTCCACTATAAAAGGAAATAATGACGTAGAATTGGAAAATAAATTGTGAGGAAACGTCGCGGCAGAGCCATCTGTTGGCAGCTCCGCTATAATTGGGGGATTAAGGAGATAATATTGGACAAGCCCCGTATACTGAGGGAGGAAACTCTAAAATACACCCTTTCCTATAATATTCAAAACAATCCACTTTTCTTCTTAGCAATTTATGCTCACTATATAAAAAGCTTATGAAATGTCTAATCTTAAATTGTTACTTCTATAGAGGAAGGGAAATTAACTTTTTATACAATGGTGCGGTTTTTAAATGTAAGCCTCATTTAAATGAGAATACTCTTTAAAAAAATATCGAGAGGGAGTTTTTCCTTTAGCCACACATTAGACAGCCTATCTTTTATTTTATATGCGATTAGTTTTTTCGTTACGGGAAAAATTATAAGAGGATGCGTTTAAAATTAAATAAAACTTGACGAAACCATTACTTTCAGGGGGTGAATTTAAAAAAAAAATTGTGATTCTTACCTTTACTTGAGATTCTGTCATTCCCAAAGCGTAAGCAAGCTTCGCCCTTTCAGGTCCCGCCAGGTACTTAGTTTGTTCAAATGTTTTTTCTAAAGCGAATATTTGTTGCCCGCTGAACGTGGGTCGGGTGTGTTTCTTTTTACCGTCCTTATCGATTAGAGATAAACTAGGATTCACTGAAAATGAAAACGACAAAAGTTTGTATTAGAAAAAATAAGTTGGGGGAAAAAAAATTTGAGGGTATGTGGGAAAGGTTCAAGTATTAAGTAAGACCGTAATGGGGGTGGAGGTGTAAAAACATCCCAAATTAGCCTTACGTAATACCTGAATCGCCCCTGTGCTAAAAAAATAAGCTAATTAATTATGAAAGACTAATTGCATAGGCTAAACGTAAGTTTTAAGTAATTTTAATGATTGAGGTGGCTCATGGCCAACCAAAATGCAACCGATTAAATAATCACGTTGGAAATTGGTTCTTAGGGTCATAAGTAATGTGGGCGATTGGGTCACCGTCTGAGCGATGGGTTCCAATCTTTGGTTCGAGCATTACCTCATGCCTAAGGATTTTTTTTCCACGATTTCCTAAATAATCCCAAATAGAAGAAAATTATTCTTCTCTTGGAAACATTTTAATCTGTATAATTTATAAAACGTTTTTGTTCTGAGGCACAGACATTTTTATTTGAGCCTCAGATCCAGAACGTCGAATTTGAAAATTCTTAGAAGGCTGCCCTACATTGTTTTCCCATAAAAAAAGGTTAGTCTTCCGCTTTTAAATTTCCTGCTTTGGTTCTGCAGCACAAAAGTACCATATTTAACTGAGCAATGGTTGTAATATACTCAAGGAAAAGCGAGAAAATGAAACCTTGAAACATTTTAAATTGTCTACCACGAAAAAAACACTGGGTTCAAGTACAACACCGAAAGATTTAACAGTAACAGATACAAAGTACAAATACAAGCAGAAGAAATGAAATAAGAAAAAAAAAAAGCTGGAGAGAAGGAAGAGAAGCTAAAGGATCGTATAGGTAGTAAGGCAGTACGTAGCTAGCTGGAGCAGATAGAAAGCTCCAAAATTTTTATAGAGACCAAAATAAAAAATAAAAGTAGAAAAAAACAGAAGAACTGAAAAAACTGACACTAAGTGCCCTTTCACAGATACCAGAAACCGCGGCTGGTGCCACAAAATTCTGCACCGTCTCAATCAATCTTTAAAAAAAGCGGCTAAACGGCTGACAGAAAGCTATTTTAGATCCCCCTCCCTAGCTTCCCTCAACTGATTATTAACAAAGATTAACATTCTGAGTAAGCAGTCCTCATCATGGAAAAATTTCTTTTTCTATTTTCAAACGAATCAGAAAAGCTATTGCTTGTGTTTTATGCATAGCGCTACAGCTGAAAACCAAAACGTCGAATTTCAGAAAATCCAAAATGGCTGCTATACTTTGTTTTTCCATAACAAGCGGTTTGCCTCAAAAGTTTCAGAACAATGATCCGCCTTATGATTAAGATTACACTTTCAAACAAGAATATTTTGCTTAATTTTTTGCAGGGCTGCAAACCATTTTTGTTGCGCCTATGTTAAATGCACTAAGGCATCACAATCTCTCCTTAACAAAAAATATAAGATTTTTTGAAAAAATATAAGATCGGTTTTTTAAAGAAATATAGGACAAATACAGGGCAAAAACTCTTAATTTCCTTTTTTTTAAAGGGATCAAATTTTTTTGATAAAGAAATTAGAAAATTTTTTTATTTTCATTTTAAAGAAATAAGTTTGTCAAGTAAAGAAAAATGATCAAAAAAAAAATCAAGTACTGCAGCAGAAAATAACAAATTTATCATAAATTATTAATTTTAGCTAAGAAAAAATTGATTCTTCAGGAATTTTTTAATTATAACTACAAAAATATAGATCTCAAAAAAAAGGACCTTTATAGGACATATAGGACGTTTTGTCAAAATATAGGACATACATGACAACTATGATGCCTGAATGCACTGAACCGAACCGAACCGGATTCCCCATAAGCTAAACATAGGAACCGAAATCGGCTGTCTTTGCCAGTTCACAGCCCTGATTTTTTGCTGTTACTGATCAATTAAAACTAACAATTGTCGCTTCTCCATTATGGCTCAAAATTAATTTTCTGGAATTAATTTTCAAAATTTCCGGAAGTACTGTGCTTTAGTTATTCCATGGATTTTTAACTCAATATTTCTGTACTTGAAAGGTAAACAAGCCCAACTCAATAAGCCAAACAATAAGAGTTGGGCTTGTTTACCTTTCAAGTACAGATTTAAAAATGGAGTCGGCCATTTTTACTACATTGCGTTTTTTATATTCTTAATCCATGGTCGAAAATTCATAGAATAACTAAAGCACAGTACTTCCGGAAATTTTGAAAATTAATTCTAAAAAATTAATTTTGAGCCATAATGGAGAAGCGGCAAATGTCTCGTGCAATTATGTTCACTGTCAAGTCAACTGCAATCTTCCCTAATGTAATTAATTTAACTTTTCTAGCACCTTTAAAGGGTAATAATTTTAGTTTAGCTACCTGAATAATTAAAGTAACAGGAATAGCGGGGGTCCTGGTAGGATCCTGGATTTTCCTGGGGTCCGGGGGAGAGGTCTCCTTAAAGAAAAACAAACAAAAAAATAATTAAAAATTCATCGAACCGTCCGGAAACTACTGCAGTCCCATTCAAACAAAATTGGATCTTTTTTTTGCTCTAAAACCCCGATGCATAACCATAGACTATTTCTTCTACTTAACACATTCTAAAAAAAATAAAAACTTTTTCTTTTTTCCCTTTTTTGTATTTTTAATAGCCCCCGACTTGACACGTACCATAATGATCATTTCGTGATTCTGAATTGATTAAAAGGATTTTATGCTACAGTATATAGGTAATTCATTCGATAATACAATCATGAAGTGATAATAAATACATCACACTCTTAATTTTAACAACCATTCGAAAATTTTTCAACAAAAACTTGAAAAATCATCCCGTCCCCTCTTTTCATTTCGTTTCCCCCGTTTTAAATTGACGGATAGCTAACACGGGGTTGTTGTCGTTGTTGTTGCCGCGATTTAAATCTGAAATTTGCCCCCGGGTAAATTTATAGTGATTTTAAGCCAATTTGAAAATTTTGTTGATACGGTAAAACGCGGATTCATAGATTCATATTGATTTAAGCTGATAAGCTCGGGTAAAAGAGTGGCAATATGTTACACCTTGATTAATACTGATGATGGAGGCCTATATAGGAAAGTAATTAATTGCAATGAATCCACTGCACTTGAGATAATCCTCTGTTTATTCATTACGCAGGCCTAATAATTGAAATCCGTATCACTGTCAATATCTCCGGATGTTGCATGATTAATTGCCTTATTAAACTCTTCATTTGTTTCATATATATCCCTATGTTTATTGAGATCAACTCGCTTTTAACAGCTATTATTTTAGAACCATTCCTGAATGATTCTTTTTTAAATTTGTCACTGTCACATATTTTCAGATTGATCGGGTTAATTCACCCCCCCCCCCTGTTCCCCTTCCTCCTCTCTCCGCATGTTTAATTAACTTTTTTTGGTCGTCTTAATTTGGTTTTAATGTATTTCTTTTTTTCAAAGGAATTCGAATCGTTCAAGTAATACTAAAAAAAAAAAAAAAGAAAGAAAATTAAATTCGTAAGTATTTACAACGGGCCTGTTAAAATAATTTACTACCTCTTAAACACTTTTTATTTTAACGGGCGAGTGGGCTTTTTTTTTTTTTTTTTTACGATACCATGAAATTTTTGATCGTTTCGTAACCCGTGCTGACGATATTTTTTAGCCGGTAAAAAAAAAGATATTTTTTGATGTTGATCATCAAAGCAATGATATTTACCTCGAAGGAGATAAGGGAGAAGTTACAAACGAATATAAAAACGGAAAAACAATGTAAGAATAAAAAAAAAAAAAAAAAAAAAGAAAACAAACCCTGAGGTTATTGTTTTTAAAATGTTTGAGGGAGGATTTTATGCGCAATAATTTCTTTGATGTTTCAGACTAGATAAAATTTTTTCGATTTGTCATTATATTTGCTCATCGAATTGAATCATTTTTAAAATGTTTCAGTTTCAACTTTGATTTTTTTTTTTCGGATTTAAGCAGGGCTGCGACTTCGATTAATTTTTTATTAGGAATCGGAATCAAAATCGGAAACTGCTATTTTAAAAGCAATCGGAATCGGAATCTCGTCTGAAAACAGTTCGGAATCCTCGGAATCGAATCGAATCGAATCGAAATCGAAATCTAAATCGAAGTCGGCATCCAAAAAAATCTTTTCGGTTTAGATTGACTTAAAAAGCACGAAAACACCGTTATTACAGTTAATCAATTTTGGTTTCAATCGGAATCGAAGCCCTGGATTTAAGTATTATTTTCGGCCAAATTTTTCATTTAAATGATTTCTTTTTTCTGTTTTTTGCAGGGATTCAAAGCCGAAGTCGACGCCAATGCCCATCGCGGCTGGTGATCAACTGACGTATCTCCATCATAAATATGATTGGAGATAGCCTGTTTTGGTTTTAGTTCTTTAAAAATCACGTGACCACAAGTTTACGCCAATGTAAGACCGTAGCCTTGTCACGTGACTTTTATAACAGTCAAAACCGTCTCTTTCCTATCATACGATGGAGGTACATCATTTGAGCTGACCTCCAGGGCAAAGAGAACTTTTCTTGAAATCACGAAGTAGATTACGATTTCAAGTTTTCAAAATTGCCAGATGCCGACGCCGAAATCGATGCCGATTACTAAGAAACACTATCGGATGCCGAATAATATTTCCATTGCAATGAAAAAAAGGTATCGTTACGTTCGTTAAACATATTGTTACTTTGCTTGTAAATGCACTTTTTTTTTTGATATTAATTGATTCTAAGCAAAAAATAAAAAGAAAAAAGTCGTAGTACCGGTATATTGTTGAGACAGCTCTGCCAAACTTCGTCTTCGGCTCGACTTGGCAACCCCGCTGTCTCCAGTTCAGAAAACTGCCCCTTGCAGTCCTTGGTATAAAAAGTACTATTCTGATTCCGATTCAGACAAAAATTTCATCGGCTTTGTATCCCTGATTTTCTGAGTATCAGTAAAAAAATAAATCATTTTGATCGGTGAAAATTGTACGTTCGCACCGGACCATTTTTCCTAAAAAAAAATAAATTCCTAATTTATTTTTCCTAAAAATTTGGGTTCCTAAAATATTTTTCCTAACCACTTTTTCCCCTAATTTTCAATTTTCCTAAAAATTTTTTGATTCCTAAAAAATATAATTTCCTTAAATGAATATTTTTCCGAATTTTTTAAATCCCTAAAATTTTTGCAACAATTAACAAGCCATAGCCAAAGCTGCGAATTTCGGTTTTTCTAGGCCTAGTAAATTATTAAAAATAACAAAAAATTAGTGATTCAAAAAATTAGGAAAAATATTCATTTTAGAAAACTTTATTTCAGGAATCAAAAAATTTTAAAAAAATTAAAAATTAGGAAAAAAAAAAGTTAGAAAAAATATTTTTAAGAACCAAAATTATGAGAAAAAAAGGATTAGGATTTTTTTTTTCTTTGGAAAAATGGTAGGGAAACATGAAAAAATCGGGTGAAAAAATCGATTAATTTTTTCTTGCGGAAAAAGAGTCATTTTCAAGAGAAAATCTCAATTTTTGAGGCAACGAAAGATTTTTTTCTCTTTTTTTTTAAGGGAAGAAGGGGCCAGGGGAAGCGGGGTCTGCCTTTTGCCCAAAAACTGTTCAACTTTTAAAGGTTCGAAAAATCGCCTTGTACTGGCTCATCTTGATGAAATGGCTGAATACGTAGAAGATATTAAAAATACTGGACCAATTTCACTTCAGTTAAAGGATGAAAGGGTTATAATTGACTTATTTAGCGCACAAGTCGCATGTTTTGAATAAAACTTTTTATCTGCAATTTTGTAAAGCTACCACTCGGAGATGTCCAATGATGTCTTGTCACGATTACGAATGGGTCCGAGCAAATTATCGTCAAACACGATTTTTGACATACCTTCATGGCCTATGATAGAGCAAAATCGTTTGGAAATACGCATAAAATTTAGAGCATAGGATCGGCGGAAAAATATTTTAAACTAACGAGCACTTTCACCTTTGGAAAAAAAATTAAAATATTAATTCTATCAGAACCTTATTTCGGAAAGTTTCGATCACGATCCAACAAAGCTATGCTTAGCTTACTAGCAACGTTTGAACCTTTAAAAAAAAGGAAACGCTGCCATTTTAATATTATCAAAATAAAGACAAGAGCAGAACCCTTTCAATCCTAAGGACGCGAAAATGTTTTCAATTTTTCAAATGGCATTTGATCTACTTGGGAAAAATGCTAATGAATTCCTTCAAACAAGAAATAATAATCTTTCGGGATTAACCGCTTAGCACGCCCAAGTTAATTAAAAACAAAATTCAAAATTGAAACATTCCGCGCGAAAACAATCAAAATTCACTAACGCGATCTTAAATCCTGGAAAACGCAATCTACATGTCACAGTCCGGTCTTGCTTATCTTAATCAATTTCATAACAGCTTATTTAATCATTTTGCAGGGAGACGGCCGCGCGGGAAAGAGAGAGAGAGAGACGACATTCAAATTTATGCAGATGTTCCTCTTAGAGTAACAATAACGGAAATAAACCATTTTCCCCCGGAATATTCAACTTACATATAAACCCGAATATATAACCGTTTTCGCTTTATGTCTAATTTATACCCTTAAACGATTTATTAATTGATTCATGTAGCCGCCGCGAGCGGGGTAAATTGCACAACAATGTCCGACTCCTAAACACTTTCTATTAACAACAATTGTTCGGCCGAGATTCCTGGAGAAGAGAGAGAGAGAAAAAAAATGTCATGTTAACAATATCTTAACAAGATTCCCCGATTCTACACGCCATAACGTTACTCAATAACGGATACGATCAAGTTGACATATTAATTTAATAATGAAAAAAAAAAAAAAAAAAAAAAAAAAGTCGAAGGGCAAGTGAGAGAGAGAAAGAGCAAAATGCGGAAACAACGGAGAGAGAGACGAAGAAGCAATAACTAATAACTAATAAGAGAGTGTTTGATCTGCAAGTCAATATGCGGGGCCATCTGTCGCCTCTTTCTCTCAAAACGACAATATCGTTAATAATATCAGTTTTCATCCACAATGCAGAACCGCCCGCCCAATACTTCTATTTATTTACTATAAATTTTATCGCAACACATTAATAATAACAAGTTTATTTTATCTCCCGGCGGATTATAATAAGGTTTTACCGAAATTAAACTTACATAGATTATTTCATTAATTTTGATATACGATTTTATATATCGTTCGGCAAAAAGATTTCTTTTTCTTTGCTTAAAAAAAAAAAAATCCTTTGATAGAGATAAACCAAGCTTTTCTGACTGAAAAATAAAACTACCTCCGACCCCCTTATTTTTCTGAAAAACCATTTTTTATTACTCATACACAAGAAAGTCCCTTTTTAGGAGCTGTTCGGAGGAGCAAAAAGCTTAACTTTTTGAAATAGCGAAAGTGGCATTACTTTCTTTTTTAAGGACTAAAAAAGTTAACTTTTAGTACCAATGAATAAGAAAACCCAAAAAAAAACAACTTTCCTTGGTATATGTTTTATACCAAGGGCAACAATGGACCCTACCTAAATTTCAGACAGCGTTGCGAGGTTTGGCAACCCCGCTGTCTCCAGTTCAGAAAAGTGTCACTTGCTGTCCTTGGTATAAAAAATACTATTTTTTTAAAACTGAAAAAATTATTACTTTAATTAATTAAAAGGCAAAATATGTCAGCTTGTTTCTCAACATAATTTTACGAAAGTAACTCAACCTTTTAGGCCGTAACATTCAACCTTACATCTTCCGCCAAAAGCCTTACTTTAAAAAAAAATTTGACGAAGCACTGGAAATTTTTTTTTTTGAATTTTCGACTGTAAGTCGTTGATTCTGGACAATTTTGAGTAATACAGAATCAATGACCGGAGTATTTCCCGCTCCCTGTGGCTACGCCTATTGAAATCCCCTCTGTTTTACAACTCTAAATTCTTTTTTAGAAGCCGAGAACTGTAATTAGTACAACTCCGCGCATCAAAAAAGGAATTTACACGGGGGGCTGTAAAAATCATTAAAAAAAAATAACCGATGAGATGCTATCTATATTATTTTATATATATAAAAAAAAAGACTTAAGTTTTTTTTATTTGGTGTCTGTCAAAAGAATTACAACGGTTGTTCGTGCAAATTATGAATGCAATAAGAACTTTTTAACACTTTTATTAAATCGCATGATGCACTCGAAAAAATAAAAATAAAATAAAAGGTTTTTACTATTAAAAACTATAGCTAATAATCATTTAATGAGATTATGTTATGTGAAATGACTAAGTGAAATCTTTTTACATCTGACTTAGCACATTCTCCTTTTTTTTTAATTTTTGAGGCGGCTAAATTTTTTTTTATCATTGTCTTTTTTTTATTATGGACGCGTTTAATATTTTGATGATTTGATTTTATAACGACAAAAAACGGAATAATGATTATTGAAGTTAATTCGCTTTCACTTACAAATTCATTAAAAATTGGGTAATGACTTTTGTAATAATTCGGACTTATAAAATTCGGTAGAATTTGAAAGCAGAAGACCAGGAAAACAAAGTGTAGCAGCCATTTTGGTCCTGATCTAGGGACACATTTATTACAAATGGAAAAGTCGGTAACTAATTATTGGTCAACATTTTATTTTTTTCTAAATAAATGAGGGGGACTACTGTATTTTAGAGCTTTAAAAGTCGATCCACGAAAACTGTTACGGAGTGTATTATTATTATTCTCACGAAGCCCACTGCCCTATCGTTATGCTTGTAATCTTATTACGCGTGCCATTTAATTACTAAATATAAATGTTTATTTGCATTGCATGTCACAATCATTTTTTGTTATCGCGGGGTTTATTAATTTTTATTGATTGATCAATTGCCACACCTTTGGCAAACGGAATAAACATTATTTTCTCACGGAGCACTAAATTCAAGTTAATTTTCATAAATTATTGGTTGGCGTTCTTTTCACGTAAGTTCATAAAATAACCAACGAATTTTTTTTTTTTTTTAAAAGAAATCTCTTAATTTTCTCTCTCCATTGGCCAATTAATCGGAGGGTACAATTAATTGTACCACACTGAAAAACGATTTAGCTGACCCAACCACAATTTTAGTAAAGCAAACATCACCCCAAAAATTTTGGTTTGGACAACCAATTTTTTGGTTAGGCCAATCTAATTTGGTCAGCTGAACCAAAAAATTGGTTGTTCTAAACAAAATTTTTGGGGAGATATTTGCTTAACTAACATTTTGGTTGGGTCAACCGAACGAGTTTTTCCGTGCACCGGAAAGGCTGTAAATTTTTCAATTTTTTTCTTCTGCTACCACTTTTTTTATTTTCTTGATTATTTTTTCGAGGGCTAAAAATAATGAAAACGGGAAAAAGTGGTAGCAGAAGAAAAGTCCAAAAATATACAGCATTTACGGTTTAAAATTAATTGTATACTCCAATTAATTGTACAATCGAGACAGAGCACAACTAAGAAATTTAGAGTTGTAAGCCGGGAATAAAAAGTAAATTCCAGAACATCTTCGGGAATATTTCCCTGGATATAGAATAATTTTTCCAAAATGGCCATTTACTCTAATATTTTTACCGTCGAAATATATTTTAAATTTTTCAAATTTAAAGGAATAATGCATTTTGATCACTTAGATAATAATTTATTTTAAATTTCCGGGAATTCATTTTCAACTCCACGGGAATATTTTTTAAAATCATTCTTAAATATTACACTGAAAAACCCTTTCGGTTGCGGTTGGTCCAACCAAAATGTTAGTAAAGCAAATACTACCCCAAAAGTTTGGTTTGGACAACCAATTTTTTGGTTCGGCCAATTAAATTTAATTAGCTGAACCAAAAAATTGGTTGTCCTAACCAAAATTTTTGGGGTAATATTTGCTTTACTAACATTTTGGTTGGGTCAACTAAATCGTTTTTCAGTGTAGTAGGCGGGTGGGCTTCTCGGTGGGCCAAAAAATTTATTTTTGGCCAAAACTTAGGCGCAAAGAGGCGCGAAAATTGTAAGCGGGTTTTTTATTTAGGATCTCTACGTTTCATAACGAGACCATAGACATGACAGAGACTTTTAAATACACCGATTAAAGGTTTAGTTGAAAAATAATTTTTATAAAATTTTTTACTTAATTAACTTTAAAAACAAATTCCTGCCAGAAAAAATTTTTGTAGGGGAAATAATTTACACTCCATCGTCACTGATCATCAGCAAATCATATTCGATTACTTATGATTTCCGTAAATATGCCTACAGCGTTAAAAAATTTTATGTCATTATTAACAAAAATAGAGTTAAAAACAATGTAAAAAAGCAAAAAAAAAAATATTTTTAATGAATTTTTCGCTCACACAAGGAACAGAAACAACCTGAAAATTGTGTTGTCCGATCAGTTAAATGTAAAATTTTGAAAATTTTTAAACGAGTTTTGGCTGAAAATAAATTTTTTTGGATTACCGTGGCCAGGCTGAAACATCGAATTTAAAAGTTTTTACGTGATCATCTCTTACGGAAAATAAACATATAGAGGCCATTTTGATTTTTTCAAATTCGACATTAAAGGCTTTTTTTACTTTGCTCGTTTTTTAATATTTTTAACATTCCCCAATATTCCCAAAGTTGGGAACACTTCAAACAAAACAAAAAAAAAAAAAAAAAAAAAAAAAAAAATTACTCAAACCGGGATTTTTTCATTTAAAATCCATCTAATCCAGAAAAAACAATGTTAATGTTTAAGATATTCTGACCCTCTCTATAAAATTAAAGAAAAACCACGTGACTTTTAACTTTAAAATCAACGCCGCTCAGGAATTAACTTTCTGCTTCTCCTCTGAAAAACCGAAACTTGGATTCTTAACAGTAAATCTAACCTTCAAGTCCCTTTAATCAAAAACTATTTATTACATGTAATGAAAATAAAGGGGGGATAAAATTCGGAGGAAAAAAAAAAAAAAAAAAAAAAAAACATTGTGACACGACCAGTATCCGAAAGTTTGTGTAAGAAATTCCAGATTGTGGATAGAGGATGTACGACGCCAGATGACGCAGCCCCGAGCATTGCTTGGGATTTTTTTTTTTATCAGCCCCAACTAAAAACCCTCGGTTATGATGCTTTGAGGGTACAAAACTCTTGGGTTAATACATTTTTTTTCCTCCTTCTTCCTCCCAATTCTTTTTGGACGAGCGGCAGCTTGAACTGCATTACAATTCTCTTTCGATGCTTTTCATCGCTGACAAGACACCCAAAAATACATTCCGAAATACAAAAAAAATTAAACCGTGTCATCCTTTTAATTATTATTATCTTTTTGCACTTTTTAATAACCCATATAAGGCAATAAATCATGGAGAGAAAAAAAAAGGGTTATTCGGAGGAAAAAAATAAAAAATAAAAAAAATATCGTCTCTATATTTTGAGGTTAAAAAAATTAAAAATCGAGGAGATTTTCATTAACGGGAACATGACATAGGGGATGCTGAGGCTTTTTAAGGCTGGGTCGGTCTAACACTGCCCACAAATTATCCGCAAAAAAATGGGAAATTTCATCTCATTTTTCCCTTGTTGGGATGTACCCATTTTATTATTAATCGATGGAGAAGAGAAAAAAAAAAAAAACATTGGTCGTTTTGAATGTTTTCGTATAATTTTTATATCATCCCTTTTTCCGCAGGAGGAAAAGTTGAAGAGGATAAAATGAAATTAGAAGTAATAGTCACGTGTCTCCGATTACGAGTAACAAATAAGACGGAAATGAATCCTGTTAAGGCGAATTATTATATGTTGACAGAGAGAACGTGGCACTAGGAAATAACACACACAACGAGCAATGGCTTTTAGAATAAGATGACACAAAAACCTTATTACTTGATATAGATTAATTTTGTTTCTTTATTAAATGTTTCCTTGTTTGCTCTAACATCCTCCTTTTATCGATATCCGATATTTCGACCAGGCCGATTTTTTTTCTTTTCTTTCATAAAAAATCGCTGTTTTGCTTATGCATGGCCAACGTCAGTTTGCGATTTTTTTAAAATTGTTTTAAAATCTTGAGCAATTTTCGATTAGAGTTGTAAAATTTCTGGGAATTTATTTTTTGAGGAATGTTTCCGGGGCATATTGGGGAATTTTAAAAAATATTAAAAACGTGAGGATAAACAAAGAAATCATATTTTAAGACATTGCAACTCGGCGTGTTAGTTTGTCAGGCCGGTTCAAACAGGAAGACGGGGTTCGAGTCCTCTATGGGAACAATTTATCAATTTTTTTATTTTCATTTCATTCTCTACGGCCATACCATGCTAAATACACCAGTTCTCGTCTGATCACCGAAGTTAAGCCTCTTCCGGTAACTCTATGCCCCCCGGGGCAAACTGGGCCCATAGCTACCCTTCCTCCATAAAAGCCCAAATTTTCCATCGAAAATGGGTTTTAGACTCAAAGTCACATGATGTAACTATCACTTGTTTACAGTTTCTTATTTCATAGCCAGGAGAGTATTCCCATACCGGGATTTATTTTATAACCTCAACGGGAAAATTTATTTTCCTCTTTAGGTTAACAATATACTATTTCCAGCTATAAAATTCGGATAACGAAAAAAAAGGCACCAAGCTCTTCATTATAAACTAGGAAGTAAACAGTGCAAATAAAATAACAATTACGTGGTAAAAAAATTTGCATATCTTTCACGAGTCGATATGGTGCGAAATGCATTCAAAACCGTTTGATTGCAAAGGTTTGCAAAAACAGGAGAGAAAAAAGAAGAAAAACCGCTCCTATTCTAAACATGAATTATACAACTCCGGAGATCAATAAATTTTGTAAAGCGGTATTGATATTGTACCTTTTTGAATTTACGACACGACACCTCACACACACACAAAAAAAAAACTGGAACGAGCACCTTAAAAATAACTATTATTGTCAGGAAATAAAAAAGAAACTTTGAATGTTTGATGCCGTCAAAGAAAGAAAAAAAAAAGAAACCGATTCTTAAAAAATGATTGTTAGATCAAAATAATTGAAAGCAAACTTTTTGGGATATCGCTTTGTAGGTTACAACTTACTGCAAGCTTTAATTTTCTTCGTGACAACCCCCCGTCCCCCACTCTGGCAACCCATTCAGAAAAATTTTGATTTTTTTTTAATCCGCTTTTGTTTTTAACTCTATCCGTCAAATTTTCCTAAAATCAAAAGGAAAAAAAAAAAAAAAAAAAAAAAAAAAAATTTGAAATATATCAAAGTTCAAATTTTTCATTTCGTTTGTTTTTCGACTTAATTGATATAAAACAAGTGCACGAAAAATGCCCAAGTCGAAAAAAGATCAATTAACAGATTTATAACGAATCAATCTGCTTCATTACAGGCAATATTTCCTACCCTAGCAATAAGTGGAAACGAAAAATCGAACCCATCACCAGGAACTGGAATTCAATGTAACATTTTTCCTCCCTTTTACTTCTTAATCCGCTTACAGATGGTAAAATTTATTGGAAAATGTATATTTTTTCCCCCTCGATTTATACTTGCACAAATAATTTTTTTAATGTTAAAAAAAAAAAAGGTTTCTGAACCTTATATCCGTTATAATCTCAAGCTTTTCTTTTTTTACAAATTAATTAAATATTTCGCACCCATTTATCTCCTTGGAATATTTCACTCAATAAATTAAAATGAAACAAAATTTTTTGAAAAAGAAAAACCGAAATACAGTCATCAGTGAGATCTTAATAAAGCATATTAAAACATGTTGGGATAAGGAAATTGAACATAGTGTAAGGCAGCATACAATTGTGGTCATCCATACTTTTTGAATTTATAAAATTTGTTATAAGGCAAGGGCTCCCCCCCCCCCCCCTTAACCCTCCGAACTAAAAAAACTGTACTCAAATTGAAGCAGAAATGCCTTTTTCTTCTGAAAATTGTAAAAAATTTGGCCCGGCTTTCGGCCTCACTAATTATAAGATCGATATTGGTCGGGTGAAAACAGTTTCAAACAAACTCAGAAAAAAGATCCGAAAAAACTTTTGCTTCTTTCCCCCAAAATTTATTCTCTAATAGCCCTTAGTGTTATGGCCCGAAATTAAGTGCTGAGTTTTTTGCTCAGTACTCAAAGGGATGTAATTTCAATAATTAAAATTACACAATTAAATGAAGTAAAATTTTTTTTTTTTTTTTACACAGAAAGGGATTGAAAAAATGACAAGTTTTTGAAAAGTTTTCTTTATCATCCAGTGAAAAAAAAACTTATATATTTCAGGCATTTTTGAAAGAAATATAGGACAAAATAGGACAAATACAGAACAAAAGCTCTTAATTAATTTCCATTTTTTTTTCCTTTAGGAATCAAAATTTTTTGATAAAGAAAAAAAATAATTTTTTTTTTTCATTATAAAGAATTAAGTTTGTCCAGTAAAGAAAAATTATCAAAGAAAATCAAACATTGCAGCAGAAAATAACAAATTGATAATAAATATTAATTTTAGATAAGAAAAAATTGATTTTTTAGCCATTTTTTAATTATAACTACAAAAATATAGGACAAACTCAAAAAATAGGACTTTCATAGGGCATATAGGACGTTTGTCAAAATATAGGACATATAGGACAACTATGATGCCTGAAATATCCTCTGCGCGACCTGGTCCATTCTAGCGTATTGAGCTCAGATTTTCAGAGTATTAATATAAATTAATAAGGGTTTTTATGAGGTTTGAAAACCATTAGTTTCAGTTTATAATTTTTTTCCAGTTAATATTTAAATACCAGTATCAAGGTTTTGGGCTGATAAAAATATTAAATTAGCAGCATGTTATTAAACTTTGGTCGGTGCATACATATGACATGGGTGGCCAGTGAAAAAATAGGCTTTCAGCCAGCTTATAAATTACTCTTAAACGGTCGGTATAATTAGCTTGAAATCGTTTTTTTCTTCCTTCGGTACTTAGAAGGAGTAAAAAAATAAAAAAAATTCTCTTTGCTCAGTACTGAATAAAAACTTCAAAGATAGCCATTCCGATTACTAACCCTGGCCAATAACAAAACGGGGAAAAAACCGACAAATATTTACTCAAAAAGCACGTATCGACACATCGGGACCGCTGGCTTTATTTCCAAAAATTTTCATTCGAATAGAGTAAAAAAAAGAAAACTCTCTATGATTAAAAGTGCTAGCACAAGTAAAAATGTTACATTTCTGTCCGATATGTACTCCCTTCATAGAGTTAAATTTTACTGAATTTTATTTCCAGCTCAAAATCTACCTTCAAAAATATTTCATTTTCTGACACCATTGGAGGCCAAATTTCGGTATAAAACGCCCAAAACACAAATGCTCTAAATTCATAGTCTCTTAATTTTTCCTTTAACCTGAACCTTCCATCCATTTCACCAATACGGTAGAGCAAAAAAAAAAAAAAAAATCGGTTAAATGAAAAAGAAAAACTCTGTGGGAAGATGACTTTGGATGCTCTAGACCTGAATTCAACTTCTACAGAGCCTAAATCTTTAGTTTGATATTCTTAAAATATTTCTGAAATTCAAGTTCTGAAATATGAAGCTTTTTAAAAAATTCGGTTTTGCAACCATGAATCTGATGAGTATTTTGACTTTTAAGACAATATCGACCTCATCTAAAACTTCCAGAAGAGAATCTTCTGTTTTCCTACAAACCAAATTAGAATTTCTCAAAAACCTAGGTTTCTTAATTAAAACTTTTCCGACTACAATTCTTTTTTAAAGCGATTTTTTCCTGGATTTTTTCCAAAAATCAATAACAATTTTCGTCAAAATGTTAATAAAATTAATTTGTGTTGGTCAAAAGCATTACAACGTCATACGCAAAAAAAAAACTAAATACTATTTTTGAAGTAATTATAAGCTTATCGGGGAGGCTTTAATGCACATGGGACGCTCGTGGTTGCAACAAACCCAAAACCTATCGGGAATAAGAGACAACCTCCTGCCTTTATTAAAAGTTTAAGAATGTAGCCAAAAATATACTAAGCGAGTCATAAAAATTATTTCAAAAATAAGTAGAGTTCAAAATTTGATTTTCATATTTTCAAAGTTTTCAAAAAAGTTCTAAATACCTATCTATTCATGAATTTACTATCTCAAGATCTTCAAAAATTAACACTGACCAAAATTGAAAAATATTTTTTCATTAAAAAATATTTAATGTTACAAATTATTACTCTTCTATTAATTATTTTAATTAAAATATTGAAATTTAATCCTAAGAATTATTTGCGCTACCCCAAAAACAAGGCATTGATAGGGGTGAGACATTAATATCAATCGGAAAAATACTGACTTAAATTTTTTAAGGCGCTAAGGAACCACGAACGGTTTCAATTAAGATAAAATGCATTTAACTCCTGCTCAAATACAAGCGAAATGAAAGTTGCAGCTTTAAAACTATTAGTAATAGTCCACGCTTACCCCATAGAAATTTTTACGATCAACCCTGATTTAACAAACGACCCTTGTTGACTCTTAATTATAAGGAATTATTGCAACGATCTCATTCTGCGAAATTGCCGGCACAGTTCAAAACTTTCTTAAGCAAAAAAAAAAAAATTTCGAACTGTGCTCCAGCGGTGAATTACGGCTTAGGCCAAATCTAAAAATTAATTTAAAAAAAAAAAAAAACTTACTGTTCGAAATCCTCTCCCTCCACGCAATTGGATTTGAGACTAGAGCGGGTAAACCAGGCCAATATATGCTGCTTCTAGACGTCAATTCAGCCGTTAGGTGATGGTGTTTGTTAACAGCCGCCGCGGCGGCCGAATGGTGGTGGAAATAGCTGGCAGCGGCCATCCCGGCGGCGGCGGCTGCCATGTTGAAAGCTCTAGGTAGTGAGGATGCCGTTACAGGTGCCGGCCTCGACAAAATATTATCGATGCCGTGGGGATTATGTGAACCACCCCCGCCGCTAGAACCGGCGGAACTTGTCGGACTAGCTTTTCCACTACCGGGACTCCCTAAATGGTTCCCCGTCGTGTTATAACCAGGGCTCTGACAAAAAGAAAGAAAAAAAAGAAACGCGGTTACTCGGTTTGTTGTTTTGCCGTCGGATCAAAACGCAAATCAATTCAACTAACCTGTGAATTAAGTAACGCTTGCGTTTTCATTTCGGTCATGGAATGCAAAGCCGCCAAAGGCGGACTCCCCAACACCAAACCGGAGGAACTTGTCCTAGCCGCCGTTTCCATATTTAAATTTAAAAAGGACAGCATGCTAGGCGAGGGTAAAGTCGAAGCGTTTGACGGATTCGTGCTAAAGTCCAACATGTTGTGATTCGGTGAGCCCGTCCTCGGGCTCGATGAGGACAAAGACGAACGTGAATCGTCCGTGGCTACGTCGGGCGATCGCGTTCGAATTTGAGAACCAGCCGTACCGCTCGGGGACGCTAGTCCTCTCACCGGAAAAAGTTCCACACCGTGAATTGCCAGCGTGAACGGAGCCGATTACACTGATTCCAAACCATCCATAACTCTCTTCAATGATTTTTAATACTTTTATTCCCAGATCGTCAAATCACATAAACCATAATTCACCAAATTTAACACAAAAAAAAAAAATTTTTTAAAAACCAAAAGAACAACCGAAATCCGCACAAGACACCGAAAAATTCGCGATCAACGTGCTCGAAATAAACAAAAATATATTTTAACGTGGGTCGATCCGTCCCGTAA
Organism: Liposcelis bostrychophila; assembly: GCA_037577465.1. Classification (NCBI taxonomy): domain Eukaryota; kingdom Metazoa; phylum Arthropoda; class Insecta; order Psocodea; family Liposcelididae; genus Liposcelis; species Liposcelis bostrychophila. The sequence continues at coordinate 24,281,682 of CM075209.1, read as the reverse complement.
CGAAATCCGCGAAGAATTAAGAGTAAAAAATCAGTGGCGAATATCGTTGTTACTTAAGGTGAGGCAGGTAGCATACAACAATAAAATGACAACAGAAGGGGGTTGTTTCTCCTTATTCAACTCTATGTGAATCTTGTTTCCCAAGTGATTGATGACGATTTGATTGTATTTTCACAATGTTCCCTCGATCCCATTGGCCGAACCACTTTTTTCCCCTACGGAAACGATTCGTTTCATTGGTCGCCCGACTAATAATAAGTGTCCCGTTCCTCCTATTCCCTCTCGTTGGACGCCCGACCCAAAGTTAAACACGAGCAACATCCTCACCCGTCCCCGTTTTTATCCCCGTCTTACGTAAGTTAAACGTAGATTCCACGCCGGAATCAAACCCGCGCCGGTATTCACTAACGTAACCGAGTTTCGTTAAGTTGCGTCCCCGTAAGGTAACCAAGGCTCCCGCGGTAAATCCGTAAAACGCGTGGAATTATCCGACGACAATAAAAATCTTTTGTGAACTTGTTTTACAAGGCAATTTGCAATGTAACAAAACGCCTTTCAAATAAAACTTGAATTTATTTGGAGAAGTGAATTTATTATTTATTTCATTCATTTCATAAACATAATCTTTTTATTACGACTCGTATACTCTCCTTTAATGACAATAATCGATTCCTTCTCATTATTTTAATGAAAGATTGCCTATCATTTTTTATTACTTGTCCTCCCCCCCTTTTTTTTCGTGAAATATAATTTGTAAATATTAAAATACAAGGAGAAAGTTCGCTTTTGATTTATTTTTTTGAAAATAAAATTAATTGGACTTGATTATGTTATTTGTTCTATGGATTCTGCTGTAGCTATGTACAGGGTGGTTTATCTCTTTTTTTTTTTTTTTTTTTTTTTCAATAAAATTTTGTTACTACCCCTTTTAATATGCTCAAATTGTTTACTGCACAATTTGATAAATTAGTAGCCCTAATACTCGTTTACTATAATTCAATTTTTGAGTGCTTAGCTTATGAATTAAAATTTTCAAATACTTAGCTTAGGGCGGTTTTTCCTCTTTTTTTTTTTTTTTTTTTAAGTCTATAGACTGATGTCAATTTTATAGTTTCTCACAAAAACTGCTAATAAAATTAAAATTTTAATTTTAATTCAAAAACTGCCATTAAAATTTTAATATGGTCAAAACCATGTAAACATTTTTCTTTTGTGAAACAAGTTCTCAATCTTGGCTATACTTTCTTTTTAGGGCCATTTTAACCAACCTCTGTTAAAACTCTGGTTATAGATTTGTTAAGTTAACCCGGTGTTAAGTCATTTTTGATTTTAACCAACTTCAGTTAAGGACAAATACCTCTGTTAAAATCGCTAACAGAGGGTGAATCTTAACAGACCCTCAGAAGGTCTGTTTGCGACTTAACACGATGTTAACTTCATATTTTTCTCCATATCTTGCAAAAAATAATCAATTTTGTGCTGTCCTTTCATGTGTTCGGTTGTTCTGATTTTCAAAATTTTATTTTTTTATTTTAAAATAGTGGATTTTAAATTGCGAAAATGGACTTAATTATTGATGATGACGAAAAATTTAGGGTTTGTTTATAAATTAAGTAAGCATGTTTAGGGGGGAGGGAGGGGGTCCGGCAGATGCGCTTAAGGATGCTTACGAAGGGGGGAGGGGGCCTTAAAAATCTTACGCAAGTTTAAACTTAAAATTCGCACAAAATACATTTACTGCAAATATTTCTCCTACTTTGTTTCAGCAAAGACAAACCCAAGATTTTTTTTTTTTTTTTTTTTTGAAAGGGGAAGGGGTGGGAACAAAACTAAAATTTTCCTAGAATCTAATATTGGGTCATGGGCATCATTTTTACAAAAAAGAAGCGTTCTATATGTATTGTCGATGTTTCTTCAGCTTAGGCCCGTAGCTAGCCTGAGAAGCAAAGGAGGGCACAAGATATTTTAAGGGGGACTCCAAATGGCCCCTTATAACATGCAAGATAGGGAAAATACACGGAAAAAGTCAATATTACAGGGGGGCTCAAGTTTTTCCCAGCCCCCTTTGCCCCCCCCCTGGCTACGAGCCTCTTCCAGCTGGGGGCCATGCTGCATCGCCCCCCTTAGATTCACTATATGTAGTCATAATAGGGCCTCAAAAGCCCAAATTTGGCTGAAAATTAAAGTGTTTTGAATGTCCTTTGAATATTTTATACTTTTTATTAAAAAAGCCTTTTTTCCATTACGTTCCCCTATTGTTATTTTACGTGCCTGGGGCGATAAAATGTTAGTCCCGATGTCAACTCAGTGTTGCCGGATTGTGTTTTGGGGTTTAACATTAGTTAACTAACAGAGGGCTAAAAATGAGTGGTTAAACGCATAGTCGCTTAACACAACCTTTAACAAATGTTAGAGCTAACACTCGTGTTAGCTAACCAGAGATTTAACAGAGGTTGGTTAAAATGGCCCTTAGGAAAAAATACGAAAAAATTAAGAGATAGGTTTCACTGAATACAGGAAGGAATGGCTGTTTTGTCTAATACTCGATTTAAGGGGAAAAAATTGGAAGTTTTAGGTATTTGACGAACTCCTTTGGTGTACCCTGGAATTTTTAAGGCAAGTTTCAACTTGTCTGAATCGTAAGTGCAACCGAAAAATAATTTCAAAAACGGAGATTTTGTTTTCCCAAGTTCACATTTACTTGAAAACCGGTTGAAACTTCTATTAAAAATTCCAAAATACACCAAAGGAGTTCGTCAGATACCTAAAATTTCGATTTTTTCCCTGTAAATCGAGTATTAGACAGAACAGCCATTCCGTCCTGTATTCACTGAAGCCTACTCTTAAAATAAGTTTTGAAACCCATTAATACAGGAGCCCCGTATTTGGGACCGGAGCAACTAAAGTTACATTACAATTATTTTAAATTATTTCTTGTTCAGAACTATTCAAATAAAATACACAATTCCAGTGAAAATTTTCCGAATTTGAAATTTAACGTTTAGGGGCCATAGAAATATTATGTCAGGTCAAATTTTGCATGCCATTTTCAACCCCCTTCCTCACCAGCAACTGTCAGTACAATCGTGACCCCCCTTCCCTCATTAAGAATGTCAGATTTTGGAATCATCACCCCCCCCCCTCTAGGTAGGTAGACATCCAGCAATACGGCTAAAATTTTTCAGAAATTCCCAAATTTGAAAAAAGTAGGTCATCGAATGATATAATGCAATGCATATAAAATTAGATCACTCGAATCCGTATTTTCTGGGGGAAAAAGTGGTTCTTTAACGCTGCCTCACTCCTTCCAAACCCCCTCTTCAATGTCTCATAATCTGTAACTCTGTAAGTTTCACTGCAATTCTCATTTTCAACAGCTCAATTTTAGAAAGCAACGATTTTTCCCCCTCAACAAGCTGAATATAAACTGTCATAAGGTAAACACAGGACACAATTTATGCTTATGTACCTGCCCCCTCTTAAGCTTTAGAACTCATGAGGCTCATTAATTTTTTTCTTTTAGGTGGCGCAGGAGTGATTTCGTTTTTTTGAACATTCTAAACTTCGAAAAACGCTAATATTAACGTTTTGAAGTCAAATATCAAAATTCCGCTTCCGAGCAACAATTCTTATCAATCTTAGGACCTTCATGAAAAATTCCACACCAGATCATACAATACTTTTTTGGGAAACCTTGATCCAGGGTAAATTCCCGGGAATTCATAGTAGATTAAGGTTGCCCAAATAGTACTGTATGGTCAGGTATGGAATTTTTCATGAAAGTGCCTAAGATTGACAAGAATTGCAGCGCGGAAGCGGAATTTTGATATCTAGCCCCAAAAGGACAATGTTAGCATAATTCGAAGTATAGAAGTTCAAAAAAATGAATCACTCCTATGTCACCTTAGAGAGTTAATTTTAGATTGAGCATAAGCTAATTCTTTTATTTGAAGTAATGAAATAAACGTTTTCTAGATGATTTTTTCTCCTACAAGGTTGTACTTGTATGTGTCATGGTTTCTTTCATTAATTTAGAAAGTTTTTAATGAAAATTTCTACAAAATGGGGCGGGAGCGACATTTATATATTTGAAAAATTATGTCGCTGTAGAACATAGGATTATCAATAACCGTTTCAAAACATTTATTCTGTCAAGCCATTAAATACCGACTGATTATATTCAAACTAAACCAAGACTTACCGAGTCTGTTGCAATCATCTGGTTTCTTTTCGATTTCATTACCATTACTATCGGTGCCACTGTCACGCCTTCACTTCCAAAACACGATGACGTCCTTCCAATGATCAACTGAAACCCAATGAAAACAGAAAATTAAAAAACGTTTAAAAACATTACTTAAACACCACTAAAAAGACAGTAAGCAGAATGCAAGTTCTCTGATCCAGACGTTAATGCCAGAAATTTTTAAGGAAACAATTTTAGATCGATTTCCAATTGATAATTTAATTAACGACTTTTCATATGAACTTTTTTCCTAGCCTACGTCAATTGCTTAACTGATCTTATCAAATCTAATCGATATTTTGAATGTGATTAAACATATTGGTTGATTTGTTTTCACATGAGATTATTCGATTGTATCATCTGAAGTTATTTACTCTAAGCAGATATCAATAAGAAATTTGAAGAAAATTGTCGTGTGGAAAATAATATAGTAAAATCAGGGCCTATTTTTTCGTGCAGTTGCTCACACTCTGTGCGGGCCCGTAGCCAAGGGGGGGTCAGGGGGGGCAACGCCCGACTAGCCTGACTTGATGTTCCACTGGAGTAAATTGGCTAAACATGACAAGTATAGGGCATGAAGGCCTATTGTCCTCCTCAACAAGACCAACAGCCCCTCGTATATGGGCCCGACTCTGTGCATTTGCTTTTTCGAAAAAATGTAGCAAAGTGAATAGCAACTGCACATTAAGAAAAAACGAAAGATCTTTTGTTAAGGAAATTTCACCCAAAGTGTCATGCATAAATACGCAAAAGCCGATTAATATACGTCTAATTTTTGTTCTCTTAATTATAAAAAAACTAATTTTTTTGTTGTAGTTAAACATAATGAATGTTCGAGGTAGAAAATAAAAAAAAATTAAAAATGATTAAATTACCTTTTTGCAAAAAGAAGAGAAGGAGCGAGCCACAGGAGCAACAGATTGTAATAATTCCAACACATTGTTGTGCTGCACGGCGCACGCCTTTGGGAGGCCGATACACTAAATCTGCTCGTCCAAAAATCAACCTGCAAAAGTAAAAATAAGTCCTTATTAGTAAAATCAGTTTCATTCTACACTTCTAGCGTAAATAGCCGGATAATGGCAGATACTATTGTAGTCATAGCTCTAGATTCTTTCTGTAGGAATTGTTGGAACCAAATTGTATGGTTTTGAAGTACAGATTTGCTCAAATAAGACAGCGACTATTATCATAAACGTGTCAATATATTATAGCACTTGGCCAAAATTTTGCACCAGTCCGATTTTTCTGATATAAGCATTTTCGCTTCGCAAATTACAGAGTTGACATGAATTTTGCAATATTCTAGGCAGCGCGGATGGAATATGGCCGACTAGCCCGACAAATAAATTCTCCATGAAATTTCAACATATTATAATAACCTGTGGGGTTTTCCGGGTCGCTGACGTCGAATCTGATCTCAAGAGAGAAAAGAAAAAAAGAAAAAAAAAAAAAAAAAAAAAAAAAAAAAAAAAGAATGTCTTTGAGGCCGAAACTTTGTACAAAATATTTTCATGTTTTATTCGCTTTTGAACAGTTTTTTTACAACTCTTTTTGAATAGGCAAAAGAAGCTGCCTTTGTGTTGCTGGTTTCCTAACAAACAAAACAAAACAAAAAAAAAAAAAATTAAATGACTAAAAACTTTGAATCCAAGGGTTTTTGAGGGTCCTGAATTCAAACTTCATGTCACAAAGGCTAAATTCATTCTTCTAAGCAAGTTATGAAAGTCACAATTTTAAATGGAAACTTCAGTGTAGGGATTCACGAGACGCAAAACGAGACCAGATTCGTCTTAGTCTCGGTCTCGTCTAGCAGTGCGAGAAAAAATTAAAGTATCGGTCTCGCTTAATCTCGCAAAACTGTCGTATCGGTCTCGTCTCGTCTCGCAAAGTATCGCATCTCGTCTCGTCCTGCAATCTCGCATATTAAAAAAAAATTGTACTTTTCCTTTTTTTAAAAGGAAAGGGGACGTCCATAAAATTACGTTACCGCGTTAGGGGGAAGGGAGTGTGCTAACTATAGCTAACAAGGGGGGGGGGGGCAAAGGTTTTACATATCTAACGTTAGCATTTGTCTCATGTAATAAATGTGCAAAAATGAAATTGATTTAAATCTTTTAAACTATGCAACTAATTACTTAAAAAAAAAAAAATTCTTTCCAAAATTTAAGTTCCGAAGAATTTCAAATTTTTTAAATGTTTAATATTAATGTTCTCGCGCCTCGCGCGATACTGCGAGACGAGACGCCAGACTGTCTCGCAGTCTCGCGAGTCTTGTTTTGTCTGATACTCGATTTACGGTGAAAAAATCCAAATTTTAGGTATCCAACACCTTTAACTTAAATCTGGAATTTTTGCTACAAGTTTCAGCTTGTCTAAAATATATGTTCGGCCGAAAAATAGTATCAAAAGAATTTGCTTTCGAAAAACCTTGATTTCGTTTTCCAAGTTCCTGTTTACTTGCAAGAAGAAACTTGTGCCAAAAATACAAGAACAAGTCAAAGGAGTTGGTTATATACCAAAAAATTGAATTTTTTTGCCGCAAATCTAGTATCAGACAAAACAGTCATTCTTTTATGTATTCACTCAAGTTTCTTCTTAAACTACTTTTTATAATGAAAACGACTTCTAAATACTTGACCCGCCAAATATTTTTTCATATTTTGCCCGACCCGCAGCTCTTTCTCGAGAAATCGATTTTTAAAAAAAAAATATCTTTATTTTTGGCCGATATGATTGTCATTTAAGGCTTGTAAGCGGAAAACTTTAGCGGGTCAGGCCGAAATTAAGAGCTCCACTTTAAGCTAAACATGGGAGGAATGTGATTTGCCCTGTAGCCAAAATTCTACTTTACCAAGAGTCATCCACTTATAGTTCAAAATGTGAACATATCGGCCAAACATCCATACATGGTCATACATATCTAAAAGTACGCTAAATGACCAAACTATTCGCTCTTCTCATTATTAAAACAGCGAAAAAAAATTATGAGAGTACAAACGCATTGCAGAAGCATTAACCTACTCTACGGCAAAGAGAAAGAAATAAAAATCGGGAGTCTTCTTGCCGATTTAGATTCCAATAATCACGTATAGGGTTTACATCAATAAGCAATATTGTGACGTTCTGCAATTCAGAATTTTCTAGCCTCTCCCTTCTCCTTTTTCCGGATGATTAGTAAAAGCCATATACTCCAACCGAAAAGAAAGAGGGAGGAAAAAAAACGAAAAGGGGAGCGAGGGGGGGGGGGGAAGGATAAAATGGAAACATTGATACAAGAATGGGCCGATTTTAAAATTCTAACTGAGAAATTGAGGGCTATATTTCAGATTATATACAGGAGAACCATTGGGTTGCACAAACCATCACCATCGATATTCAAGCGCCAACGACCAATAAAATACATTTGCTAGGGACGAACCAGTGCTTTTTATATTTAAATTGGGAGAAATGCAGATATATGACTTCTAAAATCGTCTTTATATTTTATTTTATAAGTTTCTAAATAAAAACATTTCGAACAATTCTTTATTGAACTCCTTCCTCTTGTTTTTTTTTCTTTTCCATTTTGTATATTCTTTTTATGGGTTTAAAAGGTTGTTCAGAAATAAAAGGGAATAACATTTTTTTTTTTTGAAAAATGAATTACGTGGAATTTATATGCGTCGATTTCGCATACGAAAATAAAGATTAAGAACATAAAAAAAAAAAAAAAAAGAAAACAAAAAGCAACCCTCGGATCAAATGGACTCCCGACTGCGTTTGAAGCGATCTCAAGGGGTTCACGGAGGGCACTCATTTAATCAAACATTTCATCGAATGATAAGTTATAAATTGATCTTATGACTCCCGGGAGGGAATCGTTTACGCATTCCATTTCATCGAAGAGTATTTAAAAAAAAAAAATGAAATAAAGAGATGAACGCATAAAAATCCATAAAGAAGCCGTTGAAAAGATAAAAAAAATTGATGTACATCAATTTAGGAAAAAAAATTAAAAAATGAGAACAGTATGGTTTTAATTCGTGAGTTGATTACTCATTTTTTTTTTCTCTGCTAATTTTTTTATAAGAGCCCCCCTCTCCCTCCGCGGAATGAATAGGAAATCGTCGTCGTGCCCGGGACGACCGACTATTTAACATATAAAGTAGTTGGAATTTGGGACACGACTTGGGACAAGATGGATGACAAATCTCGTAATTGTATCAATTAGACAATCATTAATTATTTTAAATCTACACCCATTTTCATTTAATTTCTGAATAAAAAAAATGTTCACGTCACTTCGGATTTAGCCTTTTGAAAAATGATACAAATCGTGTTTACATGAAATCTCCGACCCCCCCACTCTCCGAAAAAAAAAAAAAAAAAATGAAAAACAATGATATAAAAAGAAGGAAAAAAAATACACGAAGGACAAGTAAATTATGGGATGCGGAAATATTTTCCGTCACATCGCTCGAATTTTTTTTTTCCTACGGCGATCGCTCCACATTCGAAGGCCGAAATTTCATGATAAAACATTTTGCAATAACATTTTCAGATAACATGTTGCTCAACTTGCTGCAGAGTTAGAAACATGTTGCCAACATGTTATTCAACATCTTGAAGTTTAAAATCATGTTGCGCAGCACTGAAAAAAGAAAAAGAAAAAATAAAAAATTTGTAAATAGTTCGCAACATGTTGCCAATATGTTAAAGTATAACATGTTACTGAAACCTGTTTTAGCGAGAAATTTCGGTCTTAAATTGTCGTCCAGAATTAAAAAACCATTGGACGAACCTGAACGGATCTTAATATTAAGAAAAATTGTAGCAGATTGCTGTTGAATTGGCTTGTCCAAAATTAAAAGTTCGTTTTTACATTTTTGAACTAAAACGGATCAAATAAGACTTTAATTTGAAAAAAAAAAAAAAAAAAAAAACATAAGGTGCAAATTCACTACGGAATGTTGGGTCAACATGTTGGTACAACAAGTTGGACAAACATGTAGTACCAACTTGTTGGACAAACAAACCAATCGACTGTTTTAGGGCGCAAATTCACTATGAAATGTTGGATCAACATGTTGGTACAACAAGTTGAACGAAAATATTGCAGCAACTTGTACAACATGTTTGGCAAGCAAACGAATCGACTATTGCAGAATTTACTCCTATGCCGAAATTCAATTCTTGGCCAACAAGTTGCTACAACATGTTGGTCCAACAAGTTGGTTACATGTTGGTCCAACAAGTTGGTACATGTTGGTCCAACAAGTTGGTACATGTTGGTCCAACGGCGTAGGAGTAAATTCTGCCATATGGAATGTTGTACCAACATGTTTGTACAACAAACATGTTATAACAACTTGTTGGAATGTTGGACGAACTTGTTGCACCAACAAGCGAAAGAATCGACTATTACAGAATTTACTTCTATGCCAAAATTAGTGTGGAATGTTGGTACAACATATGGTATAACATGTTTGTCCAGCTAGTCGTACCAACATGTTGGTCCAACATTCCATAGTGAAATTGCACCCTCGGAATTTACTCCTAAATTAAATTTTTCGCTTGCCAAACATGTTAATACAAGTTGGTACAACATGTTTGTCCAACTTGTGGTACCAACATGCTGGTCCAACATTCCATAGTGAATTTGCACCCATAAAATTAATAATATTTTAAAGCCTTAAATTTTTCATCACTTAGTGCAAGACTATTTCAACCCAGTAATTAACTCAATTTAACGAGATTCATTTTTCCGATGCATTTTCCAGGAAATCCAAACAAACTTTTTTTCTACCGAATTTGCCAATCGTTGCCAACTTAACAAAACAAAAACTTTCTCCTTTTTTCCCCCTCCCTTTGGAAATGAACTCGATTTTTTTTATTCGATTAACAAGCATTAATAAAAAAATTTTATTGCATTCCAATAAAAAAAGAAAATACGACAACCTTTCCCTTTGCCAAAAAAGCGGAAATTCAATTAGAATCTTAAAAAAAAAAAATCATCAAACACTTTTTAAAAAATTTTACTGCATTAGGCTACAGCAAAAAACTTCGAAAACGTCGTAAACCAACGAATCCTTTCAGCTTTATCAAAGGGACAAAAAAATGCTTCTCCCTTACGCCGTTTCGGTCAACAATATGCGAAGTATTGTAATCCTGTAATTTTTTACAACTTTTCTTATAAAATCTAAAATGGAAAAGGTTTTTTTTTTTTTTTTCATGATCGCATTTAAACTTTCCTTCAATAATTTAGTTGAAAAGTTTTCAATTTCCTTATATTTCCCGTAGTAGAACTGTGATAATAATACGCATTATTCTTCATTTCCGTTACGACTCTTGAATTCCTTCTTTTTTTTTTTACGTTAACAGCCATTTATTACGATGACAATTATTATAACACCCAACAGTCCGACGCATAATTAAATTAATCGCCATAATAAACGGTTAAACGGTTTAATATTCTTAAATCAAAAATATTAAACGATCCTTGCTTCAAATAAACGAAAATGAAATTCGATTAATCAGATTGAAAATGTAATTTCTTAATTGAGACCTCCGCCGAGAGGGCTTTATGAATGGCGATACTCCCGTGTTTAACAAAATGCTAAACAAGTATAACAATAATTTCGATATTTTCCTCTTCCTTCAATACTCCCACTTTCGAAATTTAATATAGAAACTATAAATCTCAGACATATTTACAAACTTTTTAAAGTTTTTTTTTTTCCTTCCTTTCACTCGATAATTTCATTTTCTCTCCCTAATGGAAATTTTGTAATGACATTATGCATGATTTATAAATGTATTTGCAGATTATAAAGTATCGGCTACGAATTTATTTCAAAACTCTTTGCATCGGTTTTAAAAGATATAAAATTTATGAATTGTTTATTTTTCTCCTTGACTGTATATTTGAACTTATTGATGAACGTTCCCTCCCCAGCAATAGGCCAGTTGCTCTAAACAAAAAAGTTCTGTTATAGACGTATTTCGGCTTCCCCTCCCCTAAAGATTTTCGATTTCAGATCACTCCTTTTTTTCTTAATGCTGTTGAGAAGTCATCTGAATATATTGCATATTCCGCTAAGAGTAAATTTGACTTGTAAAAAGCTTAAGAATGTATGGTTGCCAACAGTTTATTAGTTAACCCTTTGCCGGCCAAATTTCGAAATTTGGAAATCCCCCATTCCTCCCGATTATCACTTTTCTGTATTACATCTATAAAGGTAAAGCACTAGGTCAAAGGAATATTAAAAAGAAAGTGATGCGCCCGATACTGCTCAGTTATGCAACCGGTAGTGCTAATTCAATTATAATTTTTTTAACCCTTTTCCCGAAAATTTATTAATATTATTTTGTATAAATTGAGGGATTTAACGGGTCGCTGATTCCGAATCTGAAATCAGTTTTTACGTGGGGAGGCAATAATGGCCCCCAAAAAACAAACTTTTTTGTTTTTTTTAATTATCGGAAAAATAACATATGGATATCTATTTATATGTTTTCCGGCACTTGATTTCAAATCAAACATCGGACTTTACGTAAAAGGCACGTGCGGCTCCCCAGAAATCAATTTTTTAAAATTAATTGCTTCCCCTTTATTTTTCAAAAACAGATTATTTTTGGAGTAATAATAATTAAGAAAACTGAAAATTTTAATAGCTAATAGTCCGACGTCTTTAATGTCAATTTTTTCAAAATTTGGACTTCAGACTCAGAATCAGCAGTTCAAAACCCCCCCAGAATATTTAGTTTTTATTATTTTTAAACTTATAAACGCCTCTGCACAGAAAAAGCGGTTTTGCCCATAAGCAAAACATACGTAAAGATTTCTTGTTAAATATTGAAAATGACTGTCCAGCCTTGTATTATTTAAGTTCATAAAAATAAAAAGAGCAATAAATAAAGCGTTTACAAAATTCGAATATAAAAAATCGGTAATATTTTAAATAAGATTTTTGCAACCATCCACCATCTTGAATTTGGGTTTTTCTTCAAAATTCTGACTTCATATTCAGTTTTAGCAGTTCTTACATGGCTTTTACAATTTTTTTTAAAAAATTAAATTTTTTCAGGGTTGCAAAACTGATGGGTCCATATATGGATCCATGGGCGGCAAAGGATTAATAAATAAAGTCAGTGGGCTCTACGGGGCCGACCAAAAGTACTCTACCATATCGGACGTCCATTACATCCAAAAGGCCTGACTGAGTCAGAGTTGAACGAAAAAGTCAAAAGTGAAATTTAAGACAAAAAGTATTCCGTATGTATCATAGAATATAGTACAACAGGATTTATTTTTCGATTTTCAGGGGAATAATGAGCGAATTTCAGACTCCGTATCCGTTCTCCAACAATTTTTTCCATATTTCCTAAAATCTATCCAATTTTTCTCTAAAATACGACCAATTTAGCCCTAAAATGGTAATTCTTTCCAAAATCGACCATCGCTTCAAAAATAGGTTCATTATAACCGACGCCGAAAAACCTTAGGTTATAGGCTGAGGCCTACGATCGAGATTGTATGACGAAAAATCCTCTTTTTTCAGTAAAAAAGTTTACTACTTATTATTCATCCAAAAAATCTTTAGTTCACATTCTTCAGTATTTGGAACAACGTTTAAATAAATATTTTAAACTTTTTAAAGTTTAATGTTTCTCCTAATTTTTCCTGGAAACACTCATTTTCAAACTGCAACTGGCTGGTAGCTCCATAAATTTTCCCACAAACTTGAAAAATTATGAAAATTTATGAAACATTACCGCTAGCCTTCGGTGTCTCTGGTAACAGAGTAACGCTATGCCTTCAAATGCATCCAGACTTAAATTTTGAAACTCTTTATAAAAAAAAAGCTTCTGGCCGATTTAATTTATTAAAAATGAAGTGAGGGGGGGTTATGAAAGAGACAATTTGGTGATTATGCTAATTGTAGTCGGTACCAGAAAACTAATTCAAGAACATTTTTGGTCGAAAAATACTTTATTTTCCTATATGGGTTCGTATTTATTTAAAACCAATAGAAGATTATTACAAATCCAAGAAAAAAAATTAATCAAGGTCAATAGATAGCTTGTAACAAACAATGTAATGTCGGAGAAGGCCTGTAGTGAGCCTGGAAGGCCAAGGAGGGCTGAATGATATTCAAAGGGGACCTAAGTGGATTCTTTTAACATGAAATATAGGAAAATTACATTAGAAAAAAAATTTACCCAAAAAATTTCTTTCCAAATGTATTTTCCCGAGAGCAGAAAAACAAGAATTAACAAAAAAATGTTTGTAAACACTCCATAAACGCCATGTTAATCAGCCATTTTATTCATCCAAACACATTTTATTTTGGTTTCAAAGAATTTATTTTTCTGGATCATTTTCTCTTCTTAAAATTATTTAACGGCATAAAAATTGTTTATTTATTAACGGTAATATGTTTTGAGAATATTTTTTCGCCCTTTTATTGTTTTAATTACGGAGTTTCGGATGCAGAAACAAAAATGTCCAAAGTTACCCCACTTTCAGATTGTCGAGGACGTTCGGAAAATTGAGTCATAGATTGACTTAGAAGAAGTATAACCATTACAAGAGGATATCATTTGAAAGCTGAAGGATCTCCCTTCATGTTTGTGAAGACAGATTGAAAATCGCATCAGTATTTTACATATAATAACAAAAAAAAGTGAAAAAGTGTACAAAGTAAGCCCTCTGTACGGTATCTATTTTAATGGTTTTTCCTAGTCATTCTGATCTGTAAAATATATAAAGTTTCGTTTGTTCTGACCCTAAACTCGTTTCTTCAGATCTGAAAAGTGTTTTTTTTCGTATTTGTTTGAGGTAGGTCCTGTCTTCGCCTAAAGGCTCCAAGTACAAATATGCACAAATATAATGAAAACTCACAATAAAATACTAATCCCAGTTAAATAAAACGACAGCGTTCTGTCAACTTTACGGACAAGGAAGTCGGACGAAAAACCGAAAGTCACAAAAGTAAGTTATTAATGTACATTACTACGAATAAAATTTGAATGCAATCGTTTCAGAACAAATGGAATTCAATTCAAAGGAAGGCTCAACCAAAATGCATATTGTAATGAGTCAAAAGTTAGTAATCTTTCGGTTCCCAACAAAAAGATTCAATCCTAGAAAAACAATCAGGAGAGGAAAAAAAATTCAACTTAATCAAGTTGCTTTCCTGTTGGCTGCCTGTTCCTAAACCGGAAGTATTGTAAGCGCTTAAAGTACTTCTTCCGAATTCGAAGAAGATTTCTCACAACCCATTACAGGAAAATGTCATTGACTAGTCAAGTTTGTTTATACCGACAGCCATTTGACCAAACGCAGACCTCAGTTTTTTGTGCTGTCAACAACCATCTTCAGGAAGCTTACACAAGTCTTCAGCACACAGAAAGACAAAGTACAATTTGCTCAAAATATTTTACGATCTTAACATTATGAAGCAACTCTTAATACAGTTACTACAGTACTCAGTACTCATTCAGATAGCATTTTCAATCCATTAGACAATAGACATCCTTTGGATTGTCCATGAGATAACCACGGGATATATCTAAATCTATGGGTTATCCATAAAACGTCCAAAGGGCGCCTTTTGGATCAGTGCGGACGTAGGTGAATCCAATGGACGTCTAATAAATATTCTTATGACGTCCTAAAGACGTCCTCGGGACTGGATAGACTGCTACCAGGTCATCCTTGAATTCACGAGTCCTTTTAAAGAATAGCAAACTTGTCTGACTTTTGGAGAACTAAAAGGTCACGTTACGACTTAATGAAAAGTACTTATTACACTTACCGGTTATATGTCTTTCAGGTTCACCAGTTTCTGTCTCGATTTGAACTGACTGGTAGCTCAAGGATCAAAAATTTGATTTCGAATCCAGAAGAATAAAAATCCCGAGGAAAAGAGTTCTTCCAATTTTTCCCAGACGCTCCTTTCCGTATTTCATCTCTCACAGAGTCTTGGGAATCCAAAGAAGCAAATAAGCATCGTATAAGAAATCACATCATATCTGAAAAAAGGAAAATACAAAAAATTTTGATTGTCCATAAAGATTTTTACAAACCTCATGATTTTATTATTTTGTCAAGGGTAGGAAATAACCGCGACACAGAGAGATACGAGAGGAAGAGAAAGGAGAGAGAGTACAGGATATAAAGGAACATCTGTGGTGTCATGCCAGTTATACGATCAAAGTACCCTTATGAATGTCATCCTTGTTTTCTAAACTGACAGTCGATCCTCGGAATCGTTAGTCATGTGTCCCCCCCAGAGCCGGGTGCATTTCCTCGGACAATAAATAACCACTTTTGCGGCTTTTTTTTGGGCTAATGAGGGGGGTAAAAAAAACGCAAAAGTTATTTAAATTATCCGCTTAGGATAATAAAATTTTTTTTTTTTTTTTTTCAAAAGAAAAAAATCGGTTTTTAATGCTTCCGGGAATAAAAGCCGAGGAAAATAAATATGATTTAATGTTATTCTATAAAAATTTTTTTCGCAGCTTTTTTTTTTCGTTTAAAAAAAATTCTTATCACGTAGTCATGTTACAGATATTTAAGCCCTTTGAATTCAATGTGGAACTTTTCCTAGATTTTTATAAAAAAAAAAAACGAATGTTTGAAAGGATGACCAGAGTCCGATTTCGATTTCGATTTCCCGTTCTTCACTTATAACCTTCCGCATCTTTTTAAACTGGATTGAATACGCGGGTGCGCTCATTAAATCCTTTTGGGATTTCCCCCCTTTCGAAATCTGATGAAACAATTCGACTTCTGGGAGTTTCATGATCTCGAAAGATTTCACCTTTTCGAATAAAAAAAAATTTCCAATTTAAACTTATTGAATTGAGTTACACGTATATGGTTTCCTAAAAAAAAAAAAAAATATTTTGCATTCTGCCATTTATCATTTGATCTATGCCATAAATCTCCTTCCTTTCGATAACAATTAATAAAAAAAATATTTTTTTCCCGGAATAAAAAAAGTTTTAGATTGGAGAATAAAAAAAGAGAGATTGAATTATAAAACAAAAATAAGAGAAAAAGAGAACAAATGATTTTAAGTAAAGAGGATTACTAAATTTGGGTCTGAGTGAGATTGAAAGTTGCGGAGAATAAAGGGTGACGTGAGTGTAATATATGGAACATAGCTGAGTGTTGATTCAATTACACGAAATGTAATCCCATTACCGACTAAGCTATTACATATCATGTCTAAGTGGATTGAATTCGGGGCTTGAAAACCACATTTAAATTGAATTATTTTCAATTTCAGCTTTAAGAATTATACTTGTTTTTAAAAATTAATGTTTTTCTCTAAAAAAAAAAATGAAGAAAAAAAAAATTCTATATTACACTTTTCCCGGAAGAATGTAAGAAAAAAAATGTAATAATATTAAAGTAAAATGAAAAAGAAATCAAATTTCACTTTCTTTATATTTCTCAGAATCTGCAACATAAATTGTTATTAAACTTTATAAACTATTTGGTGAAATTTTCTACGATATTGTTTATATCTTTGGCGATAGTTTCTTTTTAGTAAATGGAGAGTACATTCAGAAGCTTCATTTCAGATTTTTCTTGGGGATGCCCCAGCCTGGGTACAAGATACGAAATAGTATATTTCATTACTAGGGCATTATAGGTGAAATAACACCGAGAAGAAATTGAGTCGGTGTTATTTTACCCATAATGCTTTAGTCAATGAAACTGAAAGATTCTTTTCTTTTTAAGTGGCATGCCTGCAGAGGAATTTTGGACAATACTACCAACATTGTATTTAGGTTGGCACACTTGTTTTGCATCAAAAACGCACTATTTTTTTGCTGATGCCCTACCTAGGTAGCGCAGACCCTGGGAGTGCTTCCCATATATGTATCGCACACTGGGAGTGCTTCCCACCTAGGAAGCCCACTCTCTAGGAGTGCCTCCTACCTAGGTAGCGCACACTCTAGGAGTGCTCCCTACGTAGGTAGCACTCTAAGAGTGCTTCCTACCAAATCGCCTTATTCGACAGTGCTTCCAAAGTTCAAATCGCCATATTCGACATCGTATGATCCTTGAACTCGGAACCGACCTCAGCGACACCGAAAACCCCTTAGAACATGGCGTTGCAACTTCTTCCTACTTTAACCATATCAATTGCTTCTGACTAAAACTAAAGCTGATGCATGCAAGCTATTTTAAACAGTAAACACTCTCACTTTATTAATTACGTTCTAATTAATTAAATTTAAATGTGTGAAGCTTTAAAATTATTCGATCGGAAAGCCATTTCTCTTGCAGTCCATGCGTGGAAAGAAAAATGAAATTCTGCAAAAGTTCAATTTTTTCGCTGGTCCTAAATCGCTTCATTGCAAAAAGACAGCCTTTCAAAAAAAAAAAATTTTTTTTCCCTTCCTTTAACAATCTTCAGATGACAGAGTTATCGTTTGGAAAATTAAACGTAAATGATAAATGAATAGCTGAAATTCAACTTAAAAACTTCCCGAATAAAAAAAAAAAAAAAAAAAACTTTCCTTTCTTTTTAATATAATAAATTTTTGAAATATGTTCGAATACAATTTTTTTGAATTAATTTAAAATTTCCTTTTTACGAAGGGAGGAGGGCGATGAAAAATAAAGATTTTTAAAAGATTTCCCCCCTTCCCCCCGCTTTCTCTTCCTCCCTCTCTACATGTAAAATTGCCTTTAATATGTATCGCCCTTTTAAAAACTTCATTGAAAAATATTGAATCTTAAAATCGGAATATTTTCATATGACCTAAAAAAAAAAAAAAAAAAAAAAAAAAATTCATCGAAGAAGAAAGAATAAATCCAGATGCTTTGCATTCGGATAACTTTTTAAGTTAGGGATGTCAGCAAACGGATTTCAGTTTAAATGAGAATCGAATGATATATTATTTTTCTTTCTCCCTTCATTATTGCCAATATTAAGATTTCAATTTTTCAATCCTACTCTTATTAAAATTTCATTTTCTTTTCGCTTTTCCGTTCAAAACTTTTCTTTAAAAATGTTCTTATTACAAAGGGGGGGTTGTGCCCTTGAAGGGAAAAAAAAACTTTAAAAAAAGCAAAACTTTTCAAAAAAAAAAAAAAAGTGTTCGACAATTATGGAGACATTCAATACCAAAAGAGCGCCTTTTTAAAAAAATTGTGTAAGAGTCCCTGATGCCTGACAATTTTTTCCTTTTCGTAGGTACCGTTCATTCTAGGTGAAGTACGGAATTTTACCGGATTTTTATTTACCGGCAGCACAGTAATTTATTTTTTCAAGCAACGGTTTACCGGTAAGCCCGAATTAGCAGAACCTAGAATATAATTCATGGAAAATTATGGTACTTTCAGAACCCGGAATTTGCAAAACCCCGATTCTGGCTTCTGGAAATTTCGGGGTTCTGTATTTCGGGAGTTTGTCATAGACTCTTGCAAATTCGGATTGCTTTACCGACTCTTTAAAAATGCCTCTAAAATTAAACCCTTGCTAAAATTAAAACCTCTTGCATGTTTGCTTTACCGACTTTTTAAAAATTTTAATTAAATTAAGGGGTGGCATTAATCGAATCGGGGTGGTCAAATTCGAAGTCTGGGGTGTCGAAAACATACTTTGGCACAGTTAATGGGAACAATAATTCACGTAAAATAAATTTTTTACAAAAATCGCTATTTTCGCCAAAAAAGGGTGTTTGGCTTGTTAGAAGTGATTTTGATCAAAAGCTGTGGTAATATTCGGATTCTACGATGTCGAAAACGTACTTTAGCATGATTTAATTCCAAAAAAAAAAAAAAAAAAAAAAAAAAAATTATCAGAGGTCAAAAAAATCGACTTGAAATTTAATTTTTTATTTAAAAAAGGGGTTCGGCTAATTAGGGGTGATTCTAATCGAAACGGGATGGACAGTTTCGGATTCTACGACGTCGAAAACATAAAAAATTAGTTTCGTTCCCAAAGAATTACTCCCAAAGTTTTAAAAAAATTTGTTCAAAAAAAAAAAAAAAAAAAAAAATTAATTTAAGCACAAAATGGCGGTGAGCCACCCCTAAACGTGATAGAAAAATCTAAACAAATTACCTTTTGTTTTTAGACCCTAAAAAAAGTGAAAATTGCATGAAGAACAAAATCGCGAAAAGTATGGTAAATTTGAACCACCCAAATGGCATACGTATCCGTTTTAATATCTGCTTGTCATAAAAAAAAATTATAAAATAATTCAAACTAAAATAAAATAAAACAAAATTAAGTACTTTCCTACTCTTTCATCCCGATATACTAAACCCAGAATTTTCAGAACCCCGATTTGGATTTTGAATTTCGGAGGTTTGTCAGGGTCCCTTCTTAAAAAATCTAATAAAATTGACAAAAAAAAAAAAAAAAAAAAAAAAAACGTTGGACAATTAAATAGATTTTTACGAACTTTTAGCCAAATAAAAAGCTGTAAGTATCGAACCGGTAAAAACCGGTAACACGCAATTCACCGGTAAAAATGTAGCGTGACTTGTAGTCGATTTACCGGTAAACTGATAGTCGGTGAAACAATATTCCGAACCCTTACTCTGGGTGCTTTATACTCAACCGGAGTAATTCATACCTGGGTAACAATTAGTCTAGAATGCTCCTTACCGGAGGATAGAGTGGAGCAGCTATTAGGGGTCGTCCATAAATTACGTAAGGATGACCTTGGCCATTTTAGACTCCCTCCCCCTCCATCGTAACCAAAAATAGGCTAGCTCTTACGGCGATTTACCATCAAAATGCGATTTTAAACGACTCCCCCCCCCTTCCCCTAAACTGCTTGGGTAATTGGCCCTACACTACCATCGCCTCATAGAAAAACCTTCGGCTAAATCAAAAAGCACGTACTAAACCTCGGGTCTCCATTCCGTACGAAGCACCTCTAAAACATTTTATAAATCTGGAGAAAAAAAAAAAAATTCTCCCGGCGAATATGAACCTCCCCAAGTCGCTTTAATTTAATGAATTTATGCACGTCGGATGAAATTATGTAAAAAGATTTATACTTTCAGCTTTAAATCTGAGGTTTTCAAATTGGCAACCGCCTCGACGGTGGTGATGACTAATGTTAAGAGATTTCTAAAATCTTGAAAAACACTTTGGATGAGGATTGGCCAGTTAGACCAGATAAATTTTTTTTTTTTCTTTTCTTCTTTTTGGTTTCTGTCGCAGGTGCAGAATGTAATAACTTTCTTTCCCTGGTTTACAAATTCAAATTCGGAGTAAAGAGATGGGGATATCTTCTTTTTATTCCTTTTTTAAGAGGGTGAAGAAAACTGACCATTCGATATTGAAAACAAGGGAAATCTTGTCATATTTTATACATTCATGAAAACTTACTGTTTCGCTCTCAAGTTTACTGCGCTTTTATCCATAAAACAAATGTGATAACGAGTTTCGAAATGACTATGTTTAAGTTCCCCAGCGATTGTGGTCGTGGCTGGTTGATGTGGCACTGACGTCTAAATCTGAAACGAATAGAAAAAACGAAATAAAGTAATTTCTTTAAATCTGCTGTTGAAATTTTTAGTTGAAAAAAAAGTAATTATTTCCACTTAGAATTTTAAAAAATTCTAACTTTTTAGGCATTAATAACTTTTTAGGCCGTTTAGAAAGACAATTTTTATAATACCGTGATTCAGCTTATAGTTAAAATATGTATTTCCTTTTTTATGAACTTTCGGCTCAGTTTAGTATAAGCATTAGCTTTTGTTTAAACTATAATTTACAGATAAAAATTATAGTGAGAATGAAGTAGATATAATGTCGCCCTAGTATTAGAGGGTATTTACTAGTATCTCATTTTTTTCGAATTTTTTTTCTGCATAAAATGGCTTCATTTACTAGCAGCTTTTGATTTATTTAATGGAAATTTGGATTTTCTATTTATTTTCCGAAATACAGAGTATTAAAATGGTTCTATCTCATCAAACCAATTTAAAAAATTCGATTTAAAAGGTTCTATCTCAAATTATTCAGTAACCTTGTGTTACTAACCGTTGCGGTTTTAGTGACTTCTTTTCTAGCGTGTGGCTGCCTGTTCTCACCAAACAGCTATAGAATTACAAGGTTCTATCCCTTATGTCTTAAGTCAACACGGTAAAAAATTTTATGTTAACAACCTAAAAAAGGGCTACACATTCAATATGGAACACTTTTTATGTTAAAAGTTGAATGTTAACATTTTTATGTTGACAAATGACAATTGTTTATTGGTTGATCGACAATCAGATTGATACAACACAATCGTTTTATGTAAAATTTACATAGAAAATATATGTAGCCTCTCTTTTTACTAGCGAAATATGTTACTTTTAACATAAAATTTTTTACAGTGAAAGAGTTAGAACCGTTTAGTCCTTATATTTGGAGCGCCTTTATTTTTAGGATAACAAAGTTCCATTAGATAGAAAAGAACCTTACAAAATCCCAATAGGTCGTTTTTAGTGACTTTCTTTATAACTGGTTATCAATTTAATTTTTTTAATTTTTTTTTTCACAAAATAGGAGTTTAATAATGTAACTATGTGTGTAAAAAAAATTAGAAAAATGAATTTACTATAGCAGTAGTAAACCACCAAACTTTCAAAACGCGTTCCTGAAAAATCATTGCTTTTGAGATAATACCCTTTAATACTAGGGCGACGATCAATTTCAAATTAAGAGCCAATTCACATTGTGCGACATGGACGCACGACTTTATTACCCCCGTGTCGGAGATCCATTCCATTGAGGTATATGGGAGCGTTCACATTGAGCGACTCCGACTTGATGTCGGAGGGCAGTCGTCGAAGCCCTGCGACATCGCAGGTACTTGCGTCTTCGATTCCTATTGAATCAAATGGGGTTGTTCACATGAGTCGCTGCGACTTCGTTTACCTGCCTCGGTTAATTGTATTTTCATTTATTTGTGAAATGACTTTTTTTTTAAATATTAATTTTTTATTAAAAATTTTATTAAGTTCGCGTTCTCCGTTTCGCCCCGATGAATACGATATAAAATCCCCCCGACATCCGATATCAATCAGGGAAAAAATAATGACTTTCATAAACGATTAAAAGTGATTAAAAAACCCCAAATTTGTGCGTCCTTTTGTCAAATTGAATACAAAAGGTCGTACCTGAAGTCGCACCATGTGAACGGAGAGCCGAGTCGCAAGAGCAATAAAGTCGTGCGTCCATGTCGCCCAATGTGAATTGGCTCTAAACTATTTCATCTTAAAAATCTTAATAGTTTCTGCCTCGTAGAAAAACAACCAAAACCAAGACTTTTGAAATTCGGTGGGAGCCCTTAAGAAATTATTCTTACTGTTTTTATCGATTCTGAAGAAAAATAACGAGCAAACAAAGTTTTTCACCTAGGAATAGTTATTGATAGTAACCTAGCTCTTGGAATGATCATTAGGGTGGTCTCTATTTTAGGGTCGGAAGGATTTCTTAGATTCCAATCCCCCAAAAAGTTTTTATTTATATCAAAAAGACACTATACAAAATACGGTGCCTCTTATTTTGCGAAGTTTCGAATTTTAATTTACATACCCCCGGAATAGGGTCTCTCTGGTGTGCATATTAACATTTATTTTTTCCTACGGAAAGCGTGCTCATTCGAGCTTAAAGCTCGGAAAATTCCCATAAGGATGAAAATATTTTAAAAAAATTCTTGTTAAAATCGTCATTTCTTGTGGGAAATTTTGCGTAGACCACGAATCTGAAGTCCGTTTCTTTTTATCTACCCCGGTTTTGAGCTGGGGGCTAAAATATATGGAAAACTGAGGACTTGGTAGGTTTGGTCTCTTTGCGGCATTTCATTGCAATATTTTGGTCCCCAGCTCAAAAAAGAGGGCATACAAAAAAACAATTTTAGACTTTTGATTTACGCAAAGTTTCCGATAAAAAATTACTATTTTTTCACAAGAAAAAAAAAAAAATACTACCGATTTTTCCATTTATACGGGAATTTCCCTAACTTTAAGATCAAATGGGCACGCTTTCCTGTAGAGTAAGAAACCTGAAAAAAAAATTAAGGTTCATACGTAAAACAGAGCGACCCAATCCCGGGAGTACGTAAATTAAAATTCGAAACTTCGCAAAATAAGGGACACTATAATGCGAAAGCTCAGGTCTTTATTTTGAAGAAAAACTTCGACTTGAAGTTGAATGGAGTTTGAGATCAAAAAAGTTGCAATTTGGAGATATAGCGTTTTAAGGATCAGCTAGGATTTTGGTACCAACGGTAATTGAGCCTCCGTTGACCCGTATGGTTTCTTTTTCTCGACATTTTGTTTTTCAATAAGGACGGCGTTCATGACAGCCGTGCGTTGCTCTAAATCCAAACTCCTGCGGATATGTTCAACCTGCAGGAAATATAGGATTACATTCTCTTTCATTTTTATAAATACAAATATTGCTTCACTTCACTATAGTCACTAGTCATTCTAATTACTAAGACCAGGTACACTAGGGTGGTTCTTATTTTGCGAAGTTTGGATTTTCGGAGGTGCTATGCCCTAACTTTTATTATTTGTATGAGATAAGATTCCCCGATTTTTTTTCATTATTTTTACTCGACGACAAGAAAGCGTGCCTCATCGAGCTTTCAGTTCCGAGAAATCCCGTAAGGACCAAAACAAAAAATTGATTATTTTTTTTAAAAAATAAGTTTTTACTCATACCGGAAATTTTGCGTAGATTCTGAATCTGAAAATGGTTTTTTCCTATCTGATCCGGTTTTTGAGCAAAAGGCCAAAATAAGAAAAAAAATCGAGAAAAGTGAGAAAACGCACTAAGTCCATAGTGTTCATTGCTTTTTGGCTTTTACACTGTAAAAAATTTTGTGTAATTTTAACACAATTTATAAGTCAAAAACGATCCACACATTTTTATTTGTCAATAATAACACAATAACAAATATTGCCTAGCAACATGTGTCAAAATAACAATAAGTGTTTGTCAAAATTAACATAAAAAGAATAACAAACAAAGTGTGTAGACCGAGTTTGTTAAAAATACACAAAATTTTTTACAGTGTACCTCATAAACCGGACCAGATACAAAAAAACTGGTTTCAGATTCGAAATCTACGCAAAATTTCCAATATAAAACGAAGCTTGTTCTACAAAAAAAAAAAAAAAAAAAAAAAAAAAAAAAAATTAATTTTTGGTTTTAATGGGAATTTTAATAACTAAAAGCTCGATGAGGCACACTTTCCCGTCGAGTAAAAAATTTGATAAAATTCAGGGAAACTTATCAAAAACAAAAAAAAAAAAAAAAGTTACGCGGTGGCACCTGCGAAAATCCAAACTTTGTAAAATAAGAACCATCCTAAAGTGGACTCAGAAAAAAAAATCCAGGTTTACAATTCACACCAGACAAGATAGATTCCAGGGCTACTTATTTTCAATCTCGAAATAAAGGACACCCTAATGCATCATACTCGTAATCTTAGATGCAGCATTTAACAATAAATTGCACATGATTTTTTTCCAAACCCCTTTCAAAACATTTAATTTCGTATATCTCAAATGCTGAATTACATACGAAAACGCTCTCGCCGTTTCCAATAAAAGAAAGTGTACGGGGCATAATGCAGTTTGAAAAAAAAATTTATTCTGGGTGACTCAATTGAAATGGACGGTCTACCAATCGGATTCCAAATCTTTTGATTTACGACTTTTTTATTCTTTTGTTTCTTAATCTTGACGAAACAGATGTTTGTTTACAAGAGGAGAGTGTTTGCATAACCGGTATCAATGTTTAACTTAAGGCTCCGGAAAGCTCCCCCCTCCCTCCCGTTTTCGGGAATGCATAATATCCCGAAGGAGTCAAAGGTAGCCGAAATCGAAACTTGTCATAAAATCCCACGATACTATTATGTTCATAGAGCAATTTCGTGAACCAATTTTCGTAATATTGGGAGAAACCGAGAGGAAAGGAAAGCAAAACTTTAAAAAGAAATGGGATATTCCTTCTTTTTCCCCGTTAAAAATTCAACCCTCTGTGGTTTTCCTCTTAATGTCTTCCTTTTCTTTTCTTTTTTTAAGCGTGACCGATCGAATAATATTAAATAAATTTATATTAAGCGAAAAGTTCACCACTAGGGATAAAAAAAAAAATTCAAGTATTCCGCCAAAGTTTGGAGAATATATTGATGAGAAATTCATATCATCGAACCAGGCTCATAAAATGCTCATGAGAAAGAAAACACACATGGTGTGAACTTTCTTCATAATCTACAAGTTAGAAACCAGTTTCTTGTAATCATAATTCACTTTCAAACGATTTTCTTTTTCTTTTCCTTTTCGGATATTTTCCCCCCCATTTTTAGTGAGGTCGCTTATCCTCGAAATCTAGTAAAACCACGCAAAACGTGTTAGCAAAATAAAACTTTGGTGGTTATTGGTCGTTCTCAAGAAAATGTTATGATATTCGTGGGTAAGGCCGAAACGTTGTATTTTCTATTGGAAAAGAGTAAAAAAGAAATCATCGGCACAAAGTACAAGTCTGCAGTAGAAATGATCAACATTTTAAAACTTTTTTTACAATATTTTACGGAAACGAAAGCAAGTACAAATACCATTATGGAGATTATTTCAATGGCCGACAAATAAGCTTTAAAACGATGAATTACGCAAATTATGATTTGAAAAAAAAATTTATTCTGGGTGACTCAATTGAAATGGACGGTCTACCAATCGGATTCCAAATCTTTTGATTTACGACTTTTTTATTCTTTTGTTTCTTAATCTTGACGAAACAGATGTTTGTTTACAAGAGGAGAGTGTTTGCATAACCGGTATCAATGTTTAACTTAAGGCTCCGGAAAGCTCCCCCCTCCCTCCCGTTTTCGGGAATGCATAATATCCCGAAGGAGTCAAAGGTAGCCGAAATCGAAACTTGTCATAAAATCCCACGATACTATTATGTTCATAGAGCAATTTCGTGAACCAATTTTCGTAATATTGGGAGAAACCGAGAGGAAAGGAAAGCAAAACTTTAAAAAGAAATGGGATATTCCTTCTTTTTCCCCGTTAAAAATTCAACCCTCTGTGGTTTTCCTCTTAATGTCTTCCTTTTCTTTTCTTTTTTTAAGCGTGACCGATCGAATAATATTAAATAAATTTATATTAAGCGAAAAGTTCACCACTAGGGATAAAAAAAAAAATTCAAGTATTCCGCCAAAGTTTGGAGAATATATTGATGAGAAATTCATATCATCGAACCAGGCTCATAAAATGCTCATGAGAAAGAAAACACACATGGTGTGAACTTTCTTCATAATCTACAAGTTAGAAACCAGTTTCTTGTAATCATAATTCAACTTTCAAACGATTTTCTTTTTCTTTTCCTTTTCGGATATTTTCCCCCCCATTTTTAGTGAGGTCGCTTATCCTCGAAATCTAGTAAAACCACGCAAAACGTGTTAGCAAAATAAAACTTTGGTGGTTATTGGTCGTTCTCAAGAAAATGTTATGATATTCGTGGGTAAGGGCCGAAACGTTGTATTTTCTATTGGAAAAGAGTAAAAAAGAAATCATCGGCACAAAGTACAAGTCTGCAGTAGAAATGATCAACATTTTAAAACTTTTTTTACAATATTTTACGGAAACGAAAGCAAGTACAAATACCATTATGGAGATTATTTCAATGGCCGACAAAGCTTTAAAACGATGAATTACGCAAATTATGATTTGAAAAAAAATTATCGGGAAAAAAATTAAATGTAAGGAAATTTAAAAAATCAGATGTCTGGAGATTTGGAGACACAGAAACTTAACTTTTTTAAAGAGATCCACATACCGATAGCCCCAACAGAGAGAATTACACACCCCCTGCCTTAAAGCAGTTTTTAGGTTAAGTTAGAAAATTAAAAATAAGTTTTTAAAGAGGCTCACCCGTGTCTCTTCGGGAGGCCGAAAACCGTAAAAACCGTCCCTACTGACAAAAAAAAATATCTTCAAAGTATCTTATGTACTCCTCGCCCTACTTTTTATAAATCTTTGGAAATATTTCTTAAGCATTTAAATATTAATGCCGGGGTAAGAGGCGTGGAACACAAAATAAGAATCATTCTACAGTGTTTCCTAGGAGGCAGTGAGCATTCTAGAAGGGTTGCACTTAAGAGTGAAAGGTAGCTAAAATTTTAAAAAATCAGACTGGCATATGGGGGCAAATCCCTACGTAGGACTACGTCTTTGGGGTACTGTCCTAATATTGCTAAATTTAAACAATAAAACAATTTAAAAGTAATTAAGAAAAAATAATTATAAGATTATACCCAATATATTTTTGAAAAATAAATAAATAAATAAATAAATAAATAAATAAATCTAGTAAAAAAATGCTAACTTCACGAATTTACCAAGCAATGTTTCATTCAATTCCGATAAAATGAACGTTATTTATATTTCCGAACGCGATTGCATATTTAAAATATCGAAATTAAAATAAATACAAAAAACATCGACTCAATGATCAAAACGAAATAGACCGGCAGCCATTTTTAGAGAACGTTCACGAAACGAAACGATGCTGCCAACATTGCGGTTTGTTTACAAAATTCAAAATAACATTTCCGTCCGATTTTTTTTTTTTTTTTTTTTTTTCCTTTTTCGTCAATTAAATTCTTTAGACGTCTAAGCTTAGATTTAAATTAAGATTTTGAAATGTTGGAATCAATTAATTTTAATTACAGCGTAATTAAAACTAATACTTAGTCAAATTAAATGTTAAATAAACAAAAATTTAACTCTAAAAATTTTTGAACAGCCATATTGGATTTTGCGCATCATGTCTGCGCATGACGTATCCAAGGGCGTTCTCGATTCAGGCTCCCACCCTCAGTGTGGCTTCTAGTGCCGCAGAAGTCACATCGGTATTTTTTTTTAAAAAGTGTTTTATTTAATTTAATTTTTTTTTACTTTCAAATTATATTATTTTTAGTGCCGGTTTTGCTTTATTTTAATTTAATTTAATTTAAATTTACTTTTAGTGTTTTTTTTTTAATTCACGGTTTTTTTTTTTCAACTACATTTCAATTTTTTTTAATTTAATTTTTTTTTTTAATAACGGCTTGGAGGTAAACCAGGAGGTTTAGCCTCCCATCGTAGAAGGCCTATGTATCGACCCAGCGACTGGCCTTGTGGTATTAGTTTTAAGGGTTTAGTGTTAAGTTCCCCCCGAATTGTTATACGTTAGGAGTCAGCTCCTCTCTTGGAGCTGCAGAGTTTATTAGGCTGTGCATTCTATTCGATTCGAGCATGGATTACGCGGGAGATAAGCTCCATTGTGAGAGTCTCCAGGGTTTTCAAAAGGATGACTGGGTGTAATACCGAAAGGCTCTCTCCGGCTCGACCTGATGGCATAGTACCGATGCGGCGGGCATTAACGGAGATCCTATTCGGAAGGCTTACGGGCCTCTCCTGGAAATCCGAATTTTTTTTTTTTTTTTTTCATTTTTTTTAATTTTTACATTTCTTATGAGCTCCATTATGAGAGTATCACAGATTATTAATTTTTTTCATTTTGAATTAAGATTAAAGCTTAAAATAAATTTTTTATTTCAATCATACCGCGGGAGATAAACTCCATTGTGAGGGTCTCCAAGCCCCCCCCCCCTTTTAATTTGCATTTTTTTTTTTTCTTCTTTGATTTCAGGAGCAGCCACACAGCAGTCAGCAAGCTTCAAGGTCCAACGTCAGCCAAGGTCCAGGTCAGTCAAGGTTCAACGCAGTCAACAAGGTTTGAGTTTGGTAAAGGTCTGGCATTAACTGGTTTGAGTTTGGTAAAGGTTTGGCATGAACTGGTTGGAGTTTGGTAAAGGTCTGGCATGAACTCTTCAGGTTTGGTCTTGCTTTACAAAACCAAACTTCTTGTCTTTATCATCTTATCTTTTTACCCTCATTCATTTTTTACTTATTTATTTCCATCTAAAAAAATAATTTATGACCCGGTACGGCCTTTTACAATTTAAAAAAAAAGACGTTTTAAATTACAGCAGCATAATTTAAAAAGCTGTTGGCTAGAGTTTTTTTTAAGCGGTTAAGCGATTTACAAAAAAAAAAAAGATCGGATTCGTTTTACCGGTAAAGATTGTCGAAGAGTATAGATGACAATCTCGTCTTGTATGAATGTCCAATGCCGCACATTGTACATTTGTACAATCTTAATTTTAGTTTAGGTTAAGTTTAGTAACTAGTATTGTAAATTAGGATAGTATTGTAAACTGTTTTGTAAATTGTATAAAATGTTGTTGTATTAGTTTTAGGTTGTATTAGTTTTAGGTTGTATTAGTTTTAAGTTGTCAGCTTGAGGAGTAAAGTCTTCCTTACGTCATGCGGATCCAATGTCGTGCAGATCGATGTGAAAAGGACGTCATTTTTATGTCGCTCTGTACGGGGTTGGTGACTCGTGCCGTTTGGCGGATGTAATCCTTTGACGCTGCCTAGGGGGGACAACTCGGTCGGGCGCGGACTCCGAGTTTTCCCCCCAACCCGTGTGGGGTTTTTGGCTAGTCCCCCATCGGGCGCCTCCCCAGGTGGCGGATAGGGGAACGCTCTCCAAAATCGGAGAGTATGAGGATTTATTCCTCAGGCGGACCAAAACTAGCCACAACTTAATTTTTCTAACTTTTGGTCTTAATTTTTCAGGGAAAAGGGTAAAAAGAGGCAGTTTTGGGCTTTTCGACTGTGGAGCATGATCAAAAATTTTTATGTGGTAGAGGAAGAATGTTTTTTTCAAAGCTCAAATTTGACTGAACCGAACAGCGTCAGTTACGAAAATTGAACTTTGCGTGATGAAGAGTAGCTAAAATTTGATAATCAAAAAACCAGAAAAAAAGAAGAGAAACAGGGCAGGGCCACGCAAGTAATAAACTCTTTTTTTCGGTACTATGAAAATTGATATTCGGTAATATGAATATATTTTGCAAGGGAAATGGCGTTTATATCATCCGTTACACATTTTGGCTAAATATCCTGAAGGAACCGAAAATTATATTCCTATTTCCATGTTTAGCTAATGGGAATCAAAAAGGAAGTATTTAAAGTTCACTTTCCGACAATCTTACAAACAGCTAAAAAAAATTCAATGATCATTTTGGTCAATTGAAACAAAAATCGATAATAATAAGTGTAGATTAATTTAACAAAATGATTCTTGTCATAACATAACTCCCTGCGGGCGGATGTATCCTCGTGGATAAATTATCAGTTTTTTGTCTAAATAATGATTAATCGACCATAAATCGACTTGGATTTGCACATAAGTAGCCAGAAAAAGCTAATCATACAGAACACCGCACACCAGAATAGGGAAATAGGTTTCGGTTAAGTATGGTTTTTATATACGCGTATATAAAAGCCATACTTAACCTTAACCTAAACCATACTTGACCTTAATTTGTTTGCAACAAATTGTAAACAAATTTTGGACTAAAAATAAACATGTAATTTACAGAAACCAATTTTCCTATTCTAGTGGGCGGTGTTCTTTTTGGCGAAAATGTAAATCCTATGTTTAGCTTATGGGAGTATTATTACTTAATTAGAACATTAATTAGCGGCATTAAAATTATATTACTGATATAAATAGAAATAAATAAATTACAAACTAATGTGATATAGCCAAATTTAAAAATTGTGAGCTGACATGTTTATCATATGACGAATTTTTTCCTCCCGTACCCAGCTTAAGGAGTTAAGATTAAATCAAACTTTCAGAAGCGAAATATGACAAAAAAATTTTATAAGCTATTAATTTTGATATCAATATAGATTCTGTAACTTGTTATCTCAATTTTACTGCATTTTATACTTCAGTTTTAGTTTTTAGTGATTTCTGTAAGATTTCATTTAAAATATTGCTCTTTTTCCATAAGCTAAACATAAGCGGCTATATTTTTTTTAGCTCTAACTGCCTATATGGATCATAGCGTATCAAAATATTACCGAAAAGACCAAAGAGTATCTTCGTCCCTAATGCTTCAAAGAATAAATATAATATTAAAAAAAAAAATTTCAAAAAAACTTTCTTTATTATACAAATAATACGTAATTTAAAAAATCGTACTAAAAAGCAAAAAATAAGCCCAAATTGTAATGAATCGATTCACCGATTGGTCCGAAAACGATTTTCATATTTTTCCAAGAGCTATGTTTTGAATCTGTTTATGGCTTTCTACTCGAATTTTAAAAAAAATTTTTTTTTTTTTAATATTTTATTTATTTTTTGCTTTTTAGTCCGATTTTGTAACATAATAATAAAGAAAGTTTTTAAAAAAAATTTTTATTTTTATTTTTTATGACTAAAAAAGCACAATCCTGCCAAATTTTTTTTCTGGGGTTTAGTTTCAATCAACAGAAACCCTGTTTTCGTGAAAAAGCATGGTTTCTGCATATGATAATTCATTGTTAAATTCACAATATCATTATACTGTATAGTTAACACTTGGTGCCGAAGTCATGTGAAAATAGACGTTTGATTCCTTGCGTGTACGAAGACGAACTATACCCGAATGATATCGTAAAGTCACGAAGTCCAGATTCGAGCGATATCGTAAAAAGACCCCGTCGCGTTATCTATTTATAATGTATTGGGCACGCATCTTTCGAGTCTTTAAAATTGCCGACAGAGTCCGATAACTCACAGTGAAACGTATAATAAAAAAGAAAGTAAGAAACTAAAAAAAGAAAGTAATAAAAAATCGATTATCGAGAGAGAGCTCGGGTCGGGCAGAATATGAAATAATATTTGGCGGGTCAACCCAAACCCTAGTTCTACTCAACAAGGAGCTTCCAATTTCAACCAAACCCGCTAAAGTTTACACTCAAGGCTTTAAAGACTTATCGCCCAAAAATCAAGATATTTTTGCAAAAAAATCGATTTCCCAAACAAAAGCTGAAAGTGGGGCAGAATATGAAATAATATTTGACGGGTTATCCCTCACCCTAGTTCTACTTCACGTTCAACTTTCCTAGTTCTACACAGTAAAAAATTTTATGTCAAAATCAACATAAGCAGGTCCACATAATTTTTATGTTGTTTTTTTTTTATGTTTGTCTTATGGGAGAAACAACATAAAAAATTTATGTGGACCTCTTAGAACATATTTACATAATATTTTTTACTGTATACTCGTTCGCTTCTTCGACCAGACCCGCTAAGTTTTTCTACTCCCGAGCTTTAAATAAAAATCAAGTCTTAGAAAAATGAAGATATTTTTGAAAGAAAAATCGATTTCCCGAGCAAAATATGAAGTAATATTTGTCGGGTCAACTCTAACTCTAGTTCTACTCAGTAAGGAGCTTCCAATTTCAACTAGACCCGCAAAAGTTTTCACTCCCAAGGCATTAAATGACAGTCATATCGCCCAAAAATCAAGATATTTTGGAAAAAGAAAATCGATTTTTCGAGAAAGAGCTGCGGGCCCGGCAGAATTTGAAATAATATTTTGGCGGGTCAACCCTGACCCTAAATTCTTGTTATTATAGAGCTTCTAATTTCGGCCAGACCCTCTAAAGTTTTCCATTCCCAAGGCTTAAATAACAGTCATATCGCCCAAAAATCCAAGATATTTTTGAAAAAAAAAAATCGATTTTGATCCTGTTGGTTTCTTTAACAGTCAATTAATAAAAGCAAACGTATTAAAAATAAAAATAAAACTAAAATTTGATACTCAAAGGACCAGAAAGAAAAAAAAGAAGAGAAAGAGGGCAGAGCCACGCAAGTAATAAACTCTTTTTTTGGTACTACGGAAATAACAATAAAAATAATTATTATACTATTTGCTAAAATTGACTTTAATGTTTGTTTTTGAGGTCATAGAATGTTTGTTTTTGGTCTTGCCCTAAACGGCTGGCTATGATCTTTGAACCATTAAATTTGGGTTTAAATAATCTTTAAATTTTTTTGGAGATCCTTAGGCCTAGGAACTATTGTACAATATTCGGAAAACTCAAATATAAAAAAAAATTAAAATAAAAATAATTGTTTGAACTCTCTACCCCATGATATTACTAAGAAAAATGAACTAAAAATTCATCGGGTGATGAAAAAAAAAAAAAGTTTAATGGGTTGAAGGGGCGGCTACAAGTACGTCGTTCACCCTTTTGTCAAGGTGGTTACCCGAATAATAAAATAAAATTTGTGGAGCTATGACCGGCCATTAATCTCCGATTGCAGCCTCCCGGGAAAGCGGGAAGAGTTTCAGTCACGTGTCCCGGCAATCGGATGCGGTGGCTTTTTATCCTATCCAAGTCTCGTGGCTCTCATTTTCTCCTCGTGTTTATCTTGTTCTCGTTTCGAACCGAACATAAAAATATAAATAATATTAACTCGACTCCTCATTCATTATTACTATGTAATCTTGTTGAAGGTCGCGTGGCTTCTATTTCATTGCTGATTAAACGCTTAAGGACGTTCGAAAAAAAAATTCAGCAATTACAATTTTTTTCTTTTTTCGTATTTTTCGGATGAAAAAATTTTAGTGGATGGGGATGAATCAACTAATCGAACGAGTTTATCAGAACCCTATATCATCGTAGATCGAGAGCGATAATTAATCAATAATGATTGATCTGAACTGACGCGGAAACGTTTCGAACACCCCGGGTTCGAGATGTCATTCTTTTAATTAAACTTGGAGAACGCCATTCACGTCAGAAGTTATATTTGAAGATTCGCTTTGATGCACCGACATTTTTAGTTATTTCAAGCATCGATTTATGTTTTCCAATTTTCCTTTACCCGTCATTTTCATCGATAATTTTTTTTAATAATATTTTTTTTTCCACTTTTTCTCTCCCTTGTTAGCAGATAAATAAAAAGGAAATTAAATTATAGATTTTAATACTATTTGTTTGGATGATTTAGTTTCGTGATAGGCGTATAAATCGTTTCGGAGACTTTTAAGTCGTTTTAAAAATATTACGTTTTTCAATCATAAAAAAAAAAAATTCGAATTTTTAAAAGCTGTAGTCTTAATCAAGACTGATGAGAAAAATAGTCTTTCTACTCATTTTAACAAAAAATAATAGAATGATTGGATTCCCTATTTAAAAAAAAAAACCTAATCCATTTTTTCTAAAAATTTTGGTTCCTAAAATTTTTCTCCTAACAATTTTTTTTTTCCTAATTTCTAACGTTCGTAAAATTTTTTGATTCCTAAAATAAAATTTCCTGAATTCCCTAAAGGGATTTAAAAAATTAGGAAAAATATTTATTTTAGACTTATTTTGGACTTCGATAATTTCATGCACATTTGCAAGAAATTAAACTTTTACAAGAAACTTAAAGTAGTTGCTAAAGCAAGGACTTAAAAATTTCTTGAAATTTTATATCACTTTTTATTAAATTTTCGCCGTTTTTGGAAGTAAAACTTCTTTGGGATCGTTGAGAGTAAATTTTTTGCGCAACAACATAAAAAGCACAAAATGTGCGCAACAAAAAATAAATGTACAAAAAGTGCATTACAATTTAGGTCAAAAGTTGAGGAACAATTTATTAAAAAGTCAAAAGTTTAGTGAAACTTCTTTAAGATCGTTGGGAGTAAGTTTTTTGAGCAACACAAAATGTGCAAAATGTGCGCAACAAATTAGGTCAAAAATTTGTCAAAATTTTAATTTTTAGATTTTGAGACTAATAAGCGCAATCGTTGAGAGTACGTTTTTTGAGCAACACAAAATGTGCGCTTCTTGTTGCAAAATGTGTGCAACATAAAATGTACAAAATGTGCTCAGCAAATTAGGTCAAAAGTTCGTCAAAATTTTAATTTTGAGATTTTGAGATTAATAAGCGCAATCGTTGAGAGTACGTTTTTTGAGCAACACAAAATGTCCGCTTCTTGTTGCAAAATGTGTGCAACATAAAATGTACAAAATGTGCGCAGCAAATTACGTCAAAAGTTCGTCAGAATTTTAATTTTGAGATCAATCGGCGCAATCGTTGGGAGTAAATTTTTTGAGCCACACAAAAATGTACAAAATGTGCGCAACAAATTAGGTCAAAAGATTAAAAAAAAGTACCGGTAGTCAAAATTTTAATTTGGAGAGAATTTTGAATTACAATACAAAATGGGATCGTTGGGATTTTTGCATTGATTTTGAGACCAATGGGCGCAATCGTTGGGAGTAAAAGTTTTGAGCAACACAATTTGTGCGCAACACAAAACCTCGAGTAGTGTATATAATAAAAGTTTCACTTCCCTTCTTCAGTGAGTTTGCGTAGCTAGACTCACTACTCTTTGTTTTTTTTTAATATTATTTTTTTAAATATTAAAATTAGATCATGCATGAACAGAAACAAGAACAAGAACTTAGAAATTTTAAATAAAATTTAGAATTTTTCCTTTAGACAAGCATATGAGCTGAAGCAAAGATTCAAATATTAAAAGCTAACTTTGAAGACTTCAATTAAAATTTTGATGATTTTTTTTTTAGTTTTGACCCTTTTTTATCAAAAATTACAAGTTTTTTTCGTGCCAGGAAAAAAAATTATATTTTTATCCAAAAATTCAAATTTTGACTAAAAAAGGGAAAAAGAATGCCTTAAAATTTTTAAATTGTTCTATTGTTTAAATTTAGCAATATTAGGTTCCTACCCCAAAGACGTAGTCCTACGTAGGGTTATGCCCCCATATCCCAGTCTGATTTTTTCAAGACTGGCAATGATCGACATAAGTCTTGAAATATTAAGCTCAAACTATATAAACCCTAAATGGCACAACAACCAACTTCACGATTTTCGAGATTAGTGTTAATTTCCCTCGAAAAATCGAACAGGAAGGAGCAGATAAAAATACAGTTAAATGTTTAATCCACACAAAAATTACAGTGGAAATGTTTTAACCGCCATATTGGAAAAGTGCGTACGTCATATTGACTCGCGCATGAGTTTTCCAACGAGTTTTCCGGATTCAGTTTAGTATTTATGTTTAATGTTTGGTCCAGGTGTTTCTTGCAATAAGTAAAAAGTTTTATTTAAAAAAAAAAAACTCACCAACACGAACTGCTGACTCCTGTTCCCGTTGCTAATCCATTCCAGTGCGACACTGCCGAAAATGAAAGTCCTAGTATTTGTTGATGAGGATTGAATACTTGAATGGGGAACACTCGCGATCACTCCCGAACCGTAACTTTACTCGAAAATCACTCACGTATTGAAAAAATAATCAACGACGGACTTTTTTATCGCGGGGCTAATCCGCCCGTAGCCCATGACGCGGTTTTTGACTTACGCTTTAAAACGACGAACGAAGGAGGAGGGAAAAAAAGAAAAGTATGATGATTTCTGAATAATGAAATATGATGATAAAAAAAAAAGTATGATGATTTTTTTTTTAGTTTTGACCTTTTTTATCAAAAATTACAAGTTTTTTTCGTGCCAGGAAAAAAAATTATATTTTTATCCAAAAATTCAAATTTTGACTAAAAAAGGGAAAAAGAATGCCTTAAAATTTTTAAATTGTTCTATTGTTTATTAGCAATATTAGGTTCCTACCTTAAAGACGTAGTCCTACGTAGGGTTATGCCCCCATATCCCAGTCTGATTTTTTCAAGACTGGCAATGATCGACATAAGTCTTGAAATATTAAGCTCAAACTATATAAACCCTAAATGGCACAACAACCAACTTCACGATTTTCGAGATTAGTGTTAATTTCCCTCGAAAAATCGAACAGGAAGGAGCAGATAAAAATACAGTTAAATGTTTAATCCACACAAAAATTACAGTGGAAATGTTTTAATCGCCATATTGGAAAAGTGCGTACGTCATATTGACTCGCGCATGAGTTTTCCAACGAGTTTTCCAACTAGTTTTCCGGATTCAGTTTAGTATTTATGTTTGATGTTTGGCCCAGGTGTTTCTTGCAATATGTAAAAAGTTTTATTTAAAAAAAAACTCACCAACACGAACTGCTGACTCCTGTTTCCGTTGTTAATCTATTCCAGTGCGACACTGCCGAAAATGAAAGTCCTAGTTTATTTGTTGATGAGGATTGAATACTTGAATGGGGAACACTGGCGATCACTCCCGAACCGTAACTTTACTCGGAATCACTCACGTATTGAAAAAATAATCAACGACGGACTTTTTTATCGCGGGGCTAATCCGCCCGTAGCCCATGACGCGGTTTTTGACTTACACTTTAAAACGACGAACGGAAGGGAAAAAAAAAAAAGTATGATGATTTCTGAATGGTAAATTAAACTAAAAGTTCTAAATGACGTGAGTACCTATTCAATGCGCTTGAAACATTTTAAACTGTTTTTTTTTTTTTTTCTTTTTTTTTAAAGATTTTGTTGGGCTCAAAATTTTGAATGGGTAAAGACTACTTGAGACTTTCAGAGATCTTTTTTTTAACAGTAATAAATACAGCAGTTAGTATAAATATTAAAAAAGTAGTCAAAGAAAAAAGATTTGTTACCTGACTAAGGCAGGTAAGTTAGAAGGGAAAAAAGTTCAGGAGAATGCAACCAAATTCAGAGTTCAATGAATCCCTTAACACCTAACTAGAAATGCTGTATGCGAATATGGAAGAAAATCTAAAAAAAATTAAATACTATTTATTACAGGGTGTCCACCAAATGAATTAATTTAAAGTCAAAAAGGGCGAGAAAGTCTGGAAATACAAAACTGATCTTAAATCAAAAAAGCGATCACCTAATGGAAGTGAAAGCGATGGAGTGTTATTATCTAAAAAGGTTCTGTTAAAATTTAAATTGGTTGCAAATTAAATTAAATTAATTGAACACATTGTCTAAAGCAACTGGGAAGTGGCAATTTTCTGTATCAAAAATTATAAGAGAACATTTTAACATTTTTAAAATGTCGGTGGACCCCTGTAAACATGAGTGCCACTAACACTCTATGCAAGTAGTTTTCCTTTAAAAGCAAAATCAAATTAATTCGAAATAAAACATCATTTGAAAAGTAAACAAACAGAAGAATTATTAATATCTAGGTACATCATTTTTACCAACACGTTTGCTATCCCATCATTTGCTGATCCAGAAAAATTCCTGTAACGATGATAGTAAGGCCAATGAATAATCCGGTGACTAAGTCCAGTATAAAGGATCATTGGAAACGACTCTTTTGAACTTCATATAAATCCAAATTCCTTACGTCAGCCTGTTAAATTGTAAAAAAAAGTTGTTATACTGTTATCTGACAGAAATTTAAATTGCTTAACTATATACCGACCCTGATGCTGGTTCAGTCCTTTACCAGACGTGACGATAAAGCTCAAATATTTGACAGCACATTCCAGGGGAAACCGTTCAAAATTCGAACACTTGCCAACGGAAGAAGGTTTCTAATTTCTTAGTTCAGTGGCCAAATTTAAATTTAATTTTAATTTCATTTTCGATTTTCAGTAACAAAGAAATTTAATGACCGTGAATAAAATGAATAAATAATTTTCGAACTTTTTTCCCACATTACTGAGAAATTATTGGAAAAACTATTTTCTGCCATTTCTTAAGTATTTCGGCTTGAGCATTCAGACTTAATTAATTAATTAATTATCTTGCTCTTTTGAGTAAGATTGATACTGATTTTTCCGGCCATGATAAGGAGAAAAAATTGAAAAAAGTTTAAGTTGTGCTGACGGAAATATTTGAACAGTCCCTTACATAAAGACATTAATGCCATTACATAAGGTAATTTAGATCAAAATAATCACAAAAAAAAAATTAAAATCCGAAAAAAAAAATAAAAACGATTATAAATTCTTTTTTTCCCGCACGTTGCTTTCGTTTAAATTTAAAAATGAGCCTGAATTTCTTTCAAATTTCGGCAATTATTATTACCCGAAGAAAGCCGACCACTAAAATGATTTTTACCCATTAAAAGTAAAAAAAAAAATGTCTCAAAAGTAAAAAACTCTTTTTTTCTGTGATAAAAACAATTGCAGAATTTTATGTAGTAGTAACGGCCACCGTATTTAATTCAACAGCGTTTAGGCTGGTAACAAAGATATAATGTAAGCCTGACATTAATGAGGTTGAATCGTCTAATTATTGCATTATTTAGTACTCATTAAAGACCCTTAATTAGAAGAAACCAGACAGAAAAAATGGACGGGAAATTTCGGAGGCATATTATCATGCGCATTAGTTTTACAAAAGACGGTTGAATTAAAAGTGCTTTCAGAAAACAATTAAAAACATAAACAGACGGAAAAAACAAATCAATGCGCATGGTCATATGCCTCCGAAATTTCGAGCTCATTTTTTCTGTCAGGTCTCTTCTAATTTAGGGTCTCTAAGAAAATTTAATGCCGTTAAAACGGGCATAGAAATTCTGCAACTATTAAACACATCAAAGAAATGACGGCAATGAAGGTGAAAAGAGTGGTACCTTCTAAAATGGACCGGCTTAGACTTAGAAGGTTTCAAATTAGGCCAATTGGATGTCTTGGTTAAATGTATAGATTGTCTGACTTTCTGGGAATCGGATATTATTTTCAAAAGTTTTGCAAAACTATTAACTGGGAAATATTGTTAAAATGTCGGTGGAAACTTGTAAGCATGGGTAACACTTAGACTTTATGCAAGTGGCATAAAAGCAAAAAAAAAAAAAAAAAAAAAAATACATTTAAAAAAAATTTACTTACACGAGATGAAGACATTAATTAGTTCGATCTGAACTAAATCCTGAAAAAAAAACAGTATTACAAATAGAAATATGTATTTAAAAATTAAATATGATTACAATTGCTATAAAATGTTTTACCTTATATCGATCCCGTTTTCTTCTGATCGAAGGAAAAAGCTTCTTATGTAAGACATTAATGCCATTACATAAGGCAATCGCTGTTAATGTAATCACCAAAAAAAAAAATTAATAATTCCGAAAAAAAAGTATCATTACTTCTTCCCGCTGTTTTGTTTTCGATCAAAATCAAAAATTCGGTGGTAGGCCTATAGATTTCAAATGTAGCGCGGGCTTATGGCATATGACATTGCATGTAAATCCACGAATTCCCTTGCTGTAATTTTTACCTTGTTTATCGAATATAATTTTAACATTGTTTAACGGCAGTCGACAGAAAATTAAGAGGAGGCTTCACGGATACTGGAAGGAATGGCCGTTTTGTCTGATACTCGATTTACGATAAAAAAAATTCAAATTTTAGGTACCTAACGAACTCCTTTGGTGTGTCCTAGGATTTTTAGAGCAAGTTTTAACTTGTCTGAATTGTATGGGCGGCGGAAAAATCATTTCGAAAAAAATTGCGATCGAAAAACTTTGATTTCGTTTTCCTGTTATTGTCTGCTTAAAACAAGTTGAAACTTGCACCAAAAATACAAGAAAAAATCCAATGAGTTCGTTGGATACCTAAAAAAAAATTTTTCCCCCGTAAATCGAGTGTTCGACAAAGTCATTCCTTCCGGTATTCCCTTGAAGCCTCTACTTAATATATATATAAAAAAATTATTGTTACGAGATGAAGATATTAGTTCGATTCGAACTCAAGCGGATATCTTTTTAAAAAAAAAGTATTTAACAATCAAATATAATTACCTTTACTATAAAAGTTTTTACCTCATGTCGATCCCGCCTTTTTCTGAACCAAGGGAAAAGCTCCTTAAGTAAAGACATTAATGCCATTACACAAGGGCAATCTTTGTTAATGTAATCACCAAAAAAAAAAAAAAAAAAAAAAAAAATTGATAGATCCGAAAAAAAACGATCATTATTTTTTCTTCCCGCCGGTTTGCTTTCGGTCCATAAACTCCCACTACAAACAACCATTAACTCCATAAACTTTCTTTCTCAAATTTTTAACGTGTTCATCGAATCAGGCATCGAACTAATTTCGCCCATCAAAATTAGTGACTTCAGTGAACAAAACTGGTTTAAATATTGACTTTCAGTGACCTAACAGAAGGAATTTAGGGACTTAAAATACGCATTGACTTTTCTTAACAGAAGTGACTTTTAGCGAACTTTCACAAAAAAAGTGACTAGTTCGATGCCTGTCGAATACAATTTAACATTGTTTTTGCAAAACGACAGTCGACAGAAAATTAATACATTTAAAAAAAATCGATTGACACGAGATGAAGACATTAGTTCGATTTGAACTCAATTCTGCTTAACAAGCGGATATCTTTAAAAAAAAAAAAACAATCAAATATAATTACCTTTAGTATAAAATTTTTTACCTCATGTCGATCCCTCCTTTTTCTGATCCGGAAAAGCTCCTTAAGTAAAGACATTAATGCCATTACATAAGGGCAATCATTGTTAATGTAATCACCAAAAAATTAAAAAAAATAAATAAATAAATAATAATAGATCCGAAAAAAAACTATCATTATTTCTTCTTTCCGCCGTTTTGTTTTCGATCAAAATAAAAAAAAAATTGGTGGTGTAGCTTTCAAATGTGGCGCGGGCTTATGGCCTATAACATTGTAACTCCACGATTTCCCTTGATAACATTTACCGTGTTTATCGAATCAGGCATCGAACTCATTTCACCTATCAAAATTAGTGACTCTAGGGATCAAAAATGGTTAAGTAGTGACTTTCAGTGACCTGACAGAAGCAATTTAGTGACCTAAAATACATACATCCAAAATTTTTTTAACGTATTAGACATGAGTAATTACAGCCCTTACTTTTAGCCATTTTACTTGCAATTTAATTAAGAAAAAGACCTTACATCATACTTTTTTATATGAAGTCAAAAATTTAATTATTAATTAAATAAAAAATTACTAGTCATTCTACATTTCAGATCAAAAGTTTCACAACTTTACATAAAATTATTTTTAAGAGATGGCGTTTAGTAAAACTCTTTCCTTGAGCAACTTCACACGTTGAATAAAATTTTTCAAGGCAAGAAATTTTTAAAAATCCATCGATTTATCAAAAAAAGTGACTATTAGCGACCTTTTACAAAAAAAGGGACTAGTTCGATGCCTGTCGAATATAATTTAACATTGTTTTTGCGAAACGACAGCCGACAGAAAATTAATATATCGACTGCTCCAAAGAAAAAGTCCTTTTTTTTAGCAGCACAAAAACTCCCATCTTTTTTCGGACAGTTGAAAAACTGCCTATCTTTTTTTTGACGACTTATAAACTATCTATTTAAATGGTCATCGCTATATACGATATATCGTTTTTGCACTAACAAAAAAAGATAAAGAGTTTTTCAACTGTCCGAAAAAAGATAAGGAGTTCTTGTACCGCTAAAAAAAAGGGACTTTTTCTTCGGAGCAGTCTATATA
The DNA here is from genome assembly GCA_037577465.1 of Liposcelis bostrychophila. Lineage (NCBI taxonomy): Eukaryota > Metazoa > Arthropoda > Insecta > Psocodea > Liposcelididae > Liposcelis > Liposcelis bostrychophila. The sequence continues at coordinate 24,239,179 of CM075209.1, read as the reverse complement.
AAAAAAAAAATTAATTGTTACGAGATAAAGATATTAGTTCGATTCGAACTCAATCTTGCTTTACAAGCGCATGTCTTAAAAAAACAGTATTTAAAATTTAAATATAATTACCGTTACTATAAAATTTTTTACCTCATGTCGATACCGCCTTTTCTGATCCAAGGGAAAAGCTCCTTAAGTAAAGACACGAATGCCATTTCATAAGGGCAATCTTTGTTAATGTAATCACAAAAAAAAAAAAAAAAAAAAAATTAATAGATCCGAATAAAAAAAACCATTATTATTTTTTCTTCCCGCTGTTTTGTTTTCGATCAAAATTCAAAATTCGGTGGTATAGCTTTCAAATGCAGCGCGGGCTTATGATGACAATAATATTACAACTCCATTAACTCCCTTACTCAATTCCATTTGAAGACTTAACGGGAATAGTGGTCTAAGTCCACTGTTTTTGTTTACATTGCTTTTATAAAAGCTAAACATCAGAGATCAGTGCCAACATGACGAGGTGGACTTAGGCCACTATTCCCGTTAAGTCTTCATTTACTCCCAACTCCCTTACGATTCGAACTAAATCCTGCTTTATAAGCGGATGTCTTAAAAAAACAGTGTTTAAAAACTAAATATAATTACCTTTGCTATAAATTTTTTTACTTCATATCGATCCCGCCATTTTCTGATCCAAGGGAAAAGCTCCTTAAGTAAAGACATTAAGGCCATTACATAAGGGCAATCTTTGTTAATATAATCACAAAAAAAAAAAAAAATTAATAGGTGCGAAAAAAAAGATCATTTTTCTTCTTCCCGCCGTTTTGTTTTCAATCAAAATTCAAAATTCGGTGGTATAGCCTTCAAATACAGCTCGGGCTTATGATGGCAATAATATTTTAAGTCCATAGACTCCCTTACTCAAATTTTTAAGGTGTTTTAGGTAGATGCAAAAAAAGCCCTGCATCATTCCGTCCACCAAAAAAAATTGGAACGGACTTACCATCCTGCAGACTTTTTGATGTATTCCCATCTCTATGATCCGATACTTCTGACGCCAAAGATCTGTCACCGAAACAGCTCCCAAAATGTTCCATCTCTCAAAATTACCTTGGAAAAAAAATACAAAATAAAATATAAAACTTGAAAGTCCGTTTGTTAGTGATATAAAATAAGAAACATTCTTGTTAAAAAGGAAAAAATTAATTTTCTTCAAAACGAATAACAAATGGTCTTCAGCCAAAAAGAAAGGTTTTTGAAACCATAAGACAAAAAGGTACCGCCAAAAATAAGTTACATATTTTTAATAGATGTTATATTCCGACTAATTACTCCATTTATACCACGATGGCTGACACTTTCATTTTTGCCATAAGCTATGGTCACATTGGTCTGAAATTCGAAAGCATCACGGCGGAACAAGGGGGAGGCTTACCCCCCAGACGTTATTCTAGCCCCCCTTACCTGAGGCGTATTGAGGCACTTGGGCACTCCGGGCAGAATTGTTTTTCGCATCCGCCCAACCCCCCTCACCCACCGACACAGATTCAATTAAGACTATTGAATACTCCTTCTTAAAATTTTAATTTAACAAAATTTTTAATTAAAATTTTATTTTTACTCAGTTTGGTTTCTTTATGCTTTAGAGATCATATTTTGAATTTAAATCACATTCATTTTGGGCGGAAGATTTTTTTTTTGTCATAAAGTAATTTTTTCCGGCATCATAAAAATCTTGATATTTTTTTAAAATTCATCATTTTCTATTTCTTGTTAAACTTTTCCGACCTAAATCAATATTTTTGGTATTGTCACCCCCAACATGTGGTACCCGGGGGCGTTCCGCCCCTGCGAAAATGATTAAACAAAAGGACTCTTCCGCCATAACAAATTCCAAAAGACAAATTGGAAATGAGACGATTCGAAGGTCTTGGATTTCATAAATTCAAAATGATAGGAACGATACCGCGTTCGATAAACCTAAATTTAAGTTAAAAAGGCTCATAAAAATCGAAGCGGGAAACAGCCTGCAACTAACTCAAAACTAACAGAATATACCACATACACTTGCAGGAATTCCAAAATAAAATTATTAACACGCTGCTCTGGGCATAAAATTTGAATATTTAACAAAATGTGTACAAGAAAATGACAAGGTGCGAATCCTAATGTTAGTGATTTAATAAAATACTAAGCTTTATGAATTTTACGGGCTTAAAAAATGTAAAAATTTCTTATCTGTTGTGTCATCAGCTGAACTTTCCGAAAGCTAAAAAATGCGCATCAGCCTATACTTTCCAGATTCAAGTACGTTTATGATTACTCATCTGAGTTCATTTAATTTAAAATCCTACCTACAATTTGTAATTTCCCTCAATACTAGTGGCTTTTTGAAATTAATATTTTATCTCTTTCAGCAAGACAAATTACAGCAAAAGTTGATCCTCTATCCAGGATCATAATTTATCGAAACAGCAGAATAAACATAAAAGAATTTTCTAGAATTCCAAAATTAAGGGAAAATATTGCGGTTCTAGATGCACCCAAAAAGGCTGACTTCCCACCATTTGGAACCTTCTATAAAAATCAATCAGAATATACTTACCGACTCTGCCGTCTTCTTCTTATTGCTTCATCACCGTCAAATTAACTATCACTACCAGTACAAAAGTTTCTTCAAAATATGGTAACGTTCGAACTGTTAGCACACTTTCATTAACTGAAACCAGATAAAATGAAGCAGGTAAACAAAAAAAAAGTTAACAAATTCTACTTTAAAAAAAAAATGGTGATCTCAAAGAACTTAGGATAGCACTCTGGTGCAAATTAATTTCAAACAAAACAAATTATCATATTAATTTTAGCTCTGCATATTTTTGTTAATTTTCCAAAAACTTCTGAGCTGGAACTTTTTACTTAAAATGGAACTTTCATATGTTCTAAGTTTGTTAGCTATTTCGTTAATGAATGACTTTAAGATGTTACATATTATGCAACAATCCAATTGCAGGCATCGAAGTCATTTACCCACTCAAAATTAGAGACTTTAGAGACCAAAATCGGGAAATTAGAGACCATTTAGAGACTTTTAGAGACTGAAAAAATCTATTTTTTATTTTTTGTAAACATAAACACAATATTTTTATATAAGCGGGCGGAAAATGAATTTTTATGTTATGGAAAAACCAAGTTTTTCGTCTTTCTAATCAAAAAAATTTCATCTTCTTTTCAAAAAAAAAAAAAGTCACTAGAATGTCATTCTGAACTCGAATTAAAACTATCTATTTATTACATCTTATAAAAATATCTATTTTTTTTATCTATTTAATTAAATTTCATAATGAAATTTTTTTTTTCAAGTATTATAAACTTAACAGTAATGATTTAAAAAAAATTAAACAAATGTAATATCATATCATATTTTCCTCTTTTTGTTTAAACTTTTAATTCTCTTTATTTCTAAAGTTTTTCTTAGTTTTTCAATTTTCTTGTCCGCTTCCTCGATGGATTTTTTTTTTTTAAACTATAATTTCTTTTTTGAAAAATAAAAGATGACCTCCATGAACTCGGCGAGAGTTGAATCAGAAGGGTTTTTTTAAAATTCAGTCAAATGAATAATACTTAAAGGAATAAAGAAGCAAGAAATTGGGAAAAAAGAGACTTTTAGAGACTTTTTACAGAATTAGAGACTTTTAGAGACCATCCTTGAATTTAGAGACTTTTAGAGACTTTCAGAGACCACTTCGATGCCTGCAATTGTCAGCAACTTTTTTCTTACGAAATAAGTGTATTTTATTATCTTTTCACAAAAAATTTGGATGATTGAGCTTCCAGTTCTGAGAACACACCTTTTCCGGAATTCTTTCTTAAATTTTTTTTTTTTTTTTTTTAATTTAAAATAGAATTCCCAATTTTTTTTTTAGTCCTTGTAAAACGGAATAAAAGTGTCTGGTGAAAAAAAAGGCATGTACCATTGCCAATCAATCTTTTTTTTTTAAAAAAAAAGAACACAAACTTTATTGAAATTTTGTTATAAGAGCCTTCTTTTTAGTCCCCTTCAGTTCAATTTTATTCCGTTTTACAGTATCACTAAAAAAAAAGAATTGAATATTCGGATCCAAACTACTAACAAACTTTACTCATACAAAAAAAAAAAAAAAAAAAAAAAAAATTCGAAAAAGCATGCAAACCTCTAATGGGTAAATAAAAGCTTTCCAAAATGTCAACCACCATCACCAAAAATAGGAAATCAAGAAAGATATGATTGAAAAAACATTATATGCTTAGTCAACTCTCCTTAAATGTCATTATAATACGCAATTCTTTTCTTATGGAAAAATTTCTGACAAATATGGAGAATTGGCTTCACTTTTCAGTTTTCATTACTAAGTGTTAAAGCTTTCTTCAATTTTTTTTTTTATTTTAAATAAGCTTTAAACAATAACACGTAGGTTTATTCCTCGTCGTCATCTCCGGCGCCGCCTCCACTCTTCTCCTTCTTCATGTTCTTCCTCTTTACACGTCCAGGTCTTCCACCGCCGAACGGACTCTTAAGCGAGAAGTCAATGTGTTTCTGAGAATCCAATCTCACAATAAACGAAGGGATGTTTACAACCTGCTTCCTGACTCTGAATAACAAAAAATAATTAAGAGCTACATCAGTATTATTCTAATACCAAAATCGGTGATAAGGGCTGCGAAACCGATTCTCGTTTCACGGACATTCCTATCTTCTTTGCAACTCGATTCCGAAGCCGTCATAAAAGCTATTCTAGATCATTCAAAATTCGTCTCTGATCCCGACGCCAATTCAAAATCGATTCTGTTTCCGGTTCCAATATTGTGTAAAACTCAACCGATTATTTACAATTCCTGTTAGATCCGAGATTCTTAAGTAATCGATATTTAGATATACTACACGTTGGAGAACGACTGGTTTTGATTCTGAAAAGCAAGATTTTATTCGAATTCGTTTCCGGGTCCGACTTCTGACTTCCAACTCCGCTTCCGGTTTAGCAAAATAATCCTCTTAAACTCATCACATTGCGATAGCGATTCCGAAAGCAGAAATGACGTGACCGAAAAATTCCGATTCCGATTCCCAAATCCGAAAACCATACTCAACGAATTCGTCTTCCGACTCGTTCAATAGCAAAATCTCATAATTCGAAGCCCTTTTGTAAGGATCTTACTTTAATCATTTTCTTGCATCCTAATTACGAATATAGCTTATTAACTACGACAACGGCTGCTTCATTTGCGTTCAATCAGATTCAAAGCAAACTGATTGTTTTAGCACGATATGCTCATTCACCTCCTACATACTGACAACAGCCAGCTGAAACGAAAACACGTTTCAAGAGGCTGATTACAGGATCGTGCTTTTCCAAATGGATAAAACTCTATAAAACTTAAAGATTTACATTTTTGGAACAAACAGAAGTTTAAAATTCTTCAAAATATAAGACATTGTTCCGAAAATTGAAAATCATTCTTTTAACTTTATCATTTTGATTTGAAGAGAAATTTAAAAAAACAAGCCATGCAGTAAGCAGTCTACGGTAAAGAAATTTTAAAAAAAAACTAATTTCTAAATTTAACTACTGAAACAAGGCTTAAACCATTTATTATCTTATTATTTTTTTAAAGTTGTTTACAAGATCAAAAAATTCCAAAAATTATTATCTTGTAACTTCTTTTATAAAAGTTTGCAAATTCCTAAAATCGAATTGGGTATGAATTTTTTAAAGTTCAAGCCTTGCTCATAATTCCCCAATATTTTCTTAAAGGTAACTATAAATATTACCTAACGCTTAAATGCTGTAAAAATAATTGACCATCGGTAAAAAGCAGACGTTGATGTGAGTATTTTAAATCTCAACATCAAGTGGCCTGCATAAAAGAACAATATTATGTAAAGAGCAAGACGTTGATGAGAGCTTTTTAAGTCTCAGCATCAAGAGGCCTGCATGTAAAAATTATCAATTCCCTTCAAAAACCTTTCAAGGTATTCTTTTCATGTACTGCAACAAAAAGAGAAAGGCTTATTTTACTACTAGCTTTTTTATTATAAAAACTTGAAACTTGTCTTCTCATTGGTCATTAAAACACAAAAAAAGCTATCGGCATAATGTCTTTGACTAATACTTTTCAATAAGAACCATATTCATTTCAAGTTCAATGAACTAAAAACAGCTATATTAAACAATGTCATGAAACAATTAAGATTCCTAACCAATAAAGAAGACAATTTCCCCTTAACAAAGTTAATTACAAGCTCCCCGATGCAGCCAAAAATAAAAAACTAATAATAAATAACTAAAAGAATAATACTCACTGGATATGCCTTTGTCTGATCAACACTCGAGCATGATGGATTGACTTGGCAAGCCCCAATTTGAAAACTTGAGTCTGCAAACGCCTTTCCAAGAAATCTTCAATTTTCAAACCCAAGACGTAATCAAGTTTCATTCTGCCTTCGTCTAATACTCCAATACGGACTAATCTTCTAAGGAGAGCATTACCTGAAAATAATGAAATTAAAAGTTAATGCAAAAAGTAAAATACAAGATTAAAAAAAAAATTGGTTGCGAGTGATTTTGTCCTTCAGATTTTCCTACATTCGACACTGATATTCAGAAGAGGTGTCAGAAAATAAATATATTTAAGGTTAATATCATCATATAGAACATATATTCAACCAATCCGCTTAATGGTATTCAATGCACTTTTCAACCTAATCAGAAGCATGGCAAGATCATTTTTTTTTTATTTTTTAAACATGGCTGCATTTTAACTGATTTTACTTGGTGGCCAATCCTCACAACATAAGTTACTAAAAAATAATGATTTAATTATTCTTACCTTCAAACAACCTCCTGTGGTCCTTCTCTTCTAACGTGAGCAATTCTCGGGCTGCTTTCCTAATTTTCGCCAACGTGTATTTCACTCTCCATACTTCACGTTTGTTCTTTAACCCGTACTCGCCAATTATCTTCAATTCTTGATCGAGTCGAGATTTTTCATAAGGCCGCCGCGGTGTCACATAGGTTTTACTATGAACAGTTGGTACCCTTCGATTAACCATCTTGAAGAGTCGCACCTGTGAATGAATGAAAAAGACACTTACAACCTATTCTCACTTAGTCTATCCGTGATATTTCGCAGAAAGCAGCAAAACCTGAACAAATCTGAACCCTTAACGAGTAAATCATGTACAAGCTAACCCCAAAAAGTGCTACCTTTCCAACTAATGCCTTTATGGGAGAAGCTCATATGGACAGCTTATGTCAAGGCATCCGCTTAAAAATTAATTTTACAAATTTCCACTACCCTTCTATACTGCAATCCTTTCAATTTAAGTTCAAACCAAGCGTTACAAGGTCAAAAAAAGACGAATTGACTTCACCCATGCCTACGGGTTCGCCGGCTTGGGGCCAACGCTATTTTAATCCACAAATACCTCTCAAATGTCAAGCCATCCGCATAAATACTTGTCACAATTACCAACTAACAACGTTTAATATTATAATTAAACAGCTTTAAATGCATAACTTTCGTTATATCAAGAAGAAAATACGATCTAAAAAATTCCTTACCCGTTCCGAAGCTCCGATGAAATAATAATGGCTGAATGAGAAATGAGAGAAGCCGTCGTCGTGGAAGGAAATGCAACGTACATCCGGTTTACAAGGCGGCGACAAAAAGCAACAAGTCGAAAACAAAGAGCCATTTTGATTTTCCCGCTTGGAGACTGTTTCGAGACACTTGTGTTTTTATCTACTGCTTTTCATGTTATGTACATTTAAAATAATCATTCCTTAATGACAAATATCGAAATTTTTTCGTTAATTTTTAACAATTTTAATGTTAAGTTATGTTATGAAAAATAATCCGCATGTTCGGCTTCAAATAAAAGCGGGAAACTAATTTTCAAACAATAATCCGGACTATATAACCCAGGTAAAAACTCATTATTTTTTCCACGAATTTTTCATTATTTTCTATTTTAGGGAAATAATAAGCAATGGTTTTAGATAATGATATTTTTTTACGAAAATAGAAGATACGGTCAGAGGTTTGCGAGTCGATTATTCCTTATCAGATTTTTCTAAAAATTATAAAAGTTGCATCAGATTAATTTTTTTTTTTTTTTCTTTTCAGAAACCGTAGTGCCTATAGGATGAGGTAACATAATGGAGAAGATAAATAAAAGGTGTTCCGCTTTAAATCGGAGATAAATCCGCAGGATCGATTCGAAGAATGGAATCGTAAAATTTTAGAAAAGATGGTTTATTACATTTATGACAAAGGTAGAATATTGAATTTGTTTTTATTGGAATGACAGAAATGGATATGCCCAATCCATTTATACGAACTATAGAATGGGATATGATGGATAAGAAAAAATTTTTCCCATTAAGTATGTTGAGTTCATTTAGTGTGCGTTGTTGTTTGTATCCTTTGACCGTTATTAAAACAAGGCTTCAGTTACAAAGGCATGGTGAAGTTTATAGAGGTATAAATGGTTTTGATAAATTTTTTTTGAAAAAAAAGAAGTTATAATTAAATTGAGCTTTTTTTTCTTTCAGGTACTATAGATGCCTTTAGGAAAATATATGCTTGTGAGGGAGTTGCAGGGCTTTATAGAGGGTTTTGGATTAGTTCAATACAAATAGTTTCGGGAGTGTTTTACATTTCGACATATGAAGGAGTGAGACATATAATGGCACAAAGGAATATAGATGGAAGGGTTCGCGCGCTTGTTGGAGGCGGCTGTGCTAGCATTGTTGGTCAAACTATTGTTGTTCCATTTGATGTTATTAGTCAGCATTTAATGGTTTTAGGTCTTGTTGAAAATAATTCAAAAAAAACACAAGTAAGAGAAGAAAATTATTTGAATTTAGGATTTCATGTAATTTTTATGTATGACTTTGCAGGTACTGTTAAATCCTTTAGGAATAGCAACACATGGTAAATCATGGTTTAACATAACAACAGATATTGTTAGGCAAATTTATATTAAAGACGGGATACAGGGGTTTTACAGAGGGTATTTCGCCTCTTTAGCTGCTTACGTACCTAATTCTGCCATGTGGTGGGCTTTTTATCATCTGTACCAAGGTATTGAGAGAATACTCTTGGTTTGTAAATTGATATTTAATTTTTTTTAAATTTTTCTAGATGAAATTTTAAAAATTACACCAGTGTGGGTATCACATCTACTAGTGCAGTGTATAGCTGGCACCTTAGGAGGCTTCACTACCACCCTTTTAACAAATCCTTTGGATATTATACGTGCTAGACTACAGGTAAATCCTATAAAATTTTCTTTGACAAAGATTTTTTTCAAAAAGAAAATTTCTTTCTCCAGGTACAAAGAACCGGTTCGATGTTAAGGACATTCCGAGTGTTATGGTCAGAGGAGAGGCTTAGAATATTCACAAAAGGGTTATCAGCTCGTTTAGTTCAATCCGCATCATTTTCCTTTTCAATAATTTTAGGTTACGAAACAATTAAAAGATTATCAGTGACTGATGAATACAGAAATCATATTAAGTGGTAGTAAGAAAATTTGATTCAAAGAAAAAAATATTATTTAAGCAACAAATTCTTTTGTTTTAAAAAAAAAAAAAAAATAGGGGTAATCGTGAACAAATTTCAAATTTAGCATTTAATAATTTAAAAAGAAATGTTTTAGTCATCGTTAAAAATTTTTATTGCTTTTTTTTTTTTTAATTCTTCAAGCCAAATTGGCAAAAAATAAAATGGCCTAATGTTAAAAGACAATCAAGGCCAATAATTTCCGGTTCAAAATTCACATACTGTGCAATATTTTGTTACGGCTTTTGTAAAAGAAAAAAAATTGTTTGTTTTGAGTTTGAATTTTATATTTTGATTAACTCTTTCATAAAAAGACTTAGTCAATTATATATTTTTTATTTTTCTTTAATACTAGAAAATGGGAAATTTTGTTATTCTTACCTTGTTTTCAATACATTGAAGAATTTATTGTTTGAGATAATGAATCTTGCAGTTGATATATCGGAGCGAAAATGTCTTTTGAATGAAGGCACTGCGGAGGGACATGCGGCAAATAGTTTTGTAAAGTGTCGATTAGGTTCTGGATTTCCTCCCGGAGAATGGTGCCTGGAGATTGTTGGCATATGCGGATGGATTCGTTCTGGAAACAAGAAATGAAAAAGTTAGTGCCTGGTCATTTTTAAAAAATGTGAATTGGAAAATTTTAAAATTCATCAGAATGAAATCGAACAGGAAGAGAAATGAGAAGGCTCAGATTTATTCTTTACGACGCTCTGTGTAAAAAAAAAAAAAAAAAAAAATTCAGGATTTTTTTTTTTTAAATTAAAAAGGATTTGTCCTAGGGAAGGACGCAAAAAAAAAAAAAAATTATTTTGAGTAAAAAATATGAACTTACAACAATGTAATTTCGAACCGGCGTAATCCTCCAATTAACCAATCCCCCATGCTCTCCAAATTTTAAGTACAAATTTATCACATCCTTCAATTCCGTAATGCCGTAATGAGGTATGGTGGCCGCAGTTTCAGTTACGTATCCTCTCACAAAGTTCCCGGTCATTTCTTCTTTCTCCAATTCAATTTTAAACCCGTTCATGCCAATCACATCTTCCTTAACGACGTATCTATTACTAATCTGATCCACTTCCGTTCCCATGGAAGTCAAAACCTCCCAATACTCCTTCCCTAGGATTTCCTCGTTGATCAAAATTGGCTTTTCGCAAGTTTTCAACGGAACGTTGTGATTGGCCAACATTTTTTGGGAGATGATGAGTTCTTGGAGGCCTAAATGCCGAACGTGACCGATTTCGCAGCCTCTTAAATAAAGCCAATTGCCGCTAGGCTTCAACTGCCCTAATAATTTAATTTTTGAAGAATCTGGGTCCAGTTTAAGATTTTTTAAATTTAAAATTTTTCGGAGGGAAACGTCGGTTCTAATTTCCTTGCGAATCGGCTTTTCTTTTTTCTTTTGAATTTTTTTGTTGTTGACTTCCTTGGCAAGATTTTTCTTTTCCACCATTTTGGGTGTAAACATTTCCGGAATAACCGTCTGCCTTTTCTCCTTCTTAGCGGAATCCTCTGTCGGATTTTTCGAAGGAACTTCCGGAATAATTCTCGAATCCTCCTTTGGCAAATCCCCCTTTAGGTTATCTCCTGCAGGATCCTCTTTCGGGGAATCTAGCGCCTTAGGTACGAATAGCTTCGCGCCTCCTTCTAACATTCCTTTTCCGGTTTCGATATTTCCTTTGCTCCAGTTTTCGGTTCCAAAGAGGGCAGATACCACTTTAACTGGAGATTTTTCCGGTAATACCCTTTTCGGCCATTCAGGCAAGATTTTATCTTCCAGGCTGATCAACTTCGGATCTACGATGTATTTAATTTCGGAATTAAATTTGTTAACGCTCCCGTCTTTCAAAACGTTGTTCAGTTCGCTCACCTCCTTATCCGTCGTTAACGTGCAGTTTTCGGTGTTAATCTGAGAGCAAATCGTTTTTAACTTTGGTTTTTCCGGTGATTTATTCAAACATACGGAAACGTCATCCCCAATTATTTCCAAATTCCAGCCACTGTTTTTCTCCCGAAATTCTTCGTCTCTTGCCTGCAAAATTTGGAAATTTTCTTCCGGATCCAACCTAGGTTTTTGGGCTGCGTTTCAATCTCCTCGTCGTCACTTATGTTTTCCTCGTTTTTCTGTTCCGGTTCCGGTCGATCAATTTTATGCTGATAAAACATGGATAATAAGTCGTCAAGAACTGTGAGTATATTTTTTTCATTTTTTAGCAAAACCTTAGTCTTGTTAGGCTCTAAATTTATATCCAATTCACAAGCAGGAATATTGACCGAAATCAATGAAATGCATACTTTGTTAGATGCTTCCACACCGAAATTTAAAAATATGTGCTCCATCATGATCTGAATCAAGAAGAAGAGAAATAAATTATAACTAAAAAAAAAAAATATATATATATATAATTTCTCTTCATACCTTTGTTATATTTTTATAAATAACTGGCCTCCCATTGATATAAACAAACATGCTTGAACTATTACTTGTTAATAAATTTTCAATATTTTCTAAATTTTTCTTTGGTAATATTAAATCAATATTAATCTGAAACAGAAATCAATTATTTAAAATTAAGAAAAAAAAATTAGTATAAAAAAGAACAGCTTTTATGCACCTGATCTATTGTTTCAGTCAAATACTCCATTTGACAAGCCATTTTCAATCCGAAAACCTGCATGAAAGATTGTTTCAAATCTTTTACAGACTGCTTCTGGAATATATTACTATTATTATGAACCAGAACAACACGTAGTTCTGGTTTGATCACAGCCAGCATTTGAATAACTTGCTCTACTTTTTTTAATTCTTCCCCTAATTTTTTTTTCGATGATGAATACTGTTTTCTTACTGGTAGATTTCCAAATAAATTACTAACAGTTATGATTGTTCCTTTGGTTATATGACTGGGTTTAGATGATACAGGAATCCCATTTGAATTAATGCTATATGTCATAGCTAAAGTATCCGAATTTGTTTTGGTTGTTATTGATACATCTGCTACCCTGCACAATGCAGCAAGTGCTTCTCCTCTAAAACCATAAGTATTTAATTTTCCTAAAAAAATTAATAAACAAAAATTATGGCTGATGGATATGAAAAAATTTATCACAAAATATTATATACCTAAATCTTCAAATCGACTTATTTTAGACGTGTAGCCCGGTAAGAACATTTTCTGGACGTTTTCACATGAAATTCCGAAACCGTCATCCTTAATTTCAATCAAATCTAATCCAAAATTCTTTAATTTTACTTGAATGTTTTTTGCTCCGGCGTCCAATGAATTTTCGACCAGCTCTTTGACAGCCGTAGAAACGGATGTGATAATTTGGGTACTAGCTATCAAAGAAGTCGTTTCTTTCGGAAGCTGACTTATCGGTGAATCCATCATTAAAATACTAACAATAATAAATAAATATTAAAAACTAATTAAATGTACATGTTTACGTTCATTAACCGCCATTTTTCAGCCGTGCTTCAGAGAGATCTCTGTCGACATGATGATAAATCTACCGTATTTTTTAAATTGTATATATATACCCCATAAGCAAAGCCTAAAACAAAAGTATAAATATACGAAAATATACCGTATTCATCAATTATATCCAGGTGCCATCTTTGAAACGTGCAATTAGACAAAATTAACCAAGTGCTGACTGCTGAGTTCAAAATAATAGTAGAAAAATATTACTTTATTAGAATAGGTTATGGCGAAATATATAGCACAGATAATAATATTGGGAACGCAGGTCGTCGGAAAAGCTTTTGCCCGAGCTGTTAAACAGGAATTCGCGGCTAGTCAAGAAGCTGCAAAACGAGCCGGAGGTGGAAAAAAAGGAGCTGAACGTGCTGCTCAAAATTTACGTGCCGGAATAACCGTAGAAGAAGCTCAACAAATTTTGAATGTTTCAAAGCTTGACCCGGAGGAAGTCCAAACGAAGTACGAACATTTATTCAATGCCAATGATAAGTCAAAAGGAGGTTCGTTTTATATTCAATCAAAGGTAGTTCGAGCTAAGGAGAGGTTAGATCAAGAATTAGGGGTTAGTCAGAAAACTACTACAGATTCGACAAAAGCCGAAAAAACATGACGGAAATAGTGATTTAATTAGAGTTGTATAAAATTGTATATGAGGTTATTAAAAAATTTAGGTAATTTTGAAATCGTTAAAAATTTTTAAGTTATTTCATCATCCTTCGAGAAAAAAGAAAACAAGAGAATTTTAAAAATGTAATAACAGTTATATTTTTAAATATTATTTTACAATCTTTTATCATGTTAATAAAACAAAAATACTTTTAAAAAAATCCAGGATTAGTATGTTCAATCACACATCGTTTACAATATTTTTTAACAGCTCTATACCCATCAATTGATATTTGGCAATCTTGAATGTTTAACTGCTGAAGCCCTCTACAATAATAAGCGATAAACTGAACCCCTCGATCAGTTACTAAATCACAGTTACGCAGGCTTAATTTTTTCAAATTCGGACAACTTTGGGCTAGTTCACGGAGCCCCGCGTCGCTCACGTCGCATTTACCGATGTCTAAAGCTCTCAAACGAGGACAAGATCGCGCTAAGACGGTTATAGCATCGTCGGAAACGGCTTCGCATCCCCTGGCGTTTAAATATCGCAATTTGTAGCATCTCCTCGCAATGACCTTCAGTCCGGCGTCGCTTACCCGGTCACATTTGGCCACGGATAAATAACGCAACATGGCTCCCAATTTGGCTAATTCGTGAAGACCAAAGTCGGTTACTTTATTGCAGTCGCTGACGCTAATTTCTTTTAACATAGAGCAGAAGCTAGGGATAAATTTTATTCCAACATCTGAAAAAAAATGAAAAATAGGGTTGAAGTATTTTGTGATTTGAAAGGCTGTAAATTTAAATGCTTACCTGTAATTTTAACACATCTTCTTAAATATAAATAGACTAGTTGCGGACAATTATGAACAATAATTTTTAACCCATTATCTTCAAGGGCGGAGCAGTCTGTAAGATCTAAGTACTGTAGAAGCAATTTCGGCGGTGGCTCAGGGCCCGGTATCACACTTAAACAACTTATTTGAAAGCATCCTGAAAAGAAATTAAGAAAAAAAATTATAAATTAGGACGTGGTAGGCGTCTAACCAGTTTGAGCACTAGGGTAGTGCAAAGTAATTAAAAGGGGGCTCAGATTTGGCCTTTTATAACATTGAGAAATTATGTATGAAATTCCTCGTTCACTATATGACAGGAAAAATTCAGAGGGGCTTAAACCCTCTATCAGAGGTGGTGAGTCTCCTATCTCCCTCCCTTACTACCGGCCTAAGACGTAGGCCTATCAATTAAATTTTTTTTTTTTTAATTATTTGGCAGCCTTTAGGCAGACCAGAAACGTTTTTACAATTAACTTATTTTTGAAAAATAATAATAGTGGGGGTTAGGCCTACAGCTTTTTGTCATTTAGAATTAAGTTTTAATGCTCGTTCCAGCAATTTTGGACATATATATTCCAGATTCGGCTAAGAATATAAATTACCTGTTAAATCTAAATGCTGCAAATTTTGACATTTCGTAACTAATTCAAATATGGCATGATTCGTAATGGCCGCACATCCCTGAAGCTGTAAATGTGTCAATTCCGTGCACCTCCTCGCCAAATGCAACAATCCTTTATCAGTCAATCTGGCTCCGTCGCTTAAAAACACTTTTTCCACGACGGAACAAGCTCCAGCAGGCCCGTGACCGCATAACCGTCTCAAAACACACCTCACCGCTTTATCACCGCTTAAGTCCTCCCCGGACAATTTAATCACTTTCCAAAGTTTCGGTTCCCACACTAAGTTCTCCCACCTTTTGCAGACTTTGGCACAGACACAAAGTTCGTGAGAATCGAGGTACGAAAATATTTTTAGCATCGCCTCGTCGGGCAGCCTGTCGATGTTGCAGGGGGACGTCGACGAGGAACTTTTGTTGTTGATTTTTTTCGTTTTTGCCACGACGGGAGACAGAGCTCCGTAGTCTCCCCAAGGACCGGGAGTTGAGGGACCCGGACTGGGAGAGACCAAAGTGTGATATCCCTGATCTAAAGAAGGCGAAGATCTTCCTAATTTGTACCCGGAGTCGTTGTCCATGGAGTAGATGAAGGAGTGGTCCTGGGTGGGAGACTCCCGATGGGAAATCGGGAGACACGTAAAAGGGTCGTAGGACAAGTCATGATAGGAATTCCTCAAAGTATCGCTGGGTAGGGACGACGTCTTGTTATTTTTTGAAATCTCCATAACAGATACGGGTTGCTTGTTTTGGAATTTTTGATCTCCGATCATGGCCGGTAGGGACCTATAATAGATATTGGGATCGCTTTGGAAAGAAGTTTCGGTCACCCCGGAGCTTTTGAAACAAGGAGATATGTTCCTGTCTCGTTTGGTGGGAAAGTAGTGATTGTGAACGGAGGGCTCTAAGGAATTAGGACTAGGGCCGTTGGCGTAGACGGAAGGATCTACAGAACTTCTGCATTTCATTTCGATGGGAGACTGTCCGCGGTATCGCGAATGCTCCACTCTTCCTAATTTCGCTAAAGGGCAGACCATGGCTGGATTTTTCCTCGTGAAAAGCGACATTCGCGGCGATACTGGCACTGATGACAGAGGGATGTGTGCCATCTTATATGGCATTTATTTCCTAAAAAGAAAAAAAAAAGAATTAGAAACCAAAGTAATTTTTACCCAAAGGCTATTGTTTAGTGGGTAAGGACTGTGTCAGTTCCAAATTTGGCATCCCGGTTATTTCATAAACACAAAAAAACAGGAGAAATTTTGAGAAGTCTGAATATGGGACACTGATTGTACGACGACAAAGAATTGGAACTACAGCCAAGATTGAAGAATAAAATTAATGGCAAATAGTAGACAGAAATTTTAACATTAAGAGTAATTTGATGTCTGAGAATCTAAAATTTGATGAAAAAAATCTTGTTTTAAAAATTTTAAAAAGTTCAAAAAATTATGTACTTGTAGATTTAGTTCAAACTCAGCTCACGAAATATTGCTCAAAATTAGGCCCTTAACCGAAATTGACAAAGAGGATCCAGACTGTCTGTTACAAAATTTGAAACTTCCTGCTATGACTTTTTTTTTTCAGCATTTATCGTTCCTATCTTCCATTTCATTTGAAGCATCTAAAGCTGATCATAAGCTTATTTGTTTACATAAAAAAACATCTAAACATAAACCACTATGCGCATAAAATTCTGAAATTTTCCATGTTTCACACAAATTATTACATCCCTAACAATTTTTTTATTAAGCCTCAGGAATTCCTACTTTGTTACAAAAAAAAGAAAATTCTGATTAAAAATTTTCAAGTTGAAACTCACCTTCAATGTTTTCTTGAAGAAAATCCAATGTCAGATAAGACCGCACATCCGCCTTTATTCCAAAAAAATCTTTCTTAGATAATATTTCCATAAATGAAAACAAAGACTTCTTTCATCCTGACTTTCATAATTACATGTAATTTTCACATGTTGCATAAAACTAATTTACATGATCCGAACATTACCGATCCTCTGTTTTGATTCTTTTCCCATTTAAGAACACCGGCGAAAAGAAAATTTAAAAAAAAAAAAAAGGAAAAGCTTTTCACCTCATCATACAGGTGCATTGCTCCATCTTGTATTTTACATCCCACAGGCACATCTTAATATTTTTTTAAAAAAACTAGCGAAGAAGCTCACATCTTTTCACGTTACACTCAATTGTTTTGACGATTTAAGATTCCCATTTTCGGAATTTGAATAAAATATAACGAAATTTAAAAGAAAAAAAGAAAAAAGGAAGAAAAATGCTACCGTGGCAACCTCGAGGATTGGTATACAAGTCAACAATGGATGACCTCTCAATCTGAATGCAGTATAGGCTCGGACTGATCAAAGCAGGTTCACATGGTCTAAGGAGTCGGAACAGGTTTGCCAGGAATTTCGGACCTGAAATAGTACGAAAGCTTTTTATAAATTTCCTCCCGCTCATTGCAAAAGAACTTTTAAATAAAATATTTTTAATCGAAAATTTATTTTTATTAAAAATTATTAATGTTGTATTATAAAACGAAAAGTTGAAAAATGACGTAAATGCCGCACCTTCTTAAAAAAAACCGTCATTCGACCATGTAAAAATGTGTAAACAATTATGTACCTCAAGGCATTTAAACTAACGCGCTCTATCGACATTCTTTGTGACTATTCAATTGTTATTAAGGTTGCCTACCCGCACTTTCTAAAACGGGTTTTTAAATACCGAACTTGAGTGCACCTTGCGATTAAAAACAATTTAATAATGTCCATTTAGCGTGACGTCATTCATTCTTTTATTCGATTTATCTTTAAAAAAATTTGTAATAAATAAAAAAAAAAAAGTACCTATTTGATTTTCACATAAAATTATTTTAAAGCTCAGCCATTCCTTATTGATTTATTTTACTTTTAATTTTCTGTAATTTTGCTATTTCTGCTTCTAAATTAACACAGGCCTGTTCGATATCATAATTCTTAGAAACTAATTGTACCCAAGTTGCTTCTAAATTAATTAACTTCTCTCCTGAATTAGTCTGTGAACTTTTCCTTTCCCAATTAATTTCTTGAATGTCCTTCCTGTAAATAAAATGAATCCATTAACAATTTTTCTTGCAGTTCCCTCACAATTTCAATACCCACCTAATGCTTTGCAATTTCTTCTGTGCCCTTGCCACTTCGGTCACTAAATGTTCTAAATAACTTTTCCACGCATCACATCCATATTCCAACATTAATTCTAAATTTTCTACCCTAGTTGCTTGGTGTTCCAACTGTGCCATTGAATTATCAACACATTCCGCCCAGGCGGACATATCTGTCAATTTTCCGGGTGGGGGAGGAGGTAATTCGTATCTTCTCATACTTAGAACATCCATGGGTTGCCTCTGTTGCATACGCTCATGCTCATTTTTCATTATCTCAGTTTCGAAAGACGTTAAATTTAACGGGGGTAAGTGTTCTAAGTAATTTTTAGTGGGTCTATATCTTCTTGTTTCTTCATCGACCATTGATAACGCCTGAAAACAAACATTTGAGGTTATGTTTGTTGTTTTGTAAACGGAAAATTCAAAGTACTTACAGCTTCCCGTACGCCGGGCTCATCGTAACCCTGATCGATGTAAGGTAAAGCGTCTACAACCACCTCTGTGGACTGAGCCATTTCTTTAAACTTGTCTGACACAATAATTGTTATTTAAAATAAGTTTTTCATCGTTTTCATTACGATTTATTTAACAAATAATCGTGCCATTAGGAAAGCGCCATTTTATTTTACGCGACATCGACATCTATTAAAAACATGGCGACCAATTTTAAACTTTCCCGGGGTTTTTTCTTCGGTTAATTCAAAGAAGTTTTCTTCCATTCATATTACTTTTTTTAGGTCAAATCTGGAAAATTGATTCTTCGGGAATGAAAAACTCTGAAATTCTTTTCAAATAAATCATATAAATTCATGACTTTGATCAAATCGAAATTCAAAAAAACGAGTCTACTGCCACGATCGTTCAACCGTCGCTGTCATTTTGAATATTTTTATAACGAGTTGAGGTTTTGTTTATATACAATATAATTACGCTTTTCATTATGTGCGATGATAATTTCGAACCTTTTTTTTACGATTATGACGACGATCGACCGGGAATAAATTATGATGACGTACCAGTAACAGACAACGTAAGCTTACATTTAACAAGCACCAGATTTTCATGTTTTTCCCCCCTAATGTTTATCTTTTCTTATTTACAGTTTGATATTAATGATTACCCTTCCAGTCAAAATTCAGTGGAGCAGTCAATCAAAGGCTCTCAAGAGAGCTCATCAGATACTGACAGTTATCATGCTAGCCCTAATAAAATAGATATCAACCATCTTGTCACTCGATTCACAGAACCGAAAAAAAGAAAAACAACCAAATCAGCAGATAAGGAACAAGAACGACTGGAGAAAAAATTAGAGAGGGAAAGAATACGAGAAGAAAAGAAAGCTGCTCTTGCCAAACAGAAAGAAGAAAAAGCAGCTCTACAGAAAAAACAAAAGAGCATTAAACCGGAAGAGAATATCAAACACATCAGGGTGCAGATAGATAATAATATTATCAATTCAGTTTATGGGGGGAACATTATTGTAGCACTTCAGCAAGCTGAAATTCAGTACAATGTAGGGAATCAGGCACATCCAGATACCATCTCATGGGATAGGATAAATAATAGTGATGAACCTGGAGGGGAGAACCAACTTTTTTATATTTTAAGTTGGAAAAAAGTAATTGAGTTAACATTAACCAAAGAGTTAACAAGTCATGTACAAATCGTTAAAAGTGCTTTTACTAATAAATTAATGACTTTAATCATTTATGATATTGAGAAATATTTTAATTATCAAAAAATTAAAACAAACAGGGAACTAAAAGCAAATGCAATTGATAAAAACGCAACAAAAATTAAGAGTAGCGAGAGAGAATTTGAAAATGCAGGAAATGTTTCAAGGGATGAATTGGAATTTGCTTTGACTGAATTGCAATTACTTGCAAAGTGTAATCACAGGTATGTGTTAATGATTTTTTTTTTCCAAAGTATTTCCGATTTAATTGAAAAAAATTTTTTTTTAAGGTTTATTGAAACTCCAGAAGAGCTTTCAGCCTTAATCGTCCAAGCAACCAAATCCCTAGCTCAGTACACGTACAAAGTAGAAAAACATAAAAGGCAAGAAATGGAATTAGATTGGTTTGCAAAAGCGGATTCCAAAAATACCGTCAAAGTAGATAAAAACGGGAACGGACTTTTAAATTTATGGCAGCAGCAATTATGTCAGTTCACCAATGTAGGTCTCGAAGTAGCACAAGCAATCGTTTCAAATTACAACTCTCCAACTTCATTAACGAATGAATATAGTCAATGCTTTGGGATTAAACAGAAAGAAAATTTGCTAGAAAACATTCCGATTAGGAGAGATGCAGGGATTTTGAGCTCGGTTAGAAGAGTCGGACCTGAGCTAAGTAAAAAAGTGTATAATTTTTTTAACAGCGATGATCCAAATCAACAATTGTGAAAAAAAAAAAAACAAGAACGTAATTTTTTTAAAAGTTTTTTTTAGTTTTTTTGTATGGTTTTTTTTTTTTTTTTTTTTACAAGTTTTGTTAAATAAATATTTTAAAATAGCATAATTAAGGATTATTAAATAATGATTTTAAATCTGAGACTGGGGGGCAATGCGGGAGGGCTTAAGAGTACGCATCAGTCACTTGCCTGCTGCCACGATTTAATTTTCCGCTTATGTTTAACTTACGAATCGATGATCGCTTAAATTTCACTGATGCGAACTCTTAAGTCATTGGGGAGGGACATGGGAGCGCAATCGAGGGTTTTCAACCTCGCAGATTTTCCATTTGATGCCAGAATGACATTTCAGGCAAAAAAATAATATAGCGCCGAAAATCAAATTATTAATATTTAAGTCGGTACCGCCATGTTGGATTTTAATCTAACCGAACTTCTGACTTCATATCCGAAATCAGGTTCCATTTTACCCTTTTATGCAAAATTTCAGACCATTCAGACCCAGATTTGATATTTTGAGTCAATGGAATCCCGGGATGGCATCCGGAGGCCAAAGGATAAAGGTAAAAGTTAAGTTTAGCTAACTACTACACAGGAAGCTAAACTAAACGTTTAAGAGGCGTAATTATTTTGTTTAACTACTTGCAGGCCCTCACCAAGGGTAGTCCAGCAGCAAAGACCCTGCTGAAGTATTTAGAGATATCCAACGTATATATATACGTATAAATATACCATTTTTGAAAATATACGGTATATTTTCACATAGGAAATGTCATTTTTGTTTTTTAATTTACATAATTTGGTATTTAATTCAATTTTTTTACTTTTGTACTAATTATTTTTACTACTTCCAATATGGCAAACAAAAGAAGTATGTAAAATAATTTCAAACTCCAAAATTGTTAATTAAATTCGGAGATTGATTGAAAAACGAAAATATACCAAATCGGTATATTTATACGTATATACTGTATATATACAAAGTATACATAAAAATAAATATACGGTATATTTTCTATCTCTAGAAGCATTGGGGCAAAGCTCCCAAATGACCTGCAGTGAGGTAAACTAAATAATTTCACATTAGTTTCGATTTTTTCAAAAATTAATTTCAGACTTAATAATTTTTTTTCAAATTTCTTTTTATACAAAACTTTGTTCTAAATATTAAAAAATGACTCATAACTTTAGCCGAAGTTATTAAAAAGTGAATTATTGTATAATAAATAATTTATGGGAAGCCATAGTGCAGTTTCTTTTTTCTTTTTTGCGCCCGCGCGAAAAACTGAAATTTTTTCTATGAAAAATACAAAATGTTTTTTTTAGTTAAAATTAACAGCGAAATTATTTTCAGACGACTTAGCCCCATTCAGCTAACAAAAATGCGAAAGCAGCCTATTTTTGCTGGCTAAAAGGAGGTAGGGGGTCGAAAAATTTCGAAATATCGACATCTCATCGACCTTAGCAGAGAAGAAGAAAAAAAATAATTCTTATCACCTCTTGCGGAGGAATTACTTTCGGGGCCGATCTCTACAAAATTTAAAAATTTCAAATCCAAACGAAGCCCCAATATAAAATGTTAAAAAATATAAAAGAAGCAGGAAATACGACTCGGCTCCTTCGATCAATCCAATTTGCTATTTCCTGTGGCGTCATCGTGGTAAAACCTTTATCTTTGTTGTTCGTATTAGTAGGAACTGGAATCACAACGTTTTGACAGTCATTGCCGTCGGACATCATCGTGTTCGTCGATAAGAACTGATCCTGTCCTATCGATCTTATCGAATCAATCGAATTAACGGTTAATTCGTTTTGGTTGGGCTGCAGAGGGAAAAACAAAAGTTAAAAAAATGTTGAAATCAATTATTCGGATGATTAATGATTTCATGGTCTTCCTTGTTTAATTTTTTTTTTTTGCACGCGTCTTCATCACTTTTTTTTTTTTTTTTTTAGAACAAAAAAATTTAGGCCTAGTTTCAAAATGTAATCCTGACCTCGGCCTACATTTTCTTTTTTGCTGGAGAAAAAGACAAAAAAAAAAAATAGCGATGGAATTAAAAGTAAATAAATATGTTTACGGTATTCGGTTTTCTTTTCTCCGGGGAAGGAATTTCAATAATTATTTGAACTTTAAAAAAAAAAAAGCCGGAAGGAATTTTTTGTTTTTATGAAAAATGAGTACTTACATTACTGATGTAAAACATGTTTTCCGCAGGCTTGTTGTTGTCGTCCATAAAGGATGGCAGGGACTGACATCTGTCGATGTTGTTGTGAAGATTTTTTCGGGAAAGCCTAGGAGTAACTGATTTTAAAATGTATTTGCTATTTTTTTTCTTTAAAGCTACGTTTTGTCTGAAAGAAAAAAAAAAATCGAGAATTAGTTCAAAGAAGTGTTCAAAAATTTCGCCGCCTAACTGAGTTATGCTTAAGTATACATTTGTGGGGGGCGAGGGGGAAGGGGGAAGGGGGTCGGGTATAAATTAAGTAAGCCTTGTGACTGGTTTTGACCGCCTCACTCTTAAGCAAAGAAAAAAAATAAGTTTCCTCTTATGGAGATTAAATTAACCTCAGCAAACATTTAAATATTACGCCACGATTTTAGGGAGGTGAGGAGGTCCCCCTGGGGGAGGGGAATTTAAGGGATGCAGATGCCATTATTTATATGAAATATAAACAGGGACGCCATTTCAGTAAAATTTCATGATTGCATTACTAATTTCTATGCTGAAGCTAAGACATTTTATGGATAGATGGTTAGGCCACATAGGAGCCATGTACGGGGAAGGGAGAGGGGGTTGACCCCCCAGCATATAAACGCGGCCATGGATAAAAGTAAAAAAATTCGGAAAATTTCTATAAATTTTTTCATCTAAAAAAAATTTAGAAATTATAAAAGCAAAGGGGAGGGGGGGGGCATTATAAATGATGACGTAATTTCCCAAGGAAAATCATATTTTCACTTTGATGACGGTTGACGGCCGACGGGGGGGAAGGGGCGGGGGTTGAAAATTTCAAAAGAAAATATTGACGCAATATTTCATTATTTGCCCAGCGAAAAAGGTGACGTCATGGTGACGCGTCCGATTTTCGTCACCAGACATGGTCATTTTTCGGGACGATTTTACGAGATTTTCGACGTCACAATGACGTCAAGACAGTACGAACGGTAATATTTGTGACTGTTTGACGCCTAACTTTCGTCGTACTGACGCCAACTCAATTACGAAATACAAACGTCATGACGTCAATAAGACGTCATATTGACGTCATTCAATGAGATACGTTATCGGTCATACCTAATGACGTTATTTTGACGTCAAAAATCTCATAAAATAGTCCCTGAAAGTGACCATGCCTGATGACGTCTCCGGTACGTATATGGTTGACGTCTTCATGACGTTTAAAGTACGTCACCTTTTTCGCTGGGATATGTACGTCCTAAATAAGGCGAAGGTTTCTGGCAAACCGAACTCCCGAAGAACCAGCTCCAAAAAAGTTACTGTACTTTATACTTTCTTTAAGCGAACCGAACCGAAACAACTTTGAACAATGCTGGTAGTAATTTTTTACTTCAACAAAAGCTAAACGTAATTCATTTCAACAGGTTCGACTTGTGAGATTTTGTGTATGACAATGATTTATTGGGGGGGTTACAAAAATATTCCACCTCCCTTAAAAATCATGACGTAATATCCGAATGACACCTTTCGTAAGTTCAACCCCCTTTAGGCCCATGATCTTTGTCCTACTCATGGGCCTGAAATCAGAAACTTAAAATCTGGACCGGAATTTTGGCCTAAAAATTTTAAGTTCTGACTTTTTTTTAAAAAAAATAGTTGCTTACTTTCTCCTCCAAATGGTGTTGACAAAAGCGAATTCAACTAGCGAACCAAAAATAAACGCAGTGCACACTATAAACCAAACTTCGGTCGCTTTTATGTAAGAAACCTTCGGCAAGGAACTTCCTGTGTTTCGAGTCAGCGTGATAAAAGTCAGCATTGTGCTTGTCCCTGTAATTTAAAAAATTTCAATTAGCTCCAATTTCGATGGCAAACATTAAAAAAAATCCATACCTAAAGTCGTCCTTCCAGGGACGGCATTGGGGTCCAACCAAAAGGAAACCCAAGAGACGACCACCAGGAGTATGCTGGGGACATAATAATCCATGATGTAGTGACCGACTTCCCTGGCTAACTCAAATTTGACCGTTAGCGAACTGAAATTGCCAGCTGTATTAAAAAACATTTTTTTTTAGCCTATAAAAATATCGGAAAAAATATACTGAACAAAAGGAAAAAAATTAACGTCTTTTTTTTTTTATTTCTTACCGAATTTCCCGTATTGGGCCATTGTATCGTTCATTTCGCTTGCTCTGGCGTAAGTGACTTCCGTCGCATTCGGCCAAGTTTTAATAAGGCTGTATTCAGTCAGGTGTAAATGCTCGTTCACTATTACCGGCTCTTTCGGTTCCCAAGCTAAAATTAATTCGCTGACGTTGTACGTCCCTTTAAAAAAAAAAAATTAATTTAAGTAGATTTTGCGAGGATTGCAGCCGACAGCCCCTGACAGTGGTGCAATGCGGCGGGGCCCCCGACCCGAAGAGGCGCCAAAATTTCTGTTTAATTATCATGAAATATAAAAAAATCTAAATAACGTTAAAACTTTGCATTTAACATTCTGAAAGAAAAAAAAAACTTTCAAAAAATATTTGTTATTTTCAAAATTTTTGCACCAGGGCCCCCGGATTCTCCACTACGCCACTGGCTCTTGACGATGACAAAATCTTCATGAATTGTCGAGGAAATACTTACAGCTTTCCAAAACCAACGGACATTCCTGCTGATCGAACGGAAACTTTTGCAGGTTCATCAGACAAAACAAAGTTACTTTCATTCTGCAAAAAGAAAAAAAAAATTAGTTCAAGAAATCCAAAAAAAGAAAAAGCAAATTGACTTCTTGACAATTTGATTTTATAGTAGGAAAATTTAACTGAAATTTAAGCTGAGCCTATCTTATTTTTCTTAAGGAATCCATTTATCCTCGATTTCCTTTTTATTCGTTTTTTGTTTTCCTAAAAATGTTTTCTTTAATCTCATGCAGACCTTGGGAGCTTATCTTATTTTTCGTTAAAATTAATCCTCCCTTTTGAATAATTATGGCAATTTAAATATTTTACGATAAGAAAATTGTTTTTTACGTTTTAGTGTTTTTTTTCAGAATTTTTCATGCCAGCTTTCAAATTTTAAAAAGCTGCCAATTTAAGGGAGGAAAATGTCCCTCCTGGCATAGCCTGAATTTAAAAGAGCATGTTTTACCTTGTTGAATAAAGGATTGTTCCGTCCGGCTGTACGGTGACTAATACGTCATGCTGATCTGCCCCCATCATTTTAGACTCATGTTCGTTGACTAAATAGACGTGTGGCACCCAAATGTGATTTCTTAAGGTCCCCTCGCCCACTACCCTATCCACATCCGATATCAAATCTTGATATTCCAACCGCGGATCTTTCCATCGAAATCTGACTAGAATGTGTGCTGTAAATTGCTGAAAAAAATAAAAAAATAAATAAATAAAATAAAATAAAATAAAATCGAAGTTACCTTTGGCGAATTTCAGGCGATCTTCATCACTTGGATCACTACCCATTTTGTTTACATTAGACCAACCCAACCATTTTACCGATATGATCAAAATCTGATCAGTCATAATTAGTTGAAAAATGACACCTCTCAAAACAAAACCTCCGATTTCAACATTTTTAAGATTTTAATCCGAATATTTTTCTGATTTTGAACCTTTTTATTTACTTCTCCAAAAATTTTTAGAAATCGGTACTATTTTTATTTTTTATTTTTTTTTTTTTTCAAAGGAAATCATTTTTAACCTTTTAGTGTCTAAATTCTTAAAACAATGAAGAAAATTCTTGGAAAATTTGAAAATATTTTTGCAAAATTATTATTTTTGAATAATTTTTTACCTAAACTACCTAATCTAACCTAAAAGCAAAAAAACTATTTCCGTAACTATTGGATACTAGCCCGCCCCCGTACGAAAAAGTGAGGCAAAAAATGTATAAAATTTTGCATAATAAATGCAAAAAGTTTATTAAAAAAATGAATCATTTCTATATAACTTATACAAAAATTTGGACATACATAATTTCTGCAAAGCTTATGCATTTTTTTAAGCATAAAAATTTGAATATCTGTATGTCAGAGCCAAAAGGTTCAATATGCAAATTAAAGATGTCCGCTAAACGTTGTTTCATAACAAACGGCCATCTTTCATTTGCATATTGAACTTTTTGGCTCTGACCACGGCCGTATAAACAGGTCCGGAAATTCCTATCCCTTATACATTGGAGACCATGTCCCGCTTAACTACGCCAAAATTAGTTCCTCCTTTCTACCACCGTGAGCGCTACTTGTTAGAGAGACGCTTTTTGATTTGGTCGTTGGTAATGTAAACAATGATGGCGGCTACTTTCTCTTGTTGTTCTAAACGAGAGTCCCAGTGGGAGTCCCAACGTAAACATTAGACATGTTGCTGCTCTCTAGATCGCAGCGCCGCCAGTGGCCAACTTTAGAACTAATTTTGGCGTAGTTAAGCGGGACATGATCGGCATAGGAAGTTTCCGGACCTGTCTATACGACCGTGGACTCAACACGCCTAATCGTTTAAGTTGGGACTCCCACTTGGATTCTCGTGGCGGCCATATTTATTTGTTCGTTAAGGCTATTACACACGAAATGGAATAAGAGCTAAGGAATAAGAACAAGGCGCTGCACCAATCAGAGCTCTGGAACAAGACGCCATCTTGGGCTGGAATAAGAATTCAACAAATTGAATTCTTTAGTTCTTATTCTTGTTCTTATTCCGTTTCGTGTGTTTCGCCCTTTTACTTACCGACATCGTTGTTTACAAATCTCAACGACCAATCAAAAAGCGTCTCGCGTACAAGTAGCGCTCACGGTGGTAGAAAGGAAGAACTAATTTTCGCACAGTTAAGCGGGATACGATCTCCCATGTATAAGGGACTGGAGTTTCCTGACCTGTCTATACAACCGTGCCTCCCCCACCCCCGTTTCTCATTCAATTTCCGACATCACCCGAGTTCTTCCGATCTGCCCTTAACGTTACACAAAACTTAATAAAATCTTACCAAATTGTGTGCTTCTATAGACCCCAAAAAATAGACATAAATCCTCGTAGATATCAAAAGGGGTCCATCGGACGTCCTTGGTTTGGTCCATCTGTCGTACCTACAGGAGTCGGCCAACCTGAGGAGTCGATCCGTGTTGCTTTTGATATCGGTGCCATTTACGTCGGGGCATCTGAAAATCAAATCAAAAAAAAAATTTAATTACTTTATAAAGTTAGTCACTCTAAAAAGTTTAATTTAAAGAAGGGAGAAGGTAAACAAAAAGGATTCAAGTTTTTAACTTAATCATAGGAAATATTCATTATCATTAAATGAAAATGAATATGCACGGATTCAATAGACAATGAGAACTAAATATCCTTCGCTCCTTTAAAAGTTATGAATATTCTGAAAGTCTGTCAACTTTGTGACAACTTTTGTTTATCAAACTAAGTATTGTTTTCATTTGGTAGCTAAAACTGTTTTTTTTTTCCTTCTCTTTCCTGGTGTGTGGTATTAAAAAAAAAAAAAAAAATTGTAAATTAACCGTGGCGAACTGGTATCTGAATTTTTTTTTCTGCAACGATCTTTTTATTTTTTTCGTTTGGTTAAAAAGACAATAACAATTTTAAACTAAAATTTTATGGCGCCATTTAGAATGTTTTATCTTTGGAATAAGCCAGTTTAATAATTGTTTATTCACGGTTATAAATTATGTAATCCACAGGGAACGAATTATTTTATTTAATTTTCAATTTGTTTAATTTTGATTTACGGCGAAAAGGGTGACAAAGAAAAAAAAACTCGAAGAGCGACTCTCTTTAATTTTTTTTTTTTAATGGCAAATTAATAAAATTGGCCGAATGGGGGAATGGGGGTGGAGCAGGAATGGGAAAACCAAATAGACTGAACCAAATTGGTTTCACTATGTTGGTTTTTCATTTTTTTTTTTTTTTCAAATTTAAATACCAAAGCAGGGGTGACAACCGCTCCGAAGAACAAAAAAAGTTCTGTCCGGTTTTGGTTAAAATTAAAGTAAAGTTAAATTGTTGTTTGATTTTTGGCTTAAAAACAAAAAAAAAAATTGGTTCTGGTTTTCTTTGGTGTCCCAATCGATCAAAAAGCTCGTTGATGAAAGCTGATGGAATACTGGTGCTCTGTCTTCTTTGGACAATTAATTTTACCATTGGAAATTCTGCATATTTTTGAACTTTTTTCTTCTAATAATTTTTTTTTTTTCGTTTTCATTATTTTCAGTGTTCACTATAACCATTATTTTCAGTAAAAACTATAACCAAAACCAAAACCCAAACCAGAACCAGAATCACAAGCTTCATTTGGCAGAATTAGAGCCTCAAAAACCCAGTTTTTCAAGTCAATGCCTTGAACTGCAAACCAGAGCCTAACCGGACCGAACCGACCGAACTTTGTCTTACGTCAATATGTGAAATATAAATTAAAACAAAAGATCCCACTCTCAAATTTGGGACTTTTTCCTCAAAGGAGAAGGTCTCTAAAAAGAACTTAAAAAGTTTTTGATCGCAAATGTTTAGCTTATGGAAAATCAACTTTTCTTGTAAAAAATTAAAAGAACGAACATAAATGTTTTTTTTTCTTCTTATTAACCGTTTGTCACTCTAAGGCATAGTTATTCTATGGCACCATATAAGCTTCCTTCTATCGGCCATTCCAAACCAAAGAAAGAAAACCATATGATTACAATTGGTATTTAAGGTCAAATCGTTGGGACATATCCAGTTTAGAACTAAATCCTAAACAGTGGGATGAAGTCCCTTAAATAAAATCACAATGGACTTTTGTTTGAATAGGATACATAAGTAAATTTTTAATTAATATTTCAAGTACAAAAATTCGCTCAATAGCAATTTTTTTTTTTAATTTTTCGGGCTAAATTTTTAAATTAATTCTATTCGGCCACACGTACTTCATCTAAAACCTTAACCATTTTCGTTAAGTCACGTATTTCACAGGACCATCAAAAAACACTTATGGGACCATTCCCAGATAGCATTTTCAATCCATAGGACATCCTGTGGATAGTCCATCAGATGTCCAAAGGATATCCAACGTCCTGAAGACGTCCTCGGAACTGGATAGACTTTGCTATCTGAGTTGTCTTAATAGTTTAAAGTAATATGAAAAGTAAAATTATCTCAAAGCTCAGAACTATTTCAGAATATTCGATGTATCCGGTCAATTACTCCCAAAACCTGGTAATTTCTTTTATTTCATAAAAGAAATTACTTAAAATTTTCATTTTCCCTATTTTTTTAATTTTTTTCCTGTCCCCTATTAATTTCCTTATTCCTTTTTTTTCGGTCGGATGATCAGCAATTAAAAACTCTTTATTCAATCAGAAATAATTTCTTTTACTTTCCAACAATAAAAACGTTACAAAAAAACATAACAACAAAAGTCATATATTTTCATTTATATCCGGAAAATCAATTTTATCATTTTCCTTTCAACAAATTAAATCCCTCACAAGTCGAGCACATGTACCTATTACCAAACCAACATCGTCTGACTTCGAAAAAACAAAAAAACAAAAAAGAAAGCAAAGAAAAGAAATTTCTCAATTTTCCCCATTGTTTTCGCCAAAGTAAACAAAAAAAATGACTCACGCCATTCATTTCTTCCCGAAAACCCACAATCATAATTTACTTACTTTTCAAAATCTCCTTTAACTAAAAAATTTCTTTGCAATAAATAAGAAAAACAAAAACCGAACAAAACATAGTAATAAAAAAACATTGCCTCTTAAATTCTAAAAAAACCATAAATTAATTTTTTTTTTTTTTTCGACAAAAGAAAAATAAAACAAGAGTTAATTAATTAAGCTCAACTACCGGTTATCGGAAGCGAGTAAAATCAAGCGAGAGTTGATAATTAACATAACAGCGATCTCGTCTGGCAGAAATAATTCCGAGAATAATCATGTGCACTTGTCCCAAGCGTAATTTTCCCGACACTGAATTCGTCTGACAAAAACCGCATGCGTATACCTTAATAATAATAATCGACGTCATCGTACCTGCATAACCGCGAAAAATAGCATGTATCATCATGTTATTTTATACCGATTCCTTTTTTTTTTTTTCTTCTTTTTTTATTATTCTTTTCTCCTTCTCAAATTGGTTCGCGTGTGCAAGGGTAAAAAAAATTTTTTTCCGGAAATTTTTTTGTACGTCTCCCCCTCCAATTTTCCTTTCTTTATTCCGTTTGTAAATTGAAATTTATTGCAGTTAAGTTATTATTTCGAACTGCACTTTACAAAAATAAATATTAGCAGACATTAGTTTAAAGATATCAAGGTAAATAGTATAAGCGATTTATGCAGCCTTCCAGCTAAGATAACGTGTTACAGGGTGTTAACTAAATTGAAAAAAAAAAAAAAAAGTTAGCGATTTTCAATTTGAATGAAAAAGGGAGTTCGGTTTTATGATGTCATATTTTTTTCTTGGCACTTCCTTTTTCCGAGAAATTTCTGTTTTTTTTTTCTGCATCATCATTTTTTTTTCTTTTTACTGTGGATGTCGAAAAGCTGTGTACACATAACTTACGTCTCATTAAAAAAATTTTTTTGAATGAAAAAAAAAAAAAAAAACTTTTGAGAAATAGTTTTGAGGCATCCCTCACAATTATCCTGAGTTTCTTTTTTCGATTCGAAAAGCGAAATCGTCATTGGAGACATTCATTTTTATTCAAAGTCGCAAAATGAAAATAAAAATGATGACCTTTAATCTTTGGCTTCCGGATGTCTTCCCAGGGATGACTCAAAATATCGAAATTTGGTTATTTTTCGTCTCATTTTGACTTCTTGCTCAAAAACCGGACGAAATACAACAAAAAAATGATTTTTAGATTAGAAATCTACTCAAAATTTCCGATAGAAAACGAGAGTTTCTTTACAAAGAAAAAAAAATTGAAAATTTTTTGGTTCTTATCGGATTTTTCCGAACTAAAAGCTCGATGAGGCACGCTTTCCCGCCGAGTAAAAAATTCAAAATAATTCAGGGAAACTTATCTCATACAAATAAAAAAATTTAGGGGGTGGCGCCTGCGAAAATCCAAACTTTGGAAAATAAGAGCCTCCCTAGTACTCAAGTTTGGGTTAAAAAGCATCAGCCTGCCATGAGAGAAGAAAATCACAGTTCCCGACCATTTTTCCTAATCCGTTTTTCCTAAAAAAAAAAAAAAAAAAAAAATTTCCAATCCAGTTTTCCTAAAAATTTTGGTAACTAAAATTTTTTTAAATTTTTTTAAAATTTTTTTTAAATTTTTTTTCAACAATTTTTTTCCTAATTTTCAATTTTCCTAAAATTTTTTTATTCCAAAAATAAAATTTCCTAAAATAAATATTTTTCATAATTTTTTAAATCCTTAAAGGGATTTTAAGAAATTTAATTTTAGGAATCAAAAAAATTTAGGAAAATAAAAAATTAGAAAAAAAAAATAAGAAAGATAATTTTAGGAACCAAAATTTTTAGAAAAAATGGATTAGGAATTTATTTTTTTTTTTTTTAGAAAAATAGATCTGCCTTATTTTTAACTACTTTCCCTTTTACCACGACCAACCCTATGAACAATCAACAACTTTTTACGATTATTTCGGCATCTGCCTGATAAATGTCCAGACTTCAATACATTTTAAGAAATAGTACATTTCATACTCCGGGGCGGAAGTGTTTGCTTTGCACGAGAGAAACTGTTTTAATTCATATTTTGGTTAAAGATCGCGCTGCTATCGACCTGCATGTATGAACCCGATTAAAGCTGATAAGAGGGTTCATTATCCCCCTTCATCGACAATATCCCCGACCCACCAAATATTTTAAAGTATATTTTCTACATTATCTCCTGCCCTAGCATCATTCGGATCATTCGATTCTTACGCAAAGTAACCATCGAGTATTTTCTATCCCGACCATTTTTTCCCAATAAAAAAATCTTAATCCACTTTTCCTAAAAAAAAAAAAAAATAAAAAAATTCCTAATCCATTTACCTAAAAAGTAATTCCTAATCCATTGTTCCTAAAATAATTCCTAATCCATTTTTCCTAAAAAATGACTAATCTATTATTCCTATCAAAAAAATACTGATCCATTTTAAGTAAAAAAATTCCAAATCCATTTTTCCTAAAAATATTTCTAATCCATTTTACCTAAAAAATAATTCCTAATCCATTTTTTCCAAAAATAATTCCTAGTCCATTTTTTCTAAAATAATTCCTAATACATTTTACCTAAAAAATAAATCCTAATCCATTTTTCCTAAAAAAAAATTACTAATTCATTTTTTCCAAAAATAATTCCTAGTCCATTTTTCCTAGAAGAATTCCTAATCGACTTTTGCTAAAAAATAATTCCAAATCCATTTTTCCTAAAAAATTACTAATCCATTATTCCTAAAAAATTACTAATCCATTATTGATAAAAAAAAAAAAATCCTGATCCATTTTACGTAAAAAAATTACTAATTTATTTTTCCTAAAAAATAATTCCTAATCCATTTTTCCTAAAAAAAAAAAAAATCCTGATCCATTATACCTAAAAATAAAAAATTCCTAATCCACTTTTCCTAAAAAATAATTCCAAATCCATTTTTCCTAAAAAAAAAAATTCTCAATCCATTTTTTTCAAAAAATTTGACTTCTAAAATTGTTTTTATAACTTTTTTTTGACTAATTTTTAATTTTCCTAGAATATTTTGATTCCTAAAATAAAATTTCTTAAAATCCCTAAAATTAAATTTATTAAAATCCCTAGGAAATATAAAAAACTAGGAAATATATTCATTTTAGGAATTTTGTTTTGCGAACCAAACTTTTTAGAAAAATGGATTACCTAGGAATTTTTTTTTTCAGGAAAAATGGATTAGGAAAAATCGTCGGGAACGATTATATCAAACCACTTCAATGACTTTAAGAAGCATATGCTTGTAACTTCTACGTTGGCATCCCTTTTCATCTCTTACGTTTTTTTTCAATCGAAAAATTCAAATCTATTTTGCATTTTATAAGAAATGCATAAACTACGCCACTGCATCATCGGTTCGAAAAAAAAAGAAAAAAAATGAAATAAAAAAAAAGAATAAATAAAAAAAAAAAAAAAAAAAAAAAACAATAATCATAATAATGGTCAATAGCTTTTCTTTTGTCCTCGAAGGCAAAAGTTCAGGGTCTACAAAAAAAATCAATCGACAAATAATTTTTTATGATAAATTACTCAGGAATATCCGCGAGTATCCCTTCTTAGCAAGCGGCAAGTTCGAAGTCCGATTGGTGAATCAGTCATTTTTTCAATCACCCAATATATTTTTTTTTTTTTCAGATGGGAAAAATTTTTTTTAAAGGCGCAAAAATTTCTAAATAAAAAACATGATCGTTTAATTATAATATTAAACACTGAAATTTTATACACGACACACTCTTGAGATTTTTTCAAAATTTCCAACGGAAATTTTTTTTCGAAAACAAATATAATTCCACATAATTTTTGGCAAGGAGTGCTGCTGGTGCTGAAAAATTTTGATTTTCTTTCCTGTGGTGCGAGAGAGACACGATGATAAAAGAACAAAAGAGATTTCGATTTCCCCCGAAGCGTCATTTTAAATTGCTGAAAATGATTTTAAAAAATCAATTTAATATTCCTCTTCCAGTTTTGGAAAGTAATTAAAGTATCGTATGTGCGGATTTCGGACCTTTAACAAAGTGAGTGGCACTGAATCGGGTGAAGTGAACCTTGCTCGACGCATCTTCGAAAACAACTCGGATTCCTTTTGACCGCGTGGAAAAGATCCTGCCTTCTCGTGTGGGTTAAATCCTTATGCGAAGCATGGTACGAATCTCGTTGGGACGCGTGGATTAAATTCCTATTGCTTGATAATATTAAGTCTTTTCTAAATGTTTGAAAAAAGCCTGAAAACACGTAAAAACGAGAGTCAGTAAATATTAAAACAACTTTGACTTTTTATGTTTCTTTCTCTGGAGAGACAAAAAACTGTTAAACATTTAAAGGGATGACATTCCAGGATTTTTCAAAGACAGTCCTCAAAGGTCCAGACATCCGCATCCCAGCTTAATGAGGCTCTTCATATACAAAGTCCTCATTTTTTTCCGTCTTATGTTATTATAAAGGTGGAATTTCATGGCTAACGCCTTTATTTCACATGTTATAACATGCTGTGTTTGAACATATTAAAATGGATAACATATCACAAAGTTAAAACGTATTAGCATGTAAATAATATGCTAAATACGTGCTATATCAAACATGTTATAACATAACATGTTAAAATGTTGTAACATGTATATAACATAACATGTTAAAATGTTGAACATAAAATGGAACATAAACGGGTGATAATGTTTAACATAAAACATAACACGTCATGATGTTAAAGGTATAACATAAAAAAACACGTCGAAGATGTAACGACATGTTATAATGTTAAACATGACATGTTATAATCAAAATGTATAACGTATGACAAAGTTAAAATGTATTAGCATGTAAAAAACATGCTAAATACGTGTTGTATCAAACATGTTATAACATAACACGCTAAAATGTTGAACATGAAATAGAACATAAACGGGTCATAATGTTTAACATAAAACATAATATATCATGGTAATGACATGGTACACTGAATGTATCAAAACACGTCGAAGATGTACCGACATGTTATAATGTTAAACGTAACATGTTATAATTAAAATGTATAACGTATCGCAAAGGTCAAATTTATTAGCAAGTAAATAACATGCTAAATACGTGTTATACCAAAACATATATCTAACACTATAATATAACATGTTAAAATGCTAAACATAGAATAGAATATGATGGTGATAATGTTTAACATAAAACATAATATGTTTTAATGTTAAATATAACTTGTTATAATGTTTAACGTTATCAACATGTAAGTACATATTTCAACATTTGATTTTCTTAACATGTGAAATATCCTAGCGAAAAAATATATAACATGTTATATTCGTGTATATGTAACATACATTAATGTTATTACATAACGTGTATTTAACATCTTATTACATAACTTGTATTTCGTGTACGTGCAAACAGGACACGTTATAACATATAGACATATGTTGTTTTACGTTATAACATGTTAAAAATTTAAATGAAAGTTTGGAAATTTGATTTTCTTAACATGTGAAATATGTTTAGTGGCATGATAAGCAATATGTTAAATATGTACAGTGATTAATGCTATAACATGACATGTAACGAAACATGCTACATATCAAACGTTAAAAAGCATGTGGCTTGTTACATGTTACATGTCGTAAAAAATCTGACGCATGTCATGTAAAAACATGTGAAATATAACATGCGTACATTATATGCTATATAACGGGTTAGCTGACAGATCTTATGAGTTGTTCAATATCTAACTTTCTTAACATGTGAAATATGTTTAGCAACATGATATATATAACATATGAGAAAATGTTATGTAATCATATAAGAAATTACATTATCTTTATAAGTACGTTACTATTTACGTTATAAGTAAAACTTGCTTCAAGAACATGTTAACTGACTGGCATGTTATACGTATAACATAATATGTTTTCTATTATGTACTATTCCGTATGTGACTGAGCGTTGCTTGTAAACGCACTAATAAAATAAACCAACTTTTTGTTCAAACTAAGTCGAGGTACGCGAAAAATTTAAGTTCGACATCTCAGAAAATTGAATCGTTAAAACGATTGTTTTAAGAAGACCGTTTGAAGCATACAAACCACATCATAGAAGCTGTCTTCTTACAGAAAAATTGGAATGGTATTTCTTATTTCATAACTTAGTACATAACTGCCTGTTCTGAAATCGTCAGAAATACGCTTATTTTTTTTTTAAGGTTTACTATAGGTTTCCCTCCCTTGTTACGTAATTTACTATTATTTCGTTTTAGTTTTCCAAATTTCCAGGCTTGCGTTATTCTCAAATGAACGTTATGTTATACAGCCAGTAGGTTGAATCATAAAAAGGAAATTAATTAGTATTCCACATATTTTAATCTTCTTACAACTTTAATTCATTTGACTTTACCTCCTAAGGGGGTGTAACACCTGTTGCACAAACTATATTAATAGGATTGTTGCTAAATCTACGAAATGGTTTATTGAATCATCTGCATATGGAAATTTTAATTCCGGGAAATCCAAGTTCGACTTAGCGGAAATCATTTTTTTTTCAAATTGTGACGAAGCATTTGAATGTAGCGTCAGCGCCTCGGAGAGGAGGGATGGTCAATAGAAATCTGATTCTGGAAGCGCGAAAAAAATCATTTCAAGGGTGGTTTTAGGGGTGAAACAATCAGAAATTGAGGGGGAAGGGAGTTATCCATGTGCTTACTTTTGACAAATGAGATGTGTTGCGGGGTAAGAGCAAAAAACGGGGACTGAAAGTATTAATATCACTGACATCGGGTCCCTATGTTTAGCTTATGGACAATCGTAATAGCGCTTTCTATTACTGAAGCTTAAATAAACTAAAAATAAGCAGATATTTGATCGATTGAGCGCTCTCTGGTGAATATTGTGCTGAATTTGCAAGTATCGAACCGTTTTAGCCCTAAAGAGTTAGGGACTATCGTTTTCCGGAACGTCCGGTTGAGGGACTTTAGGGACCAAAATTGGGAAAATCAGGGGCCTTTTACGGACCAAAAAATTTAATTTTCGACTCTAGTCCAAATTTAAGTTATATATTCCATTCAGATTTTTCATTTTGGTTTTAAAATTCTTAAAAATTTTCTCAAACATTATTTATCCCAGTTTTTCGGGTCCAATTTCATTTCCACAAAGTTTCTTTTTGAACTGCATTGAAATCAATTTTAAACTAGGCTAAAGCAAGGCCGAAGGCCGAGCCAAAAATTTTAGAAATTTTGAGAAAAGATGGACTATTTCTTGAAATTTTAGCATCATTTTCCGATTTAATAAAATAATCCAAATTTAGGCAAAAAAATTAAAACCAAAAAAAAAAAAAAAAAAAAATAGTAACTTCAAGGCTTTCTTTTTTTTTTGAAATATGGGCTTTGGGCCACGGTCAAATTTTCGCATATTCTGCAACTTTTGCACTATTTCACCACCCATAATTTCGAAGCTCTTCATTCCTCCTGAATGATCAACAACGCTTCCGCTATTAATCTTTTTTTTTTTTTTTTTTTTCAAGTTTAAGGATAATGATGTAGTCGATAGAGCATTAACCGCAAAAGAAATGTAAAGGTCAAGAGCGAAATTCCTACGGGAAGTAACCGCAAAATGAAACCCTTGGAACAATCCAGATAAAACTCGTCTAAACAAATACCAAATTACGGCCGGAACCTTCAAAATGCGATTTTTTTTTCCTTTAAATTGGCACGCATTCACCCTTTCAAAAATATATATATATATATTTCGGAAAAATAAAAATAAATAAATAAAATAATATGCACTAATATACAGAGATATACGAAGAATTTACACAATGTAACGATGATTCTGATAAAAAGAAAATAAAATTATATACATTCACGATGTGCCCTTGAGGAGTACAAACCTCGTAGTAAAAAATAAATCACGAATTATTCAACGAAAACAATTACGGTTTTGAAAGCTCAATGTCGCTTATTTTTTTTCAATTAACTTATTTCACCCACATGTAATAAAATTAGTTTTTATATTTGTGCGAGAGGTAAAAATGGCAAAAAAAATTTTAGAATTTAAAAAAAAAAAAAAATGGGAGTGAAAAGGGCATTCTTTCTCCTCTCCCCCAAAAAAAAGTCGATTGCCCCCATTTGGAAGTACGATTTTTTCTACGATGCACTGTTGCCACCCCCTGTGAAAATTTGTTTTCTTACCCCAGTTGGCCAAAGTTTGCTCTTCCAACCCCTCAGGGGGGGGGGGGGTCAGTAAGGGGAGGTAATTAAATATTATTACAATTCCGAAATCAAGCCTGGGTAAAATGATGAACCGCGCGAAAAATTAAAAATTGGAAGATAAACGATATATTGATAATAAAAATTCTTACGTAAATATAAAACGTTAACGTAAAGTCTTACGTATTTTCTTACGTAGATTCTCACGTGAAAATTTTCTGGACTCTAATTTCTCCCCTCATAAAAATTACGAGAATTTTGTGGGCCTCTTCCTCCGTTGGTCCTGACAATTTTTGTAATTAATTTTGCATGAAAAGGAATCATTTTTTGCTTGGGTCCGCGATAACTCGATAAAACGATTTGCTTCCGGGATTGAGGACTTTGTCTTTAATTTTTCAAAAATTCTCTGGAGTTGCGATTTCTTATTTTTAAAATCCCAAATCCCAAAAAAAAAAAAGGCGGAAAATGTCTAGTGATTCCTAAAAATTTTCCCTAGTCTTTGAAAAATTTGCGGAATGTCGAATGATTTCAAAACCTGGAATTAGGGCGGAGACTTTTTTCCTGTTCCCGGGAATCCCAGGATTCGAAATCATGGGCAGAGTAATCTCTGGTGTACTTACAAATTTCCGGATTAATCTTGGCCCCCTGAAAAAGCGTTAAAAAAATCATTTATTTTTCAAAAAAAAAAAAAAAAAAAATGACAGAATATCGTTTAAGAATGACGATAAAAACGAACCAATTTATGAAAATTAAATTATTCATAAATGCCACGCAAAGTTAATAAAATTAATATTTTTTTGTCTTTGCCGCCACCGGCAATGTATTTATCCAATTTTCATTTATAACGATCGAAAGGATGACCCAACCTGTAAAAAAATCAATCAAAAATATTAAAAAGTGAAATCATCCGTATCATGTTCCAAAGTAAATTTTGATTCACCCTTTTCCCCAGAAAAAAAAAAAAAAAAAATTCACGATACATGCTCGTGATCCCCCACGACTTCCTATCTTTAAATTTATAACCTTAACTATTGCGGATTATAAAAAGTCGGCAAACTTGAATGACATTTTCCCCGTGAAAAGCTTATCTCAACTTTAGAAGTAGATTGGGGAGAGATTTTTTTATTTATTTACAAAAAAAGCCCTTAGTTCCTTTTCAGGAAAAGTTTCTTTTTGAATGCAGCTTCATTTGAGAGAGCAATTGTCAAAATAAAAAAAAATCAAATTTTCTTTTTTCTTTTTCAGTCTGCTTGCTTTTCCTCGGAAAAAAAAATTCTTCTTATCACGAAAGCTGAGTCCGATTCAGAAATAAGCTGTTTTAACTTTGTTAATTAATGATAACGTCTCCTTTTAGTTTAATCAAAAGAAAATGTGGAAAAGCAAAACTAACGAAGGGAAAATTTTCCGGGGGGGTTTAAAGGATTCTTTGTTGTTTTCGGCTATTGTATATATGAAAGGGAAATCATTTTAAATACGCTGACTTCTTTTTATTAGGCTTTTAGTATAATAATTATTAATTTGTTTTTAGTCATTTTTCGTTTATTCAATTAGACGCTATTGTTACTCATTAATTTTTTGCCTTGTATTTGACGATTGCCTTATATGTCCCAATGAAAAAAAAAATATTAATATTTATAAAATATTTTTTAAATATTATGGAAATATTTTTTGAAACAATAACAATAAAAATATTTTTAAAATGTTGACAAAAATTTTAAAAATATTTTTATTGCTTTTGGTTTCAAAAAATATTTGCAAAGTATTTTTAAAATATTAAAAAATGTTTCAAAATATTTTATAAATATTAATATTTCTTTTCAGGCGTTAATATAAAAAATACAAAATTTTGTAATATCTGACTGGAATAAGCTAAAACCTGACCTACTTATGTATTTTGAACAGCTTATTCCGAATCTGAAATCATAAGTTTGAAAAAAATTAAAATCCCAAAAGAAACATTAATTTTTAAAATTTTACTTTTGCTGTATAGTCTCGTGCTTGAAATTATTAAAAAATAAAATTTTGCAAAAATATTTTGCTAATTTTCCAGCAATTTTTCAGAGCTTTCGGACCCTAAAAATTTAATACCATGATGAAGCACTTTCTAGAAATTTCCTTTCCAATTTTTTTTCTAAATCCCTGGGTTTCGGAATTCAAAAATTCTCGACCCCAAGATTAGTGATGGACAAGTATTTAGGAAACAAATTAGCCCTCAGGATCAAAACCTGAATATTTTCAAGACTAAAAACTCCGAAATAGAAATCTGGTTCCCTGACCTGAAAATCAAAAATCCCAACTTTTTTTTCTCAATTTCTGCGTTCCCGGGAATTTCCCGGTTTTTGTTGGGGATAGGGGTAAGGGACACTGTCATAAGTTATTTTTATAAAAATTATTTTTTAACTCCTTCAATCTACATGTTTAAAATCATTTTTAAGAATTTTGTGGACATTCAAATATTTAGGCTCAATAAATCGCATTTTCATTTATTTATTTATTTATTTTTTTTTTAAGAGAAATAATAACTCGCATAAAACTTCTTTTTTTTTAACGAGGAAGACACTTATCGTCGGAAGCTACATTTGAAAATTTTTTGTCTTTTTATCGAAGAAACTTCCTTTCGGATTATAACTTTTGGACGTGGAAGAAAAAAAAATCAGTATAAAGCTCTTAAAAAATTCATACACTTCCGAAATCTAGGTCCTGTGGGAGCATTATGTACAATTGCATCCCTGATCTTTCATGGCTTCGACTAGTTCGAAAAAATGTTTACATGGAGTACCCCCGCTTAAGTGTCCTCTTCTTTCCCCTCCCATCCTTCTAACAATTTTTTTTCAAAACTCGACACTCAGAATTCACTAAGAAATTATAAGGTAGGTAGGCCCTCCCTTCCACGCCTTCGGCATCAATCTAAAACCTGTCAACTAAAAAATCCAAAAACTTTATTAATTTCATACTGAAAAAGTATCATAACAATATAAAACAAATAATTGACTATTTTGGAAAAACCAAGCTTACATTCTAAAATTTCAAAAGCCTGCATAGAAGTACAGTATTACCAAGCCAATTCTAGGGCTAGAGCTCAAAACTGGACTTTAATTTTTTTTTAATTTGGGGAACTTACCTCTTTGATGCACAACTCTGCTGATTTAAAAAATAAATCCTCACAAATCTCAACAAAAAAAAAAAAAAAAAAAAAAAAAAAAAATGTATCTTATTGCGATAAGACCGGTAAGGGAGTTCAAACGCGAATGAGCTTTCACCCGAGTCGCGGCTCCTCTTTAAATGATCTTCTTATCCGTGCGTTGGTTGAAATCGCGAATTATAACAATTATTATTTTTTTCCCCAACTTTTTTGTGGAAAAAAAAAAAAAAAAAAAATTCAATTTAACCCACTTGTTAATTAACAAAAGTTAATCCACCATGGTAGATTAACATATCAACGATTCTGTTTAATAACAACACTTACAAGCAACAAAGACTAAAAGCAATCCAACATAAAGGAATATTTTGCAGCATATTCGGCTTTGTGGGCCCAATGGATAATATATTTACAACAGGTGACAAACACAAATGAACCTTGAAAATGCAAATAATCTGCAACATCATCCCTAAAAGTTTTTCATTTTTATGTTTGTAAGTTAGAACAATAAAAAAATGTTCAACACTGTACCAAGAAAAATGTAAGTTGCTGATTTTTTAATTAAAACAAATGTCTGCTACAATCACCATTTTATAAAATGCAGTAGCTAAATTTTTAAGTCCGAGTAAAAGTTGTTACATATTTCATTACCAAAATTAAATTGAATGATGATCAATAAAGTCCCAATTCTTTTAAATGCTGCTTTGTGACATTTTGATGCGGGCTTTTTAATAGAGACGCCAAATAAACAAAACCGCCAAAAATACCAAGCAAGGAGCCAATTTTTCATGGTAACCTCATA
Source organism: Liposcelis bostrychophila (assembly GCA_037577465.1). Taxonomy (NCBI): domain Eukaryota; kingdom Metazoa; phylum Arthropoda; class Insecta; order Psocodea; family Liposcelididae; genus Liposcelis; species Liposcelis bostrychophila. Next base: position 24,196,473 of record CM075209.1, on the reverse strand, counting down.
ACAAATATTGTACGCATTTTCGAAAATTTATCATTAAAACATTCTGCAATTTTGTCGACTCCGAGCATTACCCTGCTTTCATTTATCACGTAACAACTTCATTCCCTCTATCAACCCGTGTTTTATAACATGAAGTGACGAATGGGTGAGAAATGATGTGGAAGCGGAATTGCATTATCGTGTGGTTAGAATCATCAAACGTAATTCCAACAAAAGCCCTCATATTTCTGTCTGAAAAAGTTCTTTTGTTACTTACCTTAGCCACCCCAAACTCCTTAACAGACGTACTCGTCATCCCACAAATAACAGTTTAAAATAAGTTAACAAACACAGAACTCATGCACAAATTCCCCGACGCCATATTGCAAAAACCCTGTTCCAAATTTTTATCTTTTGAAACAACGATATGGTTTAGAAACAAAGCAAGGCTTGAAGTATTTTTAAAAAATGACTTCGAAAACTGTCATTTTAGATTAATTAAATTTTTAATAATAAGTTTTTTTTTTGGATTTAATTCAATGAAATCAGATTGTTCCTACGTTTTGATCTGGTTTAAATCGTTACTTAGGGGTTAAGAAAGGTTTTAAAACAGTTTCTAAAACACGAAGCCAATGAAGTTTCACCCCCTCCGAATTCTTGATTAAATCAAATTTTAATGTTTAAAAATTTATGAAGGAATCTTTTATTATTTATAGACTTATAGAAATTAACTATGCGGCTGTTACATTTGGCGGGAAAAAACCGGAGCAGGATATTTTTTTTTTTTTTTTTTTTAATATTTTATTTGGCTATCGGTCAGAAGACCCTTGGCCATGGACTCTGTGTCTCTCAATTTAGTGTTAAAATTTCATTGTGTTGGCTGCCATGTATGTGATCAGAGGTTTATAACAATCAGGGCCTCCTTTGATGATATCCATGATATTCCTTGGCGCGAAGCCCAATTTATCCTCAAATGTCTTCATCATGTCCTCCCGCCCATTTTTGTTGAGTCTGCAATGCATGATGCTGTGGTCAGGGTCTGCTGTTCCTTGACCACATCTGCATTGATCTGTGTCCACCAGTTTGAACCGAAAAAGATGTGCGGGAGCACTAGTGTGTCCCGATCGTATACGAATGATACTCGAAATCGCCTCCTTGGAGGCTTGGAATCCCTTATACCAGGGTGATAGTTGTATTTTCGGTTGAATTTCCCGGTATATATGCTCGCATTTATCCATTGCCAACTTCCATTCCTGTTGCCATTTCCGGATAATATTATTTTTATGGATTGCTGATACTTCGCCAGTGGCCAAAGCAAATGGGGACGGTGCTCCATGTATAATTCCTTCTTTGGCCAGCCTATCTGCCATCTCGTTACCGGGGATTCCCTGATGGGCTGGGATCCACCAAAGCTGCACTATCCTGTTTTGAATCCTGGCGATCTCCAATAATTTATATATCTTAAGGACCAGAAAGTTCGATTTTATGTTACTACCATGTTTGTCCAGAGTTTTTAATGAACTGAGCGAATCCGAGTATATGTTAAATTTCTTCTCATCCCTGTCAAGGCAGGATGCGATCGCTTGATGTAACGCGGTCAGTTCTGCTGTGAAACCTGAACTGCCCTTTACCAGGGATATTTTTTTGAATGCCTTCGATGGCTTTTCATATATCGCCGCCCCTGTTCCCTCGTTTGTTTTGGACCCGTCTGTGAAGACGGAGCAGGATATAAAGATGGACATGGAATCCGGTTTTTTTCCCGCCAAATCTAGAATTCCTCTGCTGGGCATTAGAGAGCCTAGAACCCATCTAAAATAAGGCAGTTATGAAATAAAAATTTTCTATTCGACTGTAATGAACACAACAGTGCAATACTTTTTCCCACAATAAGCTAAGCATCCCAAAGTAATTTGAGGATATTTCAGTGAATGGCATACTTGCGACTATGCATATAGATTTAGCTCTTGCAAGAGAAAAATTTCAAAGAAAAAAAACGCTATGATGGGAAAATTTTCGTTTTCATAAGCTAAAGACAAAGATCTATAAAAAAGTGTATATTTATACCAGAAAAAAAATTTCCATTTAGCTCTATAATGGAACAACAAAATGACTTTTAAATCTCATCAACAAATTACAGTAAAAACTGCAGTAGCATTACAAAACAGATTCAGAACAAGTGTCTGCATTTAGAGTATAGCGAAAAATCAATTTACGAAACTTCTAAACGGTTCAAAACACGTTCATAAAGCTCTTCCAACTCCCTGTAAGACTTATCCAAATTTGATAACCTCTGTTCATCATTTAAAGTAATCGCAGCTTTCATTTCAGCAAATTCATGAGGATTCATGATGGCTTCAAACTTTTTTAATTTGTTATGTTCATGTTGGAAGGGAATGTTAAGACGTTTCTTCACTTCTAGGCGGTACTGTTGATATTGATTGGTATTGTTCTTGTCCACAGTTCTTAATTTGAGTATTTCATAAACTCTTCTGGCTTGTTTCTGAAAATAAAAAAAATTATTAAATTTAATTTTTAGGAAAAAAAAAAATAAATTGAAATATATACTCACTTTATTAATTTTAAAAGCTGTGGCTGCTTCCTGCACCATATCAGAATGGAATCCTTTGGTCCACAATTCATTCGGTTGAAATGTTTTCAATTCCATACAGTTTTTACAGTCTACAAAATCTCTCACTAGCTGTAAGTCTTCAGAAGGATCCTCCACAGTGATGTCAGTTACGTTGCTAACAAGTTTATAATGATTGTAAATGGCAGTTAATAAACTAGCCCCCAATCCTTGTCTTTGAAAAGGAGGGAGGATTAATACTTGACTCAAACGAGGTCTAATATTCATAGGATAAGAGTAATATTCATAAACAGTTGCATAGCCAACAACAGCATACATAACCCCAGAATCGGTTGGATACTTTTCAAACATTAAAAAGAATTTCCACTTTTCATCATCCGTATCAATGTAACTTGCAGCATCGATGAACCATAAAATAAAAGTCTGAAGTCTTTTATGGTAATGCAGCAATCCTGGGGTAGATATTTCACAGTAATAAACCTCATAAGTCTTTGAACTTCCATCATCTTCAACATCAAATGTAAATGTTTCTTTTAATTGTCCAGGGGGTTTAAATTTAACTTCTTTTTCCAATGACCTTGTAAAATCATCTAAATTATTAGTGAAGGAAATTTCTAATTTACGAGTTAAAATATCATGAATGTTGTCAGCTTCGACACTTCCATATTTGTTGGCATCAACTTTTTCTGAATAAGAAATTCCTAAATAAGGATTTAATTGAGCTGCGCTAAAGTACATTGATATTTTCAGATTCTTGTAGCCAAAGATTTTTTCTTCTTTGCTGAATACTTGATGTGACATGACAGGTTTGAAGGAAACTGAATCATCTTCAATGTCAGACAGATCTCTAACTAGTTTAAATGTAATTGCTTCGTTGCTATCCGATACGAACTCTTCGGTGGAGCTGGTTATTCTCATGTCTCGATCCGTGTCCATCCTGTCAAAAGAAGCTACTTTATTTACGACGTTGAAAAAAAAAATAACGATTTAAGCTAAAGGTTTAACCTAACCTGGTCTGATTTTTTCCGATTTCGGGATCACAGCAAAACAAAGACAGAAATTCGTCCTAAATATTTCTTCAACGACGATAATTTCCAAAAAGGACTGATAAATAAACAAAATAAGTACGTATTCTTATAAGTAAAACAAAATTCCCGGAGAAGACGCCTCAAATCGCTCCAAATTAAATAAAATCGTTCCCTCCTGAATTGTACGGTTGACCGCCATGTTGGTTTAATTCCTGGTTTTCAAGAAAGCCGCAGCGCTAGAATCGCTAATGGAATGGTAATTTTAAACCGCATTTGATTGTTTAGAAACAATGAATTTATTGTCGAATTAACATTTAATTGTACTATATTCATCGAAAAAAGAATAAAGAGGTAAAAGAACTACTTATGTATGATACGTATGGTTTACTATTATTTTAATTTTGAGTTTAAAACTCATTCCAAACTTGAGTCTTGAACAGGTTAGGTTAGTTGCTTTCATAACAATTTTTTTTTTTTTTTTTTTTCAGACTTTTCACAAAATGGAAACCGAAACGAAGGAAAATCAAGATGAGATTTTAAACGTCAAAGAGGATAACATTGATAATGCAAACCAGAGTGAAGGATCATTTGTCAAAAAAGCGGAAAACGACGGTATATTACGCATCAAAGAGGAGTACATCATTAAGAACGTAGCTAAAAGTAATATTGATGGAATTTTAGTCGAAGAAACAAATGGGGAATCACCTTTAAAAAAACCGAAATTAGATGGAGAACCTAAGCCCAAAGCAAAGGGTCAGTTTAAGAATCGCTACAGCAAGAATAAATTACATTTTGATCCAGCTTTGAATTTATGTAGCATATTAATAGATGTCCCAGAAGGTGCAGAATCTCTACCAGAATGTCAACATCCCAACTGTAAATTTTTACACAATATAGAGGAATTTTTAAAAAATCGACCACCTGATATCGGAGATGAATGTTTCATTTATAAAACTAGAGGTCATTGCCCAAGAGGGGTGACTTGTAGATTTGGGAAAGATCATATTACTGAAAACGGTAGAAATAAAATAAATGTAGAGATTGATAATAAAAATAGTACAAGGAATATCTTGACGAAGGAAATTCAAACAAAATTAAGAAAGAAAACTTATGATTTTACTAAATCATCTGAGATATTGAAAAAATTTCCAGATTATAGAGAGAATTCTAATTTTGAGAAACCAGTTGGATTTAGTCAGGATGAGGATTTGGTTAAGTTACGTTTAGAAGAAAAAAAGAAAATTGATTGGAAGGGAAAATTATATTTATCACCATTGACAACGTTAGGAAACTTGCCTTTTAGAAGGATTTGCAAAGAATTTGGAGCTGACGTAACATGCTCCGAAATGGCGATGTCTTCGTCTATAATACAGTCTTTCCAATACGAATGGGCCTTGTTGAAAAGACACGAAAGCGAGGATTTGTTCGGGGTCCAGCTCTGCGGTAACAATCCTTACATGATGACCAAATGCGCTCAGCTTTTAGAGGAGACGACGGACATCGATTTCATCGACATAAATTTAGGCTGTCCGATAGATTTGGTGTATCAAAAAGGAGGAGGGAGCGGATTGCTCCGCAGGGAGAAAGTATTAGCAAATGTTGTCAATTGCATGTCTGGAGTCATGAACCTGCCTTTAACAATTAAGACTCGAACCGGGGTTTACATGGACAAAAACATAGCTCATAAACTAATTCCGCTGTTCACGTCTGCGGGAGTCTCCTTAATCACAGTCCACGGGAGATCTCGGGAGCAAAGATACACGAGAACTCCAGATTGGGGATACATAGACGAATGCGCGAAAATCGCGTCTCCCACTCCAGTTTTCGGCAACGGAGATGTTTTATCCCATCAGGATTACGATCACGCCGTCAAGACCTATCCCAACGTCTCAGGAGTCATGATCGGACGAGGGGCTTTGTACAAACCCTGGATTTTCAAAGAGATCAAAGAGCAAAAAGACTGGGACATTTCTTCTTCGGAACGATTGGAAATTCTTAGGAAATTTATTAATTACGGTTTGGATCATTGGGGGAGCGACACGAGGGGAGTCGAGCTGACTCGGAAATTCGCCCTAGAATGGCTTTCGTTTCTTTATCGGTACGTTCCTCTTGGATTGTTGGAGAAACCTCCACAAAAAATTAATTTAAGACCTCCGAAATATGTGGGAAGAGACGACATGGAGACTTTGATGGCTAGCCCCAACTGCACGGATTGGATAAAAATAACGGAGATGTTTTTGGGACCGGTCCCTGAAAACTTTCATTTTTTGCCGAAACACAAAGCTAATTCGTGGGCTGGTTAAAATATTTTGCAATCAAGGAAATAAAATATATATTTATGAATGATGAAAAATAATTTTAATATTTTTTTTTTATAGAAAAAAAGAACAATTAACACATTCACCGGATCAAACATGTTTCAATTTTACCGTTAAAGAAAAAAAAATATATATATGTATTTATAATTAATGATCCCTATCCTCCGGAGGCTTATAATCTAATCCCAAGGCATTAAATATATCTTGTTCAGTGGAAGAGGGCACTAGTTGGCCTTCGTTGACGACTTCGGAACCCTAAAACAAAATTTTCGGTAATTAGAAGAATTTAAAAAAAAATCATAACAGCAATTTTCTCAAGTTACTGGGAAATTCAGCTACCCTGGCTGAAAGATTAGAATTCATAGGAAAAAAACATAAGTTTTTTGAAAAAAAAAAAGTCATTGAAAAAAAAAATGGAAATATGCTGGAAAACGTTTTTAAGACAAAAAATATCTGAAATATTTCAGAGGAATCCGTTTCGGGAAATACCAAAAGATAAATTTCTGGAAAAATTATTTCAAAAATATTCCGGGAAAACAAAATGTTTAAACGGCCGTAGCCAAAAGAGGGAATAAGAAAATCTCAAACATTTGAGGGGGAGACGGCTCCAAAAAATAGCCCATGGCATGGTGGATCAGGAAAATACATGGGTCAGTAAATTTTTTACATTTCACATTTCTTGTTAACCCACCGTTCTTATGGTTCCGGTGAACAGTCCGCGATCTGTAAGTTTCATGCCCTTTTTCTCAGCCAAAAGACGAATCGATCTATTGAACAGCGCAGATCCCGTATAATGCATCAACGCAGCAGCATACTCCGATTTAGGTACGACGAAAATATCAAGCCTGCGATTTATTTCGTTTTCCCCAAGCAGCTTAAACATCCCGTAGTACTTCTGATGATTTCCCTCTTCTTCCAGAGCGACCAAGTCGTCCGTTATGTAACCTTGAAAAAAAAACAAATCAAATCAAATCAAAAATTTATAAACTTTTAACAATTTTTTGTTTTTCTCCTCAAAATTTCTTACCTTTTGCTTTTAATTTTTCAACGAGCTGAACCAAAATATCATTGACCTTGATGAAGCCAGGGTTAATTATCATCAAATCCACATCCCCGCACGTGGTTTTTCCTCTCCTGTACGAGCCGACAATCTCCAAACTCAAACTACCGTTAATTTTTTTCATTTCTTCCTCGACGATCTCCGCGATTTTCGCAACTTCTTCCCTAGGCATCCTTTGCTGTATGTCGTCGTAATATTTCAAACCGATCTTCTGCTGTTTGTTTAATTTAACGTTTTTGCTGGTTAAATCCTCCAAAGTTCGGTAACCCTGACGATACCAATTTTCGGCAGTGTTCGGGCCGACTCCCCAAATTTTACAAAATCGATCGAGGACTTCGGTTTTTTCGTCGTTGTAAACCTCCTCGACTTTGCTCAATTTACCGGATTCGATGATTTCCATGACTTTCTTGGCCATTTTTCCTCCGACTCCGGGGATGTTACTGGCTTCCTGTAAAGATAAATCGTTAAAAAATTTACAAATATGCCTCGAGGTCATTTTGTTCAGTCGTTTTTCTCAACCGTTCTGAGCCAAAAGTAAAAATTAAGCTAAATTAATATTGAAATTCCGCAACGCAAAAATGCACTGCCATATGACCTGATTTAGTCTCTCGTTTAGAAATTGTTAAAATATAAAAAAAACATTAAAAATTTTTTTTGTGGGCGCAAGCCTTTCGTTAGCTAGCCAGGTAGCAACTGCTTTTACAATTTTCCCCTCTGCCTCCCCTGAATACCAAATTATCGACTAAAAAATTACTACCTGAAAAGTTTTAATCTCTTTATCGTAATTCCTTATTGCCCTAATAGCTTTTGTGTATCCGTAACTCCTCCACGTATCGTTCTTTATCTTGTACACATCCGCCAGTTTTTGAAGCTCGTCAATGATCTTTTGATTCATCTTCGGCAAAGTCTCTGCGGAATTACTGCTGGACTGCGTGCAAAGAAATTTCTGAACCCAATGCAAAAACAAAAAATTATAAATCTCCACTTATTATTTTCTTTTTTTTTAAAATATAAATTCCAACCTTTTCGTCGAATTTTTGTTTCTTCGAAGGCGACGCCTCAGTGCTCTCCTCCCCCTTCACATCCTCCCCGTCACTTTTACCCAAGCTGTTCTTGTAACTTACACCTAATTCACCATATACCCACGAAATTTTAAACTGTTCGATTCCGGTGTAACCCCGATCCGAAAAACATTTGCTCAACCATTTAGTCGTTAAATATTTCACTCCCTCCCTTAAATTAATTTTGTAAGATTTCAAACCCGCCAGGCATTTCTCCTTGTTTTCCGAAACGGAATCCTCGATGATCACGTGATCCGCGGACTCCTCGCTTTTCACCACTTTCCCGCTCGCGTTTTTAATTTGAGTTTCGAAAAATTCGAGTCTCTTAGCTCCTAAACCCAACGGTAAAATGTAAAAACTGAAACCTTGCAAAAAATCCGCCATTTCACAAAAAAAAAAAAAAAAAAAAAAAAAAAAAAAAATTAAAAATTAAAAAAATAAAACAAGAGTAAAACAAAGAAATTATTCAAATTAATTAAAAAGAGAAAAAAAAATTAAATCACACAAGAGTCCGTTTTTTTTGTTTTTACAAAATTTAAATTAAACGTGACCGCGAACGCCTTTGACAGGTGACTCCATGCACTCGTTTACGGCTTGAAGATTGTCCGTTTTGCAGGTCACCCAATTTTGCAATTTGGCAATTTCTAATTTAATTCGTAGTATATCCGTCGAATCTTTTTTGTTCACGACTTTGCCTTCTAGCGATCCCAACAGCAAATTAAGTTCTTGCTGAAAAAGAAATTAAAGAAATAAATTAGCACAGATGATTAAAGCTCCTAATGCCGGTTACGGCACTGTTCAGTTTGACGTTGAAGATTTGGGTCTGATTCATTTTTTTAAAATTCCTTCATATAATCAAAGCGCCTGAAACAAGCTTCTAACACGGATTTTTTTTTTTTTTTTTTTTGTACAACCTAATGGATGTTCAAGGTCGGGTAATAAGCCTTGCTCTGGAACCGGTTTCGGATTGCAAGTAAATTAAAAAAAATCCAAACAAAAAGACCTTACCGATTCTTTGACTGTAATGTCAACAAAAGGCAGTAAAAAAGACAAGAGCTGACAAACGCAATAATATTGCAGGATATCAAACGGTTTCCTCTTCAATTCCTCTAAAATACGTTTCAAATCCTTCACCTGAAATGAGAAATGCAAAAAGAAAGGTTATAAACATTCATGAAAACGATGTCAGCGCCATCTTTCTTTTAAAAAAAATGAAATGCAGCTAGAACGACTGCAGTAAAACTGCTAGAAACTACAGTTATTTTTTTTATGCTTAGTTTACACGGGAGGAAAATGTTCGTGCATAAGCTAAACATAGGAAAAAAAATTCCAGTGAATTAGCTGGCGGTAAGTAACGAATGAAATGAAAAGGAATGCAAGGTCCTTGACATGTTGACCTTGAAATTTTTTCCTAATTAGTTTGCAATAACATATGTCAAGGATATCACGAGGACATGTTGGTGGATGAGGTCCGTTTAACATGCTCAACATGTTCGCAAAATTTTCATATTCTAGGGGTTTATTAGTACTAATTACTAATAATAATTTGGTGAGCGTGCTTGTGAATTTTCGGCCAACCTCTTGACTAGCACTTTGGAGCTTCATTTGACTTTAGAACAGGTTCGCCCAACAGGTTAGGCAACGGTATGGATTACAAAATCTACTACGAACATGTTGGATTAACATCAGTAATACGGCTCTGAAGCAAACGAAAAAAACGAAATAATAGACAAGCGGTTCACAGAAATAGTTGGACGAACATCATTGTTCAATGAGCATGTTAAAACTAACCATGTTCCTTAGCATGTTCGTTTAACATGTTCGTAGTGAACCTGTCCCAAAGAAAATTTATTTCCAAACATTTAAAAGTCCAATTCACTATGAAGATGGTTCGACTGTTATTTTTTCATTAAAAATAAGATTTTAAGAAAATTCCCAACCTTAACAACGGAGGTGACGAAAGACTTTTTCGGTTTCAACAGATCGTCGATAATGACGAGCACCAACTCGTGTTGCAATTCCTGGGAATTCGGTGCTACGGTCGTGCAATTTTCGATCTGTTCGAGGAAACTACAGTCATTCAAACGCAGCCAAGTGGTCACTTCGTAGGATCCGTAAACGCTGATGGCTTCAGCTGCCAAAACGGAGAGTAATTTCGAAAAATCCGTGCAAAGGCCACTGGATCTTACGTATGGATCTAAAGTAATTTTAGATAAAGCTCGTAACAAATCCTTCGTGTGCCAGTCGAAAGCGATTAGTTTATTTTTCACATAGTGGAGTAACAGATGAGTCACCTAAAAATTTCAAAATAAAATGTGAAAAATTTTTAACCTTTGACCTTATGTCAAAAAAAAAAAGCATATTTACCATTCTCATGTTCGCAAGAGGAAATCGTCGTTTTTTGCCGCATTTTACAGTCTGACACTGAAACGGGAAATCGATTTCGAACTTGGAATCGCATAAAGTCTGAATGGACGATCCGAAATTAGCTAAAACTATAAGTACATTCTCGGACGATAAGTTACAACGTCTTTGTTTGAGAAACTCGAAGCACGCTTTCACGAATCTCAAATTGGAATGAACAGATAACAAATAGAAGACGTATAAACTAACGGATTTTCCAACGTCAATGTCCGGTCGGATACATTCCTAAAAAAACACAAAAAAAAAAAAAAAATGACAGCATTATTATTATTATTTTTTTTTTTTCTTTTTTTAAATTTTTACTCACAATTAATCCGTGTTGTATCAAATTCCTTATTCCATCCTCAGGTAATTCACGAATATCCGTTCCGAAAATAAGGGGTTTTTCATCTGGATTCAAAAAAGCATCACATACAAGGGTCTCTTCGTTGAAAATTGAGAAGATTTTCCCAACTTGAAAGACTTCAATACATGGAGGTTCCAACGGTAAAATGTCAATATTTGTTTCTGAACTGTTTTCTTTATCGTCAGGGAGATACTCCTCATCATCTGAAATCGAAAAATCCATACAGACATATGTACAATTACTCAAATAGACAAAACTTTCCTACCTGAAGTTTCTAATAACTGCTTGATTTCATTTAACTGTTTCTCTTCTTTCTTTACAGCATCTTTATCTCTTCTGCTTTTTTTTATTTGAGTTGCAACTTTAGCTAGTTTTTTTTCCAACTGAAATAAAGAAAAAAAAAAAAAAAATTAGAAACAACACTAAAAAAGAATTTCAAAAAATCCTTACCTTTATATCTTTTTTATCCATCTGAAATAATTATTTTTCAAGCTGACTAGTATTTACTTTCACTTAAAATTCTCTGTTTGTACTGAGTCTTTACTTAACTGAACACAACTAAAAAAATTACAATTTAAGCTTTAACAAAGAACTACGTGAATCAGAATCTGCAGCTCCACTCGGTGCTTCACTGCTTGATTCAGATTCTGAAGAGGCTCTACTAGACTGTCCCGATTGATCAGACACTAATTTCTTAGCAGGTTTTGGTTTATATTCAGTTATCATAACAGTTATGTTATTCACTGTAACTTCTCTAGTTTCGGCAGAATTCCTGTCCACATTTTTTAATTTCCGAAGATGCTGTTTCTTTTTACTTGAGCGTCTATCATTGGGGGATTTCTTATCTGACTTTTCTTTTTTATGGGTTTTGGGTGGTGTTGGGTTAAACTGTTGAGCAACTTGTTGTGCCACTAATTGAGGATTAATCCTAGGTTTTCTAGTTGAGGTCCCTTTCCTTACGTCACACATCAAGCATTTAAATGCTTCAGCTGTGTTTCTGTAAGTGCAAACGCTGCAGTCCCAATAATTCTCTTCAAGAGCTTTTGATTGACGTTTTGTTCTCCTATTTGTTGGGCTTTTTTTACGATCCATCCTTCAGTAAAATGAACTGCCTACAAAAGACAGTTCACTCCTTTCAGGTGCTTCATTTTTGACTAACTTAAATCAACAGAAAAGCCAGCTTTCAAAGTAACAATGCTCAATTATAAATTCAAAAAAAGTTGAATGAAATCTTATTTATTTGTATGTGATGCTACGAATTTTTTTCTTAACATTCCCTCACTTCCAGACTGTTTTCAATGAGAATATCAATGGAAACATTTTTAAAAAACAAAAATGGAACACTTTCACACGATAAATATTAGTTATTGACACAAATAATTTTGAAAGAATGCTTGTGTTTATAAAATATTATTGATTGTTCGACAAAGTAATGCGTTTCGATCACAGAGAGGCTTGATGCTGGAAGTTCATCTTTCAATTTAGTTCGCATAATAGATTCTTGGAACGCCACAATCGCGGCCGCATGATTATGATTGAAAATTTAAAAAAAAAATGAATTAAATATTTACCCTGCTCCTGAATTGAAGCTGATAAAAGAACAGCTTTAGGTTTTCCTAAAAAATGAATAATTTAAGTAACAAAACAGCGAATATAAATGTGTACAGTAAATAACAAGGAAAGAATCCTGCCGGTCGCTGAAGCAAACCAAAACCTCGTGTCAATAGATAAAATCTTGTGTACTTCCGGATCCGCCGCCATCTTTTTTGAGTTATTATTTTTTCAGCGTCAGGTGTATTATTGTGGAAGTGTTTGGTCGCGAGTCCGGTTGAGTTTAACCCTCACAATTTTGTGCATCCTCAGTGTGCTATGATGAGTTTTTCCTCTGTTAAACGAAAACTAGGAAACAATCAGTAACCCAACAATCCGATAAGGATTTGAAATTGCTTGGAGGAAATGTCACTGCTGCCGTCTTCTCTCAAAATATTAATCACAGAAGTCTCTGCTACAGTTATGCCACAGATGCCTGAAAAGGTAAAAATTTAGTTTATAATTAAGAACATTTTTTTTTTTAAATGCAGTTGTTATCTGAGTCTTGTAAAATATGGCATTAAATGAAGGGGAAACTAAATTTTTATGCTCGTTTTCGCTGCAATTAGCCAGACAACACCAAATACAATGTTTGGCTTGCCACAATATTGTAAGTATGATTACTATGCAATATAAGGCTTTAAATATTGCTACTGTCTGGTATCAATGTTGTTGCAAATGTAGTAATTTTTTCAATATTGCCACCATTTTCATTCAATATTGCTGAACATAAGGCTTTTTTTAAGTTGTAATATCAATGTTGTCCTTAGATAATAGAATCCATAGATCGGACATTCCTATTCCATTTACATTGTTTGTTTTGGTCCGAAAAAATTGAGCCTACCTCGTGTTTAGCTTATGGATGCCCATATGTACATTTTCTGAAGCTATTGTCCTATCTATGGATTCTATTATCTAAGATGTTGTCACAAAGCAGAAAAAATGATGATCAGGCAATGTTTAATTAATGACTTGTCTCATTCTTGTGAACAAAACTTTTCTTTTTCCTTGGAATATCAATGTCGTTACAAAGCAGAAAAAAATTAGAGTCCAGCAATGTTTTAATACCTACATTGTTACCTGCTTGTGAAATATATATCTTTCTTTTTCCTTGGAATAGCAATATCGCTACAAAGCAGAAAAAATGATGATCTTACTATGTTTTAATATCCATATTGTTGCCTGCTTGGTCTCAATCTTGTGAACAATATTTTTCTTTTCTTTGAAATAGCAATATTGTTACAAAGTAAGAAAGATGATGTTCACTCCATGTTTTTCCATGGGTATTTCCATTCTTGGAATAAGGTCTTGCAGAATCCTTGACAGAAAGACTGGTGAGGTTGTTAGCCTGGTTGGGGTGACTTTTTGTATATCTTAAGACAGCAGGAAATTAGCAAGACTTGTGATCTTGTAATAATTCATAACATTTTTAACTTAAGGAATAGCACAATTTTTTAATTAAGTCAAAAGATTAGTATTAGTATAAAAAACATGATAAAGTAATTACAATTGAAAACCAGTAATATTATTTTATTTTATATATGATTTGGATTTGGATTGGATATCACTCATGAGTTGAAAAAAGTGATATCAGACTGATAGACTGAGCGGTCCTCCTTTTTTAGTTAATTAATTAATTTTCAGTATTTGGTCATGAGGTTAATGATTACACATTGTTATCTTAAATCATTAACCTCATGACCAAATACTAAAAATTAATTAATTAATTAATTATTTTATTTTATTTGCTTATTCCAAAAACTGACCTAGAACCTAGATTTAGAAGAATTTGGTACAGTTTGAGGAAAAGAACAGCAAGACAGCCTAGAATTTTATGTTTACCAATTATAAAGTTTTTTTATTTGCTCATAACATTCAAGTTATGTGATTCTAATTCGATGAGTCTGATGTCTAAAACTCTGTTCTGTCATGTTGGTCAGAGGTTGCGTTCGTTCTACATGACTTTAACTAAATATTGATTCTACATTTTTTATTATGAGAATCTAAATTTTATTTCGATCACTAACCTAAGGATAGCTCCTCAGGATTCTTTTATAAGTTATTAAAATTAAAATTTCAATTAGGTAACATAGAACCGAAAATAAAAGATTCAATCTAAAATGTTGTTTAAGTGATCGAGACGGAGGAAAGATTGTAAGGTGGGGGAGCTTCCATTTATTTCTTCCCCGTTCGGTAAATAAAGGTTCAAATATGTTCGTGTATGACCGTCATTTTTTTCATGTATGAGCATGTGTGCATTATGGCCCCATGTTTAGCTTATGGGAAAAAATTTGGTCCGTAATATTTGAGCATTTTTGAGCAAGCGTCTTCAAATATGGTCATGCATGACACGCTCAATTTTTCCCCATAAGCTAAACATGGGCGTAATACAAATATGCTTATACATGGATCTTTTTTTATCGGGCACTATCTTGAGTCTTCGGAGTTCTCCGAAATGTTCCTTCTAAGGAACATTTGAGAATACTGAGAATATTTTTAAAATATTTGTGAAATGTTTAAAATTTTTTTTTAAATCTCTAATGATGTCAAACTGGTTATCACTTTAATCGTTTTTAAAATCGCTAGAAGAAAATTTAGCTTCACAAGGAATTAACTAATCAAAAAAAAAAAAAAAAAAACTAAACATTTTTTTAAATGTATTTATGTTCAACGCAATTTCTAATTTAAAAAAAATGATTTATACAAATTTTGCATTAGAAGTAACATTGAAATCAGGGAGCCGGAATGGGTGTAGTGGTGTTAGTAGAGGGTTCAGCATAATAGACAAACCCATTTTGATTTTGTTTGTATCCTGTCAGATCTGGCATCTGAGAAGAAAGTGAATTCGTTAAATCATAAGAGCCAAGAACTTTGTCCACATCGCTTGTTTTGATCAAAGTGTACGTAGCCGGTGTTGTTGGGAACACCCAAAAAGTTCCGCTTGCTCCCTGCCAAAGCTCCCCAACGACGGACGTAATACCTACATGACCTTCTGGAACCGGTGTACTTTTTGCTTCCTTATCCTTACGAAGGCTATTTTTAAGAGTTTCTAATTTACCGTCCTCTATGCGAACATCGTTATTAAGGGCATAAGCAAGTTTGACCGTGAAATCCGTTTGAATGCTCTCGTCGTATCGTGACCTGCTCATTGCTTCTAAGGCTTTGAAGTAACCGTCCATCGTTTTATCTCTGTCGCTTTCGTATTCCTTCATGACTTCCGTAGGTGGAGTGTAAGACAAAATGAAAGTGACATTGCTGTCACTGAGCTTGGATGGATGATAATCCCTTGCAAACATTACGTTTAGCCTACGTATACCGCTGGGTCGATACTTCCCCCCGATAGCTACGACTCTTACATCTCGCATCCTGGTTCGATACGAACCTGATCCTCCTCCATCTATGCATTCACCTTTGTTTGAGCAAACTTTAAGCCAATCCACTCGATCTCCGTACGAAGATTCAACGAAGTTTATGTACGAGTTAGTATCCCTGAAGAGGAAGGTACCTGGCGAGTATCCTATATCTCGTACATATTCATCAGGTTCTTCGTATTCCTTTCCGTTTAATTTAATTCTAAGTACGTTCCTTCCAAACTGAACATGAAAACCAAATGACTTGATGACTGTCATGGGGATATCACTACAGCAATCGTCATTACCAAAAGAGTGAATTTCAAGGTCGGCTTGTATAGATAACACATACACGCATAAAATCCATATGAATAAAACTCGAAGCATATTGAATTGAGCCAGGAGCACAATTATTTCCTAATTTTGAACTTTTTCTTTGAATTTCTGTATTTAAATCTTGAATGCACGCCAATTTATTATGTGACCTAGAAATATATGTAACTTTAAATATATCAATCAGGATGTCTCAGAAAACATTTTTTCTGCTACGATAATATACGGTATTTATATTTCACAACCAGAGAAATAAATACTAAGGTTGTTTCACGTAAAATTTATTTTAGTCCAGACCAAAAATTTTGGATTATGTTCAGGGACGTAGCGATAAATATTCGGAGGGGGGGCAACAAACCAAATTTTGGCGACTAAAACAAAAGGTCTGATAGCCAGCTACTATAGCGTATGGATCTAGGTATGTGATTCTTAGAAGCTAGACCAGTCTACTCTGCTACTCTGCTAACTATAAACCAAAATTATCTTAAGTTTTTTATAAAAAATATTTCCAGCATAGGTCTATAACAATTTTCTGGTTAAAGATTTGGCCACTTCGCCGACTGCAACTACTACATCATTTTTGACGATTTTGCCAATTTACCGACTGGAACTGTCGGGGGGGGCTTGACGCCCATCACATGGCAACTAAAGCCCTTTTCATATATAGATACACATATTTGGTGCCTACGACCACGAAAACATTTAAAAATTCCAGTACTGATCGGGTAGCCATTTTTATTGAGCCTAAACTACCACCGTCCCGCGTTTTTGATCGTCTTTCATGACTTATAGGCCGGAGGTTTCTTGCTGTAATTCTCAAGAATGGTGGTAAAAATCGCCTTACAAAATGATTTTTATTTCAAACAAAAAATAACTAAAATACAAATCATATCATACCTTTTTGACGTAGGACTACGTTTTGGGGGTCAATGTGGAAAAAATTGTTTGTTGAGACAAACAATTTTAGATCAATATCACGTTTTCTTTAGACCATAGATTCTTTAGACATGTATCCCAAGACGTAATCCTACGCAAAGTTATACGGCTATGCCTTCGGCCTGATAGATTTTTAAATTAAATATGAACAGGAACATTGATAATTTTGAAATTTTGAAAAAAAAAAAAAGTGAATATTTAGCTATTGAAATAAATTTTCATGGCGGACATTGATTTCGACGCGTTTTTGAAAAAATCAGTATGGCGGTATTTTCAAATTTTTTAAAACTTAGAATTACTTTTAATTTTTTGCCGGCTAAAAAAATTTTTAATCTACCGAGTTTTTCCTTTTTTTATGCTTGTTTTCAAACAAAAAAATGTCGGAGCCATTACTTTGCTTTTTAAAGATTCGAACGAGATGACCGCCGAAAAAATATGGTAAATATTTACTTTTTTAAATTAAAAAAAAATTAACCATGTTCCCGTGATTTTTTAGCGAGAAAGTATGGTAAAAATTAATTCGGAATTGAATTATCTTTCATTTAAGGTGAAAATCAATTTGTAGGGCGATTTTTACCACCTAATGAAAAACTAAGCAACTTTTCGCCAAGAAACCTCCCTCCTCGTAAGAAATTATTGTTTTTGTTGCTAAATAAAAGTATATACCCCAGAACTACAAAAGCCGAGAAATAAATTAGTTTTTTTCAGTTTCTATGTATACTTACCGCAGAAAGCTTTAACATTTGACTTGCCCAAAAATCAGCATTCGAGCCATCTCTTTATTGATTTCAGGTGTTTAATGCAGAAGATGATAAATCCATAAGTTATTTTAAATTTTCATTGATTAGTTGACTCATTGATCATTTTCTAGTACTTGTGAACCGCATTAGACAAGACAATATTCTTTTCAATAATAGGGTGAAAAATCGAGTTACCGCCGGCGGGAAAGTTACCGCCACGTTCGAAAAAATTCAAAATCAACCAATCTAATAATATTCTACAGAGCAAATAAAAAACAAGTAGGAAACACTGCCATCTGATTGGTAGATTTTGGATTTTTTGAAACGTGGCGGTAACTCCCTCGCCGACGGTAATTGGACCTTTCACCTTATAAAATTTTCATCGTACAGACTCCTGTTTTGGTGACGGTTAAAAGAAATTTAATGTTTAATTTGTGTCGTTTAAGTATTTGACTTATGGCGTTCTAAATTTGACCAGTAAAAGGAAAAAAACTTGGTTATATAATTTGCATATTATTATTTATTAACCCAGTGGATAACCTCTTGCGAATTAATAACTGATAGAAACCGTTCACATTTTCATTCAAGGATGAGATCCGGTCAGGGTCGGGATTTAATTTAAAAGAAGGAGAAAAAAAAAACTACTCCTGTTAAAAATCGGCTTTTAAAGACCCCCTTATTTTTCTTAAGAACGAAAATAAACTTCTTTCTTGCGGCATAGTTCTTCGGCATTGAGGATTTGAGGTTTGTCTTTCAACCGTGCTTCTTTGCCTTTCGGTTAGACAAGTTTCATGCGTTTTCTGAATCCATGAGATGGCTCTTGAAGATTTTCAATCAAACTTGAGAAAAATTCATTTTTTTCATTACGAATCAATGCTTACTGTGGTAGGCACTAGGTTAATGCTGTGACCTAGTTGTCATTAACCTAGTCCTAACTAGTCTAGTACAGCGGTGATATACTTTATTCTCGAAAAATTGAAGAAAAAGATTTGATGAATTGTAAATAAAGTCTTCTGTAATTGTTTTGCCCTATACCGGAAAAGTCATTTTCTGCTCTGATCGCATGTGCGGAAAGTGGCTCTTTCTATTTATGAGTAATGAAAAGAACTTGGGAAAATCTAGAGACCCTAAATTAAAAGAGACTGGCAAAAAAATTTGGCGCGAAAAAGCGGTGCCCACGGATCATGCGCACTGATTTTTGAAAGTTTTTGGTTACATTGCCGGTGTAAACTGCAGCAAAGTCAAAAATGGCGATTGTTTTTGTTTATTCAAAGTGTATTTGTTTACCGACTCCTTAAAAAAGAGTCAGATTTTGAACGCAAACATTGAAAGTGCTTACCAAGACAACAAAACACTTAATGCTGTTCAGCTATTACTGAAAGCCACAATTAAGTCGGATTTGTTAAATTTATAATGGAGAGCAAAACAAAAACATTCGCCATTTTTTACTGTGCTGCATTTTGCAGCGGTAGTTTTGCCAAAATTCCGAAAATTCCAACACATCAGTGCGCATGATCCGTGGGCACCGGTTTTTCGCGCTAATTTTTTTTGCCAGTCTCTTTTAATTTAGGGTCTCTAGGAAAATCCTTTAGTTCCCTTTTCTCAATTCCACAATTCCTTTCTGGACTCCAAGCCAAATCTGAATGGTTTGAAGAAGATATGAGATATCGAAGACTTGAAAAATTTGAATGCAAATTGAAACTTGTAAGAGGAAGTCCAAGGAGTTCGTTAGATACCTAAAATTTGATTTTTTTTCCGCTGTAAATCAAGTGTTAGACACAACAGCCATTTCTTCCGGTATTCCGGAAAGCTTAAAGTCGTGAAAACAGTTAACAGGACGAAAAAATAATAAATAAAACTGGAAATTTCATTATGGTTACATTCTGATACGTTTTGAGCATTTAAGTTAAGATAATTTATCTTCTTCCGCATTTTTGGTTGTATGTATAAATCTTTTAATTGATGACATGATTGACATGATTATTTTTACTATTTCCAATATGATAAACGAAAAAAGTTCTTAAAAATAACTTACTGCATAATGGTTCCTTAAAGTCGGAGAAAGATTAAAAAACAAAAATATATCAAGTCGGTATATATATATACTTATTTATTTTTACTTATTTTATTATTGACCATTCTGTCGCCAATTAAAATTACAAGCTAGATAAAAAAACAAAAAATAGAGTACAAATATCACAGATTAATAAAAAGTGTTTGATATTAGCCCGTGGAGCTGCGTCTAAAATGCGTAGGATGATTTTAAAAAAAAAACTTATTTTTTATTTTTATTTTTATTTTTATCGGGTACCGATCGTTTCAACAGTTTTTTTACTCTCGCCTTAGACATACTTAAGTCTATTTCGGGAATTTTCTCGGAGACATAGTTCCAGGCTATATACCAAATCGGTATGTATATACCAAAGTATACATAAAAGTAAAAAAATGGCGTATTTCCACTTTCTAAGAGGAAGATAAATTATATTTACCAGGCTATCAATTTAATAATAATTTATAATTTAAAAAAAAAATTTAGATTAATGGCACGAATAAATACCAACAGAACAAGGCAAACCATGCTGCTTGATTTATATAATGCAGCGGAAGAATGTTGGAAGTACTCGAAATATAAAGAGTTACTTTTACATTTATTAGGATCTTTCGGAACTATTTTCAAAGTAAAACCTAGAGGTTTCTTTGGTAAAAATCCGTCCCCTAAATTACATACCCCGTTAGAAACGGTATCTGGTACTTTATCGAAATCAACAACCGCGGTTATAATCTTAGAAGAATTAACCACTTCTATTTCCGCTTCAGCTGAAATAAAACCACCGGCATCACAAGTAGGACCGAATTTCAGTTTTACAAAAACCGGAAATTTGCTTTCGGACTTGGCTGGTCCTGAGCTGTACATAACACCTAAACATGCTTGATGCTGCAAAATATCATTTTTGCAATAACCCACATTTAAATTCATTTTGTAAGTGAGAGTTTTAGGATGGACTAGGGACCTTAAATCTAACGAAAGTGAATTATTGACAGGTCCGGTTAAAATTAAATCCGTTTTAAGTAAACTTCTTCCAGCGAATATGACCTTTTCCCGATTTCCTCCGAAATAGTCGTTATCGAATTCTATGATAGGCTGTCCGGCTGGTGCTAAATCAAGGTTGATGATCACGGATGTCCGGTTGGACTTGTGTTCTTTGAAAAAAACACTGAAGGACTCGTATGTGCTATTTCCTTCGGAAAACGGACCGGAGTGCCGAAAATAATTTAAATTTTCGAAGAGGGAGCTTCCGGATGAGTTGAAACTTAACCGGAATCTTTCGTGTTCGTCCAGGTAATTTTCCCCTCTTGATACGTGATCAGGTTTGATGACATCGATGTTTTTAACAGGCTCGACAGGGAACAGGTCGACGGAGCCGAAATAAGGCACCGTGGCGAAATGAGCTATTAACTGCTCTCTATCCCTGAAAAGCGGCTCTATTGTAATCCCATGAATCGACTCCTCTTTTTTGTGAGATATCCCCACAGGAATGTGGATCTGTTTGTCGATTTTGACTGCCTTAACGTAATGTTTTTTTGCTATCGGATTTACGAAACCCGCTTTCGTGTGCTCCTGTTGTGCCAGGAGTAAATCCACGTTGAAGCGTACGTCATCTTGAAACAGGTTATGGGAGTCCAATTCGAAAGACAAATATTTCGGCGATTGGTAGGAATATAAAAAAGGAAGTCCGGTTTCCGTCGGAAATCCGATTGATAATTCATTTATGTGGATCAAAGATTCCTTGACGTGGCTGTGATCCGTAAGAAGTTTTTTCAGATCCACGGATTCGGAGTTTAAATTCGACAATGGGATGAACAGCTGAGCGAAACTGGTGCTGATTTCTAGATTTGCGGAAGAATCTTGCAATACTGGTTGAGAGGGCAAGGCCGAGCCAGAGAACGATGCTAAAATATTTCGGATGTTAGTGGTGAAGTAGTCGATCATTCCGGCAATCTGTAACAGAAATTGCTAAAATTCAGTATTCGTAACCCATCCGCCAGGAGGACATTCAGGTATTGTACAGTATTGTACAATACAGCTGAATCTGCTGTAGCTCGGCTTTTATAAAGAAACCATTCTCCTTTAAAATTTAAAAATTTATCTTGGGATTAAATTACCTTAAAGTAAGATTTGAAACCCCTAATTTCGTTTCTAGCTTCTAAGAGAATGCTAAACGGGTTCTCGTCAATTCCGGAAATCTGTTCATATGTAGCTGATCTTTTTTTACCTTCCTCGAAGGTCATTTCTCTATATGAATGCTTACTCAAACGACGTGAGTCAAGAATGCCATTGATGCTTAGTTTTAATTTCTCAGCTGCTTCATATCTTCAATGTAAAAAAATAAAATTAAAAAAGGTCATCTTGAAAAAGTGATCTCGTTCGGTGTACTTACATCTTTGAATTGTTATGATATTCGTAAGCCTCTGACAATGCGCCGGCTTTCACAACATTTATAATTTCATCGTTGTCTGATTCACTTGCGATTCGAATAATGTTAAGTACCGTATCTTCGGGTAAATCTGTTTCAAATAGTTTTAATGCTGATGCTACTCGAACGGAAAAGTGCTCGCCCTTGTTTTTGTAAACGGTCATGAGAAGATTTCTGGATTCTTCTGGGTGAAGTTCCACAGACTTGTCCATGGAATTAATCTTGAAATGAAAAAGAAAACGGAAATTTGTAAGAGACTAAAAGTTCTTGGGCTGTTTTTGCCCCAAAAATTTAAATATTGTACTGTACTTGCAAAAAAGACTCTCTGAAACGGTGACCAACTACCCATGCATCCAGCATTGCCAGTGACAAATGGTAAATCGCCCATGTTACCCAAAGCTCTTACGTAAATTTGAAATCTCCAATCATTTTTGTAGCACAATTCGCTAAGTTTGTTCATAAAGTATGGCCTGTATTTTTGAGAGATTAACTGATCAAGTCGGTTGCGGTCGAATGTAGGATCTTTTTCTTGCAAGTATCTTCTCACTAGATTAGTAAATGCTAAGATGACATCGTTGGAGATGTCGGTTTCGGATGCTTCTCCGTTATCGGATAATTTGTCTTTTGCCAATCTCTTTGAACAAATAAAAAGAAGATTAAA
Organism: Liposcelis bostrychophila; assembly: GCA_037577465.1. Lineage (NCBI taxonomy): Eukaryota > Metazoa > Arthropoda > Insecta > Psocodea > Liposcelididae > Liposcelis > Liposcelis bostrychophila. The sequence continues at coordinate 24,173,585 of CM075209.1, read as the reverse complement.
ATTGTATTGTCAGGGCCAAGGCTTCACATTGACTATTTTGCCGACGTTGGTCAAGTCACGGCCATAAAGACTAGTCTAGAAGTTCCTATTTTCAACACAAAAGATTATGCCCTGCTTAAGTACGCTGGTTTTGGTTCGGCGTTTGATAATCGGGAAGCTTTATGATTGATGTTCAGATCACGTGATCATCTTCGATGCATGCCAGATATATTGGGGGCACAGAGGCAACCGCTATCGCTTTAAGATCGCTGCGCCATCATAGTTTGTTCTTGGAACTAGAATCAGCATACCTGAGCAGGACAGTCTCGAGAGGGGTAACTTTTAGGCCTGTCTTTATGAGCTGTTCAAGTGTACACCCTTGGTGTTTCTACTTACAAACATTGAGTCGAGATGCTCCAAAATGAGAGGATAAGCCGTTTCCGGTAAAAACATCAGCGGGTGTCTTCCAATAGTCATATGGTTCATGATCAACCGGAGAGCTTGTAAGGTACCAGCTTGTGCAAGAGCATTTTGAAACACAAACAAAGCTTTATTAGCTGTTGAATTTCCCCAGATCTGGAAAGCTCTCTTCAACTGTATTCCATTCATTTGCCTAATAACTCCGACCAAATTAGAAAACCGTTCAAGTGAATCAATTTCCTTTCCTAGTCCTTGTGAGACTTTTTCCACCAATTCCTGGACCACTTCAACTTTAGAACCGTTGTACTTGCTGTCGAATTCTATCGGATTCATGTAATCGCATAAGCCAGTTTTGCAAGAGGTCATATCTTCGTCGAATATGAGACCTTCGACTAATATTAATCTCCCTAGTTCGAAATCCTCCCTTATATCTGACGGGCCTTTTTCCCTTATAACCATTTCACCTGAGAATGCGGTGGTCCCATTCAAAGAAAAAATCTCGATACGCTCTTTGCTGACAGAGCTAATTAGCACCTCACGAGATTTATCGAAAGTCATCGTTACAGTTGCTTTCCGAGCTATGATGTCACGTTTCTTCATAAGAGTGTCATAATTGGTTCCGTAAACTCCTCTGCGAAAGACCGGGATTTTTTCACAATTCAAATAATCTTTGGTTTTGGTGATTACATCGACGTCTTTGCTTCTTTTCACCGAATATAGAGTCTCGCATCGCCCGGCTACAGACTCCTCCATGGTTTTAAAGCTATCTCGGCCCCCCAGTTCGGAGACTTGAAAATGACCGACTACCCCTCGTATGTACTCGAGCTGCCATTTTGTGGTCCCTGGAGTTACTTTCAACTCGGTGACCTAAAAGAATAATTTAAATAAATAGCATCGTCGAAGTAGAGAAGTTTGGGGTAACTATTAGACACGAGGTAAAGATGAGAGAATCGTAATATTGACATGCGGATGCTTAGAAGTCAAAATAGGCCAAGGCAAACTAGCTCATTGGGGTCGTCCATAGATTACGTAAGCTGTTTCGGGGCGAGTCGCTCAAAATCTTACGTGTCTTAAATGTTTTGTGTCAAGACTCGTGAGTGCTTTGCCGCAATGCATAATGTCGAGGAGTCGAGCGATGTTGCTTTGCGGCAAAGCATATTTACTTTGTCGCTAAGCAACATCGCTTGTTTTGCGAACGAGGCATATTCATTTTTTTTGGGTGTGTTAATAAGACAAATCAGCCTAAATAACCAGGAGTCATGCTTACTCCCTTCTTGCCTTTACCCCAGCCTACCCTACATTTAAGTGTTCTTAAATATTTTAGCGGAAACGTTTGGTACGCACCAATCCATTTTTAAAAGCAGCTTGAAACTGTAAATTTGAATCCAGTAACGAAAACCGTTGAGCCTCTCCATCCCGTGTTATTGGTTTCAGGTGTCCGGTTAACTTCTTTGGAGTATTTTATTTCAATTGGAAATCTGCGCTCTCGTAAAAAATTTTATTTGAATCCGCAATCAATTTTGTTTCTAATGAATAATCGTATACACCGGGGTTCCAACCTGAAATATAAAAATCGGTTACTACCGGTTTGATAATTATCGCTCGTCACGCTTTATCGGACAGCAGAGTCCTCTATCTAGAAAAAAAAGAAGGCTTGGCCGAGTTAAACGGATGCTTTCGCGCAAGTCTTCCAATGTCAAAGTGACAACATTAAACCCTAAAATAAATTTACCGTGTGAAATCGAAAAACTCAATACCAAACAAAGCGCGAACTGATACATGACTGCAAAGACGCTACAAGAAGCAAAATCGCTTAACTTTCGTTTCTGCAGAAGAACTCTGACGTCATTTTTGGTGATTGCCAAAAGAATTCGCACAATTCTCAACGAGGAAAAATGAATGAGGTGATTCCCCTTGTTCGATCAACTGAACGGATCAGGTACATCAAGATGAATATAATTTGTTTACTTGATTGATTCTGGGATCCGTCTTTTTATATTTGACTCCTCCTCCGCACGCTAACTTCCTCAGTCGCGAAACATATTATGAGAATAGGGAGTTAATGGCATATGGTGGAGTTCGTCAATGAGCAACATCCATCAGGCATTGCTTTTGAAGTACATTCCATACTTCCCAGGCATACTGTCTTATCCTGATGAAAAAAAATTTCTCATTTAGTTTTGAGTAGGGATGTGCGATTCCGAAAATCGGAATCGATTCCAAGAATCGATTCTTTTCTCTTCATCAATTCTCTGGAATCGATTAATCGGCACAAAATGGAATCGATTCCATAGAATCGAAGAATCGATTCAAAGTTAACTTTTTTTTAAAGCGGGAAATACAAATAAAATAAAATAAAATAAAATAGTACGAAACATAAGTGATATAATAAAAAACTAATCGTATTATTAGCTTAATTAAAGAAGTACTTTGAGTTCACAGAAGATAAAAAAATCAATTTGGCAAGCCTCTTCCCGAAAAGACGATTGCGGTCCCCCTCCATAATCTCCCCTGCCTTGGAGAATAGCCGTTCCGCCGGCACTGAGGTTCCGACAATTGGCAGATACTTTAAGGCAATTTCGTAAAGCGTTGGAAAAAAAAGCTTGTTCTTTTTCCACCAGTCTAAAGGGTTTTCTTTTCTAGGTAAGATTTCCGCGTGTAAGTACTCAGAAATTTCTCGAGGTAAAACATTTCTATTAATACTAGGTCTGAAATGATTGTCTCTTGTTTCTTTCACTAAATCGTCATGAAAACTCCAAATGCTGTCTGTTGCGTCTTCGTTGCTGCCTTCGATAGCAGAGTCCCGTAAATGTGGTTCTGTTGCTTTCATTTCAAAATATAAGTCCTGAAGATGGTTAACAGCTTCTGCTGCGCAAGTTATGTTATAAAAATGAAGTCTTTTAAACCGCGCATCCAGCAATGTTGATAACGCTATCAATTTTTTCTTTTCCAAATCTTTAAACCTTGTTTCCAGGCAGATAGTCATAATTTGCGAGAAAGTGTTTCCTAAACTTGTTTTTGGCTTTAAAGTCAACAACTTCTTTCTTAAACAGTTCAGTGCTGGCAGTATTAAATAGTGATTTAGTGAAAGAAACAAGAGACAATCATTTCAGACCTAGTATTAATAGAAATGTTTTACCTCGAGAAATTTCTGAGTACTTACACGCGGAAATCTTACCTAGAAAAGAAAACCCTTTAGCAGTGAAATATTTCTCTCCGGAAACATCTCTGGTCACTTCTTCAAGAGGTGACAAAATTTTTACCACTTCTTGCAAGTCAATCAACTCTTGAGCAGACAACATCTCCGGTGAGTCCGGAAATGAAAGCAATGCGCCCCTGCGCGACTAAATCTTTCATATGAACGAATCTTTCAGCCATGTAATATTTGGAATTCCACCTCGTCTTTACATATTGTTTTAATTTCAATTGTTCGCCTTCTTTACAGTTTTGTAACTTCCGTAATTGGTCTGCAGGATTGTGAAAAAAAGTAACTTCTGCTTCTTTGCTGCATGTATCATTTTTCTGATTTCTGGTTGTTCATGTTTAGACTCATCATACATTTCCATTTTAATGTAGTCGTTAATTTCCTTATCATTTTCTCTCATTTTGGTCAGCCCAAATGATAATTCAATCATTTGGCTGAAGTTTTCGCATGCTGAAATTATTTCGTAAACTTTTTTTGACCAACCAAGCATCTTTAATTCTGCTTTATTACACTTGACTTTTGAACTTGGATTTAAATGCTCTATTTCGAATATGAATACATCCATCCTGTCTAATAAACCTTAACTATCTTCTTATAATATTCTATTCAGTGAATAGAGGTCGACTTGGCATGACTGTCCTCGTAACGTGTGGCGAACAACGAAGTTAAGCTTCTGAGTTCGCGGCGCAAAACACGGATTGGTGTGACCATCGAATCCTCGCTCTATCTAGCGGAGTAAGTTGGAACTTACTAGTATACTCGCATGCAGGCGCTGGGTAAATTTCGATGCGGGTATAACGGTAGTTTCACATAAGCTAGACATTGACGTGCTTAAGCAAGCGAAATTTTATCAGTTGACAAAATCTATGTGTAGTATATGTGTGTATATAAAGTCAATGTAGAAATGTGTGGTGTAACACCCCCTGCTTAAGCTTAATTGCAAAAAAGCAGGGTTATCAATGTTATGTTATAATATTCAGTGAATGAGTCAAAATTGATATCATGTTTCACTTTGTCTAACGATTCAGTTAATTGATCAATTTCATTAATATATTGCAGGGTGTAGTCATTTTTTGAAAATGACTTGAGAAATGTTAGAACTGATGAAAAATTTCAAAGGATATTATTCTTTTTAAGAAAATCAAGTTTTACAGAATTATTTTCCAGTTCATCTGCTTCAATCTTAAGTACTAAGGGGTCGGAGTGGTGACTTGCACATGTAGTGGTTTGGCTATCAATGAAGTTAAGCAGCATTGATGCGGGCCAGCTTCTGGATGGGTGACCGCACCGACACTCTTCCCCTCTGGCGGGGATGGCGGGAACTTACAAATGCAGTCATCTTAACCTCACTGTACGAGTTGGTTGTCGCATGCCAGAAAAGAAAACGCGCAAGCAGTTAACAGAATAATACAAATAGACCTGCGCAAGCAGTTAGTAGAATAGAGAAAAAAGACCTGCGTAAGCAGTTAATTGAATATAATAATAAAAAAAAAAAAAAAAAAAAAAAAAAAAAAATGAAGGAATACATTGTATCTTTTAGCATAGGCCATTTTTCTTCCACATAATTTTTGATCTGATGCCATATACCAGTATCATGTTCGAAGATACTACTCCACTGCTTCTTATTGAGAGTGAAGGTAATTGAAACTATTAAAAAAAAAAAATCAAAACCAACCAAAAATGTAAAACAGATGTTGTATGTAAATGTAAAAATGTAAAAAAGGCCTGGATGGATGTGGATGTAAAATGTAAAAAAGGCCTGCGTAAGCAGTTAATTGAATATAATAAAAAAAAAAAAAAAAAAGGACCATATCAACTGAAAAACTTAGTGTACTAGCACTTTTACAAAGCAATTTTTTCAGTAAATGATATCTAATTTCACTTAGCATATCATTGGGAGACATGACAACTTTTTTGTTAATAAACATCTGATGAATGTTATCCTCAGCTTGGTTTGTAGTGTTCTTCTAAACTTTCCAACTCTACAGTTGTACTTTTATCCTTCATAGTAGGTAGATTCAAGACTCGTCCTGATTGATTTATGCCTTGTAATTTCGAGTATGCTGCAGTCGTGGCAGCAGACAAATCGTATTTTTCGATTTGAGGGAAAACGAAGACGAATATCGAGAATTGAAAAAATTTCCCATATTCCAAATTTAATTCTAAATATGGGAAATTCTTTCGATTCTCGGTACCTGTCTTCGTTTTCTCTCAAATCGAAAAATACGATTTGTCTGCTGCCACGCTGCAGCATACTCTTAAACCCCTGTGAAAATTCACAATCAGATTGTAAACAAAGATCACAACACTTATTTTCTTTTTTTAACACGAATGTTGACTTCTTCGGTATTTTGTTAAAATTACATCAATTTGGCTTATTTGGTGGATCTATAGAACGACTTTAGTATATTTGTATATACGTATAGATGGCTCTGGTAAAAACGGCGCTGATTAAAAAAGATCGCAAAAATAAATAATATAAAGCAAATACCATGCAACAAGGAACAAAAAACCATCGTGATTCACACTATGAGACGCCCCCTCGCGGATTATCGACGGAACTACTCAAGGCGAGGTAAAAATTGTAAACAAACATGGAAAAGCATTAAGTTTTGCCGGGATTGGAATTTTATTAATTTTTTTTCTGCATTTTTCGTGGATAAACAACACGAATTCTTTTTGAAAATATCAGTTGAGGTTCGTAACATAAGGTATGTAATCAATAAGCTTGAAAATATTTGATAAATAATATTTTTGCAGTGGACTGAATGGGATTTATTGTTTAATACTATGCATGTTCTATATTTTTAGTTTACTAAGTTTTGCCAAGACCAAAAATGGGGAAGGTAGAAAAGAAGAACAAAGGCGAGGCGGAAAAGAAGAATAAGGGCGAGATGAAAAAAAAATCTTAGCCTGTTCCAATTTCGGATCGATAGTATCTGCAACCTGGCTGTAATCAATATTATATCCGTCGATCGATATCTACGTGAAAGAAACATTAACTTAATATTACGTTTTTTACGTGTTTGAAAGGGGGGGGGGGTTCTGAAAATATTCGCAAAACAGAAGTAACGTTATGTTGAAAAAAAGAAAACAATTTTGCCAAAAAGCCGATGATTTTATTACTTAAAAATAAGACTTAATATACGTATTTAATAACAAGTTAGCAATTTTATGGATTATATTTTATTACTATGATTGGCTTCAACAAGTCTTATATGAGAAAATTTTAAAGCTACAATTGTAATAAATATGATTTTATGATTTTACAATATTTAGATTTCAATACATTAAAATGGTAACTAAAAATAATGACTTCTTTAGGGTTACCTTTGCAATCACTCATTAATTCCAGCAACAATGATTTCAAAACAGAGCATTTCACCTTCATTATAAATAAATTTGTTTTGCCTTATAATTATTTGTACTGTGATTTGATTTTTTTCCCAGATTCACATAAAATTTTTAAAAATATTTTCATCAATAAAATGAAGAAAAAATTTCCCATTAGGAGAAAAAGCTAACTTGTTCCTTGAAATTTGACTTAATAATTTAATACCATGTATTTGCAGGTCTGCTTCATTATTTCATAGACACCAAAAATTATGGATCATATATGCCCATTTCAATTGAATTTCAAAACAAAATTTTTTATCCTAACTACCGAAACTAATACCTTCCATAAGTCGAAGTCTCATTGGCATCAAAAAGGAGTTGTTCAAATTCATCTAAAAGTTCTGGATTTTCATTAATTATATTTTGGTACTCCTGCTTTTCGGCCTCAATGATTCTACACAGCAAAAGGTCTGTATCGGCTTTGCCTCATACATTTCCTTCGCAGCATCCTTTCTTTGGTTCCAAATACACTTCATGTCGGTACAGCTTACTTCCTGGAGGCTACATGGGTCATTCCTGAATATTGTTCATTCAAAGTTATTACTTTTATTAGTTTACAGAGCTTACAAATTAACTATACTTGCCTATACAAATAGAGCAAAACTGCAACAACATGTTTACATTGCTCTCCTGCTCCTGCCTTACAGGAGCTACAATTGTTCAGGACGTAACCGTACATTAATTCGATCCTCCCTTTATTAGCTGTTTCTTCTATTACAATTGTTCCTTTAACTTCATGAGGAGCAGAAGATAAACAACTCGTCTTCCTCACTAAACCATATATATTTATGGTGTACTCATCATCAGGTGGGGTTTCGCCAACAAAATTACGTGATCCGAATCCAATATATTTTCTCTTCTGTATAATTCCGTGAAGAAGCATTGCAATCACAAATCGTAAATATATCTTGCATTTAATTCGCCCAAACACAGTGGCACGGGCCATGCTTCCTTTCGTCGAGAAAAAACCCAACTAAAATATAGAACATGCATATAGTATTACAATAATTCCCATTCAGTCCACTGCAAAAATATTATTTTATCAAATATTTTCAAGCTTATTGATTACATACCTTATGTTACGAACCTCAACTGATATTTTCAAAAAGAATTCGTGTTGTTTATCCACGAAAAATGCAGAAAAAAAATTAATAAAATTCCAATCCCGGCAAAACTTAATGCTTTTCCATGTTTGTTTACAATTTTTACCTCGCCTTGAGTAGTTCGGTCGATTACCCACGAGGGGGCGTGAATATCAATGTGAATAGTTTTTTTTTTTTTTTATGGCTTTCGGAACGTATCCATTGGCCACGTTCTAGTTATTGAAGACCAGAAGGAAAATACATATTTTTTTTTTTTTTTTTTTTTTTTTAATTAAATTTATTGGATTTAGTTATGCAACCATTCTCCAGTTACAATGGTTTTTTTTTTTTTTTTTTTTTTTTTTTTTTTTTTTTTTTTAAATTGATATTTTACATTGAATAATAAAGTTCTTCACTATTTGTAATTTTTCCTTTGAATCCATTTGAAGTATGTTGTTCAGATCATATGGCGAATACCCTGCATTTGTTATGTCTCTTATCATTTTCAATCTGGCCTGCGTTGAATACTTTTTGCATCGAAAAAAAAGATGTTCTATTGTTTCCGTCTCCTGACAAAGATCACATAAAGGAGTTGCTTTAATCCGTAGTCTGTGAAGGTGGGAATTAACTAAACAATGTCCTATACGCATGCGGATAATCGTCGTGATCGTGGAGCGTTTGGCGCTTAAATCTTTAAACCATGGCGGTCCTATCTGTTTTTTTATTTTCAATAATTTCGTATGATAGTTCATATGCCACTGAGTTTTCCATCTATCCTTGATGTAAACTTTGCTGTACTGATAAAGATCTGTAGTTGGTATTCGGTATCCTTTATTTAGTCCTATTTTAGCTGCTGTCTTGGCCAATGTATCAGCTCTTTCATTTCCGTCAATGCCTACATGCGCTGGTACCCATACTAATCTCAATTCACGGTTTCTCAATTCTTTGTACAGTAAATTCTTTATTTCTAAAGTATATGGATTCGTTTTTGCTGTAATAGTTTTTGATTTTAGATTTTGTAATGCACTTAGAGAGTCTGTGAATATAACAGCCCTAGAGAATTTGTTTTCCTGTGCATATAGGATTGCTTCTTTTAGAGCTATCAATTCTGCCGTAAAATTCGATGTCGAGGATCCTAATCTTATCATTCGTCCGTATTGTTTGGCTGGATGATAGATTGCCGCTCCTACTTTAGTCTCTGTGCTGTCCCTTTGCTTCGAGCCATCTGTGTAGATTTCCTGATAGTTGGGCCAGTTTTTTAATACTGTGTCCCGAACATAGCGATTGATCCTGGTTTCAGTTTGCAAATGAGTACTTTCTTTAAAGGTATCCATATCTATATTTTCGTGAATATCTATTGTGTCATAATCCATTGGAATGCAGAATTTCGATGGTTTTTGCTTTTTATATACATTTTCCTCATATTGATGGAAACGTAAGACACTCGATATAATAGCTGGAATCGGTTTGGAGTTCCAGTAATTACTATTTTGAACGTTGTCTAACAGTAACTTAATTTTGGGTAATAATGGATGATGTTCATATGCTAGTAACCGAAGATAATATCTGTCTGTTAATAGAAGTCGTCTCTCGTTTAGCGGCATTATGTCTGCTTCAACTTGTAGGCTAGCTATCGGCGAGGATTTCATAGCACCTAACGCTATTCGTAGGGCCCTATTTTGTATCTTCTCAAGCCTTTGTAAATTTCTTCTGGATGTTGCGTGATATAATGGCGCACCATAGTCGATCTGGATCGTATTAAAGTTTGTACAGGGTGAGAATGGTTTGCGGATGCCCACCCCATTTCACTCCACACAGCGATCTCAGCATGTTTAATCTTTTTTCAGTTTTTCTTTCTAGATAGTCAATATGCTTATTCCAGTTGAGTTTCGAATCTAGAATCATTCCTAAGAATTTATTTTCCTGTACAATCGGTATCTCCTCACCATTCATTGTGATATGGATTTCATCATTTTTAAGTCGTCTTCTGGTTATAATCATGCTCCTACTCTTTTGTGGGGATACGTTAAGTTCCAGTTGGTTCAGTTCACCGAAAATCTCATCATTGGATGTGTTGGCTTCCTCTATTGCTGTTCTCGGACAAATATTTGTAGAGGATTTTTTAATGTCATCCGCAAAAAGAGATAGTTTGGTTCTACCACTTAGTCGGGTATGTAACTTATTTAGGCAAATTATGAACAATGTAGGTGACAAGACTCCTCCTTGTGGAACACCTGTGTCGGTGATTTTCGGACCGATTAACTGATCCTTGTGTTGAAGGTAGACCTTGCGGTTTGTCGTCAGTTGGTGGATTATTCGTATTATTGATTCTGGTAATCTTATTTCCATTAATTTCCGCATCAAGATCCCATGTGGTATTGAATCAAATGCTGCTGCTATGTCCAAAAACACAACCACTGTCGTTTCATTGTTCGTTAATGCATTTTGAATATCAGTCACAAAGGAGAATAGACTATCTATCGTGCTGCGTTCGGTCCGGAAACCCCATTGGTATCCTGGTAGGACGTTGTTTTTATCCATCCAGAAATCCAGTCTATTTTTGAGCAGATGCTCAAAGATCTAAAATACATATTTTCCTTCTGCAATGAGAGATTAGAATTTAATTCCATTTAGTTGGAGATACTTTATTAGGTGTTGGTACACCTGCTGATTTCCTAGTATCTCTTTTAAACTCCTTGGCGCGAACTTCGAGTTGCCTTGCATTGCTCTGATCATTTCATGACGTCCCGGTTCGGTGATAGGGCAATGCAGTATAATATGTTCAGGGTCCTCTATGCCCGTACCACATTCGCACTGATTGTTTTCTGTCATGTTAAATCGGAAGAGATGTGCCGGAGAGCTAGTATGCCCCGAACGCAGTCTAGTAATACTGGATAACATATCTTTGGAGGCTTGGAACTTATAAAACCACGGCTCTGTCTTGAATTCCGGCGATATATCTCTATATACATGGCTTTCTAGTATTGTCCTCCAGTTATCTTTCCATTCCTTTAATACAGCAGCTTGATGGAGCGTACATACGTCCCCAGGGGGTAATTTGAATGATGATGGTACACCATGTGATGTGGCTCTCTTCGCTATGGTATCGACCTTCTCATTCCCCTTTATTCCCTCATGTGATGGTATCCATATCAATTTTATAGTTTTACCCTGTGAAGCGCCAATTTCCAATAATCTTAATATTTTAAAGACTAGGAAGTGTGTCTTGGAAGAATTTCTGACTTTTTTAAGGGCCTTTAGTGAGCTCTGAGAGTCTGTAAATATCATGAAATCTTCCTCGTCTCGGTCCAGGCATAATGTGATCCCTTGGTGCAGGGCGACCAGTTCAGCTGTGTATATGGAACTTTCTTTCATAAGTTTTATTTGTCTGAAGGCTCGGGACGGTTCCTCATAAACTCCAGCGCCAACTCCCGTGTCGCTTTTTGACCCATCCGTATAAATTTTGACTTCTGACCGTCCATGACTTATCTTTTCTTGAAAATTTGTTTCCGCAATGTCCGGATGGCCAGAGTTGGTTAGATCTCCAAATGAATCCTCATCTATGATGCCTCTAAATTCTATTTGCTCTATGGGTTTAGGTAACTGATTCATTGGTAGTCCCGCCATACGCTGACATTTATCTATATCTCGTATAGCTAAAGTTAACAGGGGTTTCTTCTTCTTCGACCAATATGGGTTAGCGTCAACTTGTCTGCATAGAATTTCCCTAGTTTCATTCAGTGGGTGGTTGACATCCGCATAGGCTTTTATTATAATTCTTCCCGCTAATATGGTTCTCCGAGTGTAGAGGGGAACTTCTCCTGCTTCTGCCAACAAAACCTCTATCCGCGTCGATTTCATTAATCCTAGGGCCAACCTTAATGCGGCTCTATGTTGTTTCTCGAGTTGATCTAGTAGAGTTTTACTCGCCGTATCATATATCATTGAGCCATAATCAATCTTAGATCTAATGAGGCCCCTATAGATGAGTAGCATGGCCGATGGGTGAGCTCCCCACCAGACCTTCCCTAGAGCTCGTAGGATATTCATTCTTTTCTGGACTTGTCTAATCAGGACCTTGATGTGCGTCCTCCAAGTGAGTTTCCAGTCTATATAGATTCCGAGATATTTTACCCAGTAGCTTGGTCTTATCTCGATATCCCCGATTCTGATTATCAGATCATCGTTGTCATCAATAGACATTCTCCTTCTCGTAAATAACATCATCTGTGTTTTCCCAGGCGTTAGCTCTAAACCGATTGACTCTGCCCATTCCGAAGCCTCGTCCAGTGCCTGCTGCGTTTTTATGATCGTGGATGAGATATTATGTGACGAGATTATTAATGCTATATCGTCTGCAAATTGGACCATAGATACGCCGTGTCCCAGAGCCTGCTGCAGTCCTACTGTGTAAATATTAAACAACAATGGGCTCAGGGAGGATCCCTGAGGGATGCCCCTAAAACACCTCCTAGGGCCGTATAGAGTGCCCTCATGTTCTACAAATATCTTACGGTTTATGAACAAAGCTTCAACACATCTTCTTATCTTCTTCGGGATCTTCATACCTTTCATAATGTCCAAGAGCTTTGGGAGGTGGACATTATCATACGCACTTTTCAGGTCTAAAAATAAGACTGCCGTCTCCTTGTCTTCTGCTAGTGCAGCTTGAAGAGTGCTTACTAATATTAAAACCGCTTGTATCGTTCCCCTTGCCTTCCGGAAACCCATTTGATATCCGGGCAAAAGATTGTTTTTTTCTAAGAACCAGTCTAACCTATTCTTAAGCAGTCGTTCAAATACTTTTTCATAGCATGAAATAAGACTAATGGGTCGATACGATTCACTTTTAGTGGGGTCCCGCTCCGGTTTTAATATCGGCAAGATGATTACCGTTTCCCAGTCCTTAGGTATCTCACCTGTTTCTAGTATTTTATTACACAGTGTTAGAATCGCATGTTTGGTTGCATCATTGGCATTTTTTATATAGGAATAGGAGTGAGAGTCTTGACCCGGGGCTGTGTCCTTTTTCAAGTCATCAAGAACTCTTTGCAGTTCTATCATCGAGAACGGTACGCTCAGGGGATCTTGGGTTCCGTCTTCTTCCTCTCTCCAATTGTGAGGTTTCGGCGGGATAGCGTCCTCCGGCTCGTATTTATTAAGAAATTCATCCATCCATTCTGGTTTCGTACCCTTAAACCTGTGAGTTCGCTTTACCATGGCGTTTCTGAAGTGTTTAATCTGTTCCCAAACCTCAGTAATATTAGATGAGTAGCCCAGAGTGTGAGTGTATGCCTTCCAGTTGTCCTTTTTTTTTTTCTTCAACAATTTCTTCGTTTCTGCTTCAATCTTTTGATACTTGAGATAATTTTCCATGACGGGTAGACGACGATATTCTTGAAGTGCTATTCGTCTTGCCTTAACCGCCTCTGTACAGTTATCGTCCCACCATATGGGATCCTGTGGTTTTCTCCTTTGCTGCTTTCCTTTGAACTGTTTCCTTTGGGGGATTGCATTTTTGGCCGCCTCATCAACTACAGCGTAGATCTTTTGAAAGATCGATTCTGCTGTTTCTCCACTTTCTTCAATGTCAGGGTTTGGCATTCCATTTGTAAATTTTTCCCAGTCCGCTTGCTTTGTTTTCCATTGGTTGCGTTGAGACTTTGGAGCATTTGTTACCTCCGGTTCTTCCCAAGTATTTAGGGCTGATATGTGTGTAAGCACCGGGTAATGGTCACTGCCATATGTGTCTTTCAGCACCTCCCATTGAGATTTAACGGCCACCCCCAGGGATGCAAGGAATAAGTCAACACACGACTTCCGTTGGTTAGGACGAGTGATCCTGGTGGCTTCTCCGTTGTTTAAAACTATTAGATGGTGTGTATCCATAAAGTTAAACAGCGCTTCAGATCGGCGCCCATCGTTCCTTTCGCTGCCCCACAATGTGTGGTGACTATTAAAGTCCCCTCCTATGAGTACTTGACAATCCTTCGGCAGCGCTAAAGCCTCTAAAAAAGAATCCTCCATTATGAGTACATCTGACGGAACGTAGACCTCCGCTATTACTATCTTCTCATTGTCGTACTTAATCTCTATGGCCAGTGCTTCAATATCCGTAGGTTTCTCGGGGTTTTGCAGTTCGTGCTGCTTGAACACTATATGTTCTGAGACTAAAATGGCTACACCACCTCCCTCCCTATCCATGCGGTCATTTCGAATCATATTATACCCAGGAATTCTAGCTGGGATATGTTCGTGTAGCCATGTCTCACACAAAAGCGCAATGTCAATTTCGTTTTCATATAATATGTCCGTGATTTCTTTCTTTTTGTTTGCTCTGAATGAGCGTAGATTCCAATGTAGAACTTTTAGCTTTTTAACACCCATGATGGCTGTTTGATATCGTGGATAACCCTGCAGTAAAATTAGTAACGCAGTAGATGATTAAATCCAATATGGCATCCATTGGGTTTGACATTAGCCGCCCTATAAATGCATCATTGTGTTTAATGTAATTCTTCACTGTAGTTGTCAATTTTGTTTTCCAGTCTAGCCCAGATGTGCCTGCTGCTGACCCACTATTCTGGTCCTGTTCATAATCATCCATTTTACTATGTCGTCGTATCCATTCAGCATTATCATATAATCGTTGAGAAAGGTTTCTCGATTCCGAGTATGTGTAAAACATGTCTCGGTCTGGAGTCTTTTCCACCCTACTTTGCTGAGACAATTTGTTATTTCTTCCTTTGTCCCTCCTATCATCCGTCCAAGGCTGTTTAGATGAATGTGTTTCTTGTCGCTTTGTATTAATTCTTATCTGCTCTACGTCCTCACTCTTTTCTTGCCGTTGTTGTATGTCACGACGTGGCAAGTTAGGGAAGTCTCTATCCATATCATGCAAAAGTTGATCTGGACCTTTATGGGGCTTGTGTGCTTGTTTGAGGTTATCCCTTGCTTCTGAGTACGGTAAATTGCACTCCGCCATTATTCTTTTAATTCTTTTCTCCTCTTTATACTGTGTACAATGTTTATCATTGGCTTTGTGGCCACCCCCACATAACACACATTTGGGTTCATGAGGTTGTGGGCAATCGTCCTCCCCATGTTCTTGCCCACAATTTGTGCATCTCTGTTTGCCATTGCAGCGGTCTGTCTTATGTCCATATCTCTGGCACTTAAAACATTGCACTATCCTCGGAATATAATTTTCTACTTTACATCTAACATTGAAAATGGTAACGTATTCAGGTAATTGGTCTCCTTCCACTTGTAAAACGACCACCGGCAGGTTTGTAATTGACCCATTAACCTTCTTGGTCATACGTCTGACTTCTAATAATTTGTAATCAGCTGGAAACTTAATATATTGTTTAATCTCTTCCACCGTCAAATCAGTGTCCACATCCTTTATCACTCCCTGTTTCATGACTTGAAAAGACGGAATGTATGCTTTCAACTTAACCTCCTTGAGAAACTGATTTGTGGCTAGTTTGTTCGCTTCTGCAGGACTATTGAAGGTCAGCTTGATGCGATTATGTCCACTCTCTTTATACCCTGTTATGTTGAATTGACCGATACTATAGATTTTCCTCATTAATGCCATGGGATGTAGCTTCTTAACATTAAGGTTTTCTGCAATACTTTCAACATATACTATATAAGGTCCTTTACTGTTTAGTTGATATGTTAAATTATTTGTATAGCCTTTTTTTTTTGAATCGCTGCCACTATTAACATTATTTTCCTCTGTCCTCCCTGAGTTTACTAATGCTGGAGATGTATTATTTGCCTTTTTACGATTCATTTCCTCATCCTCCGGTGATTGCGATCCTTCCAATTTTCTTTTTTCAGGTAATTTTACGTCCAAGTCCATTGGGGATGATTTCTGTAACGTATCATTGTCCCCGGACATTGTCCTTTTGAGGTTATGGTCACCTCTTTTCAATTCCTTGAGTAGTTTTTTTCTGTTTTTTACACTATTATCCAGAAAATCTTTACCGTTTATTACTTTAGGATTTAGGGCTGAGAATGAAAAGGGGCTTTTCATTCAAGGAGACGAACGATTTTATATAATATTCCAGTTGAATAATCACGGGATAATATAAACCAAAAAAAAAAAAGGTAAAATGATGTGAATAGTTGTATAATGTAATAGTTGTATAATGTAATTGCGCCATTTAAAATAGGAAATAGATGGCGCAAAAAGCAAACGAGTGTTCGAAAAGTAGAAGAAAAAAAATGTTGTCCACAATTCCTGCTAGTACGTAAGATTAAAACAACAAACGGTCCAGCTTTTTTTTTTCGGATTCGTATTTTAAAAAAATTGGACGGTTAATTTTAAAATTCACTTTATTGAGAAAAAAGGTAATATAAAATTATTGAAAGGTTTATCCTAACGGTTTTTAATCTTTTCAATATCACAGTCTCGTATATTCCTGAACAGTCTCTCAGACCAGTCACAGTCTCAGAAAAATTTTTTTTTTTTTGTTGTTTTCATAATTTAATGTTAATTATTTATTTTCAAACTGTATTAACCTGGTTAAGGTGGAGCTAATAAATGGACATTGTTTTTTCTTATGAAATGCAGGATTGTCATTATACGTTTCATATGATATAGCTACCTTCCTGTTGACTTTTACTAATAAATCTGTGAAGCTAAAGCTTTTTTTATCACTGTTTTTAACGTTTTTTATTTCTTCACATAAGGCTTTTATATACCATGTTCCATCATCTGCATCTCTGTAAGAGTAATATCCTGAAAAGAAAGTTGCAAATCAAAATCAAGGATGAAAATAGTTTGTTTTTAAATTACCTTGTACAGTGCTGTAGATTGTAAGGAAATCTGCCCAAACTGGGATTGTGTATGAAACGACTGGTCCCATTAAAGCTGCATCAGTTTCTGTGTTGATTGAGGGTTTTCTTCTATTTGAAATCATTGCTATTTGAGCACCTGCATCCATTGAATCTCCTCGACATGCCTTGATGTAGAAATAGAAAATCATAGTTTTTTAAATCTTTTCTTTTTTTTTTTTTCAGGTGAACATCTACTTACAACAATAAAAAATATCTTTGGCTTTCCAGCAAGTGTTTTACATTTTTCTGCTGTGAATGGTTTCCATAACTTACTAACTTGATATTCGTGGTCATAGGCATGGATCATATCGTTTTTGTCACCATGTGTAAGTACAAATAACATTAGCAGATCGTTATTAGTGTGATCTTCTTGACTCACTGGAATTGAAGTTTTTATTGACAATTAATTGTCTTTTTCTTTTTTTTTTTTTTTTTTTAGATTTGGCTTACCTGATTCTAGTGTCTTAGTGATGTCAGAGTACGATAAGTCTGTAAGAACTTCAATCTCATCTTCGAGGAATCCTAATGTCAGGAGGGTTTTCGTAAGGTTTTCTACATCTTTCATAGCTCCTTCTCTTTCTGGCAACTCTTCGTCTTGGAAATTTACATGATTAAATATTAAAACTTTTCCTCGGCTCTTATGTTTCATGTAATAATCATCATCTTGGATGCCAGGTATTCTTGGTGAATCAGCTTCAGTTTGCCTGAATTTTAAATCAAGAAATTAATTTTTAAAAAAATTCTTTTTTTTTTTTTTCAGGTGACAAAGGTGTGTATATTTACCTGGAGTGACTTGGTACAGGTAATCTTGAGTTTCCTCTAGTTCCATCTTTCGGCGGATTAATCTTTATTGGAGTTCCATAAGTAAAATCTGTAGACGGAGAAGATTTACCTGATTTTGATACCCAACTTCCCACTTGTTTCGTTTCCACTTTTAATAACTCTTTTATCCGAGATAAATTTGGGGAAACAGCATTGCCATATGACGAGGATCTCTTTCGAAATTCCTCGTCTTCCCTTTCGTTGTGGTCTGTACCGCTTAAATGTCGTATCCTCGTTATTTTTTGGTCGAATTTTTGAGTGGAGGATGCTCCGGAATCTGACGTATACCTATTTACATTTAAAAATTCTGCCCGAGCTTTTAGCAGCGTTTGCTTTTTTTCACTGTTATCCATTTTTTTGTCGGGTTGCTGAGTCGTGGAACTTCGGGATTCTGTCCCTAATTTGCTTAAAAAATCTTCGCGAGCTTTTTTTCGAAATTCCTTTTTTTCACTGCTATCCATTTTTTGCACTGCTGTCCACTTTACTCGATAAACGTTTTGATAATGATGCCTTTTGCATTTTGTTTATCTTATCAGATAAGCTTCCTCTTAAGATTAGAATCAGAAGAGAATTTATTTTCTTTGTTAATTTTTTTTTAGGGATGGAGGCATCTACGTCTGACGCGGATTTAAACAAAAAAAAGGAATGGAGGAAGAAAATGAAGGAGCTCCAAAAGGAGAAGAAGAGGTTGCAGAAGGAAGAGGAACATAAAAAAAATTTAATGAGCAAGGACTCCAAGGTCGTCATAATCGATAAAAAAACTTTCGAGACCTTCAGTAGAAAAACGAAGGGGACGCAAAATTCGGAAACTGCGTCCGGTCCGATTAATTTAAACGATTTCCCAGAGTTGAAGGTAACTCCGGAAAAAAGGAAGTCGAAAAAGGTAGCGAAAGGAGGAGGACTTCAAAGCTGACAAGATCGTCCTGGAGTCGATTGCCGATTACGGCAACTTTGAGAAATGATCATTCCGCTGATACTTTCCCGAGTTTGGAAAGCACTTTTAACAGGGAAAGAAGAAAGGCGGGGACTACCCGGGAAATCCCGGTTCAAAGCTCAAGCAGCACTGGTAATTATTGTTAATTTTTTCCTCCGTCCAAGATAAGAGAAGTCAGATTTCTGATTAAATTACATTGTTGTATCTGGAAAAAAAATTGTATGCTTAGCTTATAGAGAGGAGAATTTAGGAAATTGCAATTTATTTTGTTTGCAATTGAATACAATTGGAATTAAAATTTAATTGCCACATTTTAATTTCGGAAGTACACGAATAATTTATACTAGGCGTAAATTTTTTTGTTTTCATTTGTTTATTGGAAGGAGAAAATGGGCTGAGAAAGAGGTATTATTTCGCTAAAGGTGTTGCATGTTCTTAGCATTTTTTTTATTTTGATTCCAAGCACCTGATGTCTTGGACATTTAAAATATATACAAGTAGCTCACTCTCCCCAAGCTCAAGAATTTTTTTAAATTTTAAAATTCCGAGAATTCCAGATGCTGGATTTTTACTCCGAGGAATAAATTCCGGAAACTTTTATAAGTCCAGAATCTGAAGTTGTTTCCATGTATTTACCAGTAGAGCGCAAATCAAATTCTTACGAGTAAATCTGAGTGAAAAAGTTTGGCATAAACTAGAGCTCCAAAACTCCGGGGAATATTGGCAAAAATCTTTTAGGAAAATGTTTCCTTGTTTGGAGTTTTGGGAAATATTCCCGAGACATGAATTAATATTCAATCTTGGATAATTAGGGAGGATATTTATTTATATTTAATAATGTATAACTAGGGCAAATAAATTATTTGACATAAAATGTAATGTCGTTTGAGAAGCGTCGTGCCTGGAGTAGGTCCTCGGATAAAAAAATCTGTTTGCGCCTGGATAGCTGAACTGGGAGGTTACCTCCTATTGCATAATCTATTAAAAAAAATTCCTTTATAATTTTTTTTTATTTTTTTAATATTTAACTTCGTTATTTTTCAGACCTTCCTCAACCGGCAACGTCAGAACCGATCATTGAAAACGAAAAACCGAAACCATCCGAGTACGAGCAACCTGGGAAAAAATCTAAGAAAAAGAAGCATAAAGATCCCGTCGTCCTGAATTTAAACGAGATTTTAATCGTAAGTTTTGCGTATTTCAAATTTAACAAAAAAATATGAATACTCTCATTTGCGTATGATTAAGAAAACCTTGGAAGTGAGAAATTGCAAACGTTATTCAAAGCTTACGCAAAGGAGTAATATAATATCCTTGATAATCGATAGCGATGATAAAAAAAAAGGTCTTTTATCGCTATTGTTGCCTCAATGTCTGGTGTGACTACACGATAAAATACGATAACAGTCACGAGCTTCACAAAATTTAATAATAAAAAAAAAAGAAAACCTTGCTCTTAATTACGGTTAATATATACCAGCTGATAATTTTTCTCTCAAAATTTTTACACGTGCAATAAAATTTTCAACTGATTTTTGAAGGAAAAAAAATTAAATTTTTTGATAAGGAATAATCACGTGAAGAGGAATAATCCCGATTTTTTTTTTTTTTTTTTTTTTAGGCGAAATCTGCAAAGAAAGATAAGAAGCCTCAAGTTCTCGGGAGTAAATATCGGAAGCGGAGCGAGCGGACGTTGCTATCGGGGAATATTTTGGATTCGGCGAACCCGAAAAGAAGCAAAGGGAAACATCGAGAAAAGAAAAAGAAGAGGCTGAGCAATTTGAAATATGCGATTATCAAGGATCGGATCATCAAAGCAAAAGTCAGGGAAAAAGCGGTGGAATGGGCTTTTAAACACTGCGACGTTGATTTTAACGAAGAAATCGACTTCAAAGCAGAGGTGGAAAATTATTTGGAACGGTTGAAGGCATTGAGAGCGGCAAAAAGGCAAAAAAATCGAGTGTCTAGTGACACGACGGAAGAAAAATTGAATTTTCCTGTAAATAACGTTCAGTCTAGTGACATCTCAAGACCTGCAGTTGCGTTGCCGCAGTCAAGGGACGCGAAGAAAGAAAAACCGTTAAGTTGTTCATCAGAAAATGTTCCGTCTAACGACACGTCATTTAACATATCTAGTGATACGATCAAATTGCGGCAGTTTTCTTCGAAATTTAGGGAGTATGTATAGTAATCACAAGGGTTTTGGAGTCAAAACTATCCCTCCAGGTTCTTTGGATGACGTGACGAGGGAAGGAGGAGCATAACTCCAAACAAAAAATCTAGTTTTTGAAAAATCTATGTCCATTTTTTGAAAGGGAGAATTCTGAAATTTCAGAGTTTTACCATCAGCTAGGGCGAGAGATACAACCCCCCTGGCGGGATAACTTTGCAACCGAAACCCCATTTTCCTTTTTTCCTTTTAAAAATTCAGATAATAACTCTCAATTTCTTTGTTGCAGTTATTGCGAAAACGCACTGACGCCATCTTTGGACGCTGCCGTTAAAGAGCTAATCAAGGAAATCGTGTATTTGCAAGATCGAATGTTCGCTAGGGATCCGATCAAAGCTCGAGCGAAAAAGCGTCATGTTATCGGCCTTCGAGAAGCTAAAAAATATTTATCTTTGAAAAAGGTTAAAATGCTGATAATCGCACCCGATTTAGAGAAATCGGAATCAAAAGGTGAATTTACGTCAATTTTTTTTGTTTTGTTGGTTTTATCTTTCAAAAATGACGTATTTTCTTTTTTCCGTTTTAAAATTTTAACGTCATCGATAACGATTTTCAGATAGCATATCCGATTTGATCAATGAATTGAAGGAATTATCCGCAGCTCAAAACGTTCCCTGCGTTTTCGCTTTGGATAGAAGAAAATTAGGGTATTCCTCCAAGAAGAAAGTTCCTGTTAGCGTTTTTGCCATTTTGAATTACGAAGGAACGGAGGTGACGTAAACATCGGTATAAAACGAAATGTTCAAAAGCTCATTTAATTTTTTTGGTTTTTTTAGGTAAAGTTTGCTTCAGTTTTAGAAACTTTCGCCGAAGCCAAAGAGTTGTTTGGAAGATCTCCTTTAGCCCCGAAAAAGGAGGAAACGAAAGTGGAAGAGGAACAAGCTCCGATTGTTGATGATGTCACGAGACAATTAGCGTCGACCTTTATCTCCGTGCTAAGCGAGAAAAAAAATGAGTCAGATACGCACGTTGACGACGATCAAGAGGTTATTAATCCTTTTTTAAGGGCTTTGACTCACTGTGATAGAAATTAGCATAATTACTTTTTTTTTTTACTGTTTTTGTTGTAGTCATCAATAGTTTATTTTTATATTTGAAGAATAATTAAGGGAAAATTTTTTTATTGTTTGATAGGGAGTTGTTATGTCTGTAGTTAGGACTTTTACATCCAGAGAGCAGTTCGAACTCTTATGGGCCAATATATGTAGAGAAGCTCGATATAAACTGGAGTTTTAAATTTTTTGGAAATTCTTTTCTAGGAATGTTCCCAATGTTGGGTATTTCAGGAAATATTTGAAATTGCAAAGGGCGCATAATTTTTATGAAGGCAAAATCAAGATTTTTTAATTCTTGAAAAAAAAAAACGCTATAGAAGGGGCTCCTGAAGTAAAGCCTTTGATATGAACTATGGGGCATATGCCATATGCCCTCATTTAGCTAAACTAGGTTAGGTCATTTAGCTAAACTAGGGCTGAACTAGGTCCAGCTAACTGAGCTCCTGATTATTCATTTTAGCTTCCTACTTACTAAAGTTTTTAAAGAAATTTAAATTTTACGCTTATCCAACTTTTTTTTATATTTTCAAAAATTCCTCTAAATTTCTTGGAATTTAACAACTTTACATAATTTTAATAAGTGATTTAAATATATTTTCTAAAATGTATCGAAATGTGACCCATAAAATCCAGAAAATCGAGATTGTTCGATAGTTTATAAGCCAAAAAAAATCTTACACTATTGTATTGAATTTTTAAGTTGACTACCCAAAATGGCCATGTCAAATAGATTAATTCCCACTTCTGGGAACTCTTTATATTCCAAAAATTCTAGGAATTTCATTTTTTATTTCCGATTAGCTACTCTTATATGCCACCTGGGGGTAAAAGGATGACTACAAACAAACAAAAAAAAATCTAGACTGAAAAAATTATATACTTTTGTTGTTTTTGTAATTTTCTTAAATTTTTATTCCATTACCAAATGTTTCAATGACAGACTTGTTTTTTTATTGTTCTCGTCATGATTGACAGGACTATAAAATTGTGAAATGTCACGGATTTTATTCCTCCAGGAAAATTTCTGGAAACATTACAGCAAATTTTTCGTATTAAAATCATTTTTAACATTATTATGAAAATGTATAAAAGGATAGAACGGTCTTTTTTTTGACTAGACCAAATTAAAGCCACAGAAACGGGAAAGTTTCAATACCTTTTATTCGTCGCACGACCAAGTCATTCGTCCAGATTTTTTTCCTAATTTCCGGTGCTAATTTCCGAATGCCATATTACCTATTTATCAACTCTGCGCCTTAGACAGGTCTAACCCATTTTGAATGGTTTTGGAAACAGTTTGGGCCGCGGAAAATTTAAATTTTTATTAATTTAGAGCAACGTGTCAATATACAATTTATCGTGGTAGTAAGATAGACTAGGGCGCTCCTAGCGGCTAAATCTCCGAAGTAACTATCGGCCATTTTGTCTCGTGTCGGTCCTTGTTTTTTTATTCAAAAACTGAAATTTGACTCTGTCTTTTTCTTTTCTGAAGCTTGCAATTACGTTTTTTAAAGACGCTTTCGGTGTTTGCAATATAGTAATGTTATTAGTTAGTGTGAGTAGTTACGCGGAACAATGATTTCATTATGGCTTGGGTTGAATTTTCGGATACCAATTCATTGCTTGAACGCATCTAAAGTGCTTATTGGATATGAGACGTCTTAATTCAATGCGATTCATGAATACGAAGCTGATGGAATTGGAATTTAAGAAAGAACTGATGCTTTCTAGCAAAATAGGTATGTGATCATTTATTTAAAGTATATCTTCACTGTTTTGAACAACTAAATGTTGTATATGCATATGGAGTCATTTTAACAGAAAATTCACATCAGAGAAAGCTAACAATAATCTGCCAATTAACCGAGTTCAGTAGTCTTTCGTAAATGGCCAGATATAATTTGAATTAGATTCCTACGATAGATATAAAATTTTCTTTCTTTGACTAAAAGAATTAATGCTTCTTGGATAACCAAAAATGTTTTTACTGCTATAAGCTGGCATTGCAACTCAAAAAAATGATATTAATATTGTCATTTGAGATTATGAAATAGTTTGTTTGAACTATACATTCAAGTTATTGTAAGCAAAAAATTGATTCGTTTTTTAAATACACTGATTGGAGGATGTTGGACAGCAGAAATTAATTTAAGCATTAGGAGAGCAAGATGCTGAAATGTATTTATTTAAGCAACAAATGGAGTTGCAAGGGAATTTCTTTGTTAATAAAGGAGAAAATTATTTATTGCACTTAACTGAAATGCAATCACTTGAAATCGTTTTTCTTAAAGGTACATCAGAAAATGGAAATAATGCCAAATTTAAATTCGACTTAGGCAAGCATCTTCTACAAAAGAAAATGAGCGCACTACTATAGGCCACTGACCTTTTGCCAGCCTTGGCACAGTACTTTTGAAATTTAAGATAAGCATAGTAATTGGGGACTATAATTACTTGGTTTACAGCCTTTCAATTGTTTTACTAAAATGCAAAATTACCAGTTTTTGCTGATAAGGGAAAGGGGTAATGAATATTTCCCAAGTTCAATTTAATTAAACATTCATTTTGACAATAACCATTAAAATAGCAAATGAAATAAATTACAAAAGTTCATAAAAGCTTCGAAAACTTAAATATAATTTAATGAATTACCGTAAAAAATATTTTAATTTTTGAATGTTTTCCATGCATCATATCAAAAACCAGAAATGGTTTTCAGCTGGGATAACGAAAAGCTCAAACTTGGCAATTCAAGCTATTATAATTGCGGGCGAAATTGGACGGGTTATCATTATACGAATTCGTATAGTGATAATTTTAGTTTGACCCGCTGAATTTTTTTTCATAATGTGCCCGCCTTGCAGCTCTTGCTCCGGAATCTTGCGGGAGATTTTCCAGTCTTTAGGATACGTGCTATTTGTTAATATGAGGTTAAAGATTTTTGTTAAGGGTGTTATGATTAAATTCTTGCAGCTTTTCAGTAAATAAGGTGGAATTTCATCAGGATTTATTGGCCTTCAGTTTCTCAATTGCAGCACGCACCTCGCTCTTAGTTATATCATGAAAATCCAGATTTCGACCGGCCCAGTCAGGGAGAGGATCCTGCATTACAAAGGAGTCCCTATTTGGATCCACTTTGTAAATTCCCCCGAAAAATTCGGCAAAATGATCAGCCAAAGGGATTTCACTATTTAATGCTTGACCATTCAGCGTCATTTCTGCCACCCTTTGACTATCTCTTCGATCGAAAAATTTCCAAAATTCTTTCGGGTTTGATTTCAGGGATTCTTCCAACGACTCTATTTGCCTCTCGTATGCTACCTGTTCCAATCTATTTATTAAATGCTTGTTTAGAATATGGTATTCTAAAAACCAATATAATATTATGGACAATTTTCTATGTATGTCCATTGTCCATACAAATTAACGGACATCCATAGGATTTAATAGTCATCCATAAAATTTTCGTTCATAGCATTTTCACCCGGGCCGGCATTGGAACTTAGATAATGGATATTAATATTGTCATTTGAGATTATGAAATAGTTAAGTTTGAATTATGCATTCAGGTAATATTGTAATTGAAAAATTGATTAGCTTTTTAAATAGGATGGTTTGGGTAAAGTTAGACAGAAGTGATTTTAAGCATAAGGAAAAGCAAGAGCTGAAATGAATTTATTTAAGCAACAAATGGAGTTGCTAGGAACTGCGTATGATGAAATTGGAGAAAATTATTTATTGAACTTAACTAAAGTGCAATCACTTGAAAATGTCTTTCTTAAATGACAGTACTTCAAACAATGGAAATAATGCCAACTTTAAATTAGAATTTTTGCCAGCTTGGCAAAAATACTTCTGATAAGCATAGTAATTGAGGACTATAATTATTTGACTTACAGTCTTTCAATTGTTTTATTTAAAGGGTAAATGCACAGTTTTGCTGATAAGGAAAAGGGGTAATGAATATTGGCCGGGTTCAGTTAAATTTATTATAAAAAACATTCACTTTGACAATAACCATTAAAATATCAAGGGAAATAAATTTAAAAATCAACATGTCCCCGGTTCCCTCTTTATGATCCGCATGTCGACTTAACCCCCAACTTTGTGGTGTGTTGGATAAATTATAAATTTAAAAAGTTCAATAAAAGCTTCGAAAACTTGGATCTAATTTAATGAATTAACATAAGAAATACATAAGGGTTTGAATGTTTTCATGCATCATATCGAAAACCATAAAGTTGAATTGAAGTTTTTAAGTTTCAATTCAATTGAAGTTATTAAGTTCAGCCAAATTTGAGTTTTCCCGTGAAAGCCATTTTCATTGAAAAAACATTCTTCGTCAACCACATAATAGTTTGATCATGCTCAAGAACTCAAAAGCCCCGAATTCCCTCTTCTAGCACTTTCTTCCCCATGCAAAATTAGGAAATCTGCGAGCTCTTCTAGCAGATTAACATACTGTTCTGTTGTGGCTAGTTTTGGTCCGCCTGAGGAATAAATCCTCATACTCTCCGATTTCGGAGAGCGTTCCCCTATCCGCCACCTGGGGAGGCGCCCGATGGGGGACTAGCCAAAAACCTCACACGGGTTGGGGGGAAAACTCGGAGTCCGCGCCCGACCGAGTTGTCCCCCCAAGCCAGCGTCAAAGGATTACATCCGCCAAACGGCACGAGTCACCAACCCCGTACAGAGCGACATAAAAATGACGTCCTTTTCACATCGATCTGCACGACATTGGATCCGCATGACGTAAGGAAGACTTTACTCCTCAAGCTGACAACTTAAAACTAATACAACCTAAAACTAATACAACAACATTCTATACAATTTACAAAACAGTTTACAATACTATCCTAATTTACAATACTAGTTACTAAACTTAACCTAAACTAAAATTAAGATTGTACAAATGTACAATGTGCGGCATTGGACATTCATACAAGACGAGATTGTCATCTATACTCTTCGACAATCTTTACCGGTAAAACGAATCCGATCTTTTTTTTTTTTGTAAATCGCTTAACCGCTTAAAAAAAACTCTAGCCAACAGCTTTTTAAATTATGCTGCTGTAATTTAAAACGTCTTTTTTTTTAAATTGTAAAAGGCCGTACCGGGTCATAAATTATTTTTTTAGATGGAAATAAATAAGTAAAAAATGAATGAGGGTAAAAAGATAAGATGATAAAGACAAGAAGTTTGGTTTTGTAAAGCAAGACCAAACCTGAAGAGTTCATGCCAAACCTTTACCAAACTCAAACCAGTTAATGCCAGACCTTTACCAAACTCAAACCTTGTTGACTGCGTTGAACCTTGACTGACCTGGACCTTGACTGACGTTGGACCTTGAAGCTTGCTGACTGCTGTGTGGCTGCTCCTGAAATCAAAGAAGAAAAAAAAAATGCAAATTAAAAGGGGGGGGGGGGGCTTGGAGACCCTCACAATGGAGTTTATCTCCCGCGGTATGATTGAAATAAAAAATTTATTTTAAGTTTTAATCTTAATTCAAAATGAAAAAAATTAATAATCTGTGATACTCTCATAATGGAGCTCATAAGAAATGTAAAAATTAAAAAATATGAAAAAAAAATTCGGATTTCCAGGAGAGGCCCGTAAGCCTTCCGAATAGGATCTCCGTTAATGCCCGCCGCATCGGTACCATGCCATCAGGTCGAGCCGGAGAGAGCCTTTCGGTATTACACCCAGTCATCCTTTTGAAAACCCTGGAGACTCTCACAATGGAGCTTATCTCCCGCGTAATCCATGCTCGAATCGAATAGAATGCACAGCCTAATAAACTCTGCAGCTCCAAGAGAGGAGCTGACTCCTAACGTATAACGATTTGAGGGGAACTTAACACTAAACCCTTAACACTAATACCACAAGGCCAGTCGCTGGGTCGATACCTAGGCCTTCTGCGATGGGAGGCTAAACCTCCTGGTTTACCTCCAAGCCGGACCGATAATAGTTAATTTAAAAAAAAAAAATTAAATAAAAACCGAATATTATTATATTTAAATTAATTATAGCCCGAGCTAAAAATATTATTTATTAAAAAAAAAAAATACACTCCCGGACACGGACGAAAAAATCGATCCGACTCCGTCGAAGGCTGGAGTCGGAATGCCCGTGCTGCGCTGAACTCGGAAAACACTTGGAAAACTGACTGGTCTGCGCATGCGTCATGCGTCATGATGACGTTAGTGCGTTTCCAAAATGGCGACTAAAACATTTTAAGTGTATTTTAGTGTGAATTTAACATTTAATTGTATTTTTTCTGTTCATTTTTGACATTTTTGAAGTGAAAAGAATTTAAATTCATTTTTGGTGAAAAATTGACTCTTAAGTTCGAAAATCGTAAAGTTTTTTTTGCAGCATAAGCTTAATATAGAGGAATGGTTTAATTCGTTTCCTCTTATAGAACAAAATTCATGACAATACTTTTATATTATTTTTATTTATAAAATAATTGACTAAATTATTGAATATAATTTTTTTTTTCTTTTTGCAGGAACTGGTTGATTTTTCATAGGAAGAAAAGCCCTTCTCCTCTGGAAATCGAAACAGGAATGGAAATCAAACATTATTTGGTGATCAAATATGGAGCATACTTGGAAGAAAATCGCTTTTGGTTTTCTACAAAGGTGGTGTTTCAATTTCCATGAAAATGCAGCACAAGATGTGGTACGTATAATTATAAGTAACACACTAATTTGGTTTAGTCTGATTATTAATTAGTGTGATGAAGCAATTTTCTTATATCATATCCAGAGGAAAATTACTTGATATACTTTGTCCCTTCAACAAGGGCACATTGTTGGCTAAATTATTATGTCCACAAAATGGGAACATAGCAATTAATAATTTAATATTTGGTTCCTGACCTACCAAAATTTTCTCAAAAATCTGGAATCCGCACTTTATTGACTGATAAGGAAAAACAAAGAATAATGAGCGGTTACAAGTCCTATTATTCGTTTTTTGAAAATAATTATTAAAACAGAAAATGTAATTACCTAAAGATTCGGAAAAATCCGGAAAACTGTTATGCTAATCAAATTTTATTATTTTAGTTTGATGCTTTGCCAGTTTAAACATGCTAATGTTAGAGTTTTTAGTCGGCTTGTAATATATAAGGGAAGGCTAAGCTAATTCTTTGATATTCACATGCATAAGGTAGTAGTTTGTTCTTCTTTTCTTGCTCATGAACTCGTAACATAACTTCGTAAACGTACACTTGCTATTTTATCTATTTTTATTTGTTAATGCTAGATAAAATAGCGAAAAAAAACTGTAGTTTTTTATTTGTGGATGGTGGCGCTCCAAGCGGAGATCCCAGGAACTAACCTCTTTGCTTCCACGTCGAAATGGAGGTGGACGATGATCAACAAGTTGTTTTCACTCTACCACCAATCAAACGATCAGTTTGCGGCTAGTCGGGGTTATTGTTGTTTACTGGTAGTTCGTGTTCGTTAGCGTTTTAGTGCATTTTCATTATCCAGTCATCATTTTTTGGATTTTGATAAGTGAAAACATTAAAAAACGGATACATTTTTATTAGATGGCCGTCGGGGAAAATCATTGCTTTGTAAGTATCCCTTCGAATTTGTTTTTTTCCCCATAAATTATGAATGAAAATCGGGGTCAGTTATCATGTTCGTGTTTGATTGGATGGTATACGTACGTCTGCTTATTAATTAGACGGATGTTGAAGAATTCTTGGGCTGTGGACGGTGAAAATGCATTCGGGAAAAAAATGATTCATAAATATAGGTTCCTTGAATATCATTAAAATGATTCATGCGATTGTTAAAGGAATCGTAAGTGCATCAAAAAAGGATTGATTTTGTTTTCAAGGTTAAGCAAGGGAAATTGTCATAGGAGGAAACCCTAAGGCAAAATGATAGTTGATTCACCCAAAACAAACATAGATCAGGTTTATGAGTATGTCTGTTAAAAGAGTTGGAGAATTAGGGTTTAAGAAGATTCATCACTTATTGGCTGTCACATTTTAATAATTTTTTGTTGTTATTAATTGTGCTTGTCGGCAGTTAAATTATTTAATTAAAATATATGGGAGAGTTTTAGAGTATGATTTTGTTGCGATGAATTAAATTTGTCAAAATTGCTTTAAAAAATTGTCTCTTATAAATCTTATAAGAGCTTTTTTTTTTTTTTTTTTTTTAGCAATTCAGCTGCGAAAAATCAAGGCAGAATTAAATGGTATTAATGATGTTAAATCACCTATTTCATTTTTAGTAGGGTAGGACACTTTTTGCATTTTTTTGTTCCAGTATACGGAGTTTTATGCCTTAGTGAAGATTACGTAATTTTTTTTTTTTTTTCATGCTTCTCTGATTATTATTCTTTTATACATCAGAAACTGGGCTAAGGCCATGTTTTAATTTTTGTAATAACAGTAGCATCCTTATTGTCTTAATTAATGAACATATTTGCCGAAAGACCAACAATACTAAAAAATATCCCCAAGTTTTCAATTACGTTTTCAATGTGTAATTTTTTTTTTTTTTTTTTTTGAAAGGCAACGAATTCCTTAAAATTGCAACTTTTCATCAATGATTTCAATCCTCTTATTCTCTCACCCAGGAACCGAATTTTATAAACGAACCATTCAGGAAGAAAAAAAATCACGACATAACGAACACCTAATTAACCGTTTTATTTTACTTTTTTTTTTTCTCCTTCTTCTCTTCCCTGTCAACAGTATTAAACTTTACGATAATAGCGAAACCAGTCATGTATGAAGTATTAAAAACATTTCGATTTACCGCCTCGCATTAAATTTTATTTTTTTATAAATGATCTCGGCTGGAACTTTCTGTGTGGCCGCGTAAATTTTAAGAATCCCCTTTTTGAAATGTAATCATTCAATTAACTTTTTTTTTTTTTTTTTTTTTTGTTATGCTTTTTATCTTTCTCCTGGAAAATATAAATCGTTGGCATTTATCCAAAGAGATTTTTAAGAGGGAAACATCGATTGCTCGACATATCAAATTATAAAATCGACAATGAAGTGAAGCACTTTTTTTTTTTATTTTTAAAAATAAACCGGGCGTGCTTTTAAAAAAAAGGGTCTGTCATCGTAATTTATCGAGATTTGTGCCGTCTGTCTTGAACGAAAAAGAAATTATTTCCTGTAGAGATGTAAATCGCTGGAAAAATTCTTGAGATTTTATTGGGGTTTTTTGTATATTGTAATTGATTCGATTTTTGTTAGGCGGTGGGGTAGGTTAAAGGATTTGTGGCTTCAAAGGAAGTTATTTTTTTCCACTTTCATCCCCCTCTTGAGTTGGATTCGAACTGAGAGCAAGAATTCTTGGATTGATTTTTCATATTTCAGAATAATTTAGAGGGAGCGCCTCCCTAAAAAAGTAAAAGATTGACAGTTAGCGCTGCTACTGCTCCCTCCACATCAGTTTTTGCTTATATTAATTCGTTTTTTTCTACCTAACCATAGTTCTGACCCGTTGCGATTTGAAATCTTCTTATACCCTACCCATTTGCAAATATTTGAAGTGTTAAATAAACTGTATTGCATTCCTTCTGTCAAACATCATTAAACCCGTAGTTCAAAATATCATTTCAAAAAAAAAAAAAAAAAAAAAAAAAAAATTCATTTCATGTAAAATGGAAGAAACCTTAAAAACGATGGAATCGCACCTGGGGCAATGTTCCAAAATGTCTAGACCCGAGGCCTAAAACCACAAAATAAATTCTCTCTATTCATAAAGTTTTGCTCTTAATTTTTTTTTTTTTTTTTTTTTTTTTTGTTATGCTTTTTATCTTTCTCCTGGAAAATATAAATCGTTGGCATTTATCCAAAGAGATTTTTAAGAGGGAAACATCGATTGCTCGACATATCAAATTATAAAATCGACAATGAAGTGAAGCACTTTTTTTTTTTATTTTTAAAAATAAACCGGGCGTGCTTTTAAAAAAAAGGGTCTGTCATCGTAATTTATCGAGATTTGTGCCGTCTGTCTTGAACGAAAAAGAAATTATTTCCTGTAGAGATGTAAATCGCTGGAAAAATTCTTGAGACTTTATTGGGGTTTTTTGTATATTGTAATTGATTCGATCATTGTTAGGCTGTTGGGTAGGTTAAAGGATTTGTGGCTTCAAAGGAAGTTATTTTTTTCCACTTTCATCTCCCTCTTGAGTTGGATTCGAACTGAGAGCAAGAATTCTTGGATTGATTTTTCATACTTCGGAATAATTTAGAGGGAGCGCCTCCCCAAAAAAGTAAAAGATTGACAGTTAGCGCTGCTACTGCTCCCTCCACATCAGTTTTTGCTTATATTAATTCGTTTTTTTCTACCTGACCATAGTTCTGACCCGTTGCGATTTGAAATCTTCTTATACCCTACCCATTTGCAAATATTTGAAGTGTTAAATAAACGGTATCGCATTCCTTCTGTCAAACATCATTAAACCCGTAGTTCAAAATATCATTTCCAAAAAAAAAAAAAAAAAAATTCATTTCATGTAAAATGGAAGAAACCTTAAAAACGATGGAATCGCACCTGGGGCGATGTTCCAAAATGTCTAGACCCGAGGCCTAAAACCACAAAATAAATTCTCTCTATTCATAAAGTTTTGCTCTTAATTTTTTTTTGTATTCTTTTCATTCATCTCTCATTTTAGGGAGCAATATAAATTCATCAAGGAGACAGTTCATTGTACTTTCCCTTCGGGTTACGAGTGTTGATTTTGCTTTCACTCCTGGGATATCCATGTCAGCACGAAAAAAACAGAAAAAACAAGTCCTACTAGATGACCGAAAGATAAACTCGATCCATAATTTCGGATTTTTAAAATTAAATTAGTCAATCAACAAACAAGTCCTAAACAAAAAAAAAAAAAATCAATGAAAGTATTTAAGAAAAGAAAAAAATTCGTTTATTTTCTTAAAAGTAAACTTCCGTTCGGAAAGATGGTCGATTTTTTTCTTTTTTTTTTACTTTCACTATTTTCGCGGTCGTGGTTGATTCGGCCCGGAGGGAGATCCCCTTTGTAGATAAAAAGTTTATGATTCCGATTTTCGCCTGGGAGGAGACTTTAAGAAAGACTTATATTAAAAGGAAATGATTTTTATCCTTGGGCGATTTAATGGGGGATACCGTAGGATGATTTGAATCAAGTTAAATAAATGGTGTAAATGTCCTTATGAAGATTCTTTCCATCGCCTCTGCCATTCATTCCACGAAAAAACAAGTATGTACTACTACGAAAAAATTGATTATAACAATAATATCACTCCTCCTTCCATTCTATGGTAATAGCCTCGATGGCGATATTTGATACCATTAATTTTTTTTTCTGGTTTTCATAGCCGTCTTTCACCATTGTCGAAAAGAGGAGCAGCGCTGGCGAACCGAACCGAACCCAGGTTCGGGTTCGGAAGAATCCGATTTTGGTTCAGTTCGGTTCTGTTTTTTGTAAAAATCCGAAACTGGGAGATTTGATTAAAATCCAAAACCGAACCGGTTTTCCGTTAAAATCTATTTTTTTGGTATCTAATATCACAGTTCATGATCTACATTAATTCAGTATAAATAATTAATCAATAATTAGTAGATCTACAGAAATACTAGCAACTCACAGTGGTCCGGAAAAAAAAAAAAAGTTGCTAAAACTCATTCCCAAGTCTGTGTAAGACTTAGAAAGAAGATTAAGGTATCAAAAGCTTCGATATTTTGTGCAATTAAAAATCTGCTGTCAGTGCCCCAAAATTCAAAATGGCGGGCAAAATATGGAAGCCAAAATCTTTAATGAAATTTCATGAATATTAATTTTTAGGTGTTTTTGTGGCTGCTGATTTCATATCTGGAATAATTATTTTGAAATTCAAGATGGCGGACTTACTATGGCGACAAATGTAAAAAAAAGTTAAAGTTGTTAAATTTTCATGAAAATTTGTCCTAAGGGGTTTTCGAGGTCCATGATCTCGAATCTATAAACGGTTTTTCTGAATTTCGAACATACAACGTGTAAATTAATTTTTTTCGATTTATTGAGTACCTTTAAAAAATTTTAGAAAACTATTAGTGGATTCGAGATCAGCGACCTCGAAAACCCCTTAGTAAAAATTTTCATGAAAAAAACAACTTAAACTTTTTTTACATTTGTCGCCGTAGTAAGTCCGCCATCTTGAATTTCAAAATAATTATTCCAGATATGAAATCAGCAGCCACAAAAACACCTAAAAATTAATATTCATAAAATTTCATTCATAATTAAAAATTTTGCCCACCATTTTGAATTTTGGGACACGGGCAGCAGGTTTTTAATTGCACAAAATATCGAAGCTTTTGACACCTTCAACTTCTTTCTATGTTTCACATACACTTGGAAATGAATTTTGGCCATTTTTTTTTTTTTTCGGACCACTGTGCCAGGAATTGGGCAGTTGGGCGCTTCGCGCCTCACCTGTCCTTAATTACTGGTACCCATAATTCTCGGGGTTGATGAAAGGTACAAAATTTACTTTTCCTGGTACTAAACAAATACAAAATAGTAGTAAAAACCAAAATTCCAATGTCGGGGTCCTACTTAATACTGCCGATCGAAATCCAGATCAGATTCAAGACAATATTTATTTACTCCTTTCATAAATGCACTCATGAATACATCCGAAAGCAAAGGTTTAAGAAGCAAGATTGTATGTACAATATAGCGCTTACAGTGCTTCTCAAACAGACATAGATTTTGAAACGTATCCGCCATATTGACTCCGCCACCTTGAATTTTAAAAATTTAGTATGAAATTCGAAATTGGCTACCCCGAAAACCCTTTGAAACATAAACGAAATGCAGACAGTGAGATCTAAGTACTAATAGGCTGCAGATAAATGTAATTCCTAAAACAAATTTTAATATATTTTTTAACTCTTTTTCCGGAAGATTACAAACGGCTTTATATCAAAAAAAATTTACAAAGCGAATCAAAGTTAATGACCATTATCAACCATAAATAACATCGAATGTGGCGCAAATCAATCTAATGATTAATGATCTTAACTGCAACTTTTTTTTTTTTTTTTGAAGATGCAGTCATTAACAGTTAAATCGCTGGAAACAATGTTTTGCTTCTTCTTCATCAAATGCATATATATATAAAATACGGAAAATTTATCACGAATTATTTATCTCCCCGTAAAATTTATGAGGGCTTTAAAAATCATGCAATGGGCTCATCGTGATCTACCAATTTATTAAAAATAATTTTTCAAGTAAAAAAAAATCCGGTTTTGAATATATCGATTTAGCTTTCGCTGTATATTTTCGAAAAATTATTATTTTTTTTTTTCGTAAATTATTCAACATGAATGAAATCGGCGTGCGAATATCACTTGCATGAAGTCAATTATATTCAACTCGTTGAAGATGAAACTTATTGTCTTTGCTTTTAAGAACGTGGCCATTTGCTTACAATAGATTAATGTAATTATCGTTTTTTTTTTTTTTTGAAGATGCAGTCATTAACAGTTAAATCGCTGGAAACAATGTTTTGCTTCTTCTTCATCAATGCATATATATATAAAATACGGAAAATTTATCACGAATTATTTATCTCCCCGTAAAATTTATGAGGGCTTTAAAAATCATGCAATAGGCTCATCGTGATCTACCAATTTATTAAAAATAATTTTTCAAGTAAAAAAAAAATCCGGTTTTGAATATATCGATTTAGCTTTCGCTGTATATTTTCGAAAAATTATTATTATTATTTTTTTTTTTTCGTAAATTATTCAACATGAATGAAATCGGCGTGCGAATATCACTTGCATGAAGTCAATTATATTCAACTCGTTGAAGATGAAACTTATTGTCTTTGCTTTTAAGAACGTGGCCATTTGCTTACAATAGATTAATGTAATTATCGTTTTTTTTTCTTTTTTTAGGACAATGCCAAAACGTTTTTATTTAATAGAAAGGGAAAAGAGACATTTTTATTTAATTTTTAATCTTTGCTTTTATTTTTAATTTATAAATTTAAATTCCGATCCAGAGATGGAAGTAAAATTGCATCATACTAAATGCATTTATATTTAAGAAAAAAAAAAATGTACATCGCTCGGAGCCGTGAAGAAATCTGAAATATTAATGACCGTTTGGAAACTGGATCTTGTTTCCTTTCGAGTTGAAAATCGTGCATTTAAATATGGCGTGAACTACTTTGGACAGTTACAATTATATACTTTTGCACATGATAAGCTTGATCGGATGTACAAAAATCTTTTAAAAGCGTAATTTTTAACTTTGAAAGTGAAATGTTTAACCCGAGGGACGCAGACGAGATCGTCGGTATCTTTTTTTTTTCTTGGTCGAGTATGAATGGATATTAAATGATGTAGGTTTTTTAATTATCGAGAGAGAAATATCTGTGTTCTAGCCGGTATATAAGGAAAAGTGCATAAAATGCAAAAAGAAATGGAGAATAGATAAATTGTTTTTCTTGAGATTCTCTTTTATTTAATGAGTGCGTGGATCATGTTGGTATCCCACTAAACAAGGCTTTCTTGTTGATTACCCTGTTAATTGCAGCTTTCCAAGGCTTCACCTTTCTTTACCAGACTCCTGCGAATTTTTTTAACGAAGCTGTTTTTGTTACTGTCTCTGTAGAATTTGCATCTTTCATATGTAGCTGCCTAGCACTTTTTCTTAAATATCCACATCAGGAAGTTATTCGGTTATGTAACATAGGGTGTTCCGAAAAAATCTGCCAAGTGGTAGGGGAGACCAACTGGGGAGGTGTCACTGTGAGGACGAAATTAAACTCTGTATAACATGTTGCATGTTGCGCAACATGTTTCTAACTCTGCAAAAAGTTGAGCAATATGTTGTCTCAACGTATTATATATGTTGTTTATAGCTATATGTGACGTATAGCAATATGTTGTTTCGGCCTGATACCTCCCCGTTCTAGCTGTCATATTAACTATAAGCAGCATATTATCTACTAACTGTTATTAAAGTTATATTAGTCATTAATATTACATCACAGGATTCCTTCAGTTAGCAGTTATCACTCGTATGGTATAATATGAATTCTTTAAGTGTTACTTCTATTGTACTGACTGTTACGTAACTCTTCCAATAGCTGAAGTAGCTGATAGCAGCTATAGGGCTACCATGAGTCTAGTGCATGTAAGATATACAGTATGTATTTATAATAAGATTTCATTTAATAGTAAATACATATTACTTACAGATCTATTCTCTAAGTCACTTACGCTAAGAGGTATGCTAAGTAACATTTACAGTTACAGTAACACTTACAGTTACTATTAATTGTTACTATTACTATCTTCTTCTTAGTCCTTCACTCGATTACGAGCTTGATCTCTCACACACACCTGTGCTTGCGCTCACAGGCATATGGGACCTACACTTTATCTGTTACTATATTGCTAATACGGTTTCTATTACTGTAGCTATGGTGTATGTTAGGTAGACTTTTTAGGTGGACGTGTTACAGAAACACTTTAACTGCGGTTAGTGTTACTGTAACCAGTTAATAACAGTAGTTATACAACAAGTAAATAATCCTTTAACTATTACGACTTTACAAAAGCGAAATATTAATTTTAAATATTAATTTTACAAAAGCGATGTTTGAGAATAATTTTTAGGAAAAAACCGACTGAATCATGTAGGCCCCTATTTTTAAACAATGAAATTCTGACTGTGATAAATCTGAGTATTTTTGAAAGGTGTATTTACATTTATAATAATCCGGAGCGATACAAGCGGAATCAAGATATTCATTCCCATAATACACGTAACAAATGTAATATTAACACTTCTATTATAAATAATAAATGGGATCTTGAAGATTTACAAATATATAATCATTTACCATACGAACTTAAACAATTAACATCTGCAAAACAATTTAAAACCCGTGTAAAAAAGCTGCTTGTATCGCATCCATTTTACACTTTTCAGGAATACCTAGATTTTAAATTTTAAATTTTAAATTATGAATATTAAATTAAATTTTATTTTTGCTTGTGACTAGCCCAAAAAATTTTGTATTTAAATTTAGAGGCAATATATATTCTATTCTATTCTATTCTATTTACTACTTCTCCAGCACACCATATTAGTTGCTATATCAGGCTTCTGCAGTGCTGGTACGCCAGTATTGCACTATATAAATACATCATATATCCAATATATACTGTATAAATAATGTGTACGATTATATAAATAATAATAAATACAATACTAACTACGCGGCGGCTGGTACTGCTAACTTTTGATGTAAATATGTCGGTAATAACACATTCCATTCTACAAAAATAGTAATCATACCAGCTAAAGTGTTAAATAGCATTTAAATTATACTACAAGTATAAGTGGGGGTGACTATAACTTGTAGTTATGTTATAAAAATAAGTAGCAGTAGCTCATATTACTGTTAATACTTAGGTAATTGTGCGTGACTGTTCGTATACATACACGGTAACATATTTAGTAACTAACAATGTAAACAAAAACAGTGGAATTACGCCACTATTCCCGTAAGTCTTCAAATTTTAAAACAATTGTGTTGCATCAATCTGATTGTTGATCAACCAATAACCGATCGTTGTCTACATAAAAATGTTAACATTCCAATTTTAATATAAATGTTATAGTAGTATAGTTACATAAAAGTGTTCCGAACGTGTAATTTAGTAGTCAGTATTACTGTATAAAGCCTGTGTTTTATTGCTGCTATAACTATTAATATAAAACATACAGTTATAGTTAAAATAATTATTAAACTCAATGTGATGACTTCGTAGCTGAAATATACTGACTGTGTACTACAGTATGCTCTTGGCGCAACTTGTCTAAACTGCGCCATTAAAACTAAATCGTTAGGCATTTACTCTAAGTACTACCAACTTACTCTAACTATTAATTAATATAGTACCATTATTATTGTATTTGCCACTGTAGTGGTTATTGTAACTAGCTACTGTAGCTTTAATACTAGACAACTTCTACTATAACAATAACTCTGGAAGTCATAAGTAGTTATGTTATAGTTATTAGAAGTTATAATTTGTTAGTTATAAGTATCATCGCTACTTATATCATAATATCGTAACTAAGCGCTATAATCACTTTGAGTTACGCTTGTTGCATACTATAAATGCCATTTAACATTTACATTTATAAAGTATTTGGGTACAGTTATTATCTGTATACTGTAGAATGTAATAAAGCGTTATTACCTTCATATGTAGATCAGCAGCTATAGTACCAGTGTAGCCCGTTATACATTATATAGCGTAGTACTGTAGTAGACTGATAGAGTAACTAACAATTCTACAAAAATAGTTATTGTAACTAGCTACTCTGGCTGTACTAATAATGTTATAATAGTATAGTATAGTATGTAGTGACTACATCCAGTTTAGTAGTATAGAATAGCTAAACACATAGTAGTAATAGACGCTGTAGCAATAGCCACGAAGCTTGTTGCTACAGCTGACGTAAGTTACATCAACACACAAGGTAGTATGATAATGTAATATACGTTATTGATATAAACTTGTATAAGTACTAACATTATCGTCTGGATGATAAAGTTCGCGAAACCATAATCTTTATAGTATATGTATTGAACTCCATTTGATTCCATCAGTTTAAAAAAAGAAAAAAAATTCTGCCGCTTATACGATTACCATCTAAGGTCCTTCATCCTAATGCCCTTTTCCATTATACTTTCACAGTTTTTCGATTTGTCCGTCCACCCATCAATTAATCCTTTCATTATTCGCCAACTTATAAATGTTAAAAAAAATGATAACTAGTTTAATTCTTTTTTTTTTTTTCTCTCTTTTTTCAGGAGCGAAATAAATCGAACGATAATGAACTCTAATAATAGGTGAGTCTTATAAAAATTTCTCATGAGTATTCAACTTATGTTTTTCGGCCACTAGACCGTTATAAAAACGGCGAAAAAAAAAATACGCGAGATATATTTCAATGACTCCCACCCGTATCGTGGTTGGAAAAAAAATCTCTTTTTTTTCCTTTCGAGAGATCGTGAGATATGATTTCTTAACATGTAGGTGGGTTACAAAACGAAAGGAAATGCATAAATGCATGCAAAAGCTACTTGACGAAGATGGTGTTTAAATAAAAAAAAAAAAAAAAATTAAACTGAATCAGGGTAATTAGGACTCGAACCTTGGCCTTTAACGACACAATCTGTCTTCTTCATTTTTTATTTTCTTGATTTGAGCATCTTCAGCTTTTTTCGGGGTCACTCAGGCTTGTTTTTTTTTGCGGAGTGAAATTATTTTATTTTTATTTTATTTTATTTCGGTTATCATTCGGGTAAGTCATTAAAATTCCAAAGAAAGTTTCGACGAAAATTAATCGAAAAAAATTTGTCACCTTAGTTAGTCAGCGGTTTTTTTTTTAAAGCCGTGCTAATCGAAACGTTTTAGTAATTAGACTTTTTAATTACCGTTGTTTTGAGTTCATGAATGAGATTTAGGGTCTCTG
Source organism: Liposcelis bostrychophila (assembly GCA_037577465.1). Classification (NCBI taxonomy): domain Eukaryota; kingdom Metazoa; phylum Arthropoda; class Insecta; order Psocodea; family Liposcelididae; genus Liposcelis; species Liposcelis bostrychophila. Next base: position 24,133,074 of record CM075209.1, on the reverse strand, counting down.
CAGGTGGGATTTGGCTTGGTTTTGATTGGTGCTTTGAGGGGATCGGTTCCAAAGTAGGATTAGTGCTGAGAGGGAAAAGGGCGAATTCGAAATTTTTTTGCCCACGCCGTTGTTAGAAGCGTTTTTTTTTTTAAATCATAAATGTAAAGGCGGAATTATTAAAGCCCAAGGGGTGGTTTGACCGAGGGGCGCAACGGAATTAAAATGAAGCCCAGCCCTTTGAGAATTTTTTTTCTCTGATGTTCCTGCCACATGGAAAAAGAGCATAATCGAACCAAAAACCGAGCGTTTAATCTGATTTTGCATTAAAACAATAAAACCCATAAATGAAAACGATCCTACACCCTTAAACCATTTTCTCACGCCCCTTCATTTTGTCGACCTCTTTGACCCCAATAAAAAAAAACTTTTATTTTTTTGTGGGTTTTAAAACGCATTTCTTTTTTAAAAAAAAAATCAAATAAAACTAAATTGAGTGATTCATATTTGGAAAGTGACAAAAAATCGAATGTCAATCTCCCGTCAATTCAGGTTGCGGAAAAGGAAAACAAATCCTCAATGGAGGTGAACGTTTCTGAATTATTTCTCCGAGGGGAAAAAGAAAGTAAAACGAAGATTGGATGATGAGTACGAGATGATATGCATTTTATTATATACTTATGAATTAACATGTGTATGAATATATGTGTACGTATATACTCTACGAAAACCTGTATGACGAACTCTGATAATATAACCTCCTTTTCCTCGATAATTTTTTTTTTTCTCATTTAAAAGTTATCGATCTATGATTTGAAGAGGTTAGACCGACCTTTTTATTTGATCGGGTCACAAAGGGGTCGGTTCTTAAATTTTTTTTTTTTTTATGTTCCGATTGGTATGCTTTTTTTTTTTATTCAAGGTTCGGTTTTTAAGATCGGAAGGATTTCAAAAAATGAGACAGTTTAATAATAGGTTGATCGTCTATCAGATGTCTGATAATTCAAGTGGCCTGAACCGTCTTTTGAGAGCTACAGTAGTTCGAATGTGAAAAAAAAAATTTAGTTAGAAAATAGTTTGTTACTTTTGAGTCCCCCGAGCATTTGTCCAGAGGGCAGAACTGCCCCTATAAGGATTCCCTACCATTTTTCCTTAAAAAAAAAAAAATTAATTCTTAATCCTTTTTTCCAAAGAAAAGAAATCCTAATACATTTTTCCTAGAAAATTATATTCCTAATCCATTTTTCCTAGAATATTATATTCCTAATCCATTTTTCCTAGAAAATTATATTCCTAATCCATTTTTCCTAAAATAATAAATTCCTAATCCATTTTTCCTAAAAAAAAAAAAAAATAAATAAATAAATAAAATAAATAAATTTCTAATCCATTTTTCCAAAGAAAATAAATTCTAACCCATTTTTCTTAAAATAAAATAAATCCCTAATCCATTTTTCTTTTTAAAAAAAATTAATTTCTAATCCATTTTTCCAAAGAAAATAAACCCTAATCCATTTTTCTAGAGAAATATGTTCCTAATCCATTTTTCCTTATAAAATATATTCCTAATCCATTTTTCTTAAAATAAAATAAATTCCTAATCCATTTTTCTTTAAAAAAAATTAATTTAGAAATTAATTTTTTAATGGATTAGAACTAATCCATTTTCCCAAAGAAAATAAACCCTAAATCCATTTTACCTAAAAAAAATAAATTCCTAATCCATTTTTCCAAAGAAAATAAATTCCTAATCCATTTTTCCTAAAAAAAAAAAAAAAAAAAAAAAAAAAAAAAAAAAAAAAATTTAATATCTAATCCATTTTTTCTTCAAATTTTGGTTCTAAAGGTTCTAGTTCGTTTACATAACCGGCCGGTGAGCCGGCCGGTGAAAATTTTTTAACAATAACAAAAGTTTAATTTTTTTTTTTTCGATTTGGTATTTTACACATAAAAATGAGATCGGATCGCACCGAAACCGTGCCAAAACGTTTTGTTATGTTTAAAAGGTAAAAATTCGTTATTGAAATGTATGAAAAAGGCTTTATGGTGACTATATTTGATGATTTTTTTTAATGTTTTCGAAATAAAAAAATAAAACGCCATTTCTCTTTTTGTTGTTGAAATAGTTCGCGGTTTCCCCGCTAGAGCGCTGCACTAGTCTCTCGGAAATAAACATTTTTTTTTTTTGCGAAAACAATTAAATATTATCAAATATAAAAACTATTAACTGTTCTTCGTGCATTTAAAATCATGGAAATTTATCTCTGAACATAACGAAACGTTTTGGGTACGGTTTCGGTGCAGTTAGACCCCGTTTTCATGTATAAAATATTGGATTTAAAAAAAATTTTTTAACATATTTTTTTATCGTTAAAATGTGTACACCGCCCGGCTCACCGGCCGGTTATGTAAACGAACTAGAACCTTAAAATTGTTTTCTTAACTCTTTTTTTTTTTTTTTTTTTTTTTTTTTTTTTTCAAATTTTTAATTTTTTTAAAATTTTTTTGATTCCTAAAATAAAATTTCTTAAAATCCCTAAAGCAAAATACTGAAATCCCTTTAAGGATGTAAAAAATTAAGAAAGATATTCATTTTAGGAAATTTTATTTTAGGAATCAAAAAATTTTGGGAAAATTGAAAATTCGGAAAAAAATGGTTAGGAAAAATGGCGGGAACGAGGGCGAAGTTTTGGTCGCCCAATGGGTTTATTAGCACAGGTTACGTCTTCTGCCCATGTGTCCATTTATGTCTTTCATTGATATGTCGCACAAACTCTCCATGCGGCATAATGCGACTTCTTTATCGAAAACAAGGAATGGCAATAAGAGATAAATTAATTAACACCTTCCTTGTAGAAATGTGGCGAAGTGGAATGGAATGTCAACGAAAATAAACATCACAAAGAACTTCTCAAGTAGTCAGGTGTCGTGCCTGAACGAAAAGAAAAAAAAAATGAAGTAGAACAGCCAGTTTTGTTTGACATCGATAGACCTACTTAACCCTTTGCTTACCTATATTTGACTTTAAAAAAAGCACCATCTTACCGAATTTTGTTTTTGGGGTTTATACGTACCAATATGCTTAATACAGGCTGCACAGCTGTCCTATATTTCCTATATTTCCTATATTTTGACAAACGTCCTATATATCCTATATTTGTCCTATATTTTGAGTATGTCCTGTATTTTTGGGAGTTTTTAACTTTAAAATATCATAAAATCAACTTTTTTGTAGTTAAAATCCATTTTTTGGTTAATTTTTTAAAGGCTGCGTTTTTTCACAATAAAAAAACTACCCTTTACTCAGTAATACATGGTTTTCTTAATAAAACAAATTTTTTTCAAATTTTTTTATTTTACTATAAAAAGCGAAAAAAAGAAAGTATAGTGTTGTGAATGTTGAATTGAAGTTTTTGTTTTATATTTCTTTCAAAATCGGTCTATATTTTTCACAAAATGTCCTATATTTTTCATAAAATGTCCTATATTTGCCCTATATTTTCTTGAAAATCGGTCCTATATTTTTCCAGAAAATGTCCTATATTTTGGCGACGAGGCGCTGAGCAGCCTGCTTAATATAATGTAAAAAAAAAATTCTTATCATAATGTCTCCTGCAAAATCAAATGTAGGCAACCCTCATTACATGAATATCGAATGAAATAAGATTATAGTTTGGAAAAATTCAAAGGTTACTAATGAAATAAAATTTCAGTCTAAGGGTTTTAGAGGGCCCGGATTTCAAATCTGATATTATTTTTTCAAAATTAAGCCTTTTTTTAAAGAAAGAAAAAAATACAATTTTTAAATTTTTTTTGGAAAAAAAAACTATTTATTGAAAAATGGATTTTTGTGCCATAAGCTTAACATAGATGCTACTATTTTTTAAAGATGTTTTTAAACGACCCTAACACGCCGGAAACATCCCTATTGTTATTCACTCTTTGATGGACATCACTTTCCCTTTTTAAAAAAAAAAAGTTTTCAGGTATTAACTCGTCTATTTATCCCTTCATAAGCTAAATATAAGGGAAAATTCAAGCCAGGTTTCGGCGAAATCTTCATGGTTGACAATACTTGAACTATTGAGAGTGTCAGATTGGTTTTATTATCCCTAATAATTATTTTATAAGATTTTTAGCATATTAATTAAACGAGTTTTTAAATATCCAATATAATTAGTCGCCCGCCATCTTGAATTTTGGTTGTAGCGAAATTCTGGCTTCATATTCGAAATCCTCGACTCAATTTACATATGTACAAAAATTTTTAGCCCCCTGCACTTGCAATTATCGGAAATATAAATTTTTCAACAAATGGCCCCCGTAGAGGGCCATTGGTAAGGAACGACATTTTCGCGAATGGCCCTCCAGGAGGGCCATCGGTAAGCAAAGGGTTAATCACGCAGGTATAGACAAGAGAGCTTAAAAAAAATTAAATTGTTAATTGAAGCCTTGATATGGATTATTATTCAAATGCGCTTTTTATTTTATCCGATTTCCTAGTCGGACTTGGACGGACCCTTTAGCTACGACAGACTGTTTTTGAGTTATTTTCGATAGGCGGCATGAGTTCCTGGTGATAATTTTTTATTTATGAGGATTTTTTTTTCTTGCAATGGTGACACATCTTGGGGAATATGTGTAATAAACACCCACGAGGCTTATACCGGGTACCCTTGTCCCAGTGGACGTTGCACTGGCGAAAAGGCAGACCTAACAGCTGAATGATCTGAAGATTTTATAGGGTGATCCAAAAAAAAAAAGTTTTTGCAATAAAATGCATTTTTCTTGTGAAAGGAAAACCTTAAAAAAAATTTTCAGCCAGAGTTGTTATTTGGCCAGAGTTTGGCTGGTATATTTGGTGTTTTTTGGGCACATTTCTATTGCTTAGCTCCATACAGTAAGGTGGTCCAAATTTTCCCAAAAGAAATTTTGGCCAAATGTTTTCAAAAAAAAAATCAGCCTTTTTTTTTTTTTTTTTTTTTTTTTTTTTTTTTTTTGACCACACTGTGAGCATTCGAAAAACCTTGACAAGAGCTCTTCACCACTAAACCACTTTCGTCCCTGTAGCGTAACAATTTACCTAGAAATTTCGTAATTTCAATTTTCGCATAAATGATCCACTACCATCTTTCCAACGGTAGCTCTCTTTTCAATTTCACAATAGTCTTCTCATTTACGTAAAAACCCGCAAATCAATTTGTCAGATCAATTTTCGCTAAACATCTGGAGGTGAAGACGGTCTAAGTGGTAAAGGTTAACAAGATAGCAAAACGTTTTAATTGAAAGGTCTGAATGCCAACCAACAACGAGATGGAAAGTCACCCATCAAGATTAACGCAACGAAATCAATTATATCGTTTTTTTCTTCTTCTTCTTCTTCCCAATTGTTAACGAATGCCTCTACGGCACGAGACTTTCATCCGGATAAACGTCATTAACATGACATCGGGTAAATATATCAAAACCCGTGTTCACACTTGGATGGCCCCGATGGTGCTTTCATCGGCTAGTGCGAGGAGAGAAAGCTTCCCCATTTTGTGTTTTTGGCCTTGCACCAATGATACAAACAGGAAACATGATAGGCGTATTCCTATGTCATTGAACGTGGCGATTTCATTTCATTTTTTTTTACAAAATACTATTAAAAACTCATTATCCTCCCTTGATTACGTTTAAACTTGTCCTTTTAATCGATCTATTTCAACACTCTCTGGGATTACGACACCTCCTTCTGAAGAGATCCGAATTCACATCATCGGTCGGTAACGTCTTTCTTTTTACTTTCTACATTTTTTCGAATGACGTGAACGCATCTTATCACACACTCTCATTATTTTCTAATTAATCCAAATAATGAAAAATACAAAAAAAGACTGTTCGCACGGTTATTCATATTGTTTCCATTTCTTTTTATCTCACGCAGTTTTCACTGATAATTTCAAGGATGACTTTTCACTCGGTTCTTTTAATTATAACATCTTTTTTTTCGCACTTTTTTTTTTTTTTTTTTTTTTTTCAGTGAAAACTATTTTGATCGGATCATATTCGTGCGAAATTTATTCATATGTTACCCGAAATGAATTCGAGTTATGATAAGTTGTGGCATACACGCCCATTAGATTGTGTCACGTCATATCAGGTTCGAACGTTGTCAGGTGGTTGAAAACCTAATCAAAAATACCGTTTCGAAATGATGTCATTTCAATTTTTTGATTTGATTTGTTATCACAGAAAGGGGAATTTTACGAATTTTGGTTCCTGATCCGGGTTAAAAGCGTGATGGAGATTTTTGCACGGATTTGTTTTTATTGCGAAAGACGTTTTGGGTTCCTTAAGAATCTTTGAAGTCGTATAAATTGTCAGATGTTTGAAGGTTTTTGCGAAATGCGGTTAATTTGGGTCCAGACCGTTTCAAATGAAAAGTCGTAAAAAACGGCCGTAATTCTTTTTTTTTAAAGGCCTTTCTTTAATTTCTTTTGTGTGGCCGATTTTTGGACAAATGACGTGAATTATAGAAAATCCTGCTTCACAAAAGAAAAAGAGTATTGATGTTGGTAATTGCAACACATCAAATTGTGGCGAGTCTCGGTGGAAAATAATAAAGGTTTAAAGACCGTTTTCTGACTTTCATAGTAACAGTCTCTTCACTTCAACACATTATTACCATTTTCATTATTAGATTCATTTATAGCTTTCTAGCTTACGTGAAACACTGTTATGCTCGTATCGAAAAACCCAACAACATGATACCAGCGCTGCAATTCCGATTCCGATTCCAAAAGGTGCATGGAAAACAATCTCAGATTCCAATTCCGATTCCGACTAGCTTTTACCAACTAACTTTTTGCTCGAAAGTCGCTAAAAATTGAAGTAGAAACAATGGTCAGCTATTAGAACTCATCCTGAGTTGTCCCCTGAATTTCATTCACTTGTGAAATTTCCCCAAAAATGTAAAAAAATTAACGCATCAAGCCAAAATTCTCTTTGTTTTTAATTTTTTTTGTTAAACATCCATTAAGCTCTTCAAACATTTTGTTTTACGGTGATAAACCATATAACATGATTTTCATGTTAGACAGAGCGTAAAAACACCTTGCGCATCTTTTTCCATCCTAACGGTAATAATAAGTTGCGAGAGCGGATGTGTCATAAGAACTCAAGTAATATATTCATCAATTACATTAAAATAAAAAAAAATGGAGCTAATAGTCGCTAAAATCTTTATAATGGATTTAAGCAAGTGGTAAATCGGCTTATCGGTTTTTTTTTTCGAACGTAAACGATGCCGGGTTATAATAATAGCCTTACATCTTGATTCTCTTCGGTAATTAGTAAAGTACAAGATTTTGCTTTTTGTCCTAAAATATAAATATTTATGCTTAAGCACGGTAAAAGTCGCATAACGGATTTCGTCATTTTATTTTATTTTTAAAAAATAAAACAAAAGAGCATGACAACCGCTCCTAAAAAAAAAATATTGCAGGATTTTATCTGGTCATTAAGGAGTTTCGGTAAATCGCGATTCACACTTCATTACAGCATCGTGCTGTTCCGACAACGGTAAATTAATAAAAGGGCGCCAAATGACTACACCGTATTTACGCGTAGGATATTAATCAGCCCGAAAAATGTGATCGGCGTGCCGATCATGTGCTTCATCGACGGGAATACATATCAAAAGTAGTCATTAATTTGTTGAAAGTCCCGAGCTGGTATGAGAGAGTATGCTTTACTCCCCATTTCCGTATTTTTGTACCGATTTCTTTGAATTTAACAGCAAACTACCCACGGTGTTCTAAAAAAATAGTATGAGATACATAAATGAAATCCCCCTTTAATCAGTGTCGTCTGCTTCGGAGATATTAGCTTCATAACGAACCAAAAATGCCTCATTATATCACACCACCTGCAAGATGTTTCACAAATATCATGCCTCTGATGTCATCAGCAACAAAAATATTTTCTTTGTGATGCAAAGCAAGTGTGACAACCTAAGAAGCAATGTTGTTAGTATTGTAAAAAATTCCTTTGCAGGTATGCCAATTATAAAGAAAAGAATCTTTCATTGACCAATATTCGCTCTGGCGAAGCGAGAACGGCAAACGTATTCCACTGCAACCTCGATGTTTGCCGCTCTAGCGAACGTCGAGGTTTGCTTTAGCAATGAAATATACTATGGTTTTCAAGATACTACGCTCGTTGGAGATCTGCAAGGGGCAAGACAAACAGATAAGCTTGTGTTGGATACAGTCACATGAAGGCATCAGAGGGAACGAAATACGATATTCTTGCCAAGAGAGGGACAACTCGTGGGATTCCATCATCCTTTCAAGCATCCACTGGCGATATCTGTGCTTGACATAAAGAGGAATATTGCATAAATGGACCACGCAGTGGAAGACGACATTGAAGGGTCATCCCTATCTGACGATTCGACCTCAATTTAAAATAGGACTATGGTTCAAGAAATTCAAGGCTTCGAAGACCATGGTATCTACCTTATGTGGACTACGGACAGGACATACAAGCACCCCTTCACATCTGGGACGACTAAATCTGGTAGATGATGATCAGTGTGAATGTGGGGCAGGAATCGCCGACCCGGAGTACCTGATCTTACGATGTCCGATTACGGAAACCGGGAGAAACGAGATAATATATATATTGAAGGAAATTTTGAAGAGCGTTCCTAAAACAGTGGAAGACATTCTCATAGGAAATCAACAGGTTTTCCAACATCTGGTGACTTACATACAAATTAATGAGATAAAATTCTAATTCCACGAATGTGTTGACCAAAGAATGCGCTCCAAAAGCCATGAAAAAAATTATAACATTTTTTTTTTTTTTTACTTTGAGGGAAGGTGAGGAGAAAGGGAGAAGGAGGAGAGGTTAATTGGTCGGCTTGATGCCATAGACCATCTACTTGCTTTTTAGAATGAATTCGTTTTTTATGAGTGTCCAATGTCGTTATAAAGAGATCCAATTTTTATGTGTATATCCAATTTTATATATATCCAACTTAGCGTTTTGAGGGATCTACGTATTACAACGAGGTTAAGATGGCTGTAACTGTAGATCCTACAATGCCTGCTAGAGGGCAGGAGTGTCGGCGGTCACCCATCCAGTAGGATTATAACATCATATCAATGTTAAGAGGAATCATCAGTCGTGGCAGGAGACTAATCGTATTTTACTTTTTACGGGGAAACGAAGACAAATCTCGAAACAAAAAATATTAAGGAATTGTCGAAATTTCTTCCTGAAGATTCCTTAATATTTCTTTACTAATTTACTTATTTCTGACTTTCTTAATCGATTCCTTAATACCATAATGGAATCCATCCGCCTAAATTATCGATGTATGGCAAGATATCAAATGATAAGTTGATTCCGAACTTGTCGGAGGTCTGACCAGGTTCCCGAACCCGAGTAACACCCATTTCCTCGATTCTATAACCGATGCCAATTTTGAGAGAGTTATGACAGAAAGTTAATCAAAATATTGAAAGGAGTCGTCGTTGCATTGCTGTCAATTTTTTGTTTTAGTTCCTCATTAAAAACTTCCACGCCTATCATTTAAAAAAACAAATTTTTTAAACAATAGAAAAACGGTGGTCGATTTTTAAGGTTACTAAGTAGGTGATAGCAACGCCTTGTTCCGAGCGCCCCAGACTGACGACCTACACCTGACAGCCCAATTCGTCAATTCATTCTGAAAAAAAAAAAAAAAAAAATTGAATGCATCCGATCAGCTACCAAGACGGGTCGAAGATCAAATATAAACAGTTCAAAAGGTAAAAAAAAAAAATGAGCATATATCTCGTCACGTTTTTTACCGGCAAACGACCGCGACCTTGAGGTCAAACGAAAGCCGACGATCGGAATTGAAAAAGATGGAATAAAAAGCTAATACATGAGAAACGCGAGCTCTTTAAAAACCCCTACCGGAAGCGTAAGTCCGTGGGACTGCAGGGGAACGCACTATTTTTACGAAGTAAACCCTTTTTTTTTTTTTTTGAATAATCAAGGACCAATGACTAATGACTAATGAAATCAGTCGTTCGTGCATTCGGTCGAAAAAAAAAACTCTTGCCTTCAATGACAATGACCTTCACGTTTTAAATCAGAATCACGGTGAGCTACGGCTTGGAATTTCATTCCTTGTTTATGTAACTTTTTTTTGTACGAAATTATTTTCTCTATCCCATCCTTGTTTAGAATTATTACCGGACACTCGGCGCAATCAAATCCATAAGTTTTTTGTTTAAAGAGAAAGCGTGAAGAGTGTCCTTTTACAAGATTGAAGAATCCTTCTTTGTTCAATTTTACGGGGGGGGATTCTTCGTCTCGGTGTAATTTTCGGTCAAAGATCAATGATACATACGATGCTTAATGGTAATTACGGGGTAACTAACATCAATAACTTCCATATTCATATATTGTTTATAAAGGAGAAGAAAAAAAAAAAAAAAAAAAAAAAAAAAAGAATCCCGGTAGTTTGCGATGATGAGCATGTCAGGAACAGTTAAGGTACAAAGTGTAGTCATTTGAGGAAAATGTCAGGAATGATATTGCAATTTTCAAAGCGGTCATATTAACTCTGTTTTAAGAACCTATTATAGAAAGCTGAGATGGGTATTAGAGGAAAGGAAAGCCTTAGGACTGGGTGTTCGAAGGCGCCGGCGATTTTGTTGGAAAGAGGCGCCGTATCCCATTCTGTGACCAATTTGCTCTGTTATTCCATGTGCCGCCGTTCTTGATTGTCACACTAGTCTGTCTACACGATCGACTTGTGTGAAATTGGTAACGTTTCCCAAAGAACCCTGCACAGAATAGTAGGAATTTGGGCACCGGATAAAACTCAGTTTGTTTTTGTTTATTTTTAAATGTAAACTTAATCCGGTGCCCAAATTCGTATTATTCTGTGCGGGATTCTTTTCAACTCTACTACTATTCTGCATTGCGAAATTCGTTTGTTTGTGATTAATAACCCCATCTCCCATCACGGTTTGAGAATGAGACATAACGCAAATTTTCTCGTGCGTAGTTTTCATGACGTTTCCTTCCGTTTACGTTATCGTATTGAGAAGGATGATGTTCCCGTTTTCCTCCTTTAGATCTTATCTTTTCAGGCAGAGCTGCAGGAGTATCGTTGTCCTGTGACGGAGTTAAATTACCTTGAACAGGAGACAATTGCTTCGGCGAGCTTTTTAAAGATTATGACAGCACGGCCCAGATAGCAAAGTCTATCCAGTCCTTCTATTCAGTATCTTCAGAACATCATGAGGATATTTATTGGACGTTCAGTGGATTTACCTATGTTCGCACTGATCCAAAACTCGTCCTTTGTACGTCCTATGGATATCCCATCGATCTGGATAACCTGAGGATATCTGATGGCCAATCCACTGGATGTCCATCCACAGGGTATCCAATGGATTGAAATGAATATAATATAGTATAACATTGATAACTCTGTTCTTTTGCAATAAAGCTTTATCAGGGGGTGAAACACCACACATTACATACACTGACTTTATATACACATACATGTTACATTTAGATTTGTCAACCGATAAAATTTCGCTTGTATAAGCACATTAATGTCTAGCTTATGTGAAACTTATTACTACTTTATACCCGCATCGTTTACCCAGCCCCTGCATGCGAATATACTAGTAAGTTCCAATTTACTCCCCTAGATAGAGCGATTAAAATTGCTATCTGGGGGGTCACTTGAACTACGGCGAGGGGATTCTAAATCCTCTAAAATGCCAAGGGAAAGAAAGAGTTTTCGGAAGAAAATAGAGTCGTGTATGGCCCTAGTGATTCTTGATGATCCACGACGTGTTTTGCCCTTCATTTTTCGCAACCTCTCCATCTCCTTTCAAAGTATCGTATTAGCAACCTTGAAGAAACGGTGACGGATTAGTCCGGTGGATAATCCAAACCTTGAAATGTTTATTAAATACATGATTAACTTTCTATTGATATTGATTCTTGTCGTTGAACAAGTCCGCAATTGATAAAATACAACTTGTCTTGCTACTTTTAACCGCGATGGTTATTGTTGGTTTTTAAAGCCCTGGGGCCGGGTCAACATCTCATAACCGCTCGGTTCATTAATACTTTTTAACTCCAGAATTTTTATTAAGAAGTTAGGGTCATTAACATTCCTTGTTTTTATATAGCATTTAACTGCAACACGAACCATAATCAGGTGTGTTTTTTTCATTCTCTCCGAGTGCTAAGGTCCTTTGGAAATATCGAAGCTTTTTTTTTTCCACTCAAATGTTTTCTTTGTTAATTATTTTTTGTAATGAAAATAGTCGAAAAGACTATGATTTTGAGATCCGGAATATAAACCCGCAATTAACAAAACAAAATGGTTTTGCCAGAATAAACGAATAATGAATTAGGAAGGAGGTAATTGTCTATGAAATTGAAACTGATTGAAGGAGAGGCAAAATTCTTGGAAAAAAGAGTCGAAAATGATATGATGGAAGAAAATAAAAGGTGTTTCTTACTTTAAATTCTCATGGCAATTTTTTTTGAATGTACCCACCTCTCTGGGTTGCCAATCTTTTTAGATGTTTTGGAAAAGCACTAAGCGCTACTAAACTCAGTAAATCATCGAAACCGACCTTCGAACTGCAATGGAACCAGACCGAACCTAAGTGAGACTGGAACCGGACCCAGAACCCGAATTTTATGAGCGTGGAAAATAATGAAGCTAATTTCCCCCAAATGAACCCTAGGGTTCATAGGGTTCATAGGGTTCATATCAGGGTGTCTTTTATTTTTTGATTTTTGGAATTTAGGAAAAATGGTCGGGAACGTCCTATTTATACAGCGAATTTTCGTCCCTGGAAAACTAGTGCTGAACTGATATCCTAGTTTTCGAACGGTGGTTGGTTGCATTTTGACGTTTGACATTCGCAATTCGATCTTCCACAGTCGCAGAAAACAGGAAAAAACATTTCTTGCACCTCAAGCATTCCCGTGCCATCGATCAATTTTCATTTACTTATTTTGCTTGAATGAAATGTTACCCTAAATATTCAAGGCCGTTTTCATGCCATATCCTCCTTCGTGCAAACTCGACATTTCCCAAACTCGCTATTACTTTTTTCGGATTGTATGGCACCCATAACCACCCGTAATTATCATTTTATACATTCACTGTACATAGTCATCTTTTTTACGTACGTTTAAATAACGAGTCATGCACATTAAACAATAATATAGCATTTTAAATAATAATAAACAACAACAAGATGAGCTTGTATAGAATTATTAAAGGATGCATTAAATTAAAAAAAAAAAAAAAAAGGTCGTCGAAAAGAATCATTGTCAAGGTTAGGTTATGGAAAGCATGTTAAGTTAATAGGTTTTTTTTTAACACCCAAAAACGGATGCTTCCATTCAATCGGAAACTATTATACAATTTGCGATACCAGAAATCGAAGCGATTTGACACGCGATGTTTTAGCGTGAAAGTGACAGACACTGATTTTCCGCGTTCACGCAAAAAAAAAAAAAAAAAAAAAATAGACGTAATTTTGGCGTTGCGGCTTGGTTGCTTAGCCATATTGATCTACTTTTTTTTTTCGAGATACGGTAGTTGCAGGGAGGTACCTACGTGCCTGAAAGGTACGTGCGAATTAAACCGCATTTGGACCTGCAACAGACAATTACATGTTCGGGGCTTTATTGTTAATTGTGCTGCAAATTGGACTGGTTATTTGTCAACAACAAAGGCGCGCAACTACCGAAGATGACATATTGTGGGATCATTATAAATTTTTTTTTTTTCCATATGTGGAACGCGATCGTGACTTCCTCTTGAACAATGTAAAGTAGTTCGTTTTTAAATTTCGAACTTTCCTAATTTTTTGTTTGTTTGGTTGACGATTTTTTTAGAAAATGTTTAGACGATTCACGATTTTTTTTTTTTTAATTGAGAAAAGCGTGGACGAAATTATTAAACGAATCGAAAGAAAGCACCGAGAAAGAAACCGCAATTCCTATGTTTCGGTGGTTTCGGCGAATTATGAAATTGCGAGAAATGCGATTCCGGTTTTCGTGGAGATTAAGAAGGAAGAGATACGGTGCGATTCGCTTCTTATATTTTTTGCCGATTTGTAGGAGTTTCAGGTATATTGGGCAATTAATTCTGTCCATATTCGGTAGTAATCACGCTGGAATAATTATAAACACGCAAAAAAAATTTAAAGCGATCTTTTTTTTTTATCAAGGCACGTTTTTGCGAATTCGCGAAACTTGAATTAGCGTTTAAACGGAATGAGAATATGGGAAGGACGAAGGGTAAAAAAAAACTGAGGCTGTAGAAGGTCGAAATGGGAATATAAAAAAATATTCAGGACAAGGAACGAAAGTAAAGGAGGCGAAGGGCACCGGATTTGAATCCTGATGCGATGAAAAGCCGGAATTTCACAGAGAAATGTCGTGGAGGTTATCGGAATTGAGAGTGACGAAGAGATGCTTTGGTTGGATGAAGTTCCTCATTCTTCTTTATTAGAATTTCCAGGTGGGATCCAGCGGAACCAAAATCCCACGGTATACTTCTTCTTTTTTGATCCTGCGGGATTGCGAGATTGCTTACAAAAAGGGACCTAAGCTATGGAATCCGGCTTGGGAACGGTTGCTCGATTCCGTTCGATTCCGATTCCGAATAAAAATTAATCGGAATTGCAGCCCTGATTAAATACCCCCGGAACTGTCATTTTCAAAATTTTCACTCAAGAAATAAATTCCCCAGAATATATTGGAATCAGCTTGGAGGATTTCGATCATTTCCGCCGGCAAAATCAATCCCCAGGAATCAATAAAACCAGTCCCCGCATTTTCCGGGATTTTCCCTCGGAACTTTTTCAATTCCAATCCACTCCTTAGGACATTAGGTAATTAATTACTTATTTATTTCCTGCCTGGATTTTTATCTTTCGTATACAAAGACATTTTCCTCCCTTACTTAAGGCAACTTTTTTTTTTTTTTTGTAAACCTTACTCAATTTTTTTTTTCATCAATTACATCCTGCCTTGCCGAAGGCTGTATCAAT
Source organism: Liposcelis bostrychophila (assembly GCA_037577465.1). Taxonomy (NCBI): domain Eukaryota; kingdom Metazoa; phylum Arthropoda; class Insecta; order Psocodea; family Liposcelididae; genus Liposcelis; species Liposcelis bostrychophila. The sequence goes on along the minus strand of CM075209.1, from coordinate 24,118,006 downwards.
TCCCGATATAGAATTTTCGGATTTTTATCTTAAATCCAAATCGGGCGTGGTCGCACCAGATATCGCAAGATTTTATTATGCGTCCTTGTGGAAATCATATAGATAATATTTCATTACTTGTCGATCAAAAAACTTTATAACCTACGGATTTATTTATATAAAATAACAGCTGTCGGCGGAAGACCACCGACTTGGAAGAAAGCGCAAATATTTCAATTCCTCTCCTTCAATTAATTATCCGCAAAAGTCGATTGGTTTCCCCCTTCCTTTTAATTATAATTATAATTAGCAATTATTTAATTGCGTTAAACGGTTATTTAAATTAAGCCGCTACTCACTTTTTAAACCTTTTTTTGTCTTTTTTTTGCTACTTTCCCTTTTTAACTACCGAAATTCCTTATGAGGTAGTAAAAAACCCGAGCCGATTTTTAATTGTCGAAGAAATTTTGCTCCAGGTGCACAAAGTCCTTGAACTCTATAATCAGAGAAAATCAAGTTCTTTTAACGTAGTTAATGTCACCGGCTCGTAATAAATGATGTTTTTTGCATCATTCGTCTCTTTTTTTATTCTTCTCGAGGCATACATATCCTGTTTATTTCCTTTTTTGATTTATCGGATGGAGTTTGAAGTGTAATGGACCTTTTTTTCTTTGTGAGAGAAAGCAGAGTTTTTGTTTCGAGAATTTCGGTTTTATCGTCTCAAGGTTGAGGTCTTGTCTTTTTTTTTTGGTTTCGTTTCGGAGATTTTCGTTGTAGCAGCCTCCCCTTCCGGCCTGACAGCTTCCGTCTCCTCACAGTCTCATCCTCATTTTCTTGCCTTTCTCGACCTCTCAACCCTAATTTACTACTTCTGACATCCAGGCTTTCCTGACTAATTTCGACAGACCTATCTGCGATCTCAGCTGCCACGTCCTCACCTGCACTTTACTTTTTCCCTTGACTCCACTACTCAAAACGCGTTAATAAATCAGTTCAACAAGGGACTCTATTCCCTTCTGAACGAGGAATGGCCAAGTAGGGCGGCGTTTTATCTTGCAGTAATCGAATTCCATCGCCGGTGTTTGTACCAACTGGACAAAGATGATCCATACGTAGTTAATCCTAGAACCACTTTTTCCCATCCCAAAACATCCTGTCTCATCGCCCTAGGAACCGCAGAACTAGCCACCACTCTTTCTGCCAAGATTAGCAATGTGGTCGGATTCCTAAGGAAAGATACCGCTATTCCGTCATCCTCTACGTGGCGACGGCCGAAAGCGGCATGAAAGGGCTAAGTCAAAAGCAGCAACACGCCAACGCAATGAAGCCGCTTGCCACATAAATTCCTTCTAATTATCTTTAACCGGTTGGTTACTTTGAGTTTTATCCTGATTTGGACTCAATCCCGATTATAGGGTTTTTTCTTTCCCAATTTCGAATATAGACCTTTAACTGCGCTCTATAAATACTTCGCCACCGAATGCGTAGCGGTGTGCCACTTTCCTGATTCCCGACCACTGTTTCTTTAATTCGTAAAAGTTCGGTTTTCTTCGTTTCCTTTCGGACAACTTCGAGATACATCGTAAGATTTCGGCTGTCTTCGGTTCCCTTTCGGGTAAAGTCGCAATATTTCGTAAAAGTTCGGTTTTCTTCGTTTCTTTTCGGACATCTTCGAGTTGCATCGTAAGGTTTCGGCTATTTTCGGTTCGCTTTCGGGTAATGTCGCAATATTTCGTTAAGTTTCGGACTCATTTCTCCTCGTCTTCGTGCAATTTTGACCTTCTTTGGTTTTTTTCCCCGTCTATATTCCTTAATTTCGCTTTTATCCTTGTTTTTACTTCTAATAGTCTTACCCAATCCGACGCTTAAAAAAAAAAACATCTAAATTATAATCCTTGATGGCAAATGGTTCACGCTTTTCGAATCTCGCATTCTTCACAAAAAAAAAGAAGAAAAAAATGGTTTAAACGCAAAATCGTGATTAGGTTTACATCAGCCCCATTAAACATTCATAACAGGTATGAAATTCCGTTTTATATAAAACAAGCTAACGATCTTATCGTGTAAACATCTCGCATTTAAGTCTCGAACAACAAAGACAATAAAAATTTTTACAAGAGGGTTAAGGGGAGATGGAATCACAGTATCACTCATAAATTATTACAATTCACATATTATTTGTAATAATCCAAGATGTTGTAACCAGAACTTAATCACGATTATTAGTCCCCCCCGTATTACGTGAAAAAATGTTTGCTTTGTATCCGACTTGTCCTTTTTTTTTTTCTTTCAAAATTTCACAAGCCGAAGAGAGGTGAAAGTAAAAAAAAAAATGACCAATTAAATGAAATAAAATAAAATAAAATTATTATGAATCGATATGTGGTGGCAGACACCTTAAAAGAGATGATTTAGGCCGGTCATTATCTTGACGTCGGGTAGAATTTCCGTTTTCTTTCGTAATGATACCTTATACCTGAAGGATCGTGTGTCAGAATATTATTTTTTAATTTGATCACAATTAGTCTAGGCTTCGATTTCCTATAGGGAAATGTCCGAGACGGTGTTTAAAAGAAAAAAAAAATTTTTTTTTTCTTTCCAGGATGAAAAAATGAGAAAATGGAGTCGACTCCTCAGTGCGAAAATTTCGTGGGGAACGCATGGAAGAAGGATTTGTGCCTGAATTGCTTTAAAAGCAAAGAGGAGCATCAGCTTAAAAATGGGGACGTTTTTAAGATTCCGACAAAGATACCGGACCCGCCTAAAGAGGTAATAAAAAAAATTGAATGAAAAAAAAAAAAGCTCAAAGAAGCTGAAATTAATTTTCTATTACTCATGGTGTAAAAAGATCCTTTTTAAGAATTATTTAGGGACTTAAAGGTTAAACTTTTTGGGACATAGAAAAAGTATTAAATAGTCTACTTTTTAGCAGTTTTAAAAAGTAAAGTAGAAGGAGTATTAAAAAGTTTACTTTTTAAAACTGCTAAAAAGTAGACTTTTTAAATGCTCTTTCTATGTTGGTCGGTCTTTAAAACAGTGTTGCCGATAAACCGAAAAATTTTAAAATATCGATATATCGACACAGAAAAGTATCGATATATCGACTGAAAAGTATCGATATATCGATTAAAAAGTATTGACATACCGATTGAAAAGTATTGACATACCGAATGAAAAGGATCGATATATCGATTGAAAAGTATCGATATATCGATTGAAAAGTATTGATATATCAGACTCGTTCGGAAATCTGGTCGGAGATCTCGGACTTCTTGGAGATGATAATCTAATGTCGATATCTCGATATAAATCGAAAAGGAATGTAATTTTTATGATTGTTGCAAGGGCTGCAAATATAGTTTGTGTAATGTAAAGTTATGTTGGCAGCCCTGGCAACAATCATAAAAATTACATTCCTTTTCGATTTATATCGAGATATCGACATTCGATTATCATCTCCGAGAAGTCCGAGATCTCCGACAAGATTTCCGAACGCACCTATCGACTAAAAAGTATCGATATATCGATTGAAAAGTATTGACATAACATATCGATTGAAAAGCATCGATATATCGACTGAAAAGTATCGATATATCGATTGAAAAGTATCGATATATCGATAATTTCGAAAAAAATTTAAATATCGATATATCGATACATCGATACTGAAAAGTATCGATATATCGATTGAAAAGTATCGATATATCGATTGAAAAGTATTGACATATCGAATGAAAAGTATCGATATATCGATTGAAAAGTATCGATATATCGATTGAAAAGTATTGACATATCGAATGAAAAGTATCGATATATCCATTGAAAAGTATCGATATATCGGATGAAAAGTATCGATACATCGATTGAAAAGTATCGTCCTAAGTCCTACGTCCCTAGTTTCGTCTCTAAGTAAAGTCATTCCTTCTTCTCTAAGCCGGGTTCTGTGGTATTTTTTATTCCTTTATTAATTCTTCTTTTTTTTTTTTTTTTTTCCAGGGAATACTAAAAGGCTCAAAATCCTACGCTCAAAATTCCAAAGGGAACAAAGTCATTTTCCCCAACAACGAATGCGAGGTGATCGGGTTCGGAGGGGATGACCTGTACTCTGACGAAGATGATTACCCCGACGCCCCGAACAACGGAACAACGGACGAAGACGAGGACTGGGACAACGAAGAGGACAAAGCCTTTCAAAAGCTAACGAAATCCAACACCGATTACAATTCGATCCCGGAGAACCTCCAGGAGCCGAAAAACGGGGAAGTGAAAAAGCCGATCGAACCGCTCAAATTAGGGAAACAAGTTTTCGACGATAAAGGGAACAAAAAGACTTTATTAGTGACCGTGACCCCCTTCGGCGGTCAAAACTCCGTCAAAAATAAAATAAACGTAAATAGCTTTAAGGTTAACGTGCCTGATGTCGATAATAATAATAGTATTAGTAAGGAATCGAAAACGGATGAGGACGGAGGAACGCCTCAGGCCCCCCTCGTCATCGAAAACAAGAATAATTCGGAGGAGGTGAGCCCGTCGTCTGATGAAAAGACTGAAAACGTACAAAAACCGGAGACTGAGACGGAAGAATACTCAAAGCCGATTGCGGAAATTGCTCAAGTCAATATCGAAGACGCTTCCACGAAAAACGGGATCAAAAGGAGTCAGCCCCTCGATAAAAATTGCAAAATCCGACTCAACAAAGAAAAGGAAAACAACAATTCCGAGGAGGAAAATTCGAAGAAAATCATAACGACCTCGGAAAGAGTTACGAATTTAATAGACAAAGCGAAAAAGAGAGTAAATCAACTTCCGGTCATTTCGGATTCTCAAAATTTTAAATTTAAAACGAAGGATTTCGCGAAAAAATCCGCCCCAGTCGTTTTGGACATTTACAAATTGAAGGAAACGGAAAACGAGAAAATGAAAAACGAGGAAAACACGATGAAATCGATTTTGTTGTCCCCGGAAATGCGGAACAAATTCCTGTCGTCCGAGCTGAAAATCAATTCGTCCATGTTGGAAGTCGAGAAGAAAATCGAGCCGAAAAAACTGGTGCCGAACGTGTCGTCCCTTTACCGTCACTACAACAAAAGCCCGAAGGAGGAAAAACCGGAAAAGCCAGAAAATGAAACGATAACGACGTCGATATCGATCGTTCCGAACATAATTTGCAAATTCAACAACGAGTCGAAAAAACCTCAAGGGATCGAAACGTTCGTCCCGAACACGATAATCCTGACTGATAATTTATCGGAGGTGACGGAAAACGATTGCTCAACCAAACCGGAAACGGATGAGAACTTCAAAAAGACTTCCTTTGATAGTTACGAAAATTTTGAAAATATGATAAAGGGGGAGGAAATCACGTTGTTCAGCGCGCAAAAGTCCGAAAACCAAAATGAAGATTCCACGGATTCGAAAAAAGTGGAACAGGATGAGAAATTACCGGAAAGGGAATCCGCCGGCGAACCAGATGGGAAAGCGGATTCGGATGATTTGTCGGAGCCGCCGGCGTTGCCGACGAAACCTCCGCCGACGATGGATCCCAGGGCTTCGTTTTTGCATGATTTGACGAGCGGAGGAGAGAGCGTTAAAGTCTACGGGGAAAAGCCAAAGGTTCCGGCCAAACCGATTATCATTCAGTCGAAAAAGATTAATTTCCAGTCACCTGTTTATTCGGTAAGTTGAAAGCGAATGCAGGCAGAGGCGATTAAAGCCCTGAGCTTCAAAACAACAAAATTTTAGGCGTTTTTTGAAATTTTGTTGTAAATGGGAATGCCGATTTCAAATATGAAGTCAGAATTTCGATTGGATTAAAATCCAAGATGGCGGAGCTGTTTCAAATAATAATTCTATTTTCGGCGCCATATTGGATTTTTCGAGCGGAATTATATCATTCTGACGTCAGATTTGAAATCAGTGACGTCGAAAACGTATAGAAAGTTGTTTTCGCGATCAAAAATACTTTTTGTGCGACATTTTGTATTGCATGCATGTGTTGCGGGTTGCAATACTGAAGATTAGTAGGCGTCTGATATGGGTTTTAATGCTCAGTGTAGGCCCCTGATGTGTTTTAGGTTAACCTTAAGTGCGAAATTATGAAGGAAAAAAAATTGGGAAATTTTGGTTTTTAACCAATTAGAATTAGACACTACCTCTCCCAATTAGAAATTATACGTTTACATCAGCATTTCCCAGATCTTTTAGCCCCTTAGGTAACATTCGAACGACCTCAAACACTTAAAATCATGAAAAACTAAGGAACTGGGACATTCGCAAAGAATTCTGATTATCGTCTTCTCTGAAATTGATGGTTCAAACAGGAACTTGCCGATTTTTTTTTTTTTTTTAAATCGCGTCTTTTAGATTGCCGACCTCGTGAGAAAGGTGGAAGAAAACGTCATCACCTTTTCCTCAAAAATATAGAGTTATCACGAAAAAAGTATTTCATCACGTTTGTTACATCCAGTATGTATGTAGGTTTCCTTTGAAAAAAAAAAAAAAAAAAAAAAAAAAAACGTGAAATTAATATGCGGATGCGTGAAAAGATTTCGATCTGCAGCTCGATCGCGTTTTTTCTTGCGGATTTCCGTAGCCAATAAAAAAAAATGGTTTTTAATTTCTTAAGATTAAATTTAATTAGCAAAAAAAATCAAACGAGATTTAACTCCTGTAGTAATTTTAATTGATCTTGATGCAATCATTTTACGAGTCTACATTAAAAAAGATGAAAGTTCTAAATGTGCGGGTATGCAAATTTATTTTTTAAAAAAATGATTAACGATCTTTTCACTTTTTACGGAGGTATAATTTTTAGCAAGGTTGTCGATAATTTTTTTGTTTCAAAATTGATCCACAAGAGCGAACAAAGTGCCCTTGCTTTAAATATGTCTCTAATTAACACCTCCCGAGTTGCCGATCGGCGTGACTTTAATTGTTCTTTTTGTTGTTTTTTAGCATCGGCCGAAGTCACCGTCGATGGAGAAGTTTTTAGACATAACGTCTTCTCCGCAAGTCGTGATCAAATCTCATCCTCCGCTCCAGGAATCTCCCAGCACGGAATCCGTCAAAAGTCAGAAACGTCCGGCGCCGAAACCCCCTTCCCCGAAGGAGGAGCCGGAAACGAGATCTTCGAGAACGTTGGAGGAGCCGAAATCGGAGGAACCGACTTTGAAAATTCAGGAGGTTGTGACCGAGAAAAAGGAACGGATAAGGAGGATTTCGAGAAGCACCGAGAATTTGTTGGAGTTTATGGAGGATCATCATCAAGAGAAAAAGGATGAGGCCGGGGAGGGTGAGGTCGTTGCGCCGGAACCGGTTCCGAGGAGGAGTTTGTCTTTGTCTCAGGATAGTTTGTTATCTTCGGGAATAGGGTGAGTTTTTGGTTTTTGGTTTTGGGGGGATTATGGTAAAGATACTTTTAGCCCCTCGCTCAAGCCCGGACTTGGTGTTCTGCCAGACCTGGTCCCCCGTTTACAATTATTTTTTAAATCATTTTTTTATTTATTTACTTTTTTTTCAGGGAGGTGCAAGCCAAGAAAAAATCAACGCGAGGCCGATTTTCCCTCCGGAAACTTCTTCATTTAGGAAAACACAAGGACAGTAAGGATTTGACGAATCGCTCTAGGAATACTCTCCCCCCTGCCCCAAAACCGAAACCGGAAATAATTCATCCTAACGATTTGAACGGCGCCAGAGTGGAAGTCGTACCACCTTTGCGTACGTCCAAAAGTCGTCGAACTTCTAGTTCAGCAAGTTCCAGCTCAGGAGAACAAAGAGTACGTTTTTTTTTTCTTCAAAAAAAAAAAAAAAGATTTGAGTTACTATAATAAAAAAAACAGTAATCTTTTAATCTAGACGATTAGTCATAGTCGTATGTCGATCAACTCGGTGCTAAAGTCCGATGTAACTTTAAACCCCGAGGGGATTAATACAAAAAAAAAAAAAAAAAAAAAATCAATTGAGTTTAGTTTTTTTTTAATTTTATAATTTCTTTTTCTTTTCCAGGAGTCAGATATCCTTTCAGATTCTTCAACTTCACACTCAGTGAGCAGTTCTGGGAACGATTCACATACCACAATCGGTGAGTTTTGATCGTTTTTAATTACACGACTTGAGGAATTTTTATTATTATTATTTCCCAAAGAAATGCAAATCATGAGATTGACCTTGACGGAATTTTAATTTTTTTTCTTTTTTCATTACAGAAAAGTCGAAGAAACCTCCTCCACCGCCTAGGTCTCAGTCTCTTGATACGTGGAGTAATAAGCCGGCCCGTCCACCGCCTCCTAAATCCGTCGATGTTTTACGGCAAGCGAACGTTTCGTCTTGGTCTCCGGCGCCGGAGTCAAAACAGGATAATCTTTACGTGAACTTGGGTCGGTTTTTGGTTTCGGAGCGGAATCGATTAAATCGTTTCCGGCTTTTGTTGCCGAAGAAATTTATTTGTTTTTTTTTTTTTTTTTTTTCTTAAATTGTAGAATTAATGGTCATTTTTTTTTCTTTTGTAGGAGAAGCCAGAAGTGGTTTGGCACCGAACAAACCCGTGAGAACTGGAAGTTTAAGGGAAGCCAACATGGAGAATGGGAAAAGACTCGTCCCTGTTTCGTCTCAACCTGAGGATAGTGGATACGAGTCCTTTGACGTCTCCCTCAGCACGATACAGTCAATAGGATCCACTTTGGTACTTTTTATTTATAAAATTTTTAAATTAAGAAATTTTTGACCCAAAATTATTTCGCCAGGTTTTTCTGATTGCCCCTACCGGTAGTCGTTAACGATTTCTTGAAGTATGTTGGGAAGCAGCATCCCTGCCGGAATAATTTTGCATCATGGGCTTTTAAATCGCTGACCCACACTTATTTTATATTATCTCATTTTTCATCTTGCGAATTTTTTTTTTTTTTTTTTTATGATTCAGACTTGTTTTGGGTTAGAGAAATTTTCAGAAAGAATAAGTTTAGAAGTCTTTTTTATCCGGACTACTCAGTAGGTCGGGTCAAATATTTGAAAGTCCCTGAAGCTGGAATTGCTACCTCATAGGCCCGAGCTTTTCAAATTTTTTAAAATGACATCATGAGGCAGCGCTGTGACCTTGAAGTTTTTGAAATGTAACTGAAAAAGTTCTAATTTATAAAATTCTTTAGAGACATTCACTGCATTTTAATATAATTTTAAAAATAGTGAATAATTTTTTTTTCTTTTGCAGCAAAACGACGACAACGTTTACGAATGCGTCCAAGTCTCTCAGCAACGTTCCAGTTCCCCGGAATGCGATTCCGTCATACCGGATTCTCCAAACCCGAGCTACACCAAAATGAAACGTTGCGTCAACGCGAGGAATCACAACCACAGGAGATCGGACGGAAGCGTGGATTTGACTCAAGATTATTTTAAGATGAAATTTATGAGATCCGTTAGTTTGCCGTATTGCGCCAGCGAAACGGAGTCAGAAATATATTCCCCATATAGCTTCTACGGAGGAAGCGAATTGGTAGGCATTTTAAGGATCTTACGCATCAGTTTTGGCCAAATTCGAAAAAAATTGAGAAGCCAATCCTAATCCACTGTCGGGAAAGAATTGCCAAACTTTTTCGCTAGGAGTGCTGATAGTACTTAGGCATGAACGTTGTAACCGATACAGTTCTTTCAAAATCATTAGTTCACCGATTAAGAGAAAGATGGCGTTAGTGTATTCCCCATAGTTTCTTATTGGAAATACTACCGCCATCTTTAGAGAAGTTAATGAACTATTAATCCTTATTTAGAGTTCTTTTTGATAGGTCCGTACAAAAGCAGGCAGCGTCCCTGCCAAGAAATATTTTCACTAAAAATTTAATTAAAAAACAAAAGAAGAAATTATGATTGGCTGGCTCGCAGCATTTTTGGACCTTAAAACTGAAAAAATGATGACCTTAATTTTAATTTTTGTGAATTCGATTTCAGGGAGAAGATGATTACGAATGGTCGCCCACGTCGGGTCGCATGCTCCGTTCCAGCCGTTTAAAACTGAAAAAGGGCCGATCCATAGTCCACAAAAATTTGGAAGATAATTACGGAGCCGTCATCGTGGCCAATCACGAAGCTTTAGCTCAAGTCGTCGAACAAATGAGGCAAGGGCCTTTGGCCCCACCGGCTCTGAGAGCCTTATCAACCGCTGCAAATCTTCGCTGGAGCGATTTCACCATTTCGAAAGAAACGGCCGGGGTGACGATAGAAAAACGAGTCTTTTACGCCGCTCACTGGGGGATTCACCCGTGCACCCTCACCCTCATGGCGGAACAAGGATTAAATTCTAGTTTGCTCAATGCCAAAGGACCTTTTAACCTGAATCCATTAACAGAGCTCAATGATTTAGTTCCTGCATCGTATTTGCCGATGGTGAAAAAGGACGATTCGGAATTGATTCAAGGTATATTTTGGAAATATTCGGAAATTTTGAGAAAGTTCTTTTTTTTTTCGGTAGAATTTTTTAAATTTATTAAAAAATTAATTTTTGGCGGAATTTAGATTTATAGAACTTGAAAATTTTGTATGGGGAAAATTCGTAAATATACGGTATATTTATTAGTAAATATAACTCAGCCAAAACTTGAAATTTGAAAAATCTAAAATGGCTGCTAACTTTTGTGTTAGAAAAAAAAAAATTATTTTGTGAAAACTTGTAAAAAATTTTCTAATTTTCCGGTTTTTTTTTTCAGCTTCTATATCCGTCCTCACAAGACTACAAATCGAAACAATCGAAACGTACGGAAGGGCGATGAGCAACGGATCTTTAACCGATGAAACCAAAAAAGAAATCAATTTCGTACTCCTTCAGATAATCAACGCTTTAAAAAGTCTTCAAGCTCAAGGGATCGAAGAGGCCCCTGTCAATTTAAACAATTTAATCGTTTGCCGGGAGGAAAGGGATCCTCACCCGAGAATTTGCATCACTCATTCCTTCGAAAGGTCCGACGACAGTTCCACCGGTTCCCTATGCCAATGCGTCATGAACGCCTTGACCGACGTTTTGCCCTCGACGGACCTAACCAATTTAATTTCCGACGTTTTACGGACGGAGAAAGCCGTTTCCTTATCCCAAGCGAAAGCTATTTTAGAATTTACGCTTTGGGGCCCTGCGGACATCGCTTTCGGGAATTCCATAAAAGAGAGGGAAACCGCATTGCAGAGATGGCTGGATTTGGAAAGGGCGACCGTTCTTCAGGGTCTCGTCCGGACGAGAGCGGAATTAACGGTTTTTGAAGAATGGCACTTATTGTTTTTAGTTAGAACTAACGCGAAAATGATGGCGGAGGCCTCGCTGTTACTCGAATCCGGTTCGACCGGTACCGTTGGCTCAAGTTAGGTTTAAAAATATTTATTCGAAAATTAACGTGCAATTTTTCTGAAAGAAAAAATATTTTAATGATGGTGACCAATTCAATCGAATCAGTGCATTTATACATCATATCCATTTTATTTGGATTCAGTATTTTGATATTTTTTTATAAAAAAAAGCGATAATTTTTTATGTTAAATGATGGATAATTAATCATATTTAAATTTTTTTTATATATCTTTGAAATATTTTAATAAAATTGACAAAAAAAATACGTAAAAATATTTTGATAAATTTTTTTTCATAACATCCGTTTGAATTGTTCCGGAATTCATCCAAATTTTTTAATTGAAAATGAATTGAAAGCCCTGCAAAAGTAATTCTTTTACAAAAATATTGCAGAGGATTTATGTTTATTATATATGTTTATTTTGCTTTTAAGAAAATTAGATCCGCTGTGGACTAAGCAGAAGTTAGACATACCTTTAGAAATTTGAGGCGAAATAACCGGAAATAACGGCAAAGCAACAAGTCGAAGGCATATTCATGCCGAAAAGTTGGCAACTCTGAACGGCCATATTTCTTGTACTCGTGTTCGTTGTTCGTTCAGTTGTAAAATTACATCTTTTAATCGTCGATTAAGTAGATTAATTAAGATATAGCTTTTAATTGCACTTCCATAATGATTAACATCCATTGAAGCAGTGTGTGATCCAAGGTGGCGAGTTCCAGGTTCAAGACTTAAGTTCGAACAGGAATGTGAAAGATCGAGATGAAAGTGTGGATTCATTGCAAGCGAATTATGAAGTATTTCTATGGAGGATCGCATTCGTTAATACTTGCAAGGAGCACAGGTACATAAATTGAACAGAATTCTTAGATTTATTTTCCGACGGCTCAAAATAAAGCTGTTTATTGATTTTGGGTCGGATGTAGTATTTTTTAAAACTGTAAAAGTAAGGCAACTTTCCTAATTTTCTCTGCTTTTTGTCCAGGCAGACATAGATAAAAGTATAATCGCAGGCTTATCTCATCTTTTGCTTTCCAAGCTTTTGAAACATTTAGAAAAAGACCAGATGGAAGAATTTACATTTTAATTTCAATTACTTGTTATTTCCTTTTCACCAAACTGCGAATTCGAATTTGAATTTGATACTTTTTAAGAGTTTGATCATTTAGTTTGTTTGTTAAAGAAATATAATTTTGACTTCTTATAGATTCCAAACATCTATATTCCTGTAATACAAAAATCATGTGAATTAAGCGTTTTTGCTTTTAATTTTTTGCAGATTTGTTGATTTGCTGCAGCTTCTGTGCTATCATGATCAAAATAAATTGGAAAGGGAAACCTTACCAACAGCAGACTGGGAAATTGCAGATAATAGGTGCAATAATTTGACAGCCTTAATTTTCCAACTGATTGTTTTCAAAGAAGAAATAAAATGAAAATTCATAAGGTAAATTTTTTTACACTCCTAAATGTCTTGCATGAAAATTGTTCATTATATTTTTAGGTGTTTCAAAAAACAAGGCTATTTCTGATTGTAAAGTGATTGTGGAAGTTTGCTCATGTTCTATTATTATTATTATTGTTCTTTTCAGTTTCAACCATATATTAGCACTTTTAAGAAGCTACGATGAAGTGTTTGCTCATGCATTAGAGTTTTCCGAAATGAAATCATTTTAAACTTGAAGATTTTGAGTTCATCATGTATGTCATCATACACGTCACGTTTGCATGTAAGTAAAAAGACTATTATTTATGGACATTATTGTATAGTATAGAGGATATTTATTCGAGCTGAAAATTATTTTGCTAAAAACTATAGAAACGTGAGCAGAAAAAAAAGGTATCAAAAACTAGAAAACTTTTCCAGGAACAAGCAAGTCTGATTTTAATTTTGATTTGGTTTTTTTTTGCTGTAACACAAAACCAGTGATTGGGAACAACGGCAAAGTTCCTGTTTCGTCTAGTTTCGGTTTTTAATTTTTCGCATCATTAATGGTTTCTGTTCCGCTTCGGTTTCACCTTTCTACCAGTTACTGGTTTTGTTCCGTTTCCGTTACATATGATTTTCGAATTTTCCTACAAAAAATGTTCCACTTTTAGGGGAGAAAAAAATTGTTGTTTTTTTTTTTTGCGTTTCTCCTTCGTTCTTCCTTTTTAAATTTTGCTACTTCGTTTCTTCAAGATTATGTTTTTTTTTTAATCCGTTACTGGTACGAGTTCCTACCTTAATAGAAATTACGAAAGTGTTTCTGGGGTTGTTTCTTTTAACAAAAGTTACCAGAACGTCTTCTATCCGTTCCTGAATGTTAATTTAATCCCGTTTCTTGGTTTTAATTTGAAAAAAAAAAAAAAAAAAAGTTACATTAAATGTCTTGGTTACATATTGAAAAAATTTCATACAGTTTCCGTTCCCGTTCCCGTTCCCGTTTCTGTTCCCGTTCCTGTCTCTTTTCCATCGTATATTCTTTCCCGCTTAATTCAATGAAAACTTCAAAAAAAAAAAAAAAATGAGAGGACATGAGAGGAAAGAAGACTTCTAAACAATAGAAGGCATCACTTCCAGGCATTTTTTTAACAGTCTTTATTTTGAAGTCTTAAAACTTAAACGGGAGGATTACCTTTCAAGAATGGGTTTCATGCGACCAATTTTTAACTAGGAGTTAAAATTGATAGCGAAGGCCACGGTAAAAAATTTTGTGTTAAAAGTAACAGAATTTGCCTGTGGCCTTGAACAAACACTAAAAACAAAAGAATGTCTTATGGACAATAACATTCTATTTTTTTTAACATAAAAAAATAGCGGGCCCTTTTTTAGCAAGTGAACATAAAATTTGTTACTGTGGATATAACAGTTTTTTTTATGTATTTGCCGAATATCATTTCCTTTCTTCATCTAATGGGTGGAAATAGTTTAATCTTCGCTTTTAATAAAACTGCTGAAATATTTCATTTTTAAAGTCGATATCACTTTTGAACGAAATTTTGGAACAAGTAGTGGAAATTTTAAATTCTAGTAAATAAGTGTAAGGATTTTTTTTTTCTTTTTTTTTTTTCAAAATTAAGTTTTTATTTATTTTGTCATGAATATGAATAAAGATGCAACCATTTAAAAAACATTTCTACATGAAATCATTTACCCGCATTTCAAATTTTCACCACTTGTCCAAAAATTTCGTTCAAAAGTGACTGCGGCTTTAAAACTTGTAAATATTTTTGTACGTTTATTAAAAACGATAAATCAAATATTTTCCACCCATGAATCGAAGAAAAGAAAACGATATTGATATTCGGCAAAATATGTAGAAAATTGATTCTGCTAGTACCAATTTTAACTTCTGGTTAAAAATAGATTACACAAATGTCTTTCCAAGCAAGATTTTGATACGTAATCCTCTCCAATTTTTTTACCCTTATAATTAAAACAAAAAAAGAAAAAGAAAAAAAATCTTACTCGAATATGAGTGCATATCCCTACGACGGACTACGTCTTTGGGGTACTGTCCTAATATTGCTACATTGAAACGATAAAAACGAATTTTTTTGCTCGTTTTTGATCAAAAAAATCGAATTTTTTAATAAAAATATTAGTTTCTTTCCAGGCAAAAAAACTTAAAATTTTTTATGCAAAAGGTTGAAAGCTGAAAAACATTAGTCAAAATTTTAATTAGTCTTCAAAGCTAAAATTTTAATATTAAAACACTGCTTTAGCTCATATTCTTGGCTAAAAAAAAAAAAAAAAAAAAAAAATGTAGTGAACATTTTATTTAAAATTTCGAAGTTCTTGTTTTGTTCATGCAGTCTAATTTTAATACTTAAAAAAAGATATTTGGAAAAAAAACGGCGAAAGTTAAAAAAAAAACAGTTAAATAAAACAAGAAATTTTCAAGTCCTTGAATTAACAACTTTAAGTTTCTTGAAAATTTTCAAGAATTTTTTTAAGTCCTTGCTTTCGTATATGTTGTCTTTACTATTAAAAAAGGCCAAAATTAAAAAAAAAAAAAATAGTCAAAATATTATTTAAAATTTAACTTTTTTAAAAGTAAAATTTACAAGAAATTTAAGTTCATTCTTTCGTTCACGTCGTCTAATTTAAATAAAATTTTAACTTTAAATTTTTTGTATTTTTTAGAAAATGGATTGTACTTTAAAAAAGTTAAATTAAAATATAACATTTTACTATTAAAACAGGCCAAAAGTTATAAAAAATAGTGAAAATATTATTTAAAATTTTTATATCAAACGATAAAATATTAATTTCTGATGCGAACAGGGCCCACTTGGACAGAACCCGGACAGACAGATTTCTCCAGGACCGAGCCCCAAGACATATAGTCCTGCGTCAAAAAAAGAAAAACGTGAAATAAAAAAACATGAATAAAAAAACTCGAGAGAGAAAACATAATTAAGAATCACTGTAATCCGAATGACACTCTCCTATGACTCAATTTTAAAAATTAAATAAACGTTTGCTTGCTTTTGTTTCTAACAGAACCGGGAACGGGAACGGGAACGGGTTTTGTTCCCGTTTCTGTTACCGTTCCGTTCTTTTTTACCAACTCTTCGTTTCTGGTTTCCGTGATTGTTTCTACTTTTATTTACCATTAGTTTCTGTTTCCATCCGTTTTTTCCTCCAATTTTTTATTTGGTTTCTGATACCGGTACTGGGTTTTCGTATTTTTGTTGCTGTTACAACTTTCGTTACTTTTTTTTTATTACCGTTACCGTGGTTCCGTTTCGGTTACCGTGTTTTGCCAAATTTTTCCGTCGGTTTGGGTTTCTCGTTTCTGTTCCGAATTCAGTTTCGATGAGTTTCCAGTTTCGTTAACGTTTCAAGATAATAAATAATTCGTTTCCCGTTTCGTTCCTGTTCCCATATTTAAAAAATGGCCGTTATTTATCGTTTTTCGTTCCGCGTTTCGTTACCGTTCCCAATCACTGCACAAAACCTTTCTAAATTTAATTTTTGTTTCTAAATTACAGTCCCTTGTGTTCTTTCATTAACCTTTTTTTTGTTATTTATTTTAAAATAATCTTCTTAATTTTCAGGGTTTTAAGAATTTATACAAATCCAAAGACAATGGGAAACGAAGCATTTTCGATCAACAGTTGTAGGCAGCACTGCAGCAGGAGATTGTTAGCAGCAAGGAGATTAGATTGCTTGATCACTGGACAATTATGGTTAGTCTTTTATTTATTTATTTATTTATTTACTTTAAAATTGTAACCGTGAAGGGATCTAGTACCTGAAATAAGCAGGTTTTGAAGCATTTGCAGTTGGACATAGCCTTTGACTTTTGTATAAGCATAAAGAATTTTTTTATTTTGATAGATTTTAAATTTATATTAACATTTGGAGTGGGTAAGCCTGGAGAATATCAAGACCTAGACACGATTATTGGTATCTAAACCTAGATCGATAAATGTGTCAGGCTAGATGCAAATTAGATGATCTAAAAGATCAAGCTTTTATTTATTTTTTTTTTTTTTAATTATATTTTTTTTTTATAAAAACACCCTAAAATCAATGAAGTTGTAGCAGAATCAAAACAACATTTTTGTTTTGAAAGATGTCAAGTTGAGGTTCAAACTCAACCATTTCAAAGTTTAAAAAGCCAATAATGAGATTTGTTTAGCTGTTATTTATTCATTATTTGTAGCAAGTGATAATGCGGTGTTCCAGTAATCACAAAAACAAACCACTAGGAAAAAGTATGCCTCAAATAGTGACTTAATGAATGGTTTTGTTTCGTCAGAGTATTCACGTCTGAGGCAAGGAAATTTTCCTTATCTCAATTTCTTTTTTGTTTTTAAAGTGCAGACTTAGTCATTGCTTCTTCTAGCAATTTATCGAAACTATTTTCTAGCATATTCGAAACTGTAGAATATGGCGATCAAGTCAAGGAACTCATTGTCGCTTTGTGATTATTATGGTAACCGGCAACCAAAACTAACATTAATAATTGTTACAATTAATTTTGTTTCAGGTGGTTTCCAAAAGAAATGGAAGGCAGCTGACGATAAATTTCATTTTTTGGCAAGCTATCAGTTTCCCATTCACCCTCCCTAGCCATCGAGTAGCACCAAAAAAAATAATAAGGTAAAAATTTTTTTTATTGCTTATTAAAAACGAGTACGGCATATATGTCAGTCCCTAGTCTGAAGAATTTATAATTTGTTTATTTTCAATTATGACATCAAATTTGAAAGGGGATTTTTTAAATTGTTTCTTAAAAGGGTTGTAGGTTAACTGTATGCCTGAGATAATAGGAAATAAAATTTTGAGGTAGCTGTTTTCGAATTTTCCGAAAAATTTACCGCGAATGACAAGATTAAATTGATGGAATATTCATGTCTATGATACGTAATAATAATAATAATTTATTGCATTATAGAATTCACTCTGTATCTTGAAACATTTACCATCGGTATAGTTTAAGATTATCCAAATGGAGGAAATCAAATGTCCACAAGGCTTTTGTTTAGTTGTCACTTTTTGATTGAATGTAAATGTTTTCATTCATTCCATGAAACAATTTAGTTCAGGTTCATTAGTTAAAAGCACTCTGCATTCAGTATGAAAATACCAATGCAATTTGATAGGCAATTCGAAAGACAAGAACCTGTCATATTCCTTATGATGTTTAAGCGTATAACAAAAGTGGAAAATTAATTTAGCAGGCTGCACAGCTGTCCTATATTTCCTATATTTCCTATATTTTGACAAACGTCCTATATATCCTATATTTGTCCTATATTTTGAGTATGTCCTGTATTTTTGGGAGTTTTTAACTTTAAAATATCATAAAATCAACTTTTTTGTAGTTAAAATCCATTTTTTGGTTAATTTTTTAAAGGCTGCGTTTTTTCACAATAAAAAAACTACCCTTTACTCAGTAATACATGGTTTTCTTAATAAAACAAATTTTTTTCAAATTTTTTTATTTTACTATAAAAAGCGAAAAAAAGAAAGTATAGTGTTGTGAATGTTGAATTGAAGTTTTTGTTTTATATTTCTTTCAAAATCGGTCTATATTTTTCACAAAATGTCCTATATTTTTCATAAAATGTCCTATATTTGCCCTATATTTTCTTGAAAATCGGTCCTATATTTTTCCAGAAAATGTCCTATATTTTGGCGACGAGGCGCTGAGCAGCCTGATTTAGTTTTCAAATTAATTATTTGATGACCACCTTGCTGTTTGAACACTACATTTTCCAAATAATCTTGCAATTTTTTCTAATTTAAAGTATTGTAATAAACCTGTGCCTTGAAAGAAATCATAAACTGATTTCCCAACTCATTTATTTTTTTTCACATAATTTGCACCCCTTTTTAATACTTTTCCCATAATAAAAGAATCGATTTCCAATCTATACAATACTGGTTTTATAGAATCCACTTTCAGAAGATAACAGTACTTTTCATCTTCCAAAAAATTGAATAAACTGCATTTAGATATAAAATTAAGTACTTCCCTGACACAAAACACAGCCATGTTAAAATATGACAGACTTTTTCATCCATTACACAGGGTTTCAAAGCTTTTATACATTTTTCAATTGCATCATCAATCTGGTACTTTGAAACAAATAGAAATATTTAAAAAGCATTTCCAAATGTGATTTCATCGTTACCTATTATACAGTTGAGAAATGAATTAAATGTGTCATAATCAATGTCTGTGATGTGAATAATTTCCTCATCTTGCAGAGGTTCGAAAAATATCTGTTAAAAAATTGGACTTCAGGCTGTAGAGCAAAGCATTGATTTATTGAAACTAATTGAGTTGCTGTTCTCTAATATAACAGTGGTGTCAGGCGATTTGCAGTAAAATATGTGTTAAATACCTATGTAGATCTCAGATTTTTCAGCTCAGTCATAGGGTCTCCAATTTCAAAATTTAATTGACGAACAACCGACTACTACTTTATCTTCTTAAAAAAAAATTAGAGCGATGAAGGCATATGCCACTTTGTTTTAAATTAGAATGAATTCTCAACGTGTTGAAGTTAATTAATGTAAGAAAGCTCAAAACATCTCCAATTAACCTAAATTCTTATTTCATTATATTTACAAACGATAAGCCATTTTGTTTTACCTCGGTTTTGTTTGTAAACAAATCATTGTTTCAAAACACTTTTCATCTTCATATTAAAATAGTGTTTTACGGATGGAGCACTCCACAGGTTTTTTAATATTCTTTTTTTCATTAGAAAATTTATAGGTTTTTATTCAACTCGAACTGAAATTGTTTTTGATGAGATAGTCCCCAAAAAATAGGATGGTTCGATTTTTCAAAATTTGGAGTATAGGCGTATTATGGCGATGTATCCGGAAGTAGTGCGGAAATCAACCACTGCCTTCTCACGTCGCCATTAGTTCAGTTCTCAATCTGATCGTGATGGTGTTTGACAAAGCCGAACAAAGAAAGTGAATTTTAATCGAAGAACATCCTTTTCATTTTTCAACTAAAACGTTTTGTATTGAAAAAAATTAGTTTCGTATGTGTTTAAGATTTTTTTGACTGCAAACATTTGAAGGTTAGTAAATTACTATTTTCCACAGCATTTCGATTTAAATATGCAAACCGCAAGATATGTGAGGGTGAAATGGCCGCCATTTTTCTGTTTTAAAAAATACCATGTCTTAATCTAATAATTGACGCGTGAGCTATGTAAAGATTAATTCCGGTAGCCAATTTAAACACTTTAACAGGGCATTAAAGTTAATTTGATCGTGTCGAATATTTATTTTATAAATGGAATAATTAATTAACGTTTGGAAAAAATACCATTAGTAGTTAAATAGCATTAGTCGTTTGGAACTAGGTTTGTAGATTACATATTATATTACACGAATCATGAAAATTATTTGCTTTTATCATTATTTTTATTTTAAAAATTTATTGAGATGTGAAAAAGTAATGGTCGCAATCATTTTTATTAAAACGAAACATTGCACTGTTTATTAAGGTTAGGAAGCCATTTTCTATGTCTACACTTAGTAGTTTCTATCGTCGATAGTAACTACTTTGCCATAAGCTAAACATATGGAACGACTGTAGTAACTTTCGTATTTACCACTAAGTGCAGACATGAAAGATAATTGTGCATAACGAAATGTACTTAAAAATTTTCTGGAATTCAGGCGTTCTTGGTTCGTGTTTTATGTTTTATGCTAATAATTACATTTTTTGAATGCCAGGATGTAACTACATAAAAATGAGTAGAGCCCGTCCACGGTAATACGACAAGGGTTGGTACGGTGTTGTGAGCGATCGCGGATTTTTATTTACCGATCGGTAGGGCCTATGGACCTATTAATTACCCCAAGTCCGTTTGCTCCCATCACCCTCCCCAATGGAGTTATGAAGGGGGGTAGTTTTGGGGACTTTTTTTCAACGAAAAATGGTCTTTTTGGTTTTTTTCGTCTCACACTCTCATTTTTCAACCGATTTGGATCGGTGAGGTCTTAAAATATTCAGAATAAAGTACTGAATCGAGTGTGACGCACATTTTTTGTCCTTGCCGCCATCTTGGAAAATGGCGGACAGAAACGTGTAAAAAAACTACGGAATCTTCACTGCCTCTACAACCCCTTCCCCACACGATATTTGAATTTTTTTTTACTGAAAAAAATCCTTTTTTATAAGCTTTCGATTGGTTATAGGCAGAATTTTGGGACGGATTTACTTTAGAGTCAAAATAATAGTTTTTAATCGTGCGACGCAAAATTTGGAATTCTTCATGGTTTTCTACTACTCCCTCTGTCCCAAAATACTTTGCAAGCTTTTGATTTTTGCCGGAACTGTTTGTACCACTTTAGCCACCCACCCAAGCACTATTTCACACCAACCCCCCATCCCCCCCAGGGGTCCCCCCCCTTTGGGAAATAAATTACCGAAAAAATGGAAAAAATTAAAAATTTCTATTATTTTCGCCCCGTTTCAGAAACGAAAGCGAAAAATTTGAAAGTGGTCGGAAATGAGAGAGTACATTACCCTAAACAAGATTCCCCCATGAGAAAATTTTTTTCATTTGTCGCAACCCCCCAAAAAAATTAAATATGTCGAGGGTCCGACCAAGGGGGCGAATTTTTAAATCTCGATTAGATGGTCGCGAAACGTTTGTTACGGGGGTTTTTTAGGTCGCTGATTTCGATTCTGAGGTCCGTTTTTAAAAATTCAAGATGGCGGATCCAATATGGCGGACCTTTTCTTTATAAATCGATTGTTTTTCACTAAAACACGTAATCGGGGGGTTATTGAGGCCGCTGATTTCAATTCTGAAATCGGTTTTTGAAAATTCAAGATGGCGAATCCAATATGGCTGACCTTTCTTCAAAAATTCGATTTTTTCCCACATAAACACTTGTCCAGGGGGTTATTAGGGACGCTGATTTCGATTCTGAGGTCCGTTTTTAAAAATTCAAGATGGCGGATCCAATATGGCGGACGATTCCAAAAAAAATTTTTATTAATAAAGCCATATTGCATCCGTCATCTTAAATTTTTAAAAACGAACCTTAGAATCGAAATCAGCGTCCCTAATAACCCCCTGGACAAGTGTTTATGTGGGAAAAAATCGAATTTTTGAAGAAAGGTCAGCCATATTGGATTCGCCATCTTGAATTTTCAAAAACCGATTTCAGAATTGAAATCAGCGGCCTCAATAACCCCCCGATTACGTGTTTTAGTGAAA
The DNA here is from genome assembly GCA_037577465.1 of Liposcelis bostrychophila. Lineage (NCBI taxonomy): Eukaryota > Metazoa > Arthropoda > Insecta > Psocodea > Liposcelididae > Liposcelis > Liposcelis bostrychophila. The sequence continues at coordinate 24,095,999 of CM075209.1, read as the reverse complement.
AACAATCGATTTATAAAGAAAAGGTCCGCCATATTGGATCCGCCATCTTGAATTTTTAAAAACGGACCTCAGAATCGAAATCAGCGACCTAAAAAACCCCCGTAACAAACGTTTCGCGACCATCTAATCGAGATTTAAAAATTCGCCCCCTTGGTCGGACCCTCGACATATTTAATTTTTTTGGGGGGTTGCGACAAATGAAAAAAATTTTCTCATGGGGGAATCTTGTTTAGGGTAATGTACTCTCTCATTTCCGACCACTTTCAAATTTTTCGCTTTCGTTTCTGAAACGGGGCGAAAATAATAGAAATTTTTAATTTTTTCCATTTTTTCGGTAATTTATTTCCCAAAGGGGGGGGACCCCTGGGGGGGATGGGGGGTTGGTGTGAAATAGTGCTTGGGTGGGTGGCTAAAGTGGTACAAACAGTTCCGGCAAAAATCAAAAGCTTGCAAAGTATTTTGGGACAGAGGGAGTAGTAGAAAACCATGAAGAATTCCAAATTTTGCGTCGCACGATTAAAAACTATTATTTTGACTCTAAAGTAAATCCGTCCCAAAATTCTGCCTATAACCAATCGAAAGCTTATAAAAAAGGATTTTTTTCAGTAAAAAAAAATTCAAAATATCGTGTGGGGAAGGGGTTGTAGAGGCAGTGAAGATTCCGTAGTTTTTTTACACGTTTCTGTCCGCCATTTTCCAAGATGGCGGCAAGGACAAAAAATGTGCGTCACACTCGATTCAGTACTTTATTCTGAATATTTTAAGACCTCACCGATCCAAATCGGTTGAAAAATGAGAGTGTGAGACGAAAAAAACCAAAAAGACCATTTTTCGTTGAAAAAAAGTCCCCAAAACTACCCCCCTTCATAACTCCATTGGGGAGGGTGATGGGAGCAAACGGACTTGGGGTAATTAATAGGTCCATAGGCCCTACCGATCGGTAAATAAAAATCCGGGATCGCTCACAACACCGTACCAACCCTTGTCGTATTACCGTGGACGGGCTCAGTAGCGTTTTTAAAATGTTTTAAGTAAATTTTTTTGTTTTTCTTTTTTTGTCCAGGTTAAGAAAGATGCAATTCAACATGATGCAGCTGATATAAGAAGATAAGAGCTGAGATTACAACTACAACTCTGCAAAAACCAGAGAAGTATGATTAAATCGTTGAAGTTCTGACACAGTCAACATCTGCAGAATGATTGTGGTAAGTTGGTTTGTTTTGTTAATTATTATTTTTAATTAAATTAAAGTAGATACTAGTTTTCTCAACTGTTTGAATGTTCATACTTAGCTACTCGGGCCTGCTGCACTCTTATCATGTTTTTTCAGTTCAGCACAGGCCTCAAACTTGGTCCCTGAAAGTCCCTAAAGTCCATATTTTTAAAAGAAGTCCTTAAAAGTCTTTAAATTCGAAAAATGGTCCCTAAAGTCCATAATTTTTGAATTTGGTGCGCGCTTACGAAGCAAAAATTTAGAAAACATTTTATAGAAGATTTAAAAAAAAAATTAATAGTAAAAAAAAAACCATTAAATTTTTTTTTTTTTTTTTTTTTGCTAGTTTTTAAAAGTTTTTAAGTCGTGTCACAAACCTTTAAAATCAATCTACCAGAGGAAGGTGCCTAAAATAAAAAAAACGATCTAGTTTTAGGCTACTTTTAGGTTCTTAAGAAGGTCCTTAATTTTCATGTTTTCGGTCCCTAAAGTCCCTAAAGTTCAGACCAGAAACCGGTTTGAGGCCTGAGTTCAACACTTTTGACAAGATTGTAGGTAATTTCTGTTGTGATTTTATATTTTAAAGGAATGCTTCATTTGAAATAAAAAGTTTAAAGCCCCTTATTAATTCTCGAAATTGAATAAGAGTAACATTTTGTTTCTTCTTGCTTGAATTAATTTTTATGCAAATTATAAATGTTTATGTCAAATGCATTTGTATGTGAAAATTTTGGAAAATTTGGTGCATAAAATGGCTTTTAATTGTCAGGAACCAGTTTTGAAACATTCAATGCTATTGCCTAAGTAGAGCAATGCTTCAAAAACTGCGTTGACGTTAAGTCAATTATAAGAATAATAAAGCAAAACTAATCATTTTTGGTTTGTTTGCAGGTTAAAAAAGCTGTTCTACAGAGATATGCACTCTCCTAAATCAACTATCCGTGACTTGAGGTTTGAACTCAGCTGCTGAGAGTTTTTACTGTAAACCTGGTTTTGCATTAGTGGGATCTTTCAGCTTTAAAAACATGTGGACTTTGTCTAAAGCTGCTTGGAAATTCATTCTAGCTGGAAATGTAAGTAGGAAATAATTTAAGGCCTGGGTTTTTTTATGAATGGTTTCGAAAGATGCAGGCCTTGAACTTGGTCTCTGAAAGTCCCTAAAATCCATATTTTTAAAAGAAGTCCTTAAAAATCCTTATATAAGATTAACTTTTAACTTCATTAAATTTAAAAGAAACCCAAGAATAAGTGCGTTATCAAATTTTATAACTCTAACGTTTTGGCTGATTATAAAATTTTATAACTACATCTATAAATTTTTATAATCAAAATTTTTAACTAAGATATATATTAATTTTATGCTTGAATTGCTCTATATTTAGCATATACGGACTTTGTAGGTTCTTTTTTAAACATTTTTCATGGGAAAAAAAATTCCAAATTTTTTGGAACAGAAACTGAGCTTTGTGGTCGACTTCCCAGCCGCCTTTTTCCACTACACCACTTTTCAATTTATTTTTAAAAGCGCCAATATGGTTCTTAAGTTGCCAATTATTTTGACTTATAATATTTTCCAGATTTTTACAAATTTTTGGTTTATTTCTTGCATTTTTTATTTGACGAAGGCTCAAAAATAAAGAAAAACAGAAATAGAAAAATTCGGGAAGAGTTAGAAGAGTAAATTAGTATAGAAGATTTAGAAAGTAAAAAACTTAAAAAAAACTAAAAATAATTTGTGTTAAAAAAATTTTATCACGAATCTACAGTCTTTTTTGTCGTGTTATAAAATTTTATAACGAAGTTTAAGTTTCTAATAACTCAATTTTATTACACACTTTTTCTTGGGAAAAAAACCCAACTATAGTTGGGTTTTTTTCCCAAAAAAGTAGCCTAAAACTATAGTTTTAGGCTACTTTTATGTTCTTAAAACGGTCCTTAATTTTCATGTTTTTAGTCCCTAAAGTCCCTAAATTTCAGACCAGAAACCAGTTCGAGGCCTAAAAATGTTACTGCTTGAAATTTTGCTTTTCATTGTCTTTTGTTGCATTTTATTTTCATAGCGCCGTAGTTTGCCATTTTTGTTGCTAATTTTATAACTAACACAATTCAATTCGGATTGGAAAATAATACCTAGCATGACCGAGGTTTTTCTGGAGCAGATTAAATCAAATTTATTTATTTAAAATGAATCTGAATTTAATAAAGGCATACTGAAGATTTTCCAATCGATAGGATATCGGGATCAACTACTTCCTCCATCTCGTTTTAAAAATTTTTTGTTAAACATTTTCCCCACAATTTTTCAATTGAAATTCGATTACATTAATTTTTTTTCCCATAAACCTAGATATACAAGCCGCTTTTTTTTTTAAATATCGGAAGCCGCCATTTTAAAAGTGGTAGCAGTGAGAAGACGATAGAAATGTAATGATCTAGGGGGCTGTGGTAGTTCAGTTGGCAAGATGGCGTCGATGTTTAATTTGTGAATTTACGTAGGAAATTTTAATCCAACAACATCTTGATTGCTTTTTAGTAGAACCGTAAATAATTAACAGCAATCGTTTAAAAAGCATTTCAAGAATATATTTAACACAAATCTCAAGCCGTAAGTAAATTCATCTCGTGAATTTTCGTATTCGCCATGTCGGACTAGATTTATCGTTTAACAAGTTGATGTGCCCTTAGTCAGCCTTATTTTAAGTACGATACGGTCGTTTAGTTCCTTTCCATCAACTATTTCTTGGAGATCTTCAGTTATAATAATAAAAATGAATAATCAGCTTGTACGATGATTATCAAATCACATTTGTGCCTAATGAAAAGTTAAATCTGCTGGATTTTTCTGCAGTTACTCGTATTGAACATGTTACCAGCTTTGGTTTCAAAATCTCTAGGTTATTTAACAATCGATCTAAAACCACTCATAATTATAGATGTTCTTTCAAATGAAATAAGCAATGTGTAGTTTATGAAATATATTTTTTTCTCTGGCCCATCATTGTTTGAATGTAGTCTTAAGGTCCCATGGAATTAAAATTCGAAACTGACAAGATTTTTATTTATTCAAAATTTTAAAATGTATTGAAAGAGTGCCGTAAAGAGTGCCGTTTAATTTTTAAGTCTTTTTTGTGATTAGGAAAATCTTTTTTCACTCTGGTTTTGTTACAGAAATGTTTATAAACAATGTATTTAAAACTTTTTTGTTAGGAGTAATTAACCAAAACATGATAATAATGAGAGAGGGAGAGTACAAAAAGGCATTTTATGTTGATTTAACGTAAGTGATATTGCAGATAAAAATTTTACACCAGCCTTTACTTCTCATCCATTTGTTCTGCATTTTATGTGAAAACGTAAACCCAAATAAGTAAATTTGATGATGTAAAAGATATGTGCTCTTCGTGTTTTTTCCTTGGTTTAGATTCTTTTTTTGAAAAGAATATGAAGTTGTGGCAGAATCAAGACATAATTGGTTTGAAAGACGTAAAGTTGATGTAAAGCTCAACTGCTCTAAATTTCAGAAAGTCAATAATCAGATTCATTTAGCTGGTTATACTTTTTTCACAGCGAGTGATAATTCAGTTTCAATAATCACGAAAGCATGTCTTTTGTGAAACATGATGGCAATTTTTTTGATGTTATTAAATTTTAGATGAAAATTTTTGAAGTGTTACCCTTTGGACAATTGTAGACGGCATGTATGTCCCCAAATGGTTCACTTAACTTGTTTAGAAGTTTTTTTTTTTTTTTTTTTAATGAAATAAAACAGTTAAATAAATTAAATTAAGATTTTTAATAATTAAAAGTATAATTCTGTGCTGTGTAGGTTGCTCTGAAAATGTTTTTTCTCTGACCCATTATTCGAATGTAGTCTTAAGCTCCCTTAGAATTAAAATTAAAATCTGACAAGATTTTTATATGTATATTCAAAAGTTATAAAAGGTTTTCTAAGAGCGTAGTATTTTAATATTCTTTCTTTCTGTTACAGGTGGAAAGACAGAGTGTTGCAGATGATAAATCACCCTTGGACTAAGATTGCATGGATATTATGTACAAAAGACTTGTTTCCGTTTAATAGTCTTTGCCTGGACTGTTGGTTGAATTCGAATTGAAATGGACCTGTATGCAACTCACCCATTTATCTTAAACGACTTGTGCCTTGGTTTTTCACCATGTTGGAAAGACTCTGTATTGCCTTAATCAGCTAGTCATGTGCAGATGTCGCTAGTAATTGTTGACAGCCATCAAAATTATCAGGTAATTCTTCTTATTTAAATGAGAGTAAAAAATTTAAAAAAAAAATAACCATTTAATTTTTATGGGTATTTTGTGCGATTAGGAAAACATTTTTTCAGTTTATCATTGTTCCAAAACTGCTTATAAACAAATATTTAAAACTTTTTTTTTTTTTTTGAAGTGGGAGGAATTTACCAAAATTAATTTTTTGATTTAATTTAATTTGTTTGATGTTAAAAATTTTTGAAGTGTTAACATTTGGACAGTAACTATATGTATGTTCTCAAATAGTTCACATGAAGTTGTTAAGAAAGTTTTTTTCCCAGAAAAGATTTGTATCTGTTCAATAAAATTTAATTACAACTTTATTAAAAATAAAGAGTACAATTCATTGTTGTGTAGGTCGTTCTGAAAATTTTATGTTCTGGGCCATCGTTCGAAATTAGTGGAAGGCCCCATTTTCTTTTTGGCAGCGTTTGTAAGCAAGCTAAAATGTTTCTGTCCCCTCTTATGTCCTGATTATCTCCACGATAGTCCATGAAGGAAATATTAATTTAAAGCACATTGTTAATTTTTTTTTTTATTATTTTTTTACAGGCTCAAGCTGAGCAAATGTTCTTAAATGTCAACTGAGTCAATGTGGGGAATTCGTGAATTTGTTGGAAAGGCTATTGGTTTTTTCTCATCCAAAGGCGTTGGGGAATAATGATCCCTTTCAGAGAAAATCATGGGCAGTCTTCAGCGATATTTCTTGGCGAGTTTAACTGTTTCAAACGGAGAGTTCCAATTGTAAACGACGGAGCGTACTGATGCGATCGGATCATCCCTGGTTAATGTAAGTTTAAAAAAAAAAAAAAGTCGAAGTTGGGAGATGGGGGTTGTCTCAAAATTGCGGAAGGATTATTTTAGATCATTTCAATCAAAAATCGATGAATTGTCATATTTGAATGGCGTCATGTGGGATTGATTGAAAATTACGTTTGAGGGAGAGGACTAGTTTCCTACAAAAGAAATCTTGTTTTTGCTAAAAGTGTGGGAAGTGAGGAATTAAAAGCAGGCAAAAAAAAAAACTTCTATTAGTTAACTTGTAAATGCTGTAAGTTTAAAATCCCTAACCGAAATACTCTTCAGTTGTTCTGGCATTTGTTTTCTCGAGGGTACACTAAAGAGAACATTGGCGGTACCAGCTAAGAACTGCTATCAGTTTGGTCCTGGAGTCTTAGTCAGAAGCCGGACAATTTAAAAATTACTTACAAGTTACTTAATTGATTATTTCTTCATTTATTTTTCATTCAAGTTCTTTGAATTTTTCAAGTTCTTTGAATTGAATAAAACCTTATTTCTTTCAAAAAAAATTGCAAAGGTTTTTTGTCCATGTATGTAGGTTAAAAAAAAATGGATCACCTTTAAATTAAAACTTAGCTCTTCGATTGTGTCGCCATCCATTTTTGCGACCATAAGCTTGAGCTTGATGAGATTATTAGTAGTATCAGATAAGAACCGGTACTAGGTGCTGGAATCTTACCTGAACAGTGTTGCCAAAAAAAAAGTAACTTTCGTTTTGAAAAAAAAAAAAACAGAAATAAATGGCCAATGGATTTCAAAAAGTTACATGTTAAAGAAAAACTTCAATGGATCTTTTTTGAATTAATTAGTGTTTAATTTCGCAGTAAATTATTTTTACCCCTACTACAATGTATTATGCCTGAAGCAAATTTCCTGCAATTAATATTTTGAAATCTTTTTTTTTTTTTTTTTTTTTTTTTTTTTTTTTTTTTTCAGGAAGATAAAAATGTATGAGCAACAATAAAAGCTGGATGAACGTTACAACTTTCCATCTGGAAGCAAACTAAAGACATCTCAGGTTCCAAGAAACAGGATCATTTCCCTGTCGTTTGGCTTCAGATATCCACCGCCAGCATTGAAATTCATAGCCAAAAAGGATTCTTTTTATTTCAATGTAAGTAGGTAAACGATATCTTTGTTTATTGCGATATTCCGACGAATGCAATTTTTTTTTTCGGCTGTTAAGCGATAAATACTCTTAGTTCGAATTTTAATTTTAGCGGTAATGGTAAAGGTAATTTAAGAAAATAAACTGCATGTAAACAGTTTTGCAAAAAACTATAGGAAAGGACAATTTTATGATAACAATTTCCACCAAATTTATTTAGGCTTTTAGCGGTAGAGTGATGTATTGTAAAACAATAGAATATTTCAAAGAAAGATTTTTGAATTGATATAATTTGATTGTACTAGAAATCTGATTTGGCTAGAAACTTCTGTTAGCGTAAAGGTTTAATTTGAACTTTTATTAAAATTGCCGAAATCCTTTAGGCGAATAAATTTACTTAAAAAAACTCTCAAGTTATCATTCCTTATTATTAGAATAAAATATAAATTACAAGATTTTCAGGCTAGTCACAAGCACGACAAAATAAAATTTGAAAATTTAAATTCACCATTTAAAATTTAAACTGCAAGTGTCCTTGAAAAGTTAAAGGGATGCGATATAAGAAAGTTGTTTTTAAATCTGGTTTTAAAATTGTTGGCAGATTTAATTGCTAAATTTTGTAATTTGGTATGGGAGATAATGTTCTATATATTCAAATGTTCAAATCAATTTTTATTATGTTTAACGGAGGTGTCACTATAAAATATTACCTTTATTATGAAATGGATGTCTTGATTCCGTTTGTATCGCTCCTGATTCTTATAAATAGAATATTTTTTTTTCAATAATAATTAAATTAATGATAGTAAAAATTTCATTTCTAAAAATAGGAGCCTACATGATTCAGTTGGGTTTTTCCTAAAAAAATTATTCACAAACATCGATTTTACCAGATCACTGTTTTTTTGATTCTATGGATGACTGCCCCCCAAAAAAATAATTCCGTATCTCAGATTTGAGTAGAAACAAGAATAATAAATGAGCCAGTAAATACTTAACTGAAACCTCATGTCTGACAATTGTTTACAAGTAACGGCAACTAAAAACTGACTTAAAAATTGATTAATTAATAAATTGTATATTTAATGTACGTTCTTTGAATTTTTAACTGATATTAATTTCTTCTTTTTTTTCTTTTTTCAGAGCCTTCAAGTGTCGACATTCAGCGCTTCAAGAGATCAACGAGGGATATATTTTAGGGATAAGTCTCAAACAACGTTAGGCGTTCCGTGGCGGTTTCTTTTTTTGGTCGTTTTAGACCTTTTTTTTCGTATGACGGCCTGTCGTCGCTGGTGAGGCTGTCGCTTTTAGGTTTTTTTTTTTTTTCTTTTTTTTTTTTTTCATGGGGTTAGTGAGGTCGCGATGGAAGGGGGGTTGGGAGCGAGGGTCTGCTTGTCGCTGGTGAGGGGACCCAAGCGTCTCGCGTTCGACGTCGTGGTTAAGCCGTCGGGGCGGCCAATATCATCCCTGACGCGAGGGGAGGGATGGAGCTTTAGAGCCAGCTTTTACAGAGCTCCTAGCCCACGTACAGGTGACCTCTGGTATGGAGACTCGATGTGGTGGTCAGTCGTGCGGGGCGTGAATGTGCTGCTGACCGTAGGAGAGGGGAACATTCCTTAACCGGAATGTAGCGAACCGATTCGTGTCATGGGGCCTTTGTCTAATGACGCGGTTGAGACGTGCTTCACGCACTCATACAGACATGTGGCCGGGTAGGCGTAACTAGGGCTTCCCATATCCTGTTAGGTTTTCTAATTACCGGCGCTGTATGAGGTCCGGACGGGGACTTGTTGATCCGCAAGTGGGATTGGGGAGCTATAATGCTGAGAACCGATCCCGTGGAACGACTCCTGCACATGATGACCACCACCGTGGGGACGACCTAGCGATAGGGACTTTTGAGGTCGTTTTAAATGTTAGGCGAAAAAGGGCCGAAGGGGTAAAAGAACGCTGTGTTGTTTGTGACTTTTGACCGTGAGGGCATGCCGAAAAGATTTGGAAGTAATTTATTAGTTTTGTGACACAAAAGAAAATTTTTGTTGTTACAAAACTAAAAACTCCTTACCTAGGAAGGATTGCACGTTGAGCCCAGTGGGGATAGAGACTGGCCGAGATGAAATTGGTGACTTTCTCTATACCTACCCTGGGTGCAGCTGTGTAGTTTTTTCCGACTTCCTTTCTTTCTCCTTTATTTAAATGAAATTACTTGTTTTTTCTTTCGGTATGCTCTCTAAGTCTCTAGGCCAGTCATCATCAGGAGCTCCAGTCATCGATCGCATCCAGTGGGACATCGATTATTATATTTGTCAACGCTCTTCGTCTTTTCAATGAAATAAAAGTTTACCCAGCTGACGTCATCACCACATGGAGGAAAAAAGATTTTTCTTCGTTTTTATAAAAAAAAAATAGCAGCACTCTGTAACGAAAGGACAGGAAATGGTTAAATTATTTTCATCCAAGCAAATTAGTTATAAGCCGTATAAAGAATTACTTTTTAAATTGTGCTTTAAGAAACTTCTCTGAATTTTAAAAACTGTTAACTGTGGCTTTAGGGCTTGAAATACGCTCAGAATTATGGATATGAATCCGATTTTATATGCAAAAAAAATTGATTCTTGTCTTTAAATTAACTGTAACGCTAAACTCTTTAATCGTTAAGAAGCAGGTAAAAAACTAATTGACCTTTTTTTTTTTTTTTTAATTTTCAAAATTATTTTTTATCTATTTTATTTATGCTATTGACTCGATGGTTTTAAAAGTATTTGGTAAAGAGAAAAGCTGAGTTAGCTAAATCAGTTTTATAAGATCTTATTTTGTTTGAGAATCTTGTTTCCTTTGCGAAAACTGGAAAAAAAGTTCTAAAAATGTCTTAGTTTTTCTTTTTAATACGAAAGCTTGTAGATCTATGTCATACAGTAAAGAATAAATTCGATCTGCTAATTTTTAATTTAAAAATCAGTCGAAGTTGCGGGCATTGTGCAATTTATTTGGTTTACCAATACTTACAGGCTTTTTCTAAATTGTACTTAAAGAGATTTTATGGGTTTTAAAAACTCATGTTTTAAATTCAATGCTCCTAAATAAAATGTTATACACAAGTCTTTTATCTGCTTCGGAAAGCTACCATCTTAAGTCACCGAGCGTAAGACATTCATATAGCGATTCTTGTTTTTTTTTTTTTTTTAAACTACTTAAACTTTAGAAAATCTGAATGAAAATTTAAATGTTCGGGAAATGTCTCAGTATATTATAAGCTACCAATTCTGAAATTTGCAATGTTAGGGTTTTGAACATACTGTTTTAAATAACATTTTAATTATATTTGGGAATCGTGCCGAAAATCTTTGAAAAATTTTCGGTTTCTAGCAAATTCAATGTAAAAATGAATTGAATAATGACCAGATTTTTAGAATTCCCGTTATAGCCGTCAACGTTTTGACATGACTCTTTAATTGAATGATTTAATAATTTTTTTTTATCAATAACTATTAAATCCTTATAGGTCTCTGTAGCAATTTGCTCGGTTGATTTAAAATGAATTTTTTTTTAAAGAAACACTTGTAACAATAATTGCCTTATATAAGGATAATTTAATGAATAAATGAAGAGAAGTGTCGAGTGTCAAAAATCCACTCAAGCAACAGCATTTTAAAGTTCTGATGATTTAATATTTTTTAAGTTCTGATGAAGTTATACTAATGCGTTTAAATTTTCGGGGAAAAGAAGCCACAGTTGCAGACCTATGAGCGCCGAAGGTGTACGAGGTGTAGTTATAAGTTGTTTTTTCATTTTGTTTGTAAATCCAGCTGATGTAAGCAAAGGCAGCCTCTGTTCTGTATTGTGTTTTATGTGCATTAGCGAAAAATAGAGGAATAAGTTCCAATTCCAGAACGGACACGCGGTCGTTGCTTGCAAAAATGGTATAGACTTACTTTCTTATGTAAAAGTACTGTGAAAAATGTTATTTTAACTGAATAAGTTTAATTAATTGGTTTAGGTTTAAGTTTAAGTAATTGACTTTTTTTTACCTATTTGTATGACAGATAATTAGGCTTTTTAATATAAACATTTTAAAACTTAGCCGAGGCTTGGCCTCTATTTCCCCGATGGTAAGGCTTTCCTAGGGGCGGAAGGAAGAAAAGCCACGGCCCCAACAGGGTTACCCTTCAACCCGTGGGGAGGAAGCAAAAAAAGGGTCCTTTCTTCCAGGGCTGCGAACTTCAACCTTTAACTAGTGTAGAGCTTATGAAGCCGACAGTTCGGTCAGGACTCCTGCTTTTATTAAGCTTAACATTAGTTTTAGGATTGAAGTTTGTAGTTCTGTTTACCTCTCGAAGATTAAAAGTGGTTTTTAATCTTCAAAAACTTACCTTTCCTTAAAATTTTCCTTTCGCCGGAAACCCCTTTTTGAAAATTGGGGTTTCCTAAAAAAAGGAGGGGTGTACGTCTGTTGTTCACGCTTTTCTTTTTTTAGGAAATTCGTTTTTGAAAATGGGGTTTCCAAATTAAAGGGGGGGTAGGTTTGATGTTTTTTTGAAATAAAAAATTTTGTTTAAAAATAAAATAAAACTGAATTTTTATTGTACATATGTCTATTTTCTTGTAATTTATCTCTATCCTTCTTATCATACAAAAATCGTATAATTAATGTACTGCGATCACCAAAAAAATTTTACACTTTCTGCTCGGAAGACAAAAACATTTTACAATGTCTGCTGCCACGACAAAAAGCATTTTACAATATTTGCTGCCATGGCAATACGCATTTTTCCAGGTAGCGGAAGACGACTTTTGTGCTTATGTGCTTACAAACAGGCTCTAGATTTCTGAAGATAGGCTAATGTCCCTCTTGAAAGCTCTCTATTAGATGTCTACTAGATCATTTTCTTTCTAGGAACCTTCGTAGAGGGACATTAGAAATTCTAGCAGAGTTCTTCGCCCGTCTTGTGGTACCTGGGATTTACAATTTGTTTGCTGCCACGACTCATTTCTTTTTAACATTTTCTACATCGTCAGAACTTTTTACTTTACAAGAAACGAAACTTCCCTGAAAAGCTGGCTAAATGTAACCAACACAAAGCATTAACTATATCTAACAAATTTTAAGATTTTACTTTAAGAGACTTCAAAAGGAACTGCTTTAGGGAATTTTCAGTTCTTGTAAATCACAAATGAAACATCAAAAACTTTATAAACAGCATTATTAAAAAAGCTGAACAAAACAAAAAATTAAAATTGCTGCTGTATAAAGACAGTTCAGAAAAATGAGCCTCTGGAATCACCATTTAGCAGAAAAACCATTCCCTTTTAATTTTCCAAACTCATCATATTATTAAATCAATCTTTAAATGGGCAATTTCAAAAACGTTATTCAAGTTCAAAAACACTTAATGGATTTTCTGCACTAGCAATCCCAGCTGGCTTTGACATAATATCGTAACGGTTTTAAATAAAAAAACAGTCATGCAAATTTAATCAGACCTTCATCACAACAGCAATTTAATGTTTCCAAGTCAAGGGCACCTTTTTAACAGGAGTTTTTTTGCCCCAAAGGAAACATTTTAAAACGAAATTGTATCAGCTAATTATTCTTCACAAAAAAAAAAATCAATTCAGTTAACACAAATATTTTTGAACTCGTTTTCTCTCGATTGCAAAAAAAACCAGTCGGAATTGACGCAAGCCCATATATTTTTCGCTCTCAAGGTGTGACCTTGAAACAGGTACCTCATTCTACTTCAATGCTCTTTCCAGCTCCTTCAGCAATTCTTATAAAAAGTCAGTTATATTTCTAAAACATTTTGGTTAAAGTAAAATAGGAATTAATATTTATTATTTGGTCCATTAAAAAGAACTTTAAAAAAAAAATTAGTAACGTTTGTACGTAAAAATTTCAAAAACGGAAAATGAGTCTAAGAGCTTGAATCTCTGCTTTTAACCCTAGATTGTTAAAAAAAAAGTTAAAACTTAAGCTGGATAATGTAAGTTCAAATAAAACCTTTGTGCCAACTGAATTAACCGTTTCCTGCTCATTCGTTACAGAGTTCTGCTACTTTTTTTTATAAAAACGAAGAAAAATCTTTTTTCATCCATGTGATGATGGCGTCAGCTGGGTAAACTTTTATTTCATTGAAAAGACGAAGAGCGTTGACGAATATAATAATCGATGTCCCACTGGGTGCGATCGATGACTGGAGCTCCTGATGATGACTGGCCTAGAGACTTAGAGAGCATACCGAAAGAAAAAACAAGTAATTTCATTTAAATAAAGGAGAAAGAAAGGAAGTCGGAAAAAACTACACAGCTGCACCCAGGGTAGGTATAGAGAAAGTCACCAATTTCATCTCGGCCAGTCTCTATCCCCACTGGGCTCAACGTGCAATCCTTCCTAGGTAAGGAGTTTTTAGTTTTGTGACAACAAAATTTTTTTTTGTGTCACAAAACTAATAAATTACTTCCAAATCTTTTCGGCATGCCCTCACGGTCAAAAGTCACAAACAACACAGCGTTCTTTTACCCCTTCGGCCCTTTTTCGCCTAACATTTAAAACGACCTCAAAAGTCCCTATCGCTAGGTCGTCCCCACGGTGGTGGTCATCATGTGCAGGAGTCGTTCCACGGGATCGGTTCTCAGCATTATAGCTCCCCAATCCCACTTGCGGATCAACAAGTCCCCGTCCGGACCTCATACAGCGCCGGTAATTAGAAAACCTAACAGGATATGGGAAGCCCTAGTTACGCCTACCCGGCCACATGTCTGTATGAGTGCGTGAAGCACGTCTCAACCGCGTCATTAGACAAACCCCATGACACGAATCGGTTCGCTACATTCCGGTTAAGGAATGTTCCCCTCTCCTACGGTCAGCAGCACATTCACGCCCCGCACGACTGACCACCACATCGAGTCTCCATACCAGAGGTCACCTGTACGTGGGCTAGGAGCTCTGTAAAAGCTGGCTCTAAAGCTCCATCCCTCCCCTCGCGTCAGGGATGATATTGGCCGCCCCGACGGCTTAACCACGACGTCGAACGCGAGAGACGCTCGGGTCCCCTCACCAGCGACAAGCAGAACCCTCGCTCCCAACCCCCCTCCCATCGCGACCTCACTAACCCCATGAAAAAAAAAAAGAAAAAAAAAAAAAACCTAAAAGCGACGGCCTCACCAGCGACGACAGGCCGTCGTACGCAAAAAACGGTCTATAACGACCAAAAAAAGAAACCGCCGCGGAACGCCTAACGTTGTGTGTGACTTAATCCCTAACAAATCCTTCGTTGATGTCTTGAAGCGCTGAATCTTGAACTTTTGAAGCTCTGAAAAAAAAAAAAAAAAAAGAAATTAATATCAGTTAAAAATTCAAAGAACGTACATTAAATATACAATTTATTAATTAATCAATTTTTAAGTCAGTTTTTAGTTGCCGTTAGGGGCTGTACAAGTATTACGTAAGCACCTTAGGGGGGGGAGGGGGTCCTTCAGATGCTTACGCCAATGTTAAACCTCCATTAGAGGAAGCCTATTTTTGCTTATTAGGGGGGGGAGGGGGTCAAAAATCACCAAAATCATGCTTACGTAATACTTGTACAGCCCCTTACTTGTAAACAATTGTCGGACATGAGGTTTCAGTTAAGAATTTACTGGCTCATTTATTATTCTTGTTTCTGCTCAAATCTGAGATACGGAATTATTTTTTTGGGGGGAAGTCACCCATAGAATCAAAGAAACAGTGATTTGCTAAAATCGATGTTTGTGAATAATTTTTTTAGGAAAAACCCAACTGAATCATGTAGGCTCCTATTTTTAGAAATGAAATTTTTACTGTCATTAATTTACTTAATTATTATTGAAAAAAAATATTCTATTTATAAGAATCAGGAGCGATACAAACGGAATCAAGACATCCATTCTCAAAATACACGTAATATTTTATAGTGACACCTCCGTTAAACATAATAAATATGATTTTGAACATTTGAATATATAGAACAATCATCTCCCATACCAAATTACAAAATTTAGCAATTAAATCTGCCAAACAATTTAAAACCAGATTTTAAAAACTACTTTCTTATATCGCATCCCTTTAACTTTTCAAGGACACTTGCAGTTTAAATTTGAAATTGTGAATTTAAATTTTCAAATTTTATTTTGTTGTGCTTGTGACCAGCCTGAAAATCCTGTAATTTATATTTTATTCTAATAATAAGAATTATAACTTGAGAGTTTTTTTAGTAAATTTATTCGTCTAAACGATTTCGGCAATTTTAATAAAGTTCAAATTAAACCTTTACGCTAACAGAAGTTTCTAGCCAAATCAGATTTCTAGTACAATCAATTATATCAATTCAAAAATCTTTTTTTGCAATAATCTATTATTCGGACCCGTAGCCAAGGGGCCAAGGGGCCGACCCAGTGCCCCCTCTGGAGTAAATTGGCTAAACATGGCAGGTATAGGGAATGAAGGCCTATTGCCCCCCTTAACAAGCCCAACTGCCCCCCTGGCTCTTCGTTCTGGCTACGGGCCCGCTATTATTTTACAATACATCACTCTACCGCTAAAAGCCTAAATAAATTTGGTAAAAGTTATTATCATAAAATTGTCCTTTCCTATAGTTTTTTACAAAACTGTTTACATGCAGTTTATTTTCTTAAATTACCTTTACCATTACCGCTAAAATTAAAATTCGAACTAAGAGTATTTATCGCTTAACAGCCGAAAAAAAAAATTGCATTCGTCGGAATATCGCAATAAACAAAGATATCGTTTATCTACTTACATTGAAATAAAAAGAATCCTTTTTGGCTATGAATTTCAATGCTGGCGGTGGATATCTGAAGCCAAACGACAGGGAAATGATCCTGTTTCTTGGAACCTGAGATGTCTTTAGTTTGCTTCCAGATGGAAAGTTGTAACGTTCATCCAGCTTTTATTGTTGCTCATGTATTTTTATGTTCCTGAAAAAAAAAAAAAAAAATTTCAAAATATTAATTGCAGGAAATTAGCATCAGGCATAATACATTGTAGTAGGGGTAAAAATAATTTACTGCGAAATTAAACACTAAGTAATTCAAAAAAGATCAATTGAAGTTTTCTTTAACGTGTAACTTTTTGAAATCGATTGGCCATTTATTTCTGCTATTTTTTTTTTTTCAAAACGAAAGTTACTTTTTTTTTTTGGCAATACTGTTCAGGTAAGATTCCACTTACATTAACCAGGGATGATCCGATCGCATCAGTACAGTCAGTCGTTTACAATTGGAACTCTCCGTTTGAAACAGTTAAACTCGCCAAGAAATATCGCTGAAGACTGCCCATGATTTTCTCTGAAAGGGATCATTATTCCCCAACGCCTTTGGATGAGAAAAAACCAATAGCCTTTCCAACAAATTCACGAATTCCCCACATTGACTCAGTTGACATTTAAGAACATTTGCTCAGCTTGAGCCTGTAAAAAAATAAAAAAAAATAAAATTAACAATGTGCTTTAAATTAATATTTCCTTCATGGACTATCGTGGAGATAATCAGGACATAAGAGGGGACAAAAACATTTTAACTTGCTTACAAACGCTGCCAAAAAGAAAATGGGGCCTTCCACAAATTTCGAACGATGGCCCAGAACATAAAATTTTCAGAACGACCTACACAACACAGAATTGTACTCTTTATTTTTAATTAAGTTGTAATTAAATTTTATTGAACAGATACAAATCTTTTCTGGGAAAAAAACTTTCTTAACAACTTCATGTGAACTATTTGAGAACATACATATAGTTGCTGTCCAAATGTTAACACTTCAAAAATATTTAACATCAAACAAATTAAATTAAATCAAAAAATTAATTTTGGTAAATTCCTCCCACTTCAAAAAAAAAAAAAAAAAGTTTTTCATTACTCATGCGTTAAAAAGTCCCTTTTTAGGTGCTGCTTGGAGGACCAAAAAGTATAACTTTTTGAAACAACGGAAACGTCATTACTTTTTAATCCTAGGACTAGAAAGTTCACTTTTCAGTACCATAGAATAAGAAAATCGCAGAGAAAAAAAAAAATTACACCAACAACAAGGTGCTCTTATCTATATTTGAAACAGCGTTGCCAACCCAAGCCGTTTTTTCCATTAAGAAAAATTACATTTGTTTAATTTCCAATCTTTTTTTTTTCTTTCAAGCGGTAAAAATACATTTTTAAAACATTTCCCTATTTTCATTCGTAATAAAAAATATGTTTTATACCAAGGACAAGAAAAGGCCCTTATCTGAATTAGAGACAGCGGCCAAGCCTCGCCTCGGCTCGGCTTGGCAACCCCGCTGTCTCCAGTTCAGAAAAGTGCCCCTTCTTGTCCTTGGTATAAAAAATACTATTTCATGTTTGTTTATAAGCAGTTTTGGAACAATGATAAACTGAAAAAATGTTTTCCTAATCGCACAAAATACCCATAAAAATTAAATGGTTATTGTTTTTTAAATTTTTTACTCTCATTTAAATAAGAAGAATTACCTGATAATTTTGATGGCTGTCAACAATTACTAGCGACATCTGCACATGACTAGCTGATTAAGGCAATACAGAGTCTTTCCAACATGGTGAAAAACCAAGGCACAAGTCGTTTAAGATGATTGGGTGAGTTGCATACAGGTCCATTTCAATTCGAATTCAACCAACAGTCCAGGCAAAGACTATTAAACGGAAACAAGTCTTTTGTACATAATATCCATGCAATCTTAGTCCAAGGGTGATTTATCATCTGCAACACTCTGTCTTTCCACCTGTAACAGAAAGAAAGAATATTAAAATACTACGCTCTTAGAAAACCTTTTATAACTTTTGAATATACATATAAAAATCTTGTCAGATTTTAATTTTAATTCTAAGGGAGCTTAAGACTACATTCGAATAATGGGTCAGAGAAAAAACATTTTCAGAGCAACCTACACAGCACAGAATTATACTTTTAATTATTAAAAATCTAATTTAATTTATTTAACTGTTTTATTTCATAAAAAAAAAAAAAAAAAAAACTTCAAAACAAGTTAAGTGAACCATTTGGGGACATACATGCCGTCTACAATTGTCCAAAGGGTAACACTTCAAAAATTTTCATCTAAAATTTAATAACATCAAAAAAATTGCCATCATGTTTCACAAAAGACATGCTTTCGTGATTATTGAAACTGAATTATCACTAGCTGTGAAAAAAGTATAAACAGCTAAATGAATCTGATTATTGACTTTCTGAACTTTAGAGCGGTTGAGCTTTACATCAACTTTACGTCTTTCAAACCAATTATGTCTTGACTCTGCCACAACTTCACATTCTTTTCAAAAAAAGAATATATACCAAGGAAAAAACACGAAAAGCACATTTCTTTTACATCATCAAATTTACTTATTTGGGTTTACGTTTTCACATAAAATGCAGAACAATTGGATGAGCAGTAAAGGCTGGTGTAAAATTTTTATCTGCAATATCACTTACGTTAAATCAACATAAAATGCCTTTTTGTACTCTCCCTCTCCCATTATTATAAATATCAAGCATTACGGATACCCACGCCCATATAAAATTATTTATGTTTTGGTTAATTATTTGTAACAAAAAAGTTTTAAATACATTGTTTATAGACAGTTCTGTAACAAAACCAGAGTGAAAAAAGATTTTCCTAATCACGCAAAAGACTTTAAAAAAATTAAATTGTTATTTCTATTTTTATCTTATTTAATTAATAATTACCTGATAATCTTGATAGCTGTCAACAACTAACTGCAACATCCGCACTTGATTTCCAGATTAAGGTAATACTGTATAATCTTCCTCCATGGTGACAAACCAACGACAAACCAGTTAATGCATTTGGGTTTAATGTAAACAGCTCTGTTCAAGTCGTAATTAAAGGACAGTCTAGGCACAGAGTATTAAAGAGATACAAGCCTGCTGAAAAATGCTTTGCGTACAACAGTAGTCAAAGGATGATGAACATCATAAACTGTCTCTCTACCTGTAACAGAAAAGAAAAAATATTAAAAATACTACACTCTTTCAAAACATTTTAAAATTTTGAATAAATAAAAATCTTGTCAGTTTCGAATTTTAATTCCATGGGACCTTAGACTGCATTCGAACAATGATGGGCCAGAGAAAAAAAATTCAAAACTGACAATATTCACAAAGATTATGATTTCGTAAAGCAAGAATTTCACTTGAATAGTTTTAAGTTGAGAAATAACATAAGTATCAATCAAAACACTCATAAACTACACATTGCTTTATTTCCTTTGAAAGAACACCTATAATTATGAATGGTTTTAGATCAAATGTAAAATAACCTAGAGATTTTAAAACCAAAGCTGGTAACATGTTCAATACAAGTAACTGTAGCCTAAATCCAGCAGATTTAACTTTTCATTAGGCACAAACTGTGATTTGATAATCATCGTACAAGCTGATTATTCATTTTTATTATTATAACTGAAGATCTCCACGAAATAGTTGATGGAAAGGAACTAAACGACCGTATCGTACTTAAAATAAGGCTGACTAAGAGCACATGAACTTGTTAAACGATAAATCTAGTCCGACATGGCGAATGCGAAAATTCACGAGATGAATTTACTTACGGCTTGAGATTTATGTTAAATATATTCTTGACATGCTTTTTAAACGATTGCTGTTAATTATTTACGGTTCTACTAAAAAGCAATCACGATGTTGTTGGATTAAAATTTCCTACGTAAATTCACAAATTAAACATCGACGCCATCTTGCCAACTGAACTACCACAGCCCCCTATATCATTACATTTCTATCTCACTCCTACCACTTTTAAAATGGCGGCTTCCGGTATTTAAAAAAAAACCGGCTTGTATATCTAGGTTTATGGGAAAAAAATTTAATGTAATCGAATTTCAATTGAAAATTGTGGGGAAAATGCTTAACAAAAAATTTTTAAAACAAGATGGAGGAAGTAGTTGATCCCGATATCCTATCGATTGGAAAATCTTCAGTATGCCTTTATTAAATTCAGATTCATTTTAAATAAATAAATTTGATTTAATCTGCTCCAGAAAAAACCCGGTTATGCTAGGTATTGTTTTCCAATCCGAACTGAATTGTTTTAATCATAAAATTAGCAACAAAAATGGCAAACTATGGCGCTATGAATAAAATGCAACCAGACAATGAAAAACAAAATTTCAAGCAGTATAACATTTACAGGCCTCGAACTGGTTTCTGGTCTGAAATTTAGGGACTTTAGGGACCGAAAACATGAAAATTAAGGATCGTTTTAAGAACATAAAAGTAGCCCAAAACCAGTTGGGTTTTTTTCCCAAGAAAAAGTGCGTTATAAAATTGAGTTATTAGAAACTTAAACTTCGTTATAAACTTTTATAACAAAAAAGACATCTATTTAGATTCGTGATAAAATTTTATAACACAAATTATTTTTAGTTTTTTTGTAGGTAAGTTTTTTATTTTCTTCTAACTCTTCCCGAATTTTTCTATTTCTGTTTTTCTTTATTTTGAGCCTTTGTCAAATTAAAAATGCAAGAAATAAACCGAAAGTTTGGAAAAATCTGGAAAATATTATAAGTCAAAATAATTGGCAACTTAAGAACCATATTGCCGCTTTTAAAAATAAATTGAAAAGTGGTGTAGTGGATAAAGGCGGCTGGTAAGTCGACCACAAAGCTCTATTCCAAAAAATTTCGCAAAGTTTCTATTCCAAAAAATTTGGAATTTTTTTTCCCATGAAAAAGAACCTGCAAAGTCCCCATAAGCTAAATATAGTGCAATTCAAGCATAAAATTAATATATATCTTAGTTAAAAATTTTGATTATAAAAATTTATAAATGTAGTTATAAAATTTTATAATCGGCCAAAACGTTAGAGTTATAAAATTTTATAACGCACTTATTCTTGGGTTTCTTTTAAATGTAACCATTTTTGACGTAATAAGTTAATCTTATATAAGGATTTTTAAGGACTTCTTTTAAAAATATGGATTTTAGGGACTTTCAGAGACCAAGTTCAAGGCCTGCATCTTTCGAAACCATTCATAAAAAAACCCAGGCCTTAAATTATTTCCTACTTACATTTCCAGCTAGAATGAATTTCCAAGCAGCTTTAGACAAAGTCCACATGTTTGTAAAGCTGAAAGATCCCACTAATGCAAAACCAGGTTTATAGTAAAAACTCTCAGCAGCTGAGTTCAAACCTCAAGTCACGGATAGTTGATTTAGGAGAGTGCATATCTCTGTAGAACAGCTTTTTTAACCTGCAAACAAACCAAAAATGATTAGTTTTGCTTTAAAATTTTTATAATTGACTTAACGTCAACGCAGTTTTTGAAGCATTGCTCTAGCCTAATAATATTTTTTTCAACATTATTTCATCAACGCTATTCATTACTGTCCCTCGGGCAGTATTACACATTACTTTTTTACTAATTTTAGTAAAAACTAACTATTTATAATGGTTCTTCTATTTCCATACTTAGGCAATAGCATTGAATGTTTCAAAACTGGTTCCTGACAATTAAAAGCAATTTTATGCACCAAATTTTCCAAAATTTTCACATATAAATGCATTTGACAAACATTTATAATTTGCATAAAAATTAATTCAAGCAAGAAGAAACAAAATGTTACTCTTATTCAATTTCGAGAATTAATAAGGGGCTTTAAACTTTTTATTTCAAATGAAGCATTCCTTCAAAATATAAAATCACAACAGAAATTACCTACAACCTTGTCAAAAGTGCTGAACTGAAAAAACACGATAAGAGTGCAGCAGGCCAAAGTAGCTAAGTATGAACATTCAAACAGCTGAGAAAACTATATCTACTTTAAATAAAAATAATAACAAAATAAACCAACTTACCACAATCATTCTGCGGATGTTGACTGTGTCAGAACTTCAACGATTTAATCATACTTCTCTGGTTTTTGCAGAGTTGCAGTTGTAATCTCAGCTGTCATCTTCTTGTATCAGCTGTCATCTTCTTATATCAGCTGCATCATGTTGAATTGCATCTTTCTTATCCTGGACAAAAAAAAGAAAAACAAAAAAATTTACTTAAAACACTTTAAAAACGCTACACATTACATCCTGGCATTCAAAAAATGTAATTATTAGCATAAAACATAAAACACGAACAAAGAACGCCTGAATTCCAGAAAATATTTAAGTACATTTCGTTATGCACAATTATCTTTCATGTCTGCACTTAGTGGTAAATACGAAAGTTACTAAAGTCGTTCCATATGTTTAGCTTATGGCAAAGTAGTTACTATCGACGATAGGAACCACTAAGTGTAGACATAGAAAATGGCTCACGCTTATAAGCTTTTACCTCATCTGTGATTTTTTTTCTCTCTCGTGTAGCGGTAGCAATAAACACTAAAGTTTTAATAAGAAACTTAATACCGGCCCGCACCGAGAGATGGTGTTGGCCAGGGTTCGGCTTCGGTAATCATCGTGCGCAAGCGCGTACGATGATACCCGAAGCTGAGCTTCAAAGCCGACATCAGAACTCGGTGCGAGCTCGGCAGTTCAGTTCTCACTCGACCTCCAATAACTAAAGTTTAAAAGAAAAGAAATGTAGCAAATGTTCATTTTTAAATAAAAAGTAAGTCAAACTGAAGCAATGATGTCAGCTTTAATTCTTGTCAACGCAAGTACCAGGGTTATCCCTAGGTGGGCCGCCATCGCGGCCTTAAACTTGGGGCTCTAACCCTGGGAAAGCAAAATTTCCCTAAAATTGAAAAATAATCGTAAGTAAGAGAATGAGATTTACCCGGGAAAGCAAGCCCACGCAAATAAAAGGGACTAAACAACGGCTTTAGATTTTGATCAACGTTAAATTGTGATTTGTTATATTTGAAATAAGTTAACGTAGGCAATTTCCGTTTATTACGCAAAAACGGTTGTTTCACTCGTTCAAAAGTGAATGCTTTTTCAGAAATTTTTTTTTTTTTCTCTCTGAATTTTTTTCCCTGAAAATCTGTGATCGATATATCACGGTAAAAAATTTTATGTAAAAGTAACATAAAAAATATGTAGCCCTTTTTATTTAACATGAGTTGTGTTGAATCTTCCGTTTTTTCGAACGTTTCGAACTTCTGACGCCACGTTTTTATGTTAAGTAAAAAGGGCTGCATCTTTTTTATGTTACTTTTCCGTAAAAGTTTTGACCGTGTGGAAATATCACATAATCCGGGTGCTCACTTGTTCTCCCTCAAAGCATTACTGTTGAGAGTCCGTATGGTCCTTGCCCTTAACAGTAATGATTTGGAGGCTACAGTAGGTCAGGGGTCGTACATAAATTACGCAAGCATGGGCTAGGCCCTTTTTGCACGCTTTACCCCATTTCGCCTATGCTTAGCTTATGGATAAGATGTCAAATCTGGACCCCCCCTAAATGTGCTTACGTAATTTATGTACGACCCCTCAGGTCAAAGATTATTATTTTCTTTTGGACTTTTCTGGTTGGGGTTCAATTGGTAACAGGTTTTTCATCTGTGGTTTTTGGTTATTATAATGGTATTGGCTTTGGTTTTGTTTTGGTTATGTTAAAAGTTCAGGTTTCCTGTTTTTTCTGTAAGGGAAATATTAATTGAAATGATTTTCACAAATGCTTTGGTGGCAACAAGATATTTATAAAGATTTAAAAGTTCTTCACTATGAGAGGGAGGAGAGCACTTTCTTGGAATTATTATCCGGATTGAAGAATAAATTTTGTTCTGACCCTGATTTATCAGAATTTGGAAATTACTTTAACAGTACATATGCCATTAGATGTGAGAACTGGGCCTACTGCCACAGGAAAAAGAGCGGAATTAACACAAACATGTATCTCGAGGCTATGCATAGAACACTAAAACACGTGTACTTTGAAAGGCTCCAAATTAGGAGACTAGATCGAAGCATACATACTCTCATGAAATTAGTTCGAGATAAGCAGTTTTAGAGAGTAATTAAATTGGAAAAAGGGGAAAAATGCAGGAAGATTGAGAAATATGCAAGACCGTCATGTCCGAGCCATGAAATTACCGTTATCTGCAGTGCGGGAGTTATCTCAAGAAAGAGTAGTTATCTTCGAAATGATATTCGTGCGGGAAGTGTGTCCTCTTTTGAGGCCGAACGAGACGTGGAACGTTAAAGAAATTACGTTCTCTTCGGATCCAGACTTAAGGGAAGATTACGCGGCTACTTACAGAAGTGGTGCAGAAAATGTTCTCGGAAATCGGTGTTATAAACACCGAGTAAAGATTGTTGTAAAGTTGAACAGAGATAGATTAAAAGAGAGCGGGAATTACGTCAAACTTTTAAAAAGTACCGTGGCCCACGAACTCGTACACGTTTTTTTTTTTTCTTTTCAAGCCGAAAAACAATAAACACGTGGATCATGGAGCATCGTTCGTTCGAGTCGCAGAACGGCTCGAAAGAGCGCTTCCTCATCTCGGGAACATAGCGCATTGAAGTTCTTTTATTTTTTTTTTTCTCGCTTTTTTAGAAGACTTAATTTAATTTGGTAAGAACAACCGGACCTTCGCTGAAGTTTTTTTTTCCTAAACAAGACCAAAGGTATGTCTCCACTGGTGAATTAATTACATGATGTAATTAATTACAGGATGTAATTAAATGATTTTCGAAGGTACTAAATTGTTGTTTTCGATTTTGTTGGTTAGATCTACATTATGAAAAAGGATATTGAGCTCCAAAGATTTGAAAAAAAAAATTAATACCTTTTTAAACCGTTTAAATGCATCCTGTAATTAATTACATCATGTAATTAATTCACTAATGGAGACATACCTCAATTTTTAAAAGAACTGTTTTTTTTTTTTTTTTTTTTCAGGTTTTTTTATTTTTCAGCATTCGATGTTGGAGCAATAACCCGATTTCAACGGGTTTTTTTCCTATTTATAATAACTAGGTCTATTACTCCATTTTAGACCAATCATGGCATCACCCTTCCCGGAAGATGAGATAACAGATTTTTGGGTCCCAGATCCCATAGTTGGTACCGCTTCAACTTACGTTATTGCTCCTACGTCTGGTACCGCTTCAACTTCGGTTAAAGAGTATGACCATGGCCGGGTCATGAAGATGACTATTGATAGCGTGACTAGGGAGAATGACCGCCTCACAGAGGAAAATAAAAGGCTTCGGGCCGAAAACTTGGAACAGTTCAAATATATATAAGGGAACTGGAAAAGAAGCTCGAAGGGAGGGAGACTCCCGCTTACTGGACAAATCGGGACAATGCTTTCCGAAAAGGAGACCTTTCAGACATCCCTACAGAGAAATTAGGAGAAAAACTTCAGGGTTTGAGAATCCTCGACTCCGATTGGGTCGAGAAGAATCCCGCCCTCCGACCACGGCGGGGATGCTGGAATTGTGGCCGAGGGGGTCACGCAAGAAGCGCC
Source organism: Liposcelis bostrychophila (assembly GCA_037577465.1). NCBI lineage: Eukaryota > Metazoa > Arthropoda > Insecta > Psocodea > Liposcelididae > Liposcelis > Liposcelis bostrychophila. The sequence continues at coordinate 24,070,169 of CM075209.1, read as the reverse complement.
TGCCCCCAGCCTCAGGTATCCGATTTTTGCTTTCGTTGTGGGACCCGCTTGGCCACAGTCCGGGACTGCCTAAGGTGCCCCGTCGTGGACCAGATCCACGCCATTATCCAGGAACTCAGGAGTCGCGGGATTTCCGACCGCCCAACGCAGTAAATCCCTTGAGTATCGCTTGAATCTTGAATTATTTCCGTATCGCTCCATTTGCAATTGTCTTTGCCCAGTCGTTCTGGCCCAGTGTGACCAAATACCTGGGGTCCCACAAACTTTTTTTCTGTAGTTCTCCTTTTATTTTTCCGTCTCGCTAGTTAGACGATGGGAGTCATAACTCCTTTTAGGTTAGTTTCTGAATTTCCACTGGACATTCTGGTCCAGTGTGGCCAAATGTCCAGGATTCCGTGTATATAGCTCTTTGTTTATTATTTTTTTTTTCTCGTGTCTAGATTGTTTTCGATGGGAAATCAACAATGTGTCCACCGAGTATCCCATATCCAAACTTTTGTACGCCATACGTTTTTTTTAAACCCCCTCTCCACCGGGAGAAGGGATGAATAATGTATTCGCGATTTTACGTTCTTTTTTTTTCTTTGATCTCTTTGAAATAAATCCCTCCGATTTGCAATACTCGGTTTAAAACATTGTTGGTTCCCCATCGAAAATTTTTTGTTTGCCGAAAGTCTCGGTCTTTAAATTGTGGTACTTGTCGAATTTCGACAAGGATTGTGTCATATGGAAAACCATCCATGTCCACATCGAATTTAACTTTTTCAAAAAATTTTTTTTTACCCCCTCTCCACCGGGAGAAGGGAAGATTATGAATGTATATCGCGTTAGTCTTTTTCTAATTTTTTTTTCTTTTTTTTTTCTCGCATAAAGTTTCAATCTAAACGAAATTCGACTCGGAGGTTGGTTGAGAAGAAAGAAAATCAGGAAAATCCCGTCGATTTGGTTGAGAAGAAAGAAAATCAGATTAATCCCGTCGATTTGGTTGAGAAGAAGGAAAACCAGGAAATTCCCATCAATTTGGTGAAGGGAAAAAGGGTGATTCCCTCGATAGGCCTCGATTCCCGATTCCCGATTCCCTTCGAGAAGAAGAATATTATGTTAACGGCAACGAATTCTTAAACAATGTTTCTTCAAGCCTTCAGGCGAACTTACTTCACTTACTTCAGCTTACTTACTTCAAGCCTTTTTAGGCGAAGTCGTAATTAGTTTCAGCTTTTCGTGGGGAAAAAAAATGTACTGCACCTACAGGTAGTACAATTCACTTTAAACGAATTTCAGGAAATGGTGCCATAAATGATCGTGGGGTGGGTGGAGATTAATTTTTCTCTTTTATATTTTAATTATTTATTTATTATTTAGAATTTTAGGTGCCGCCAAGATGAAATTACAAATGGTATTTAAAAGTTATTGATTCTAATGCAGTTTCCACATCTCGTTGTAATAATTTTTTTCTATGACCATGTCCGATATTTGTTATTTATTCGAAATTTGACAGATTTACGAGTCTATTTTTGTACAAGTTAATTCAAATATCGGCCGCCTAAAATGGATTTTTTTCATCTTTGAGAGGGAAAAAAATTTTTTTTTCCCAAAATTTAAGTCATATTATATTTTAAAATAATTTGAAGTCGGAAACGTAAAGCTCACATATAGAAGAGAGAATTTTTTTTACAAATAATACATATCAGAAAAAAAAGGTAATTAATTATTCGCGATTGTAGTATCTAGAACTAGAATTCTTTTTACCCTTTCCGGGCGGTTAGTCGAATTGCCAACCAAATAAAATTTTTTCCAACAAATATATATTTTTTTTTATAAACCATAGTTTACCATAAACCAGTTTTTTTTGTAAATCATAGCTTTTTGATATTTTCATATTCTGATTTCCTTAAAATGGTGTTAAAAAAAAAATTCCTCCCAAAAGAGCTGTCTGTAACCTCATTATTGTAACCACTTCACAATAGGAATTATTTTTATAAAAGTAATTTTTTTTTTTTTTTTTTTTTTTTTTTTTGTTAAAATAAATGTTTTAAACGGTTTTTTTTTCTAAATTTAAATTATTTTAGTGTTCGTTGAGAATTAGGGACAGCCATTTTTGTTGTGCCGCCATACGTTTCAGGTAAAATCAAGTTTTAAAGAAAATTTATCCGTGTGCAAAAGTAATAATACGGTAAAATATAATATTTTAAATGATTCAAGAGCGAAGAAAAAAAAATTATGAGCTGCATAAATTCAGTACATAAGCAGTAGAAAAATCTCTGGACAATGTTTCGCCATTTTTATTTCTTGAGAATGACTCACTAGATACATGTGAAAAGACTGTAGAAAAGGAGACATTTTTTTTTTTCTTAAGTAAAAGAGTGTGTTGTGAATTTTATTTGTTAATGTTAAAAAAAAAATATAATCGTTTTGTTGTTGTTTATTTAAGGAAACAGGTATGTTTTTATTTTTATTTTTCTTTATTATTTGATTTTTGTGTATTTGTTCAACAAGAAAAAGGATTTTTTTTTTTTTTTTTTTTTTTTGTTATTGGGGTGTCCTTTGTTATATTTGCTGGTCGAGCATCTGCTTGTTTGTTATTTATGGCAGATGTTTTTAGGGGTTTTACTGTATTATAATTCTGGGTTTTTGGGTTAGTTGTTTTTTGGCTTTCATTTCGTAATGTCGACACCTCAGGATTGTTCTTTTTCGGAATTGATGCGTTTATATTGGGTACCGGTTGTGAATTGTTCGGTGCCAGACTACAAAAAAGAGACTCTTCAGATTTAACTCCGTGCCCCGTGATGGTGGACGGAGAAGTCCATCTTCTCCTCTTTGCGACGAAAAATCTAACACGAGGCCACTCGGTCAATTTTGACTTTTCCCAGCTGAAGAAATCGGCAGGTAAGAACTTAAAGAAATTCCCTTTAAAGATTTTTTTTAAAAATTCCTTTATATACCCTTACAGGAGAAGGATCAGAGACCCAGCAGCAAGCTGAGCAGGAAGGGGAGCAGAAAGCGGAGGAGCAGGAAGCGGAGGAGCAGGAAGCAAAGGAGTAGGAAGCTGAAGTTACTCTTCAGTAACATGCAAGCCATGTCATCGAAATCTTCGGCGTGCATTTTATGGGAGGCGGCAGGGAAGAGGTTGCCGCCTGGATTGTTACGAGCGCGGGTAATCCGCTCGTTCAGGGCTGATGGTACTGTGCTTCGGCAGACTGCAGATTGTTAAGAGGTTTCTTGGGGACCGGAGCTTGACACTGATGAAGATGATGACGAAGATTATGTTGAGAATAATCTTGAACGGCCAATGGGTCGAGGGGGCCGGCGGGCCGTGTCCGATCGGACTTAGTAACTATGCCTGGAAGGTATGTGGTATTTTTCTGTTGTTAGTTACGACTTGTTGTTCTGTTTAGAATTTAAGGGGGGGTTTCCTCTTTTTTTTTTTTATGCCTAACCGTCGTAATAGGTTTTGATGGGGTTTCCCCTTTTTTTTTTTTCAGATTCAATTGGGGTCCTGAATGCTATGATTGTCGCAATTGGGAGAGGAAAAGATGTTGTTTCTTTTTTTTTTTGTGTGGAATTTTATTTTTACTTTTTGTGAATTATATTTTTGTTGGTCTCATCGATTGTATTTACTAATTTTTTAATTTTGATTTTTCCCGTTTTCATTGGCTCTTCTTAATAAAATGGGGACTGATTCTTTTTTTTTTTTTTTTTTTTTTTTTTGATTTTTCGATTTGTGATACGTTTTATTTTATTTTTATTTTATCAACTTGGAGTGAATTTATTTGAGTATTTTGATTTGGGATTTTTGTTTGGGGGGTCTGGGGGCTTTTGATTGGGAATTTTGTGTTAGGGATCGGGGGGATTGCGATTTGATTATTAATGTATTTGCCTGTTTTTTTTTTTTTTTTTTTTTGTTAAGTTTTTTGGGAGAATTTTTATTTTGTTGTAGGACTGTCTTTTTTTTTTTCTAATAATTTTAGTTTTCAAATGACTTGGGACTAATTATTTTAATTTTTGGATTTTTTTTTTTTTTTTTTTTTTTTTTTTTTTTTTTTTTTTTTTTTTTTTTGAATATTTTTAAGGGGGTTGATATTTGGGGTCGTTTTTATGCCGAGAGTTTCCGATACTTTAAAATATATATGTATTTGAAAAAAAAAAAAACGAAAGAGTGAATTACGAAATAAAAATTTTATAAATCGTTTCAAATGTTATCGGATTAATATCCGCATAAGAAATACTGTTGCTGTCTGTCAGTGCATCGATAAATGCCTGGCTTGTAACAATTTATGCTTTCATTTATACGAGTGCACTTGCCCGGACTCCCACAACTTGTGCAAACACATTCACCGAGTACACATGTCAGGGGACGAAAACGAAAATCTGGATTCGGGAAAAGAAATGCCTGCTGCCGCCGGAACTTCGTCTGATGCGAGTGAAGTAACTTGTCTAGTCAATCAAGATTTAAACGAATTTTCATTCGCGCCTAATATCGACAAGGATTTTGCTGCCTCCAAAATTAAAAAGCAAAATCGTTTGAGACTCCCAAAAAAATTCGTCCTATCTTTCCAAAAAAGAAAGGAAAATCGAAATTTGAATTAAAAGCCCCCGTCCCGCAAAATAAAGGACTTGGAGCATCGGGCTCTTGCAGAGCACGACTACTGCACAAGCGAAGACGGAAAAACACGGCCCGTTTCTTTAGGGAAATCATTCACCGTATCCCTACAGCACCTACAGGAGCAAAACGAGGAAATTGTGAAAAACCAAATGCCGATGTACAAAGTGGGAGACATTCGACTGAATGTAACGGACATCAAAAGCCTCGATCCATTCTATCCTCCGTACGAAGAAGGTCCGTTAAAGCAACTCGACCCAGGCTTCAAAAGGGGATGTTTAACCAACAAAGTGATCGACGCTTATTTCATCACAATCGAAAAGAGACGACCGGAAATTTTAACAATCCCAACTTCTTGGTCTGATATATTAAAAGAAGGATATACAAGGAGGTAAATTCCATAAACATAATTCCAAACCCATTCAGATAGATTCCATTCCATAAACATATGCCCAGACCAAATAATCGTATATTTTGCTCTTGGCATGTGGACCGAGCCTGGAGGAATAACATTAAAAAAAAAAAAATTAAGGGAAAGAGCGACCTGGCGGAAGTCTACAAATGACTGAAAACCATGCAATTTGAACTAGACGAAGATTTTTTCGTACAAATTCTTTCGTTAGTTGTAAGCAAATGGTTCAGCGAAAAGAAATTTAAAAAATTTGCTACCTACTTCAAGAAATTTTACTGTAAAAAGCCACAAACTTGGGCATCCTGTTACAGAAAAAATATGATTCTTAACCATAATAATCACTTAAGAGTCTCTCCATAAAATTTTAAAATATATGTACTTGAAAGGCAAAAAAATTAAAAGAATGGAGAAATCCATTAACGCCATAATGAAGCTTATAAGCCATAAATTGCACAAAAATTTTATTGCAGAAGAAAAAGGGAAAGTGTCGGCTAAAATAGCGACTATTAGAAAGAGACATAAAGCAGCTGCTGAGGCAACTGAAGACCGTACTCATCGCTTCCATTCGATCGTAAATGTAGGAGGAACCATGTGGTTAATTCCCTCTGAAACAATAAATGATGAGACGTACGAGATCAAAATGAATGAGAATAAAAATTGCGAAAATTGTAAACTGGTCTGCAGGTTATGCAATGCATGTCTTCACCAGTCGAGACCCAAGAAGTCGAGGTCACTACCGAACCCCAAGCTGATTCCCCCCTTCACCCTGCCCGATTGCTGTCGTGAATTCAGTCCAAGTTACAGATTTAGGAAGTGATATGGAAGCCGACTGGGATAGAGGTTACCCATCCCCATTGCTGAAAATCCAAGACGATGCAGATTCGAACCCGCTTATCATCCGTTCTCCCCCTTCCCATCGCCTCGATCCAGAAGTTTCCCGTCGTGAGTCCTCTAATTCCCGATCTCAGTCGAGCCGAAGTAGGTCCAAGTCCAGTAATCGTCGAGTTTATTTTTACGAAAGCCCTCAAGTTCATGAAATCCCTAACGAAGTTTCAAACCTCCGTTTTCTCCCGCAGAATGGTCGTGACACCCGCTTTGAATTTCCCCGTCGTGAATCTCGTCCCAGATTTAGAGTTAATCATTTTTCCAAAAATGCGAATGTCGTGAATCCAACTGAACATAGTTACTAATCGGAATCTCCTCTTTCTCCTCCCCCAATTTCAAGGAGAAAAATTAAAGCTGCGGAAATGGAATGGGATAATGAACAGGTAAATGGTCCCTCCCCTCTAGAAACAATTCAAAATAATTCGAAGGTGCGAAACGATTTGATCAAAACCCCAACCCCCGCCTCCGAAGCAAAGCCCGAGATAAGCGTGTAAATTTTTGCGAAGACCCCGAAGTTCATCGGATCCCCGTTTTAATATCTGACTCCATTCCTCCTCGAGATACTAGATTTGATTTCCCTCCCCGTGAACCACGTTCCCGCGTTAGGTATGAAAGGCCAAGTCGTGATTCTAGTAGAAAACCCATCGATCCTTATAGTTATTCCGAACACAGTAATTCCCAGAAACATCCAAAATCTATGTCCTCAAAACCTGTAGAGATTCCAAAGTCGAGATTCAAAAGTCCTCGAACTATTATCTCTTAAAGTTGGATCATTATCGGATAACAGATACCCCACCAATTCCGAATGCAGGAAATATGTTCTTCTATTCAACGAAGAGAATCCAAATGGCTGGAAAAAGGATGGCTTACGTTGGAGAGAGCAACGCTCGAAATTGCAATTTGCTCTAAATTAATAAGATCATATATGTACGTGCATATGTGAACGGAATATGAAAAGATCGCGTATTTACAAATAGTTTGTCGTAAATGTAGCGAACATAAATTGATGAAGATGGCCTACGTGTAATTAAATCGATACGCTGACATGGCGCTGAGAGCTGATATCAATGTACGGCTGGATAAGAAATCTATCAAAGATCACCGAATTTGGTTTTCGAAATCAAAGCGATAAATTTTGGGAATTTTATGAGAATTATCGGAAATTCTCTATTCAGTCTACAATCCGGATAGTTTGTTTTGATTCGAAGAACTTATTTGGTTACAAAAGGTTTAAAAAACAAAACATACTATCCGGATTGTATAAGTGGTGTTCAGTAACACTTTAAGATGTGTTCAGTACCTGCATAACGAAAGAATAGTGCATTATGATCTGACGTCAGCGAACGTCCTTCTGGACTCCTACTTGGCACCAAAGATTGCAGACTTTGGCCTAAGTTTGCAGCTCGAGGAAGGAGAGGAGTGTAGGATATAAGTAAATAGTTTGCGAAGTAGGAAGAACGAGAGTAGGATCTAACGATCCTACGATCGATTTTGGGAACTTTACAGATATACATATTTTGCTTGCAGTTCAGGACTCAGTGACTCTACCTTCAAAAAGTTACATCTACTTGGAGGGGAAATTTCGCAATTCCAGATCTGAAATCTTGATGGCGATCTTGATGGAGACATTATCGATACCAAATGGGTCTATGCTTTTAAACCGTTAGAACCTGATATAGAATTTAGATATAAAGAGAGATTAGTTGCCCGTGGGTTTGCTCAGAACAGAGTTTTTGACATCGGGGAAACTTATTCACCGGTCGCTAAGTACTCATCATTCCGATTTTTATTAGCATTGGCGGTTGGGAAAGGTTTTTATTTGGAGCAAATGGACTTGCAACTTTTATTCATTTTAACATCCTAAAGTCAATTGCTTTAAACGTAACGTCTGTAAAAACTGAAATGATTCATAATTGATTTTTTATATTATCGTCCCTTTAACAAGTAAACAGAGGCAGATAGAAAAAAACCAACCAAATATCCCAAAAAATAACTATATTTACCCAAAATAAAGTAATAAAATGCCGAACATGTCTCCTGCTCGAAGTATGAATCGAGTAAGGGAAAACTGGAATCTATGATTCCAGCTTTACGAAGCACTTCATCAAGGCATTTCGTAAAATGAAAGGGAGCTTGAGAAATATTGGTAAAACATATTTTAAGAATTTTGAAATAATTTCATTGGATGTTGTTGGTTTTAGGGGGATGAAAATGGTGAACTTGGAGAAGGTGCATATAAAGGAGATGAAGTATTTGTACTGACTATAAGGAATAATAGGGACGAGCTATGTCCATGTGAATGGTATGAAAAAAATGTTTGTTATCATGTTAAACGGCATTTTTAAACGACATTCGGTATCGTTAGTAACGTCGGTTGGGTAAGTTAAGCGTCAAATCCAAAGCGTCCGCAATTGTCAAATGGATTATTTGCAGTAAAGATGCCCACTTAATTCAGCTGACATCTTGTCAGCAACGTATTACAAATTGACTATTATATTTATAATAAAAGCCCCACAACTGAGGGTATAAAATTATGATTTAAATTTCAAATTATAAATTTTTTCTTTTTTTATTATTTTTATAAACAGATCTGCAAATATTAATAGTTCGATTCATTTCCAAATGACTTGGTAACTGTTTCTTCGTATAAAGTCTTTGTCAACAAATTCAGAAGAAAACGAAATTGCGACACTTATGTGAATTAACGAAATTGTCACATTTTGTGTGGAGCTCAAGCGAAGTCAGCAACCTTCTTATAGAAAAAAGCTACGAAAAACTTCGCAACGGCTGATGCTTACGGAGTAGTTGATTTGCAAGAACCAATTGAGGAAAATTTAATATTGACGTTTTTAACTATTTGCGACAAGTATTTAGTATTCCGAAAAACCAAAAAATAGAAGATCTCGTCCAAAAATATTTGGTGAATTTACCAAAAATGCTATTAGAGCTAAAGTTCATTACAGGTTTTTTTTTTTTTTTTTTAAATTTCGAACGACTTGTTTTAACCAATTTTTAAATTTGAAGTTGTCGAACAACTGATATATCAACAAATGAACGGTAAGACAACAACAGCTAAAACACCTCCTACAAAAAAGGTTTTTAATGTAATTGAAACAAAAGTTACTCCACTGGAAAAAATTGAAAAGGTTGCGAAAGATGAAACTTGAAGAATAAATTTTTTTTTTTTTTTTTTTTTTTTTTTTTTCCGAACTTATTTGCAAGAAGTTAACAATTTTGTAATTTGTTGCCATGTCCATTATGATTCGTGGCATCAATTACAAATTTTTTGAATTGTTTGCTCTTCATCAAAAGACGATGCTTCGCACAATTGCAAAAGTTTTCTTTAAAGTTTCTAGTTGATTTTAATTTTTCCAGAGATGAATCCGCCAAGAGGTGAAGAGCCTCCCCCGTTAATTCGATTTGATCAAGAAGCAGAAAGAATGCGACTTATTAGGTATTCCATGACCCAGATTTCAAACGGGATTTATCCGGAAGAATTTATTCGGCTTTCCCAACAGCCTGGAGAGCTCGAGGCGATATTATCCTATATTAATATAATCCTATATTATCCTTTAAGGATTTTAAGGCAGACCATGAGATTTCTACACCAGCGAGAAACGGGAACAAATTAAACTTAGTCAAAATGCGATGACTCAAATCAGTTTTAAACTCACGTCCCTTATGCCCCTTAACTTCAGACCCAGACAACCTTGACCCTCTAACACCTGGTCATTTCATCATAGGGAGGAAGCTCACCACAATTCCGGACGAAGGAGACCTTTTGACGATTTTCGATAATCGTCTAAACCATTTACCGACGTTTGCAAAAAATTGTGCAAGACTTTTGGGGTCGATGGAGAAAGGAATACTTAAACGAACTTCAAACTACATCCCAGAGGCCTCCGAAGAAAACTATAGAGGTTTACAAAGCTGCTAACGTTTTAGCTTCCAAGGGTTAGTTGCGTACCTTGCTACGGAGAGGAATGTGGCATGCGATTGCGAAGATCGATGCAGCCAGTGGGGGGATTTACGCCCCCACATGTATGGATGTGGCTTCGCTTTTACTGGATCGATCTGTAAGCATGTGCACAATCTGGCAGCCATATTAAAAACGGAGATCCAGTACGACATGTCCATCTCCAAAACGGGAGAAATCCACCTGAGGCAGTCATCCAAACTTTCGCTAGCTGAAGAAAAACACCGGCAATCCCCCAGTAGTAGAACCACCACAGTTTTCCTTTTACCAACGACGAGGAACCTTTGCAGTCGAACCAGAAATTGACTAAGCAAAAGATGTTTAAGTAGTTGGATTTTTTTAGAATATAAATATGATTTTGTTGTAGTTGGGAATAGGTCTCTCATTGTAGAGAGCAAGAAAAAAAAAAAAAAAAAAAAAAAACATAATGTGCATACTCATCCTTCTACTAGCTGTATCCAGTCAGCTGGCACATTGCAAATCGTCACAATCAAAAACCATTCAAGTTTTGATAAAAATGGAAATTTTATGCATCAGTTTGGGGATTCTGATTGCCTAAAAAAGCTTTGCTTCTCAGGTAATCTACAATGCGGTCATGATGATGTCTATGATCATATTCCACCAAACAATTTTCTCCCTGTCACATTTCAAAACATTGATGATCTTTCAGAAAATTAAAAAAAAATGAATTTACAAGATAGACCCAAAACTTGTAAAATAAAAGGGAGGCCGAGGGGGGAAAAAGAGATAGGCTCCACAATTCTGGGAAATGAATGAATGAACGAATTGTTAAAAAAAAAGTTTTTTTAGACTAGTCACAATAAAATTCTGCAACTCAGTGCAGAACTAGACCAAGTCCATTCAAGGATTGCAACTTCTTACTTCAAACCTGACTATACAAAGCATACAGGCATTGCCAACTCAAATTAATGTGTTCTGCGAGTTACCATTACTGCTATGCTAACGAAATAAACTTGCGATTAGAAGGCATAAAATCAGTACTGCCAAACGTTGAGCCTGTATACCTTTTGTAAAGTCGAGTTTGAAATAAGAAGTTGCAATCTTCGAATAGACTTGGTGCAGTTCTGCACTGAAGTACCGAATTAAAAATTCAAATTCAAAATTGAATGAAATGGATTAAATTATAAAAAAGAATTACAGCAAGTATAATAGACAAGCTGTAAGGAAATATCAAAAAAACCATCCAGAAATTCATCGTAGGAAGGTTACAAAATGCATTAAAAACCATCCAGAATACCACCGTTGATTTTAATTCTTCCGGAGATAAATCCGCCAAGAGGTGAAAGGCCTCCCCCCTTAATTCGATACGATCAAGAAGCAGAAAGAATGCGTCTTATTAGGTATTCCATGACCCAGATTTCAAACGGGATTTATCCAGAAGAATTTATTCGGCTTTCCCAACAGCCTGGAGAGCTCGAGGCGATATTGAGGATTTTCAGGCGAATCATAAAATTTCTACACCCGCGAGAAACGGGCACAAAATAAAGACTTCAGATTTTTTTTTTCGAATGACTTGTTCGAACAAATTTATTTCCCCTTCAGGTTTTAATATTTGATCTGAGCGGTGTACAGATCAAAAATATTTGTACGAGATGTGTAAAGCAGTGGAAAGCAGTGATTGTCAATCAGATTTAAAATCTGGAAAACTATGCCATTTCCAGATGGTTGACTCTAGCAAATAGAATTCTTAAACTCTACATTCCATCCCATTATCCTTCAGAAAATCTTTTCACATTTTCCGAATATATCGTAAAAGTATATGCCCCAGCGTGGTTTTGGATAAAGTTGGAACCACATTGTCAGTATGGTGCGATACATCTATAGCGATTGATAAAGTCTTCTAGGTACCTTGATTCAAAATTTATACAATCGTCATACTACAATGGTAAAGATATTAAAAACATCTAACACCGTAAAGATGTTAAAAAATGCTTTAAAAACAACCCAGAATACCGTAGAAAAAGCAGTCAAAAATATGATAAAAAACACTCAGAAACGCATCAAAAAGCTGCCAAGAAGTAAAACGAAATTCATCCCGAATGTAACCGGAAATCATATGTCATTTATAGCCGAAATAATCGAAGTGCTGATCGCAAAAACAAGTGACTAGTTCGATGCCTAAATTTATTTTTTGTAAAAATCCTTATTACTCCGCAATAATGTCCAAATATTGTCCTTCCGATGGGAAAAAAAAGGACCTTAAATCAGACCTTAAAAAATTTTTAGTGTCGGACTAATATGTGTACGTGAATATGAAAACCTCTCACTTGTACAATCCGGATAGTTTGTTTTGATTCGAAAACTTATTTGCTTAAAAAACAAAACATACTATCCGGAATGTATAAGTGACACGTTTTCATATGCACGTGCACAATCATTTCTTGAAATTTTAGTTTGATGTTCTAAGAAACACAAGATCTAAGTATTTAAAAAAAAAAAACTAATTCAATGATTAACACTCAGACGTAACAAAAATTGAGAACAGTAATAATTACCCCTCTTTTAAATTTTGAACGTAGCTTATTTTATTATTATAATTTTTGATCCTAATTAATAATTATTCTAAATTTTTCTAGGGAAATGGATCAGTTTTAGAAAGCCTTGAAATTTTCAAGGCGGAAGTAACAAAAAACATCAATTAAAATTTCAGTCGAAGCGGCGAAGGATGGACTCGAACCACCGCCCTTCAATTTTCATGACAGCTGCTCCATCACTAAGCTACCTAATAATTCCCTTGCCTTGGAAATTCGAAAATTTTAAGGCTTTGAGTGTTTTACTTTAGAACGAAACCATATGTAACACCACATGTTTTCTTAAAAAAGCGAAGCCATAAGTTGTTTTTAAAAAAAATATATTTATTGAATATATATTTGTAATTACAATATACATTCGATTAATATATTAGAATTAGAATATTTAATGAGCTACTTATTCTAAATTTTTCTTGGGAAACGAATCAGTTTTAGAAAGCCTGAACAGTCACCTAATTCTGATCAGGTCATAAGCTAAACATGCATGCCCATAAAAGGAAATTGTGTTTAGCTTATGGACTGTTCAGGCTTTGGTGATTGTTTAGGCTTTGAGTGTATTGCGTTAATCAAGTAAAAGAAAATATCTAGTTTAAAAAGCTGACGTGTTGCACGTTCAGACTTGTAAATATGCCTTAGCTGACTTAAGATTTTTTTAAATGAAATATTTCTAACCCTACCATTGCAAAACCATTTCAACCTGCATGACAGTGGAGACCCTTAATTAAAAGAGACTGGCCAGAAAAAATGGGCGCGAAAAAGATGTGACATGCGCTTTGAGTTAAATTTTTTGAAGCAGCCACCATTTGCTAACCCGAGCAGAAGAAAATGGCGATTGTTTATTTTGGAAAAAGTTTACATTCATCAAATATTTCAATGTCAACATTTTTTAAGTTTTATTTTCACAAATTTTGATTATTTCCACTCATTTTATTTGAAACATTGAAAATTCGTTTATTTATTGATCACTTTGATTTTAAAAAAAAATAAACAATCGCCATTTTTGTTTGCTCAGGTCTGCAGATGACAGTTTGCTTTTTTTTGAAATAAAACACAAAGCGCATGTCCAGTTGACATAGATTTTTCGCGCTCATTTTTTCTGGTCAGTCTCTTTTAATTAAGGGTCTCTACTATAATTGTTACATTTTTTGCATCCAAAAGAACAGAAAACTATTTAAAGTAAAAAAGAAAAAAAAAAAGTCGCGTCTAAATGGCTGACTGGGAGTTTTTTCTCCCAGATGCCTGAACTTTACCTGATAAGAATAATCATCCTCTATTTTCGTAGCACGAATAAAAATTCGCGTTAAATGAAAAATCATAGAATAGTAGCAGCAGAGTAATTCCAAATAGTATCTGTTGGCCTTGTTTCTTTCGTCTTCATTACTGATATCAATAGATATTGGGTTACGATTTAATTTAAAAATAAAAGAAAGGAAAGTGATAAGAAAGTTTCCCTTTTCCAAGAGATCGCACGGAACTGCATAATCAAGAGAAAGGGAAGATGAAAAATATAATTCCATGAATTTTTTTTTGATGCACATTATTTCAGCAAAAAATCAATCAGAATATAGTAACACTCTTACAAAAGAAAAATCATAAGTAATAAATATCCATAAATGAGTGTCCCTAAAACTGATTATTTTCCCTTGTTCGATCGAATATTAAATACATCAAGGTAAAGGATAATTAATGCATGAACATGTTACAACATGTTTTCTTAATAATGCCTGATATAATAGCCAATATCAGTATAAAATTGGCTCAAATGGAAAACCGATCAGCTGCAGAAAATAGAGAAAAGGTCTAAATCATCACTGATCCTAGGTCAAAAATAAATACAATAGGTCAAAGGTTAGCTTCTATAGTAGAGACTAATTCTTTTTTAATGCCAATAGGCTCAGTTATTGTTTAAGCATTCACTCAATGTTTTTTCAGCTGATTTTAAAACATGTCTTAGCTTACTGATTAGGAGGAAAGCATTTGAAGATTGTGTGCCACTTCACCTACTGCTCCACACATATTTGGTTTTTACTAAAGAAGCTGACCCTTGACATATTGTACTATTGACCTAGGATCAATGATGATCAGACCTTTTTTCCATTTTCTACACCTGATCAGTTTTTAGTTTAAACATACTTTCTCTAACAAAAACCTGTCAAGCAACATCAAAAATAATGCCGTCATTTCTGATTCAAACGACGCCGTATCCCTGTTTCACAACAAATCCTTAAGAGCATTTGGTCAAGTTCAAACGTCTCATTATCAACAACCATTGCATCAATGTAATCCATCCTATCTAAAATACATTCAACAAGGCGATAATACCAAATAATATCAGAGTTGCAATTATCATTAATTATTTCTAATTTTGGTAAGAGTTCTTGGAAAGGGCAATAAATCAAAAATAGATCAAAAATTTTGCTAGATCCAGTCTCTGGGTAGTTGGAAGTTATGAATTCCTTTTGTTGATCATCCAACATAAACTAAAAAAGGTGCAACAAATATATGCACATACTGACAAGAGTAATAGTAATGGTATTCCAATTTCTTTTTTTTTTTTTAATGCTTTGTGACGTAGGTACAAGCACCCTGCAAGAACTGGCTCTGCTTTTTGTCTGTGTCCATTAAATTCCAGATGTATTCAGCAGTTACTTAGAAAATACTGTGGAATATGGCTGATAGGTCAAATGTTTCTATTCAAAAGCTAAAGATAATATCCTTATTTAAAATAATTTTTTAAGAATAAAAAAAATCGATTTCGAATTAAAAGCCCAAAAAAGCTAAAAACAAGTTAAATAAAGTCGAACCTTCATCACTGACTATCTAATTGAACTTTTGTGTTTTTTTTCTTCATTTTCATATTTTTAAAAACTGAAATCGAGATCACATCTCGTGAATGTATGAACTTCCAATGCGATCTCAAAAATATGAAAATGAAGAAAAAAAACACAAAAGTTCAATTAGATAGTCAGTGATGAAGGTTCGACTTTATTTAACTTGTTTTTAGCTTTTTTGGGCTTTTAATTCGAAATCGATTTTTTTTATTCTTAAAAAATTATTTTTAGCTTTTTAGTTTCTGCTTTAGGGTAATTCTCTAACCAAGTCAACATTAGAATTTTATTTTTGGAAAATTTTCTTTTAAAAAACAATTTTTTTTTTTTTTTTTTTTTTTTTTTTTTTTTTTTTTTTGCATTCATATTTTCTATTTGTCTTCCTTTTATTTAGAGCTCAATACCAGAAACTGTAATCATTTTATAGTGGTATTTTCACTTAAAAGTGATATATTTGCTAGACCCCCGCAAACGTACAAATTATTTCTTATACCTAAAACTACGTTCCTAAATGTCTAATTTTGAGTAATCCAAGTCGCTATTTATTCATTAAATGCAGTAAACAGTAAAATGGCTCATCTTCACGCAAAAAAAATTCATTTATAGCTGGTATCGGGATTACGGGGGTAACTATGCAATCCGAAGTACGCGAGAATTGCTCGCGTGCTAGAGCCATAAGCACATTATAAAGCAGGCGAGCAATTCTCGGTTGTTTGTTTTTTGTAACACAAGTTGCCTATATGTGTTAGCTTATGAGCGCCCGTTTTCCCGATACCAGCTATAAAGATTTAGTTCTTTACAAACAGTAGCCATTTTTTTTTCTAATCTAAATCTACTTTTGTTAAGAATACTTCGTTCGAAGAAAAAAAAAATTCTATACAAAAATTTAAATTTGGCGCTTTCAAAAAAAAAAAAAAAAAAAAAAAAAAAAATTCTCAGATGTTTTAAAATTAATAAACACATACTGTTTGATCTCACTCAAATGAAAGCTAAGGCCATTTAATTCTTATTACCTGATTTTCTATCATTTTTAACTAAAATCATCGACATATTTGTGTTTACAAACAATTTTTTTTTAGTTTACACCAATGATAAATTTGATTGTAAATACCTCATTACTCTTAAGAAAGGGCTACCGGTACCGTTATATCATTTTTCATTTTCGCAGCATAAGAAAAAAAATAAAAACAATCTAACTAAAACCATGTTCCTCTTTACTCACAACAAATGCGCTCACACATAAAGTTAATTTTATTATCGTACTTAAGAGCTCAAACAACGTGAATATGAATGCAGGTCAAAACGATAAGACGAGCTTTTTTCAAACAACAACATTGAATCATAAGAAGACGTTTAAGCACATATATTCTTCCCACCTTGCAACCGTCTTCCTATTGTATTAAATGTTTTATGATTTGTGGATTTTTAACTTTATTTTAAGAAGATCCATAACATCATGCATTGACGGTTCCGTTTTTTAGTTTTATTAGGAGTTTTTTTCCGCGTGACAGAGATTATTCGAATATATATATATATATATATATATATATATATACACAAATCCAGTCGCCACTGAACACATGGAATCTCCTTCTTTCTACGAAATCGATTAAAAATGAATATGTAGTTGTTCTCTTTTTAAAAAGGATGCCCCCATATCTCATTGTACCCACCCACTTTACCATATTTAACGGATAAAAATAATACAAACCAGAAAATACCACAACTAGCTGGGAATATTTGAAATCGTAATATTTTACTGGCAGCTTAGACGACCAATTTTTACCAATCTTCAAAAAAACTGTTTTTTAGCCTAACATGACATGATTAAAAAAATTCCTCACCTACATTTGTATTACCAAAAAGCACCCAAGCATTCAAAGATTGAGTAACATTGTAAAACATTGTAAAACATTCAAAGATTATAAAACATTGAGTGGCTGTGTGAATGTTTTAATTTTTCCTTCATCGACCCGAATAGCACAGAGCCCGTTAATTCGTGGAGTTCCTTTCTCATTGTAATTATAACTCCCAAGTAAGATTATAACACGAACAGGGAGTAGGAGAGACTGTGTGTAAAGGGCCAAAACAAAACCTTTAAGGATTTAATGAATTTAATTCAGAACCGATGCGAAGTCTTAGAAAAGATTCAGTCAGCTAGGTCAACGACAGCTCCAGTAAGAAATGAAGCAAAAAGGAAAGTTCCCCCAACCAGGAGAATATTCCAACCTCTTGCCCAAAATGAAACAAAAAGTCAAAAATTGTTGAATAAAGATTTGAAAAATTCATTAAACATAATGACGAAAAATGATTGTACATTTTCTGCACAAAATTTTTTTACTATTTTTTCGATTAAAATTTTAACTGTTTTTACTTTTGTTTAAAATTTTGTCTTCTTAAGAGGACTTTTAGTCCTCGAACTATTACCTCTTCCAGTTTGATGACTATCGGATAACAGATACCCCACCAATTCCGAATGCAGGAGATATCTTCTTCTATTGCAACGAAGAGAATCCAAATGGCTGGAAAAAGGATGGCTTACGTTGGAGAGAGCAAAGCTCGAAATTGCAATTTGCTCCAAATCAATAAGCTCGAAATTAATAAGCTCATATATGTACGTGCATATGAAAACCTCCCACTTGTACAATCCGGATAGTTTGTTTTGATTCGGAGAACTTATTTGGTTACGAAAGGTTTAAAAAACTAAAAAAACTATCCGGATTGTGTAAGTGGGGGGTTTTCATATCCACGTATACATTTGTCTGTGATCCAATAGTATATTACAACACAAGAGCTGCAAAAGAAAAAATTGTCCGTCGAGGCCGATTTTGAGGCCCGAGCCGAAGGCGAGGGCTTTGAAAAGGTCTCGACGGGTAATTCTTTTGCAGTTCTTGTGTTGTAAGCTACTTTTCATCACAAAGCACAGCGCAATAAAGGTTTTTCTAAAACGCACTAGTGGGGAAAAATAAGTTTTCCGCACTGAGTGATGAAAAAATAATTTTGAATAACAAAAAACATCATTTGTCAAGATAAAACAATTTTATCTATAATTTTTTCAATTTTTTTTTTTTTTTTTTTTTGCAGGAGAAAGTATCAGAAGAAGTGAAGCTGTTGCATCTTGCAAAGGTAGGTATAGAGGATCGAGAAGAGAATATGAGATACAAAAAGGGATGAAACACCCAAACATCGCAGAAGTGTACCATTGCATAGAAAGGAGCGGGTATTTGATCGTGTTAATGGAATATTGCAGGTGCAATGTAAGTTGCAACTTTTATTCATTTTAACATCCTAAAGTCGATTGCTTTAAACAACCGTAAAAACTGAAAGGATTCCCAAAAATTTCCCATTAAGCAATATCTGAAAACGGGAAGGATGCTATTTTTAACAGACGTGCAGCGGATAATCATGGACACCTTAAGATGTGTTCAGTACCTGCATAACAAAAGAATAGGGCATGGTGATCTGACGTCAGCCAACGTCCTTTGTAACGATTCAAATTTTTAAGCCCCAAAAATTAGGAAATTCTTACACCCCCATAAAATTTACCAGTCGTGAATCCCAAACCCAGGAAAAATTGAGTCGTCTTCCATCTCCTCCCCGTGATAAGAATAATCAGAACTCACTAGGAATAAACTGTTGGAATTGCAAAGGAGCGCATTTTTTCACCCAGTGTCCTTATCATTTAGATAAGGACATTATTTTTACATTGTTAACGGATTTTTTTTAATAAATATAATTCTCGTATCGCTTAACCAAAACGGTTTAAGCCCACACAATTTTTTTAAATTTGGAAACACCTCTTTTTGTCCTAATTTTTTTTTTTTTTTTTTTTTTTTTTTTTGTCAAATACTGCTAAATTTATACCGTCAGTGTACGTTGAATTTTTTTTTCTTCTCCAGCTTTAAATATTTTTCAAATTTTTTTTGAGCATAGGTGTTTCCAACAAAATATTTTTTGTAAACTGTCAAAATTTTTTTTTGTAAACTTACAGGTGTCGGTTTTCCGTATCGCTTTAACATTTTTTTTTCCCTCTTTCAGTCTCGCTTCAGTTTTATCCGAACCGACTCTTTGTCTCGATCTCGGGTTTCGAACTTCCTTTTTTTATGTACGAAGTTCAAATCCCGTGATCGAGCCAGGCCGGGGAGGTTGTAACGGGCATAACTGACCGAATAAGCAACCAAAATGAACGAGTTCGCAGACCTAGAAGAAGCCTAGTACAACCCCACATCTCCCAATCCTGAACAACTAACCACATACCCAGAACTATTCCAGTTAAAAAACCCGACAGACAGAGATGCCAGACACACCTCCATCGAGAAAAGGCCAGCTCCTTATGATTTACGGAAACAAGGAGGGAAAGATGGGGAAACGACAAGAAAAGACAAAACAAGGAAAGCAGACAACCAACCAAGCAGAGTTGCTGAGGGATCAGTGCCAAAAATAGACCTGATTGACGACAACGACAGTAGGGATGACGACATAGGAACAGTTGTGCTAAGAGTTATGGAAATTGCAGATATATCAAAAAAGGTCTTAAAACATCAAGAGACTGTAATAAAGAGAATTACATCCTTAGAACAAAAAGTTGACTCAATAATTGACAATCAAACAGCTTTCGAAGCTAGAATAGCCGCAATTCAGACAAGAACCACGGGCGTCCTTATCCAGCCTCCCTTCATAAGCTCACCCCAACCATCAACCTCTAAGGGTCCTCCCAGCGCCAGTATGCCCTCGACAGACTTGTTCGGGGCGTTCGGGATATAAGATACTAGAGTTAAGAAAAAAAAAAAAAAAAAAAAAAAAAAAAATACCGTTTGAAATATCTCGCGCGGGAAAAGTGTCGCGTGTCTGATGACACGATGGCAGAGAAAATGACCGTGCGCGAGCATAGGCATATATACTAGACCGGGCATCCTGTACAAAAGAGCTTCCCTAACATGTCTTTTGTTTCTTTTAAATCTAGGGGAAAACAGAACGGTAAAATAGCGTACAGTAGGTAAACAATAGAAAATTAATTTGTAAATTAATTTCACATTTTAAATTCTTTTATATATAAAACGTTGTCTTTTAATATTTTTGAGGTAAAAGAAGTAATTTTTTGCAATTTTTTACACATTACGGTATATCAATAAATCTTTTGTTTACCACTGTAGCCATATTGTCGTTCTGTTTTCCCCCAGATTTAAAAAAAAACAAATGACATCCTAGGGAGACTGCTCCCATTAGCATGCTTGGTCTAGTATATATGTCTATGGTGCGCGAGCACCGCCATTTTCTCTGCCTATTTCAGCACTGACTAGTGATGGCGATAAGTCTGAAATATATCGATAACTCGATATATCGATATTTGAAATTTCCCGATACCAATATGTCGATATATCGCCAAAAATGATCGATAAATCGATAAATTTATCGATAAATCCGATATTTCCCTTTTCAGTTAAAAAACTGCATTATTTATACAAATTTTGAAAGTATACGGTATATTTACCCATAGAACATATCATTTTTGTTTTTTAATTTGTTTAAATAATTTTGTATTTTAAAAAACTTTTTATTTCTGTACTGATTACTTTTATTCTTATTTTTTACTGTATTTCCAATACCGGTAAACAAAAAAAGTATGTAAAATAACTTCAAACCCTAAAATAGTTAATTAAAATCGAAGAAAGCTTAAAAAACGAAAATATACCAAATCGGTATATATATACGTATATTTATACCAAGGTATACATAAAAATAAATATACGGTATATTTCCTGTATCTCTACACCGGAACAAAAGAATGCAATAAAAGAACATCACTTATAACAGCGTAAATGAAGTCGGCCGTGACAAAAAATTAATTAATTTAAAAATTAAATTTAAAATTAATTAATAAATTAATTTTAAATTAAGGAAAGCAGAAAAAAAAATTGGGAGTTAAAAAACTTATCGAAACTAATTATCGGTATAAAAATTATCGATACATCGATATATCGAACTCCGCATTATACCCTGTCTCCACTTGTACATAATCAACCTTTTGCATTATCGTGAATAATCGTTCAAAACCGGTTTAGAGCGTTAAAATCGAAGAGAACTCGAAGAGAACATAATGCTAAACATGATTATCATCGTTCTGAACGATGATTATCATGTTGGGCAATTATATCGAAGTTTGAAAGTTAACGCAAACGTTGATTATCGTCAGGTGAAGACCTAGCATTATCGGAAAAAATATCGATAATTTTCCTTCCGATATATCGATAATTTATCGCCATCACTAGCACTGACCGTCGTTGAGTACGGTTATCATATTTGAAGAGGAAAACCGACGCCGATCGTAGTCACCTTCCTTTATTATTCTGATATTAAATTATGATTCCCGTTCTAACGCCTGGGTTTATCCCAGGTCGGTTTTTCTGTTTGTTATTTAATATAGATTTATTAGATATTTTTGTCTCGCTTAACACGGACTATTCATTTCCATCCGATCAAAGGGACACGTGGTAAACAGCTACCACAACTAAACACTTATATTAAGAAATCATTTAGTTTATGAAATATTTTATGTGGAAAAATTAATTCGAATTAAACATTTCTATTTATTTGAATCAGAAAAAAAAATTTTTTTCCGTATGAAAATCAAGAATAATCAAATATATTTGTGTGAAGAAATAATTTAATTTAATTTTATCAATTATTTCATCTGGGAAATTGATTTTAAATTAAATACTTTAGATGTATCTAAATCACATATTTGTGAAAAAGGGAATTTTATCAAACTTAACATTGTGTGAATAAACTTATATCAAAATTACTCAATTTTGGTACAACGAAACCCTTCAATCCTGGACCCAAGGCACGGGCCATAACATTTATTTAAGTTTTTCTTGGGGGGTAAAGAATAATCATTTTTATCAACAAAAAGGTTACAAAGGCTCACAGACCAAAAAGATGGAGTGATTATATTCGTAATTAATTATGCTACTAACTTTCATCGTTGACCTTCCCTGAACTTCCAGCACGACATACTCCAAGTTTCATACAACAACATTAGCATCACCATTTGTTAACATTCCTTTGCCCCTCTGATCAACACCATCAACCCTGACATAATACTTAAATCATTGGAACTTCAAAAACTCAAGTGGTTCAATAAAAAATGTTGATACATTTTTTTTCTAATGGAATATGGAAAATTCAACTTTGTGTGCAAAGCTTCAGACTGCTTCGATATTAGCCACCACACAGTTTGAAGGGTAGCTGAACAAGAGTACAAAGGTAAGCTAACATTTATTAAGTAATTATATTGTCAAGGAAAAAATTGTTCAGAACTTCGTAATTTAATGTTGTTTGAAATTACCACTACATTGTAATAGCAATTTCAGAAGCTTAAATTTATACCAAGCAACATAATATTTCTTCTACATTTTTAAGAGGATATTCAGAAACACATTTTCACCAAATAAGATTTCGCAACTCTTAATCACAAACCCTTAAGAGGCAAAAAAAAAAAAAAAAAAAAAAAATAAATAAATAAATAAAAAAAAAATCTCGTTATTGAATAACACTCTAAAGAAGCCACCTTAAATAGGTTTTGACACCAGAAAACATAACACCAGAAAAATGTGGGTAGAAAAAAAAAAAGCGATAAATGAAAGTAATTTCAAACAAGCACTGCACACAAAGTTGAATTTTCCATATTCCATTCAATTCACTTTTGAATATCTTACTTTGAACCTGACAACATAGGAAAAAAAGCACAATTAATTACGCAGAAAAAATAAATGGGTTTTGTTGCAAATACCGATATGGATAAAAATGCTCATGCCATCCACCAATTGATTGCATTTTAACAAGATGGTGGCCATAGCCCAATAATATACAGGGGCATTTACACACAAATTGAAAAATTATGGCCTTTTGATGAAGGAATGCTGAGAGCTTTAAATACGTTTCAATTTTTCAATTACATTGTTTTCAATAGTTCAAGATTAAAAATTCGTTTATTAAAATTATTCAAACTACTGAAAAAAAACTATTGAATGTTGTTCACGTTTGCATGCGGCCATGGGATATATAACCGAAAATAGTTTCCGCATTCTAATAATATTAAAAAAAACATCTTTCAATTGGGCTTACCTCAGTTTTGCCATAATTGTTACATTTTTTCCATCCAAAAGCACAAAAAACTAATCCAAGTAAAAAAAAAAAAAGGTTGTGAATACTGAATGACTGAAACACGAACCAGACCGTTCGACATGTTGGATTTCTATTAACTAACTGGGGGCTGCGGTTGACGAATGAGGAAGGGGAAGAAGCTACACGAGTCAAGCGAGGTACTGCTCAATAGGGCCAACATTAATATTATGCTTAACTTATATAATAAAAACATTTTCAAAGACTAATACAGTATTGTAAATATCCACAATTACATAAGTTAAACATGCAAACTTAAAACTTATATTTATAAAAAAAATAAGGTTCGATCGATCTATTTTGGGAACGAAGAGGGTTGCCATATTTCTAAAAAAAAGATCAAAACTTTTTTTTTTTTTTAAACAGTTTGTAAAATTTAAAAAAAAAAAAAAAAAAATTTGATTAAAATCATTAAATAGTATTTTTCTTTACAGGTGTCGAAGGTAAATATTTCAAGTACGAGACCAAGTTTACGGCTCGAGGCGAAGCCGAGGGCCGTAATTGGTCGAGTCTTGAAATTTACCTTCGATACCTGCAAAGAAAAATATTTTTTATTCCGAGGAAAACAATTTTTATGGTCTACTTTTTAGTCCAAGGAATGAAAAATTTATTTTTCCCATACCTTAGACGTGAATCCGTGCAAAACTTTTAACAACTTAGCCATTGTTCATCATAATTGTTTTAATTATGATTTTAATTTTTTTTTTTTTTTTTTTGCAAAATCATATTTAGATTATGATTTTAACTTTAGTAGGGGAAAGCATCAAATGGCCACTATAACATCTACTAGGAGGAAATCTCATGTAACAAAATATTTTTCAGAATGGACCAAGTCCCTTAGGCTACCCTAAATCATTAGGAATCATCAATTAACAATTTCAGTTGGACCAAGGTGTCACCTCATTTTTATTTATGTATCGTGGAGGGAAATTTAAATTAAATCAGTATTTTAAATACTATGCAATAACTTAATACAGCATTTTGACAGTCAAAGGCAAGAGGCAGACGTTGGGCTTCAACAGGCCCGTAGCCAGACCGGCATATACAGGGGGGCTGAAGTTTCTTTTATGTTATAGGGAAAAATGTTGAGATTAAATTTAAAAAATTGTAACCTCCGTTAGGTATTTAAACAAGGTGCCAGAGTAGCCTTCTAGTCAAAAAGGCAGCCAAATTTTAATGAAATCTGCACTCAAAGCCATGATAACAAAAAACAGCAGCCAAATTTTCATTTATCTCCAACATAATATTGATAATGATAAGGGCAATATCCAACTTTTTTTATCACTACAACTTTCTATGAAAAATCACCTCTCAGAGAAATAAATAATGAGGAAGAAGTTCACTTGAAAAATAAGCTTAGCTTTTTCTTGTCGATATCACAACTTAAAAGGCCATAAAGCTTTTTAATGAAAGGATAATTCGTAAACTTGGCTGTCTTCTTTTACTGAAGGTTTTCTTGGGGGTCATTCATTCTAACAAAGAAAATCATTTTTGAGATGCATCAGAGTCAAGGTGGTTCAGTGCTTCAGCAACCACAAGTTCAACCACATTCAAGTCCACTCTTCGAGTACCTCTGGTGCATTCTTCTACTGAACACTTCCCTGGTTCCCTCTTTGATCGAAAATACCTAAAAACGCCAACTGAAAGAATTAAACCCCCCTGCCCCAAAAGGCTAAAAATTTAGGTTCTCATGAATGTTTTTTTTAATTTGGACAATAAGAAGAAGAATCAGAGAAGGTCAGATTTAATAAATATTAGATTACCTTTGAACTCATATGTAGCTGCTTTCCATATTCCATTGCATTCCTCTTTGAATGTTGCTTTGAACTTAAAACCCTGGAAAAAAAAAGCACAATTAACACACAGCAAAAATAATTGGGTTTTATTGCAAATATGAATATGGATAAGTAACGTTCATGCCATCCACCAATTAATTGGATTTTAACAAGATGAAAAATCACCTCTCCTAAAAGTAAATAATAAGGTAGAAGATTACTTGAAAAATAAACTTGGCATTTTCTTGTCTATATCACAACTTTATAAGGCCAAAGCTTTATAATGTATAGATAATTTGTAAATTTGCCTGCCTCTTTTACTGAATGTTTCTTTGGGGTTTATTCTTACAAAGAGAATCATTTTTATCAACAAAAAGGTTCAGAGACGAAATAGAAAAACTGATTATATTCCTTATTGGTTATATCTCTAATTTTCTTTGATTCCGTACCTTCCCTGCACTCACAACTCATTGTACTGAAAGTTTCATGTACAAACAACATTAGCAGCACCATTTGTTAACATTCCTTTGCCCCTCTGAACAACACCATCAACCCTGACGTAATATTTAAATCACTGAAACTTCAGAAACTTGAGTGGTTCAATAAAAAATTTTGATATCTGATTTTTTTTTGGGTGGAGTAAATCCACTAAATCGTAATATCGATTTCAGAAGCTAGTATTTTTACCAAGCAACATAATATTTGTTCTACATTTAAGATATTATTCAGGATCGCACTTTCACAAGAGTCAAACTTATATCCTAGGAGGCTTAAGATGACCAGGTAAGATTTAAAAAAGCGCAATAAACAAACAGCAGAAATAACTGGGCTTATTGCAAAATATGGACATGGATAAAATGTTAATGTAAACCAGAGATTAATTGGATTCAAACAAGATGGTGGTCAGAGCCCAATAATACAGGGGCATTTACACACAAATTTTTTAGTCAAGGCCTTTTGATGAAGCAATGCTGAGAGCTTTAAATACATTTCAATTACATTGTTTTTAATAGTTCAAGATTAAAAAATCGGTTACTTAATTAGTCAAAGCGTAAAAAACCTGTTGAATGTAGTTTATGTTTGCATTTGGCCATGCGATATATATAACCGAAAATAATTTCCAAATTCTAATTATATTTAAAAACCCTTACCCAAATGAACTTTCCCGCGTTTTATTTATGCTAAACTATTATATTTTTTTCGTCCAAACCAACAAAAAACTAATCAAAGTGACAAAAAAAAATGAATGAATTTTACATCACTGAAACACGAGCCAGACAGAGCGCCATGTTGGATTTCTACTAACTGGGGGCTGCGGCTGATAAATGAGGAAGGGGAAGAAGCTACACGAGTCAAGCGAGGTACTGCTCAATAGCGCCACCATTAATATTATGTTTAACTTTTGTAATAGGAACATTTTCCAGAACTAACACAGTATGGAAATATCCACAATTAGGCTACCTAAGTTACCTAAGTTAAACATGCAAGAATTTTTTTTTTTTAAATAGTTCATAAATTAAAAAAAAAAAAAAAAAAAAATGATTGGATTAAAATCATTGATATCATTTTTAGCGGGAACTCTGCAAACTAAGGTGATTTTAAAAAATTATTCCATGTACAAATAACATTTTTTTAAGCACAATTTCCAAAAAAGTTATAGAGGAAATATAATATTATCATTAGTATTATATATATATAATTAATACTCAAGAAGGAAAATGTAAATTGAATACTCCCTCATATTTAGCTGCACCGTTCGGTCCTGCGTTATCATGAAAATTTTTAAGTACAGACAGGTTTCTAAGAGGTTTTTTTTAATGGGCTGTATGTACAATATTTGCTATTTTTTCGTGGTGTGACTGTGCACAGTCAGCCTGTACATGTTCCTGACTAGCATCCGGCATATTAATTTGGATAAGAATTGTGAGCAAAGGATATCATCATAATGAGATAATGATTCAACGTGCTATTCAAGCAGGAGAATAATTTAACCATTCATAAAAAATGGTCCATTATTTTTTGCAGTTCTTGATGTCAATACACTAGATCAACACTGATTTATTTTACGATTATTTGAACACCCCTGTAAAAGCCTTTCTCCAAAGCATTTGGTATGTTACATAAAGGGTGCATATGATCTTCATGGAAGGTGACCATCTATTCTACTTAAGTAAAGATGACAAGTTTCTTTGCCCTCTAACAAAAAAGAACACCTTTCATGATCTTTAATAAAACCACCTGAATATTTTAACATTCTTTTTTCATTTTCTATGTGTAGTTATGGGTAACTTACTAACATCTCTTAGTGCCAGTTCTTCAATTCTTCTATATTTGTTAAACAAAATAAATTTTTTAAAATTACATCATCATAGTTTTCGAGATAATATTTTGAAATTCAGGAGTGAATACAATTCAGTCAATTGATCTATCAGCTTTAAAATAATGAAAAGAAAAAAAATGAAGTTTTTCTCTGAGAAAGATCAACCTAAAGCTTATAAAAAAATTTCAAAATAGAAGGAAAACTGAAGTAATACTATTATATGAACTATTAGTAATCTTTGTACTGGTCTATTAGATCATAAAAATGCAGCCAATTATATAAAACTCGTATTTTTTTTTCGAGGGTTAAAAATTTAATCCATAACATTTCATTCCCTTTAGAATCAAGGATTTCATGAATTCTTGCTCTGTTTGATGATACAATTTGAAACGCATCATCTGCATTGCTTAACTGCAAAAGTTCAAAAAAAAAAAAAAAAAAAAAAAAAAAAAAAAAAGAAAAGAAAAGAAAAGAAAATGAATGAATGAATAAGTTAAAATGAAAAAACCACTAATCTTGATAAAAACAATAAAAAGGTAAATAATAAAGGTACTTAAATAAAACCTAATAAATTTAATGCCTAAGACATTTAAATGTGGCACATTAATCCTCTACCTCTAGCTGTGAAATCCAAAATTCAACATAAAAAATTTTGAAAAATTTTAAAAAAAATTATAGTTTGAGTAAGATTATTCAGAAAATGTTTAAAAAAGATTAGTTTTGATTCAATCTTTAAATAATATAACCACATTTTGTAGGGTGAAGATGTTTGTATGAAATTTTTTTTTTACAATCCAAAAAGCCAAATCTTGCAAAATATCAAATCAAATTGTTGTAACAGGTTTTACTTGTTAAAACTTGCTCTTTCAACTTTCATCAAAAAAATATTTTAACACAATTATCTTTTTATACATGTAGTTACTTTGAAAAATCAAATTTAAAATTCTGAAAGCCATGAAATTGTAATTTTAACTCAAATAAAGATTTATCGTCCTTTTTGCATTTAAGGACAACAAATTTGATGTAACTGAATCTGGAATAATCTAACAAAAATTCCTAATTACAGTTTAATGAAAAAAAAAAAAAAAAAAAAAAAAAGGATTTATCGCTTCAATTGAAATATCTTGAAATTTTGAAAGCAACAATACCCAGTTTTTGACCATTTTTATTTATAAATAAATTAGAAATGTAGTTACCTGATAAGAATAATGATTTTCTATTTTCGTAGCCCGAATGAAAATTCGCATTAAATGAAAAACCAAAGAATAGTAGCAGCAGAGTAATTCCATATAGTATCTGTTGGCCTTGTTTCTTTCGTCTTCATTACTGATATCAATAGATATTGGATTCCGATTTAATCTGAAAATAAAAGAAAGGAAAGTGATAAGAAAGTTTCCCTATCTCAAGAGATCACACGGAACTGCATAATCAAGAGAAACGGGCAATGAAAAATATAGGTAATTCCATCAATTTTTTTTTGATGCACATTATTTTAGCAAAAAGTCAATCAGAATAGTAACACTTTTACAAAAGAAAAATTATAAGTAAAAAATACATATAAATGAGTGTCCCTAAAACTGATTATTTTCCCTCATTTGATCGAATATTAAATAAATCAAGGTAAAGGATAATTAATGCATGAACCGAATCAATATCTACGTATCGATACAAATCATTCAAAAACAAAAAATAATACAAAAATTATTCTCCGATTTAAGTTTCTCGTGTAGATCCACAAGCAAT
This sequence comes from Liposcelis bostrychophila, assembly GCA_037577465.1. Taxonomy (NCBI): domain Eukaryota; kingdom Metazoa; phylum Arthropoda; class Insecta; order Psocodea; family Liposcelididae; genus Liposcelis; species Liposcelis bostrychophila. Next base: position 24,040,894 of record CM075209.1, on the reverse strand, counting down.
GAAACTATTCAACTATTTTGGGCCTTAAAAATTTTTTGTGTCGGACTAATATTATTTTTCGGAATTTCAGTTTGATTTTTTAAAGAACAATGTATTGATATTTGAACAAAACCTGATATAAATAATAACACTCAAAAAACAAACAAAAACTGATAATAGTAATGCTTACCCCTCCTTTAACTTTTGAAGGTAGCTCATTTTAAAATCGAATTCCAGTATATTAATCGAATATAAAATGTTAACTACTATACTCAATAAATATGTATTTTTTTTTAAATTAAAAAGGATCTTCTTTGATAATCTTTATAAAGATCCGTCAAAGATCCAACAAACGAACTAAACCCCAAAGAGCTCGTAACAAGAATAAGAGCAGAGTGCACGAGACGACACAAGCAAACGACTTCTGATTGGTGTGTGAAAATCTAACTAACAGCATAAGCTAAACATGCTAAACGACGAATTTATTTACCACTTCACATTTCAAGGTCGCTTTATTTTGCATCTTTCCTACATAAACGACGATACTTGTGACAAACAGCACCTTAAACACATCTGAACATGTTTAAGCCAGTTTAGAACATAGTCTTTTCCAATATTTAGCTTTTCTCCAGTTCAATTTACATATAATCTCGTTCTAATCAAATAAAATAAATTATCTATTTTCAAAAGATCGACAGTATATTTCTAGCAAACCTTCCCCAAGGTCATTAATTAATCATACCTTTTTCGAAACTATGTATTATTTTCTATTTGAATGTTAATCTGGATTATGCCTCATGTACCCCTTCATCATAATTATATAATATTCAGTAACTAGTTACCGGTACTTAATCAAATTTAAAACAATAAAATGTTATTCATGAGATTTCCCTCTTCATCCGAATTTGCGGATTTAATGCGTATGCGCCTTTGTGATTTTAACCTAACCTGATTAAAACTTCCATCTCAAATAGTAGAATATGTTTTCTTAATAATGCCTGACATAATAGCCAATATCAGTATAAAATTGGCTCCAACGGAAAACCGATCAGCTGCAGAAAATAGAAGAAAGGTCTAATCATCATTGATCCTAGGTCAAAAATAAATACAATAGGTCAAAGGTCAGCTTCTATAGTAGGGCCTAATTTTTTTTTAGTAGGTACCAATAGGCTCAGCCATTGTATAAGCATTCGCTCAATGTTTCTTCAGCTGATTTTAAAACATGTCTTAGCTTACTGATTACGAGGAAAGCTTTTGAAGATTGGGTGCCACTTCATCTACTGCTCCACACATATTTGGTCTCTAATAAAACAACTGACCTTTGACATATTGTATTACTGACCTAGGATCAGTGATGATCGGATCTTTCTTCCAATTTCTACAGCTGATCAGTTTTCAGTTTCAGCAACATACTTTCTCTGACAAAAACCTGTCACGCAGTATCAAAAATGATGACATCATTTCTGCTTCACTAAATCCTTAAGAGCATTTGGTCATGTTCAAACGTCTTAAAATCAACTCCCATTACATCATGTAATCCATACTATCTAAAATGCATTCATCAAGGCATACATTCAACATTTGAACAAGGCAATACCAAATAATATCAGAGTTGCAATTATCATAAATTATTTCTAATGTTGGTAAGAAGAGTTTTTGGAAAGGGCAATAAATCAAAAATAGATTAAAAAAAATTACCTCACTTCCATTTGTATTACCACACAGCACCTCAGCACCCAAGCATTCGAAGACCGCATATATGCTATATTTCAGCTGTTTGCTCCTCAATGCCTCTGTCACGGAAACATCTTTATTTTCCCCAATCACTATTGGTTTCCAACCTTGCATTATTTCTAAATTATGTGTAAGCAATTAATGTACGTTTAAAAAAACGAACTGCAAACCATAAATGATACTAAAATGTGACACCATCAGCATGCTCTTCTGCGGAACGATTAATGGAGTTATAACTTATTAATAAAAACATTTAAACACGATCGCGAAATGAACTAACAAACAAATAATCTACCATTAACCGGTTGAAACGCACCGCATTTTTATTTCAAACACTTTTTTAAAAATTCAGAAAATATAAGCAAAATGTCGAATGACGCACTGACGTGGCAACAACTAGCGGAACTAACGGTGCCATTTCCTTCGAATTCCGCTAGAGACCGCGCCATATGCAGCAATCGCAATTTTAATGCCACGACAAACTACATTGTTTTCAAAAACATAACCTAATGTGAACATTTTTTTTTGTAAAATCATGGAAGACAGTCAAGTGCAAATCGAAGGCCGTTTAATCGATATAGTTGATAACGCTTGGAGAGAAGAAAAACTTCCGAAAGAACAAATTGACGTGCCTGCCAACGAATTGCCTGACCCGGAAGCTGATAACGGTGATTCTCATATGACTGTTAAAGAACAGGAACAGAAGTGGTTGGATTTAGCTTTAGGAACATTAAGCGAACAACATCAAAGTTTTTCTAATTTTTAAAATATGGAATTTCCGGATTTGGGTAAAAATTGCAACTGGCCGGATTGCAAAGCTTTAGATTTCTTGCCTTTCACATGTTCGTTTTGTAAATCTGTATTTTGCAAGGATCATTTTAATAGTAATTCACATGAATGTAAGGAAGCTCAGGATGGAAACACTGAAAGCGGGGAAGTTAAATTATTTACATGCAGATATGAAAACTGTAAAAGTATTGCTCCTGTTGAAATGATTTGCCCAAAATGCTCAAAACACTTTTGCTTGGAACATCGATTTCATTCTTGTTATAATACTTCTGAAGAGGAGCTCCAAGAGAAAAGAGTTGTATGGAATGCACCTAAAGAACAGTTCAAGGAATCAATTAAGGAAGTTAACACAATTGTAAGTTACCATATTTTGTAAAAAAAAAAAAAATCATATTAAAAAAAAAAAAGTTTTTTTTTTTTTAGGTGAGTAAAGGGATCGAAAAAGCAAAACTGAATCCGAAAAAGCAATCAACTGCCTTAAAAATTCAACTAATGCGATTGAAATCCAAAGCAAAAGGTTCATCAACCATCCCAACAACAGACAGGTTATATTTTTTAATTTTACCTCCAAAAAATTCAAAGTCCAAAGCTTGTTTTATTTCAAAAGACTGGTCAGTTGGAAGAGTGATAGATTCATTATCGACTTTATGTGATGTTGTTAATAAAAATAATGAATTTAAAGCTCCAAAGTTAAGATTATTTAAAAAATCAGATGGAACCCAAATCTCAGCAGATATGAGCACCATAATAAATGACTTAATTTCAAGCAATAAAATTACAAATGGAGAAAGTTTGATTTTGGAATATGTGAATCCAGAAGAAAATCTAGAGACTTATAACTTAAAAAATTGTGAAGAATATACTGAAACTGAATTTTAAGAATCTGAAAATTTTTATTTTGTTTTTCAAGATCCTGATTGCTTTAAAATTGTTTACATTATTGAAAATTAAGCATTTTGCATTTACACCAGAAAATAAAACATGGGAAATATAGTTTTCCATGACATATGTTTTTTTTAATTTCCACGGCTCTTGACCTTTGATGCAAGGAAAGGTCAATTATAAGTTTAAAAGTCTAAACGATTTTAAAATGGATGCTTATTGCTCTCATAGATTATGTGGAGGTTAAAAATTTTAACGTCTTGATTTGTTTCCCATTTTGGGTAACAGTTATCTACCTTTTTTTTTTCTTTTTGATTAATTGATTTATTTTTCATTAATTAAATTCGATAAGTCGACGATTGTGTATTGCAATCGATCAGTCGTGCTTATTTAGCAATCTGGTCGACTGCAAGCGATTGAAATTCAACGAAGTGATGAGTAGAATCGAGGTTCAGGAATTCAGTTAATCGATTAATAAATAATTTAAATCAACTATATATCGATTAATTGAGTCAAAAAAATGAAAAAAAATCAATCATTAATTAATCAAAAAGCGATTAACAGAATCTGAAAAACGAACTGCATTAATGGCTTAGTAATCGACGCATCAATTACGGAAAATTAAATAGTCTAACCGAGAAAATCGTAAAATCGATTACTTCATCCATAAAAATAAGTGTGTAAAATCCATTACTTAAGTCTAAAAAATAAACACTTGAAAATCGATTAATTGCATTAGACAATCGATTAATATAAAAGACAAGTTGATGGAATCAAGGAAACCAATTACTTAAATGATAATTAACGAACATTAAAAAAAATCCATTAATTGATTAATTTATCAAACCAAAAAAATTGATTAATCCAATCAACAAAAGTCGATTAATTGAAGTTAAAAACTGATTAATCGATTAATCGGATAAAAGAAAATTATTTAAAATTGATTTCATCGGGAAAAAAATTCGATAAATAAAAATTAAAAAATTGTTTAATCAAATCAATAAAAATCGATTAATTGAGTCCGAAAATCCGAATAATCAAATAAATAAAAATTAGATTAATCGAAAAAAGTCTATTAATTAATTTTTTTCCCCTGAAGTTCTTAAAAAAACCAAGTAACAGGTTCTTCGCTAATAGATTTCAACTTGACCTTCGATTTAAAATATTTTTTCTCCTTACATTGATTTCGAGATTAAAACAAATAAAAACATTCAATTACGATGTTAATTGTTTTTTCCTTTTTAAAATTGACAATGGATTGATTTACCTCTTTAAATTTAGAAAAAAAGACGCGGAAATTTCTTCTCTTAAAAAAAAGAGCAGTTCTCAATCTACTTTTTTTTCCTGCGATTTTTTTCAATTGCATAACAAACAACTTGCAGGCGTATCTAAGATTTCCTAGTTTTACTTTTTTTTGCTAGTCTTTTCGCGACAAAAAAAAAATTATAACATCTTATGCAAGTGAGTACATGTAACAATGGAGTGATGATGAATAATTAAAAATAACGATAACAAGGAAAAATTAGAAAAAAAAAGATAAACTAATTCCGTTGCGTTAATTTCCACCTGAGCTTTTTCGAAGGCCGAAGAATAACTTCTGGAACTACTTTTACGGATTCTCTAGCATCTAGGGACTCTACTTTGTACCTTCTGAGGATTGCTGATGCGATGACTAACATTTGAATCATGGCGAATTTTTGCCCTAAAAAATTAAATAGATATGATTGATTTTCTTTGGAATGACGTTTGGCGTGTACTAACCTGGAAGCGTCCAAATTTATTTTAACAGGATTGGGATTGGGATAAAAAAATTTAAGTTTCTAAAGGGGCTGGAGAATTTACAGAATAAACAGCTTTTCTTACTCACCAACGCAATTTCGTTGTCCCGCGCTAAAAGGAACGTACGCGAACGGATGTCTCTTCTCTGTGGCTTCTGGTAAAAATCTATCCGGATCGAAGGCTTCCGGATTCGGATAAAAGTCCGGATTTCGGTGAATTGAATATAGAACTAGAACCATCTCCGTGTTTGCTGGGACTAAATAATTTTCTGCAAAAAAAAAAAAAAAAAAAAAAAAAAAAAAAAAGTTATTACCAACCCAAAATTATTTTATTCTACTTTGAAAAGGTTTTGTATATTTAGCTTTCTCCTTTTGAAAAATAATTTTTTTTTCTAGTATTAAATGTAACAAGGCGGAAGAACTTTTCGGGAAAATTAAATACTCGAGAAACGGAAATTCCTGAAAAGAAGAAATTGTCCTCCCGGGAAACAAAAAATAATTTTCTTCCGAAATCTTTGAAAATCTTGGAAATTTTCAATTCAATATCCTCCGATATTTCGACAAAAATAAGCTTATCCCGAGGAAAATTTATCAAAAGAAATCTTCACTACAATTTTCCTAAAATTCCAGGAAAAAGTTCACAAAATTTTGAACCGAGAATAAAATTTTCTCCAGGATTTAATCGGGAATACCCTAGGCAACAAAAACTAATTTTCGGCCAACGAAGCAAATATTTTTATTCTCACCCTCCCCCTCCCCCCTTTCTCCCCTTTGCTCATTTTCTAAAAAACCGACATACTTAATTGAACATCTACACTGAACTTCCTGGAAATGACAGGAACACTAGGATAAAGCCTCAAAGTTTCTTGCAAAACTCTTTTCAGGTAAGACATTTCCATTAAATCCTGATACGTAGGATCTCTGTCGGAATCCCCGAAAATTTTTTGCATTTCCTCGTAACATTTTTCTTGGGCGTCATGATGATGTCCGAGTTCGAAAAATGCCCAGTTCAGAGCAGCTGCAGTAGTATCGTGGCCCTAAAAAAAAAATTTACAGTCAACTTTTTGAACATTTTAATTTAATTAAATTTTTTTTTTTAAATCAAACTCACCGCCATTAAAAACGTGTCAACTTCTTCCCGTATATCTTTATCCGTCAAAGAATCGGATTCTTGTTTTTCCAACAGCATTTCCAAAAATGATTTCTTTTTGTTGTATTCGTTCGTTTCTTCTTCTTCCTCTTTCTTTTTTCCCGTGTCGCGGTTGGCTGCCATTATTTTTTTTCTGTCTTGAATGATCTAAAAAAAAGAAAGCAAAAGATTCATGAATTTTACAGTGTAATAAGCAAAACAGATAAGCACCATATGTAGAATGCCAAGGGGGTCACCTCGACGCCGCTCCGACTCATTTTCAAAAACAAAAAAAATATTGAAGATTTTCCAGGAAATTTTCTGAATTTTTAATTTTTTCTTCAGAAATTAATTAAAGAATATGGGAAAATTCTTCTTTCTGAAAACTTTCTTTTTGCAAAAATCTCCTAAAAATAAATTCCCTCAAAATTTTCCCAGTTTTTCTGAAGAAAAATTTATTTTTCCCGTACCTTAGACGTGAATCCGTGCAAAACTTTTAACAATTTAGCCTGCTCTCTCCCCAAGGAGCTCAACCAAAAATTATGATCTGTAAAAAGAACCGGCGAAAACATCCTTTCGACAATGATTTTCCCGATCCGGAAAATCGCTCTCACGTATTCGCTGTCGGCTCCGGTAATCTGCGAATTGATGCAAGTCCCCATCGCCGTCTCTGGAGAAAAAAAAAATTATCTTAAATACATAAAATAAAAAAAATTATGCAATAAAAACAAGGTAAACTATATTATTTCTAAAAAATAAAGATTCGCCAACAGGAAATAATAGATGAATGTAAAAACTAGTTCAGGGTCAGCTATCATCCGGAAAGACGGACAGGAGAAGAAAAAAAAGTGGATTCACGTAAGTGAGTAGCATAACCCACGTGTTATAAAAGAAAGTGACATTGACATTCGTTTGAAATTGAAAGCCCCTTTTATGACATAATAACAAGTTTTTAATTACGCTTCTGGGTTAGGATAAAGACCTAGATCACGGTTAAATTTCATTACGAAACTGCAAATGTTTCACGATTTTTCTGTAACAATATTTCAGAAGGAAAATGAGGATTTTTATGGTTTAGGGGCTGTTGGCTCAAATTCTAGTAATATACTACAGCTAGGCATCTAGGAGCTTCATGTCCTTCTTTTAAGGGTCTAAAGGACTTCATTCGACTCCTTATTAGGAGTACGCCTCAGTCGTGGAGCAGATAAATCGTATTTTTCTTTTTAGATTTTAGATTTTAGATTTTATGCTCTGTCTTCATTGGACAATTAATTGGAGGGTACAATTAATTGTAGGGTACAATAAATTGTATCACCGGAAATGCTGTATATTTTTGGACCTTTTTCTTCTGCTACCACTTTTTTTTATTTTTTGTTATTTTCATTATTTTAAGTGTTTGAAAAAATCATCAAAACAATAAAAAAAGTGGTAGCAGAAGAAAAACGTTCAGAAGTATGCAGCATTTCCGATGGTACAATTAATTGTACCCCTCGATTAATTGGCCAATGGAGACAGGACATTAGATTTTTAGATTTTTAGATTTTAGATTTCAGATTTCAGATTTCAGATTTCAGATTTCAGATTTTAGATTTTAGATTCTAGATTTCAGATTTTTCTAGACAAGTGTAGATAAAAAAAATAAAAAATAAAAAAATCTTTGAATTTTTTAGTTAAGATTTCTTAATTTTTTTTTTCCAAGACTTCTTTTCGTTTTTCCGTAAAAAGAAAAATACGATTTATCTGCAGCCAAGACTGATGCGTACTCTTAACAGAATTTTTTAGTTCTCGGTTTTTAGACCAGTAGAAAATTTTGAGAAAATCGGGTATCCATGTAAAAGGGGGCTGGCTTGGGATTGGTTAATAAATCGCGTAAGATGAGAAGGGAAATAATTATTAGCCAATCCGAAGCCGGACCAGGGTAGCAGCCACGATCATACATACAGGTCAGGCAACTGCTGTATTGAAAAAAATGTACTTGAAATTAAAGTAGAAGAATCGTTTAAATCGTGCTCAATAAGATGGCTGGAGCTGTATCAAGGGAATCACGTGACATGCACTCCATCATAAAATGGTCGCATAAAAATGTCTTAAAAATTAAAAAAATTAATTATTTTTCCATGCTCCTTTTTAACAATTCACAAAGAAATATTTGACTTAAGAATACGCATCAGTCACCTGCCTGCTGCCACGATTCAATATTTCCGCTTATGCTCAACTTATGAATCGATGATCACTTAAATTCCACTCAATCGTACTCTTAATATTTAGAGGACGGCTGTCAAAACACGTGATTCCCTAATACAGCTTCAGCTATCTACTGAGAAAAATTTAAACTATTTCTCTGCAGTGGCGTCGCTAGACATTAAATATTGGGGGGCGAAAAGAAAAAAAATTTTAAAAAAAACATGGCCTAAAATGATTCTTACTGCCCTTTTGCATTGAAAATGAAGCATCATGAGAAATTATTAGGGGGGCAAAATCCAACATTGGAGGGGCAATGGCCCCCCCAAAAAGGGCCTAGCGACGCCACTGAAACTTCCATTCCGGGGACATTTTCGTTCATATGAGTAATACCCCAGTTGTCGGACCTGTATGTATGATCGTGGCAGCAGCCGGACGGCCCCTTATAGATTTCGCTTGCCATAAAAATTCTCATTTTATACACGAATGTTTATAAAATCAATAATTGTCGTGGCCACAGATGTCTGAAGGCAGCCCATGGTGACTTATACCAGGGGACACCAAAGGAGGGAATGGGAGATATTGTATCCCCCTGATTAAAGTTTTCCCCCCCCCCCCAACTTGGCTTCTTTTACGAAAAAAACTTGACCTTGGCTTGTTACACCAGCTAGGCTTTAAGAATAGCACTTCCCGCCGCCGCCCCCCGCCCCTCTTCCCCTTAATTGAAAGACGATAATACAGGAGCATCCCTATGACCATCACCTTCGTTCAAAACGTACCGCAAACGTTGTCCAGCGCACAAAAAGTAATAAAATTCGTGAGATTGCAGCTATTGTTATTCTCGTGATTGTTTTGAATCAAATTCAACATGATTTTCGTGTTTCGATTAAAAATCCCAACGTATCCTTGTAAAATTGAAAAGTGGAACGTCGGAGTTATGATTTTCCTCATGGTCCGCCATTTGTGACCCGAGCTGGTTAACAATCCGGTCCCCAGCCACGGCATTATGTTTTTGTACATCATCCCTTTGGTGTAATTTAATCGGCTCCCTAACACCGTTTGAATGTCTTCGATGTCGGAGACGATGACGACAGCGACTCCGCTGTACCAGTAACGGAAGGTCGATCCGTAGATTTTCAGGTCGTTGAGCATGTCCGGCAACATTTCTGAAAAAAAGAAGAAAAAACGGTTTTAAGGCCCGATTAATTTTATGAGCTAATAAATATTAATGCGACAAAACGATCAATGGGATCAAACAGTCATATGTATCAGATGATTTTTTTTTTTAAACAGTAAAGGGCTATTTATATTTCACATAATTACGATTTTGGGCAATGAGGATTTTTACTGGAAATTAAATCCGCTAGAGGCATGGCCGGATCGAGAATTTTTTTCTGGGGGGGGGCTGAACCTATTCAGGCCATATAATTTTCAGAATTCTAGGGGGGGCTATCCTGCTTCCTGGGGGGCTAGCCCCCCGCCCACCAGTATAAAAAACTGGCTTAATATTTATAAGTTTTCCTGCTTTATGATTTAAAAAAAAATTATATGCATAAATTATGCAAAGGTTTAGCATATCCAGATTTTCATGCTTAAAAAAATTATGTATAAATTGTAAAAATTATGGACGTTCAAAAATTTGGACAGAATGTCCAGATTTTTTTTGTAAATGTTACAAAAACAATGGCCTGTCTCCATTGGCCAATTAATGGAAGGGTACAATTAATTGTACCACCGGAAATGCTGTATATTTTCAGACTTTTTTCTTCTGCTACCACTTTTTTTTTATTGTTTTGATCATTTTTTTCGAACACAAAAAATAATGAAAACGAAAAAAGTGGTAGCAGAAGAAAAAAGTCCAAAATATACAGCATTTCCGGTGGTGCAATTAATTGTAGTAATTGTACCCTCCAATTAAATATCCAATGGAGACAGCATATAGTTTTATATATATCCGAAGCGGATTTCTCCCCAAATAAACCCATAAATTTTTACCTCCCCAAAAACCGGACACGGACACTAAAATTAAAATTAAATTTATTTCCTTTCTGAGCTTATAAAAATTTTAAATAAAGGATCGAAAAACTTATCACGAAGTTGCAATTATTAACATCCCGTGTCTTGCCTCCATTTCCGGATTAATCTTAGGACAAGATGAAACGTTTTACTAGCCTAGAACAGCTTTCAGAATAAAAAAAAAAAAAAAAAAAAAAAAATGGCTACTATTTACACAAATCCTTTGATCACATCTTTGATTTAGTCCTATATCGGACCAATCCGCAAATGGAGACACAAACCGAATCCAAAAAATTTAAAAAAAAAAAATTGCCTGGAAAATTCTTTTCAAAAACTTTTGGAACAATTTTTTTCCCCTTGTAATTTTTTAAGGAAACCCCTATTTCCTCAACTCAAAAAATTGCAAAATATTATCTACACCAGCTTTTTTTTTTTTTTTTACCTTCATGTTTCAACTTGTAAAATCTCAAAGTCGATCCAAAATAAACCAAATCCTCTGGCCCCGGTATTTTATTAATCGCTTTTACATATTTCGGCCAATTGTATTTGTGAAATATGAAAATATGAAAAATAATCACGAGTATCAAGCACAAAATCAAAAACTGATACATTTTTAATAAATTAAAATAAAAAAAAATCACTAAAACAATACGAAGAGAGAATGAGCTTTATTCGAAAACGTCTCTCATGACACTGGACTATAGGAAAATACTTTAAACCACTTCGATTAACAATTACTTAACTGACAACATTTAATATCTTACAATGCGAAATATGCTTTCTCGCTCCTCTCTTTTAAAAACAATGCCAAGGATATATTATTATTATTTTTTTTTTAGGTAATAGATTATGAGCTAGTGGGGAACCCGATTTCACGGTTGCTTATGGAACTGCCGTGATGGTGGCATTACGCAAAAAAGTTTTTTTTTTCATTTTTTTTTTCGGAAAAGTACTGGATGGTGGTTAACAACCAAGGGATTACTGTTATTGAACCTTTTTGAAGTTGTGACCCCTGGCTTTTTAAAAGAAGAAAAATAATAATGGGACTAATTGCCAAGTCATCGCTTTAATAGGGAATAATAATAAAATTATGCAACGGAAATCTTTTGTTACCATCAAAGCATACTTATAGGATTATTAAAAATCCTTCTTTTTCTCATACGAAATAAAAAAAAAAAAGTGCAAGGTGTCTTCCAAAAATTAAAAAAAAAAAATTACAATAAAATGATTTAATAGTAAACTCCATAAGATCTTTTTCGAGCTCAAAACATTTGAAGACATCAGTGGAAGAAGGCCCTTGGACCTCTCGAAAAAAAATGCAGACAACGGGCTATTTTCTGTCGTTTATAATGGACGCCATTTTGTTTCCAACAGAATTTTTAATCATTAAAGTCAATTTTATTCTTTTATTCCTATTTTTTATTGAGCTTATAATTGAATTTGATGCAACTATAATATCGTTGTAATTAGTTAGTACCGTCGGACGTATCTGGATCATGAATATGATTGGAGTTAGTCTGTTTCACGTTTCGTGGAAGTGTCAAGTGGTCTCAAGTTTACGGCAGCAAGAGCTTGTAAACGTGCAGTCGCATGATCACGTGATTTTCATGAACACTCGAAACAGGCTATCTCCAATCATAATTCCCTAGTAGCACATTGCTATCCATAAGTTTTCCGAGGATAACCTTTTAGGGATATAGGATATCCTGAGGTTATCCAACTGGTGACCTGCGATGACCAGAGGATATCCCACGGATCGACTCGGGGTCACCGTTTTTAGCTCCCCAGGATAACCAGTGGATGATCCATAGGATAACCCATTCAGGATGTGCGGAGGCTATTGTTTTCTTCCGCTTTACATTAAAACCGCCCCCAGGACAAGAAGAGTGTGTGGTGCCTAGGCAGGAGGCACTCTAGAGTGTGTGGTGCCTAGGTAGGAATAACTATAGAGTGTGTGGTGCCTAGGTACGACGCACTCTAGAGTGTGTGGTGCCTAGGCAGGAGGCACTCTAGAGTGTGTGGTGCCTAGGTAGGAATAACTCTAGAGTGTGTGGTGCCTAGGCAGGAGTCACTCTAGAGTGTGTGGTGCCTAGGCAGGAGTCACTCTAGAGTGTGTGGTGCCTAGGTACGACGCACTCTAGAGTGTATGGTGCCTAGGTAGGAATAACTCTAGAGTGTGTGGTGCCTAGGCAGGAGGCACTCTAGAGTGTGTGGTGCCTAGGCAGGAATAACTCTAGAGTGTGTGGTGCCTAGGTACGACGCACTCTAGAGTGTATGGTGCCTAGGTAGGAATAACTCCAGAGTGTGTGGTGCCTAGGTACGACGCACTCTAGAGTGTGTGGTGCCTAGGCAGGAGGCACTCTAGAGTGTGTGGTGCCTAGGTAGGAATAACTCTAGAGTGTGTGGTGCCTAGGCAGGAGTCACTCTAGAGTGTGTGGTGCCTAGGCAGGAGTCACTCTAGAGTGTGTGGTGCCTAGGTACGACGCACTCTAGAGTGTATGGTGCCTAGGTAGGAATAACTCTAGAGTGTGTGGTGCCTAGGCAGGAGGCACTCTAGAGTGTGTGGTGCCTAGGCAGGAATAACTCTAGAGTGTGTGGTGCCTAGGTACGACGCACTCTAGAGTGTATGGTGCCTAGGTAGGAATAACTCCAGAGTGTGTGGTGCCTAGGTACGACGCACTCTAGAGTGTGTGGTGCCTAGGTAGGAATAACTCTTGAGTGTGGCGCAATGGAAGTAATATGGCCAAAATGGGGTGTACTTAAGCGACCCCTTCAACATGACCGGGATGAAGCTGAAATTTTAATTCATGAAATCTGTTATGTAAACTGGAACAAAATTAGAGGATGGCAGGACCGAAAATCAGAAGTTGACTGTTTAAGCGCCACCCCAGTAGACATCAGCGAACACTCAAACGCAAAAACGAAATGAAATATCGAAGTCGATTTTCGACATTTTGAGGACTTCTTTCCGATTTACTTCTCGATAAAAGTAATCAAAAAATGGTCTCTAAAACGGTCGCGAAAATGCGTTGAAAATAGATTTTGACATTTCGAGGTTTTATCGATATGTTATTGCCGACCTCTACTGGAACCAAAGTGCAAGCGTGCGGATCGAATCTGAGTTCCGAGGAAGTTCAAATATAGCGTGGTGTTCGGCAGGGCTGTGTATCATCTCCGTTATTTTTATATTTATATTCGGAGATGATCCACTAGGAAGCTTTAGACGGCCTTGATCTGGGAGTCGCGATTAACGGCGAAGAAATCAACAATTTTCGTTATGCAGACGACACAATCTTATCGACAGGCAGTGCTGAAGACCAGCATAATTAAGTTACTAACTACTTGAGTAACTAAAAAAAAAGTAAGTTGACAACAAAGTACTTTTTTGCCTAAGGGGGTTTACTTTACACCTAATGAGGTATAAACGCAAGCTTCCGAAAAATTTGATTCCTGAGAATTTTTTTTTTCGAATAAAAATCCCATGCGTTTTATATAATAACGTTTAATTCATATTAATTGAGGAAAAAAATAAAAATCGCAAGTAACAAACTTAAGTGGCGGCACGTGGGCTAATGATCCGAGACACGACATCTGAGCTTTGAAAAATAGGTATCTCCAATTTTTCAAAGTTAATCTCTTCCAGGGATGGTTTGAATCGGGGAGGGGGTCTTCAAAATCTTACTCTAAGGTCACAAAAGCGAAGGGAAGTTTAAATAATACTTAGAACGGACCTTATAAAAAATTAAAGGGAACCTGGCAAAACCCTGACCTTCAAACCACGATCGGGGTTTTGAAAGGTCAAGGATATGATTTCGGTTTTTTTTTTCATTAAATTAAATAATTTTAAGTAACTCAAATTTCGTGATTTTGAAAATAACGCGAAATTAAAAAAATATTGTAATTTTCAAAACCTCGAAGAAATCGGGGATTTGCAAATTTTAATTTTTTTTTTAATTATTAGAAATAGTATATTTTATACCAAGGACAGCAAGTGGCACTTTTCTGAACTGGAGACAGCGGGGTTGCCACGCCGAGCCGAAGGCGAAGTTTGGCAACGTTGTCTCAAATTGGTCAAGGTTTTGATATAGAGCCAAATTAAAAGTTTAAAAATTAATTGTTTATAAATCAGAAGCTGTTCATTAGTTGATTCCTGAGAATTTTTTTTTTTTCGAATAAAAATCCCATGCGTTTTATATAATAACGTTTAATTCATATTAATTGAGGAAAACATAAAAATCGCAAGTCATAATTTTAAATTGGGCAGGGGGTTGATCATTTAAAAAAAGCATATCTTTATTGAAAGTGGGGGTTCAAAATCGGAGAAAATGATGTGCGTAATTAACAAAGAGTTTCTAAAATCTTACCTTACATACATGAAATAAAAGCCAAAGCTGTACTGGATCGGAACTTGAGACCAAAGAAATGCTCCCTACTGGCTCTGGATCACTGCTGATAAGACGTTTCTTTATTCTTCATTATCAACTTTTATCTGCAGGTTCTTGATATTTAAAGTTGTATTAATTAACCGATTTAAAATTCATGTCGATTCCAAAATCAGACGAAGGGTACCTAGAAGGAAGGATTTCAGTTAGATAAGTCGGCATTACACGCAGTCAGCAAACTCGCCGGTTTCTTACATTCAGCTTATGAACAAGCGGACTTGTTCATAAGCTAAATGTAAAAGATGAGCTACGTGTAATACCGCCTATAATCCCACTTTCGGGAGAATAAGCAATAAGAGTGCAACAAAAAAAAAAAAAAGACCCACTCTAACTTTCTACTCCGAGGGAAAATTTTGGTTCTTTTATCATGTGAAAAACATGCCTATATTTTTTTCAAGGTTTTTAAAAATATTTTAAGAGTCGCTAGTGCATAAAAGCATTTGCGTTCACATAATACTCGAATGACCGCTCAAAGCTCTTTTTATAAAAGTACCTTGTATCGATTCCCTAACATTTTTCCTAAAAAATAAATTCTTAATCCATTTTTCTTAAAAAAAAATTCCTAATGCATTTTTCAAAAAATAATTAAATTTACTAATCCATTTGTCCCAAAAAAAATAAATTTCTAATTCATTTTTCTTAAAAAAAATCCTAATCCATTTTTCTAAAAAGAAATAAATTCCTAATCCATTTTTTCTAAAAATTTTGAATCCTAAGGCACTTCGTTCGCTACACAAACCGGCCGGTTCACCGTCCGGTTTTTGTCAAAAAAAAAATTTTTTTTCTTATATTTTTTTTTTCGTTTTGAAGCTAAAAAAAAGCAAATCGGGGTCAAATTATACTCAAAATGTTCGAAATTTGATGGAGAACATGATTTTGTAGGTTAAATACATTAGTAAGCTTGAATTTCGTTGATATTTTCGAAAATCGGATTATTGTTTTTTTTTTCGTTTGTTTACATCGCCATTTTAAAATTTAAATTACGTAAACAAACAAATTTTTGCAAATATTATGTAAATTTAAGCTTACTATTGTATTTAACCTACAGAATCTTGTTCTCCATCAATTTACGAACATTTTGAGTATAATTTGACCCCGATTTGCTTAATTTTAGCTTCAAAACGAAAAAAAAAAAATATCGGAAAAAAAATGTTTTTTTGACAAAAACCGGACGTTGAACCGGCCGGTTTTGTGTAGCGAACGAAGTGCCTAACATTGTTTTCCTGAATATTTTTTTTTTTTTTTTTTTTTTTTGTAATTTTAAATCTTCCTAAAGTTTTTTGATTCCTAAAATAAAATCCCTGGATTTTAAAAATTAGGAAATATATATTCATTTTAGGAAATTTTATTTTAGGAACCAAAAATTTTAGGAAGGTTGAAAATAAGAAAAAAAATGGTTAGGAAAAAATTTTAGAAACCACCGTTTTTAGGAAAAATGGATTAGGAATTTATTTTTCTTAGGAAAAACGGATAATAAAAAATGGTCGGGAAGTGCTTTTTTCTTACTTTGCATGAGTTACAAATTAGAAATTTTGATTTCAAGTTTAATTATTTTCTTTTCTTTTTCCTCTAAAAAGTTCTAAAATTAGTTAAAAACCATCTTTTAGATGACTCAAACCAAAATTCACCCTCGGAGCGAAAATCTAAAGTGGTCGATTTTTTTTTTGACCCACTCTAATGCGCAAGACGACATCTTGCTCTTTTACAATTTAAAAATTTATTTTTATTTACTAGATTTACTATTTAAATATATAACACTGCCAGACCGGTAGTCACTTTAAGGGGATAGAGGGGCTCCAAATGAGTTTTACAAAGGGGGTTACAAATAATTTTTTTAAGTGGGAAAATCGAGATAAAGTTCAAATCTCCTCCCAAAGGGGCAGAGCCCCCTCGCCCCCTTCCAAACTACAGGTCTGTAATATACTGTTTAATATGTAAAAAAAAGATAAAGACTATCAATGAACTTAACCTACGTCTTTCAGTGCGTTACATCGCGGTAACTTTATAAAAAAAAAAAAACTATCCCACGCGCAAACAAGGCAAGTTGCTAATCTCCTTATCCCAGAGGAACATTCAACGCTTCGTAATTTTCCAACGAAGTTTCGTATGCGGCCGGAGAATCATTTCCGGAACCACTTTCACCGATTCCCTCGGATCCAAAGACTCGATTTTGTATTTTCGAATAATCGAGGATAAAACCAACAGTTCTTCCAGCATGGCGAACCTTTGTCCTGTAACAAGAAAAAAAAAAAATTAAGTGTGTGACCATCGGTAGCGGAATCCGGATGGCAAATTCCAAGTAAACGACTATTACAAGTTGCCTTTATGTAAGTAAATATTGGTTATGCAATTATTTAAAAGGCCAATTTTTTCCCTGTTCGACGACCGAATGACTCACTCACCGACGCAATTTCGTTGTCCCGCGCTGAACGGAATATAAGCGAACGGATGCCTTTTTTCGACGGCCTCCGGCAAAAACCTATCCGGATCGAATTTTTCCGGTTCCGGGAAAATATCCGGGTTCCTGTGAATGTGGTAAAGGACGAGGACTATTTCCGTGTGAGCAGGAACGACGTACTCCCTTAAATGCATGTCCGTTTCGAACCTTCGGGAAATCACCGGGACGCTCGGGTAAAGTCTCAAAGCTTCCTGGACGACTCGTTTCAAATATGTCATGTCCATTAGGTCCTGATAAGTGGGAGGACGGTCCGAGTCCCCGAAGATTTTTTGAAGTTCCTCGTAGACATGCTCTTGGACTTCGGGATGGTGGCCGAGCTCGAATAAGGACCAAGTCAAAGCAGCCGCGGTTGTGTCGTGACCCTGAAAATAATTTAAAAAATTTTAAAAATTGATCCTGGGGAGAAAATGCCTCCAGTCCATAAGCTAAACATTATTTTTATTTCAGGGGGTTTTCGTCCCGGGAAATTCCGGAATTCCGAAAATGTTTCCTGGGAATTTTTTTTTAAAATCCAGTTTTGCAGGATTTTTTTTTTTTCGAAAATTCCCGTTACCCAGGATTAGTATTATTTTTTCAAAAACGGGAATTCCCGATTCCCGAAAATGAAAAAAATCGGGAAATTGGAATTTCTAACTAATTTTTAAAAATAAAACTTACGGGATATTCAAACACTAAAAAAAAGTAAGTGGAAAAGAGGACGGGGGTGGGGGTGGAAAAAAGTCAGCTATAAACGGGAAGAACGGGGTTCAAGTCCCCCTTAAGTTCGAGCAGTTTATTTTTTAAAACTCAAAAGAAAATTGGGGGAAGGGCTAACAGTCAGAGCAAAATAAAAATTCGTAGTAAAAAGGATTAGCCCAAAATTTTCCCCCTCATGACCTGCCACTAATTCCAAAAAAAAAAAAAAAAAAAAAAAAAAAAAGAAGAAGAAGAAAAAACTGAAATTTCTATCAATGAATAATAGAAAAATTACTTCTATTTGTCCTTTTGAAGTGGATTAAAGCTCAATGGTACTTGTAAATGTCTTTTTCGCGTTCTCAAACACTTGGAAATCAATTTCTTACTTTAACAAAAGTTCCCGTGTAAATATTTCATTTTTTTTTTTTTTTTTTTTTTTTTTTTTCATATATCGGATTTTACAATAATGCGTAATTTAAAACAAAAGGATTTCTGAAGGCCCCCCACACTATTCGTTAATTAAACAAATCTCTGCAATATTTATTAACGAAATAAAAAAAATTACTAATGCTTAACCTTGGACAATGATTGGAGGAGAAAAAGATTTCGGCGATTATTGAAATAGGACGTGACGGCCAGAAAACATTTAAAAAAACAACTTCATAGAGAGTCAAATAGGTTTTATTAAAATTGGAGAAAAATTATTTTGGACGGAAATGATTCCTAAAATTTTTTCCCCTCTAGATATGCCCCAGGAAGAAGATACAAAATTGAAAACTTGCAAAAGAAAAACTTGGAATGACAGAAATGTGAGACCAAAAAAAGTTTACATAAGGAGGTGCTACAATTTCTAGAGAATTCTTTTTCATAGTCTAAAATATTAATTGATGTTGACGGAAGCCGAGAGTCAATTAAGCGAATTTTTTTCCATGCAACTTAAGATGAATAAATAAAAGCGACCATTTCTCGGAACAATGACTAAATGTAAGCGTCGAATTAAATCAAGAAGCCTCCTTCATTCAAAGCTTTATAACAGTCTTACAATATGAAAAAATGTAAAGTTCTAATGCAAATATATCTCCGGGGTAATGAATAAAATAATTTTTATCAAAATGAAATGGTGTGTGGCCGATCCTCCCGTGTTAATGATTTTCTCCTTCCGCTAAATGAACAAAGCACAATTAAAAATTAATTTAGGATCAAACTTTTTGCTTTTCACGATTCTTAAGATGCAAACTAAGCAGAGGAAAAAAAAAAACAGTTGAATGAATTTGAGTGAAATCCAGAAATTTCGCTAGGACAAAAGAAAAAAGCTTCTTGTTGGATGTTTTTATTCATAATTCGAAATTTCAAAAAATTAAGGGGCGTGTCCTGCTGAACACTACTGTTGCTCCTTTTATATTTCTCTGGAGCGGATTTTTGCCGCCCCCTCCCCATTAAACCTTCTGGTCTAATTGCGGGCTGAAAATTCACCAAATGACATTTTCAATACTGATATTTTGTTTGGCTTTAAAAATGGAGAGACCCGAATAGAAATTATATCTTTAGAAGGTAGCGGATATCCGTTTAATTTTTAATTTTCGAAGAGCCATACCTCAAACATAAAAGTATCAACTTCTTCTCGGATATCCTTAAAAGTCAAAGAATTTTTTTCTTGGCTTTCCAACAGCATCTCCAAAAAGGAAGAGCGTTTCTTATAAATATTATTCTCAGAAAGGTTATAAATATCCTCCACTTCAGGCTGAATTTTCTCTGAACCTTTAACGGACTGAAGTTCTTTTTTTTCCTCGATAATCTGAAAAAGAAAAAAAAATTTAGGAAAAAAAAGTAAGCAAACAAAAATAAATATACACAGACTAAATTTGAATCGATTTTTTACGAAAGGAAAAATGTCCACAAAAATTTCGTGGATCAATCTCCTAGAAATTAAAATTTTTTTAAAATTTCTTAAATTAAAATTCCTTAAAATATCTTAAATTTCTTTCTTCGTACTCATTTCCGGAACCAATTTCCAAGATTAGGACAAAAAATTTCCTTGCAAAATGCTTCGAACAGAATTATTTAAATTATCAAACCAGACGAAAACACATCAACTCCTTACAAATTCTGATGCGTCTACTTGTGATGCATCCAAGTGAAACAGTCTATGTACCTTAGAGGTGAATCCGTGTAAAATTTTTAATAATTTCGAATGTTCTCGTCCCATGGAGCTCATCCAAAAGTTGTGATCCGTGAAGAAAAACGGCGAAAACATTCTGTGAACGACGATTTTTCCAATCCGGAAAACTGCATAAACGTATTCGTTATTATCTCCGTTTACTTGGGAATTTAAAGACGTCCCCATCGCAGTTTCTGAAACCGAAAAAGAAACAAAAAAAATTTATAATAAGCCCCGAATACAGCAAGGAAAAGCTTGATCGCCAACCCCCACCCATTTTAAGTGCTCTGAAATAATTGGCTTAGCCAAAATGAGCAAACAAAGCACTTACCACAAACATTGTCCAAAGCGCAGTAAGTGACATATTTGCCTAAATCGCATTCCTCTTTATTTCCAGCCTCCAAAAGTTTCAACAAAACCCTTGTGTTTTTATTGAAAACGTCGATGTAGCCTTGTAGAATTGAAAAATGGAAGGTGGGGGTGATGATTTTCCTCATTGTGTGCCACTTTTGACCGCTGCTTGTCAGCAATCCGGTTCCCAGCCATGGCAATATGTTTTTGTAAAGAGTCCCTTTGTAGTTGTTTAAACGACTGCTCAGCACCGTCTGTAAAATTTTTTAAAGAAAATTAAGGTAAACAAAAAAAAGGTAATGAAGGTTATTGGGGAAAGTGAAAGCTTAACTTTTGTCAAAACGTACTAAACCTTCCAAACATACATTTTTTAGGACCTTTGGGTGAGAGCAAGTTATTGTTAAAAAAAGTGCTAAAGATTTTAAGTAGGGCCAGTCCATAAATTACGTTAGCATTATTTTTGAAATTTTTGACCCCCTCCCCCCTTCCTTCCGCCCCATGGCAGCAAAGGTTAGGATTTCGGGACTCCTCCCTAAAATTACGTTAGATTTTGGTTACATCCTCTCCCCCCTTTAAAAATTAAAAAAAAAAATAAGAATAATATTAAACATTAAAAGATCTGAGATTATTCGGAAATTAAATTTTGCAAAGAAAAGGTTTTTTTTTTTTTTTTTTTTTTTTTTTAAAGTGATTTAGTTTAGGTTACATAAATTAAAAATTCAGATTACTTTTACTTTTGCACGTTCATTACATGAGACAAATGCTAACGTTAGATATGTAAACCCCCCCTCTCCCCTAACGTGCTAACGTAATTTATGGACGGCCCCTAAGTTCATTTTTTCTTTTTTAAAATTACCTGCACGTCTTCAATATCGGAAATAAAAACGGTAGCGATTCCGCTGTACCAGTGCCTAAACGTGCTTCCAAATTTTTTGAAGTCTTCGATGATGTCCGGAAGCAATTCTGCAAAAAAAAAAAATAAATAAATAAATAAATAAATAAATAAATAAATAAAAAAATAAAAAATAGAAAATAAAAACACTGGGTTAATTTCGTTAATTTTTTTTCCCCCAAATGCTTTCCAAATGGGAAAATGGGATCGGGAAAATCTGAGCCATTGACCCGCAATCTTCATGAAAGTTTCAATGTCTTGGCCATACCTCTAAAATTTGATAAATTTCAATCCGTTCTTCCGGGATGAATTCAAGTTTATAATTACATATTTTTAATAGGATTATATATATATATATATATATATATATTTTTTACACATTTGAATACAAAGTCGCAAAAAAAGCCCTGGAAGCAAGCCAATCTCAAATCAACCTAGGATTTTTTTTTATGATGATTCTGAGGGAAAATTAATAGATTTATACAAAAAATAAATAAAAAATAAATTATAATAATAATAATATGTCGTTTCAGTATTGTAATTATTAGTTTTTGTCCTTGAGTCCGGAAATGTTCTCAAAGGAGCTCTGTATCTTTATAACCGACCTGCATATGCATGTAGCCTTTCAGATAGGAGAAAAAAATGGCTGACTCACAACCTGTTGATGAAATGGAAGTAGACAACGAATCTGTTGGAAAATAGAATGAGGATGAGTTATCCGTGGGTGCTCAATCGTATAAAGTCAAAGTTTATTGCGAGTCTTATTCGATATGTCGCGTCGCAAGTATGGCAGCCGCCATCAGCCAAACTGTCTTACCAGCTTGAAAAAATACAGTCGAGATTCGTACGGTTACTATTCTTCATAGCAAATGGTTTTTATCCAACCTATCCTCATCCCATCTCATACAATCTACTTCTTGAGCAATTACAACTTTCCTCATTGAAAGACAGAATAATTCAGCAAGATTTACTCTTTATATATAAACTAATTAATTTTTACATTTCTGATGATGCATTACTTAATAAGAAAAATTTTAAAGTGCCAAATGTTCGGCTTAGAATAACACAACGTAACATTTTTGACTATGATTTTAAATCAAAATTTTCCCCTATTAATAGAATTAGGAGAAATTTAATAGCTTTCCGGATTTGGATCCTTTCGTCTTAAATTTAAATACATTCAGGTCCCAACTTTCAGAATTGTTTTTATTGTAAAACGTGCGTAGTTAATATTGAAAGCTTTATTTTATTTTGTTTTTTTACTTTTTGTTTTTATCAGGATAACGGTTACAGTAATCACGCACTGGCAGGAAGCATCATAGAATACGGGATAGAGGCGTGGGGACAAGCCGACGAAGGATTGGTAAATAACCTGCAGAAATTACAAGACAAAATAACTAATATGATGATCCCAAAGAAGAGATAAAAAAAAGGAAAACAATGAAAGACAAATACTAATATCTGAACCTCCTACCGATAAAAGAGACATATAAACTGAAAATATTAATTAAAAATTAATATAGCGAGGAATTTAAAAAACAAAAGAACACAAGATACAACTTACGCACGGTGCTCCTGAAGCAAGATATTATCGGACAAAAGTGTGCAGAAAATCTGACTATATAGAGTCATTTAGTATCATATAGGTGTTCAAAATCCACTTTTACCCAAATCGGATCCGATCGTTTTCGCCAAATATCCGCCATTTAAGTTTGGCCGATAGCGTTTTAGGCATTAGTTACCGATTTAGGGTGGTTCAAAAAAAACTTTTTGTTGAAAAGTTCGGGGACTAATGCAAAAATGCGTTCTTTACGATGTAAAAAACCTAAAAAAATTTTTTACAATTTTTTTTGTCGACGATTAGGGGTGCCTGTAGGAGCAAAAAGGGTCTAAATCGACGAAAAATGGAGCTGGTCGTAAAAATATTTTTTTTCTCTCATTTAAAAGGCCAATAATTTTGTCGCAATATTTTTTTCCCCATGTTTTCAAACCTGTAGAATCCGAAAATGACAACAGTTTTTTTAAAAAAAAATTCTGGGGCCCGTAAATGGAACATCTTTGGGCATTTTAAAATTTTTTTCGGCCTAATTTTTCGCATTTCACTCCGCCCTATCCTTTTACGTGCACCGATTTGGTCGTAAACATGGCAGCTTATGTTTTCAAACATGGAAAACTCGAAAATCACAACGGCGATATCGTAAAAAATACCTGGGGCCCATAAATGGACCATTTTCAAGCGATTTTTCGATTTTTTTGGCCATATTTCTTTCATTATAGTTACCGGCATCTACATAGGAGCTAATAATTTGCTGATTGTTGTGATTTTTGGATTCTGCGGGTTCAAAAAAGTAAGTCAGGTTGTGTTTGAGCAAATTATTAGCTCCTATGCAGATGCCGGTAACCATAATGGAAGAAATATGGCCAAAAAAATCGAAAAATCGCTTGAAAATGGTCCATTTATGGGCCCCAGGTATTTTTTACGATATCGCCGTTGTGATTTTCGGGTTTTCCATGTTTGAAAACATAAGCTGCCATGTTTACGACCAAATCGGTGCACGTAAAAGGATAGGGCGGAGTGAAATGCGAAAAATTAGGCCGAAAAAAATTTTAAAATGCCCAAAGATGTTCCATTTACGGGCCCCAGAATTTTTTTTTAAAAAAACTGTTGTCATTTTCGGATTCTACAGGTTTGAAAACATGGGGAAAAAAATATTGCGACAAAATTATTGGCCTTTTAAATGAGAGAAAAAAAATATTTTTACGACCAGCTCCATTTTTCGTCGATTTAGACCCTTTTTGCTCCTACAGGCACCCCTAATCGTCGACAAAAAAAATTGTAAAAAATTTTTTTAGGTTTTTTACATCGTAAAGAACGCATTTTTGCATTAGTCCCCGAACTTTTCAACAAAAAGTTTTTTTTGAACCACCCTAAATCGGTAACTAATGCCTAAAACGCTATCGGCCAAACTTAAATGGCGGATATTTGGCGAAAACGATCGGATCCGATTTGGGTAAAAGTGGATTTTGAACACCTATATGATACTAAATGACTCTATATAGTCAGATTTTCTGCACACTTTTGTCCGATAATATCTTGCTTCAGGAGCACCGTGTACGGAGAGAAAGAGCATTCATTCGAAGCAACGCTAGCGAAAAGCAATTATGGAACGAAGACCGATGACCACATTATACCGACGATAATGAACGAAGTCCCACCAGAGTTATTACAAATTGAGAAACTCCGAACTGCGAAAACGAAATTAAAAGAACATCTCCTAACTACAATAACACGGTAAAGAAGAAAACACACACCACAGGAAATCATGTTTCATTACTCCAAAGGGCTAAGCCCAGCATCGGAAAACCTGTATATTAATGTATTTATATATAGTAAAATTTAAATAGATGCATCCCCCTGTTGGGTTAGACAGGGCGGAAAAAAAAAAAAAAAAAAATAAATAAATAAATAAATAAATATGGGCTCAGTTTTACTACTTGGTGCTGCAAAAGAATGACACAACTAATGAAATTCAACTCAACTTTACGCAGGTTGGAAACCAGAGTAACACATTCTCATTAACCCGTGAAAATTATGGTATTTATTTGATTAAACAATTAATTACTATTATGCAAAACGAAGATGTCCTTCAATTGATATTTGAAAACGACAAAGAAGCAAAAGAGGCTTATGATACCATGAATTCAAAAATACGTTCACCTAGGGTGGAAAATGAATTTTTCCGACGAGGTTTAATGGAAACCTAGAGGGGAAGATTCATTTGAGACCTAGATTAACAACATACTTTTCATAACGAATAAAAATAACTTTTAAAAAAAGAAAGAAAAAGAAAACAGACTCTAAAAAGTTGCCACCAGTTTTGCTCGAAATTTCCTTTGTTTTGATTTCGATTAATTTTTTTCTCTCTTTATTTTCGTTTGTAAACCCAAAACTGGACAGCATCGTTTAAGTTTAAAATGAAGAACAATAAAATATAAAGTAGCAGATTTTGAGAAACTGATCGAGTCGAAACAGCCCAAAGTCAACGAGGATGTACTACGCACGCCTGCAATTCCGATTCCCAATAAAAAATTAATCGGAATTGCAGCCCTGGTACTACGTTTTTCATCTTAAATTGCGAAGACATTAAAAAAAAAAATAAACTCAACATCAACAGATAAAATCACAGATTGTCGTCAATTGTCTCCTGGAGGTGCTGCAAACTCTTGCAATACCTCAAGAGGCCATTGCATACGAGTCCTACATCTCTAAGAGACCATACCACGAGAGTTTACATCGGAGTACCTTTAAAAAGTCTTAACTTTAATGGGAGGTATTGCAATACATTTAGAAAGGGATACTGTCGCACTGATGAATAGGATGAAACAGTCATTGAAAAGCAGCCGGCGAAAACTCGTGGAAGGAAAAAGAAAAATATTGAAGATACTACAGAAAAACAAAATCAGCGGCCGAATGTCTAGAGAAAGATTGAAGATTGCACCTTAACTTTCATTTAAACTGAAAGATTAAGAAAAAAAAATCGACTTAAATTTCTCAATGTAAACAAATCCTAGCAGAAGAAACTTAAAAAGTAAATATCGGAATAAATATATAATAAAACACGGCCGTATAGATAGGTCCAGAAACTCATCCCTTATACACGGGAGATCTTGTCCCGCTTAACTACGCGAAAATTAGTTCTTACTTTCTACCACATTAAGCGCTATTTGTACCCGAGACGTTTTTTGATTGGTCGTTGAGATTTGTAAACAACGATGGCGGCGCACGGCAGTATAGACGTTTATACGGCCGTGGTCCCAACAATTAGACTTGTTGCGTCTATCAAGATCGCAACGCCATCAATGGCACGTTTTAGAACTAAAATGTGTAGTTAAGCGGAACATGAAGGGCATGGGTAGTTTTTGGACCTGCCTATACGGCCGTGGACGAAAATTACGTAGCGTCACGTTATCACACTATTCTTTTACGCATCTTTCCAACGTTTGGCTTCTGTAAAAAGGATTCTATTCCTTTTTTTATTTACAAAGATAAGAACTGCAGGATAATAAAGCTCCCGTTCCTTTGCAATTGGATTGCAAGGCATGAGTTGGAGGCAATGGAGGCAAACTGGAGGCATATGATCATGCGCAGTAAGTTACGTTTTGCCATTTTAAAATTTCCATTAAGGGAACGTTTAAGTATTACGTAAGATTTTTAGGGGGGGGGGGCGGGTCCGCATCAACCATCTTCGCCATAAGCTAAGTATGGCGAAATGTCTTACAACCGGGGGGGGGGGGGGGTAGGGAGTCCAAAAACCCGAAAAAAAGGCTTACGTAATACTTGAACGTTCCCTAAACCGAAGCAAATAATAATGGCGGGCATTTTATTTGCTTATGAATGTATGAATGCTTGCAAAGCGATAATAAATAATGGGACTTTATCATATGTTCTGTCCATGTCCCATGCAGTCCGGGTTTGCACAAGATTGCTTGGAAAATTGATTTTCCTGTGCCAGGCTCAAACAAGCCCTGCCGACGGCCTACCACATAAAATCGAATTTAAAATTAATATTTAATTTAATTATTATTATTTGCTTCGGTTTAATGGAAATTTTAAAATGGCAAAACGTAACTTACTGCGCATGATCATATGCCTCCAATTTTCCCGACGTTTGCTTTGTCGGGTCTCTTATAATTTAGGATCTCTAGGATAATGTGGTTTTAACATTTTGACAAAAAAAACTTAAGATTATTCTTCTTTATTCGAGAATGAAATCCTCTTTTATCAGAGTCGTCTGCTTCGGAGATATAAGCTTCATAAGAAACTAAAAATGCCTCATTAGATCACACCACCTGCATGATATATCACAAA
Organism: Liposcelis bostrychophila; assembly: GCA_037577465.1. Taxonomy (NCBI): domain Eukaryota; kingdom Metazoa; phylum Arthropoda; class Insecta; order Psocodea; family Liposcelididae; genus Liposcelis; species Liposcelis bostrychophila. The sequence continues at coordinate 24,013,561 of CM075209.1, read as the reverse complement.
TATCATGCCTCTGACGTCATCTGCAACAAAAATATTTTATTTTTGATGCAAAGCAAGTGTGCCAACTGTAGCGAAGGCAATTAAAACAAAACTTTTCAAGTTTTTGTAATAAAGTTAATACCGACTCGCACCGGGTGAGTAGGTTCAGCTCGGGTATCATCGTACGCGCTTGAATACTTTTGAAATACTTGAATACTTTATACTTTATACTTGAAAACTCTTGAATACTTTTATGAAATTAATAAAGAGCTAATTGAAAAACCTTGTGATTGCAATTCTATCATGACAAATGAAAATAAAGTTAAATTTTACTTTAAAAAAATTGAGATGGGCTTACTTTGTCATGAAATTTATTTAATAAATAAACAGATGGACAAAAAGGATAGGGAGATTACACAATGCTTTCTTGAAGAAAGTGATAAAACCAAAGAAACAGATGCCAGTTCGTTCATATCTAGAATGAAAGCTAGCCTCAAGCTGGGTAAAAAATTAGGCAAATCAGAGTATTATAATTATAAAAATGGGACTCACAAAAAAACGTACGATCGTTTGTTACGATCGTACGCAAGCGCGTACGATGATACCCGAGCTGAACCTACTCAGCACCATCTCTCGGTGTGAGTCGATATTAACTTTCTCACAAAAACTTAAAAAGTTTTGTTTTAATTGCCTTCGCTACACAACCTAAAAAGCAATGTTGGTAGCATCGTCGAAAGTTCCTCTGGAGGCGTGCCACTTACACGGTCGTATACAAGAGTTTCCGAACTTCCAACTTTCGCAATTAAGCGTATTATCTTCTGCTTTCGAAATCCTTTCTTTTCCTCCCCCCACTGTCGTATAGACAGGTCCGGAAACATCCTATGCCGTTCATGTCCCGCTTAACAACGCAGATTTTAGTTCTGAAATGGGCCACTGGCAACGCAGCGATCTTGAGAGCCGCAACATGTCTAACCGTATAAGTTGGGACCATGGCCATATAAACGTCTACACGGCTGTGTCCCGCCACCGTCGGCATCAAATCTCAACGACCAATCAAAAAGCGTTTCTCTAACAAGTAGCGCTTACGGTGGTGCAAAGGAAGAACTAATTTTTGCGTAGTTAAGCGGGACATGATCTTGCATGTATAAGAGATAGAATTTTCCGGACCTGTCTATACGACCGTGGTCACTTATAAAGAAAAGAATCTCTTATTGACTAAAGTATTATGGGTAAAATAACACCTCGACATTTGCTGCTCTCGCTTCAATTTCGTCTCGGTGTTATTTCACCCATAATGCCCTAGTAATGAAATATACTATTTCTGAGATTATTTGAAATTTAAAAAGAGTTCAAGAAATAGGAAAAAAAATTTACATTTTTCTTATTAAAGACGATCAAAATAAATCCGAGGATTAAAAAAAGACAATGAGGCAAGAAAAAAACCATTTGGCAAACACTAGGAGCTCATAAAAGATTAATCCGGGACAGCAGTAAGTAAAGTTAAGGGACTTAAACCCTTAAACCCTCTTTGATTTTGCCATTATTTCTGGATAATTTGCAATTTCAAAGCACTGCAAAAAAAATTCCTTTTGCATAATTTTCGAAGGTTGGAAGAAACGCAAAGTTCCCGAAGCGAAAGAATTTCCAAATTTCCACTCCTAAAAAGTGAAACATTTACGGATTAGGAAATCCCAGTGACCCGTTAAGATCGTTCGTTGACCAAATAAACCCGTCGGAACTGTTAAAACATTAATCCTTCATTAAAAAGTAATCTAAATCCTCCTTCTCCTCGTTTGATTAATAGCGGTCAGTTATTCCACCTGAAAATGTTGTTCTTCATTTTTTTTTTGGAAGGATTTCAAACAACCATAACCTTGATAAAAGTGAAAGAAATTGTCTTCTTGATTCGGACAATAAAAGCATTTGAATTGATGATAAATGAATTCGGTAAATAAGGACGTTGCACAATCGAGGATTGCATCTGGAATCATCAAAAAATGCTTTCGATTTTTTTTTTTTCTTCTTATTACTCGAGCGACAAAATTCAAGTCCGCTCCGACCTTGACAAAACAAAGTGACTGGATTTTTTTTTTCTTAAAAAAACATTTTTTTCTACTTTTTTACGATTACTTCGGTAATCGATTTTTTATCACTCTTTAAAGAAAAAAAAAGATTAGAAAACTATGTGATAACGAGAAGGAATGTGCTAATGACTATTTTTCCGCATTTCCTCAATTTCTTCAACTTTATAGCGATTTGAACAAATCGCTGTGGCTGTGGCTTTTCCTTTTCCATTCTTCTTCAGAATGTTTTTCAATCTCGTTCAATACGAATTTCAATTATCTCTCTATCTATCTAAAAGATAGATAAGCTCTACATCTATCTAATAGATAGATAGATAATTGAAATTCGTATGGCCCTTTACCTTTAAGGCTGTAGGCCCTTGCGACCCGTTTGCTAGTATTTTATGTATTTTATAACATTACTAGTCTATCTATTAGACTATATTGTTATATATATTGTTATATATACAAAGTATGAAAGATATTACAACGAGCCCGCTTAATTATCCTTTAGGACGTATTGTGAAAATCCATCCAGGTCCGGATAATAAAACGAGAGTTGTTACGGTGAAAATCGATAAGAAGGAATTTGTCAGAAGTGTCCACAATCTCGTATTATTGCCAGACACTGAGACGATTTAATTGGTTTAATTTTGTTTTTTGATTGGTGCAATTATGTATTACATAGAGTTTTCTTTGATTGTACAATTCGGGAATGATTATTATTTCATTAAATAGTGCCCTATTTAGAGGGGGAGTATGTCAAGTATTCTTATTCCCGAATTCGAAAGATTTAAAAGTTTTATTTTTCGTTCTAAAGATATTCTTTTGTTATTATTATTAAAATCAAAATAAAAAGGAATATATTATTATTCAAAACGAAATATATTAATATTTCAAAATGATATAGATATCTAGTCTAATATCTTTTATTTTCTATCTAGCCTCACATTTTTTATCTATTAGATAACATTACTAGATAGATAGGCTGTTGCGTGCAAAATTCGCAACTTTTGTTTATTTTTTTTATTTTTGTTTACACCTTAGTTTTTCTCGAAGTTCGATTTTCCGAATTTTGAGAAATTTAAGAAAAGATAAAAGGAAAAGAAATGAAAACAGAAGACTAACAAAGGTCTTAAAAAGTTGAAGTTCGATTCATAGTTTTTGTTCGTCCGTGAAATAAATTTTTGAAATCGTTTGGAAACTTTAAAATACAAAGAAAAAAAAATTTTTTTTTTTTGCATTTTAAAGTTTAAAATGAATTCAAAAGTTAATACCGCTTGAGTTTTTGTTAATATGTGCGAGTAAAAACTTTTATATTCGCCCCGAAAGGTGGTCGAGAGTGTTGAGATTATAAAGACAATGCCATGAACAAAATTTTTTTTTATGGGGCTACCTTCCTATCTCATTTTCTTAAATATTTTTGTTCAGTTATTTTTGTATTATGAATTAAATCGATTGTTTTATATTTCCCGTTTTTCCCGTTGGATATAATACCGTGGTTATAAAATTCCGTTGAATCCCGTTGCAAAAAGGATTTGGACTGTTCTCCGATTAAAACTTTCCCTCCTAAGATTTCCATCCCGTTACCGACTCCAGTGAAGCCCTATGATTATCCCGTTGATTGGCGTCCTCCACGATTCACAGTCAAAAAGAGTGAAAATGGTGAAATTTATCAATATAAAATGGAAGTCGGAGACATGGTCTACAATTTGGAACCACTCTATTTTTACGAGACTACCAATCCAATTGACCTCTCAACACAGTGAGATAAACACCCAAGATAAAAATAATAAAAGAGAAGGAAGAAGAAAAAAAATGACAATTTTTATAATTATATCAACTAAATAGTATCAATCTATCTAGGCTACTAGCTATCTAGCTATCTAGCTATCTGTCTACCTAGTCTACTAGATAGGCTAGCTATCTAATCTAACATTGCTAGCCTATCTAGATAGATAGGCTAGTAATGTTATCTAATCAATTTTTCAGTCACTACGCGTAGTGCCTAAAGGCTAGGCATTACCCGAAATTTTTCAAAATTAAGATGCCTAACGAGTTTCAATCATTACGCGTAATGCCTAACTTTGGGTTTGGACTGTAACAGATACATTACTATCCATCTATCTATCTATCTATCTATCTGTCTATCTATCTATGCTCTATCTAATGGAACATTACTATCTATCTAAAAGATAGATATATCTATTAGATAGATAGATAGGCTAGTAATGTTATCTAATAGTTAGAAAATATTAGACTAGATAGAAAATAAGAGATATTAGGCTAAGTATCTATTTAATAGATAGGCTAGTAATGTTATAAAATGCCATAGAAGTTCTATCTATTAGATGGATAGGCTTGTAATGTTACCTAATAGATAGATCACATTAGGCCAGATAGAAAATAATAGATACTAGGCTAGATATCTATCTAATAGGTAAGCTAGTAATGTTATAAAATACATCAAATGCTAACAAATGGGGCGCAAGAGCCTACAGCCTTAAAGGTAAAGGGTAAGGGTAAGGGTAAGGGTAAGGTAAAGGGCCTACGGCCTTAACGGCATATCAAAACAGCCCATTTGCTAGGTCTCCGGCAGGCCGTACAGCTATTAGAGATGTTCCATTATTCGACACCTTTCATTGTTTTATGAAGTCGTCTTTTGTCTTGTTTGTCTTTGATGGAAATATACGTCGTTAACACAGCTGACGATGACTATGCGATGACATGCGATGACAGCTGACGATGCGAGAATCTATATCGCCGGAAAGGAAATTGAGCGGGTGCACTCGTATAGAATATCTTGGGTGCTGCGTAAATGATTCTTGGGATTGTAACCAGGAAGTCCGAGCACGTATAGAGCAAGCCAGAGGAACTTTCCTCAAAGAGAAGCCTGTTGTGCAATCGCAATTTGAGTCTCCAAACGAGAGTCCCTATCGTCCGATGTTACGTTTTTCCCGTGCTCTTGTACGTAGGGATGGACACAACGCGATTCAACGCGATAAACCGTGTTGTCTTGCTCAACACGAAAAGAATTCACCTTGAGTTGTGTTGCCTTGTATTGGAAAATAAACAAGCAGACGCTTTTAATTCTTATGAAAATAAAGCCTCCGAAATCCAAGAATCTCAAAGTTTCAAAGTATATAATATATCAGGCTGTGGAAAGCGATTTATATTTTTACAAAAGATTTTATTTGAAAAACCTTTACGTATATATTTGTAAAAAGTAAAAATGTTAACTGTTTTGCCCGATTTGGAAATTTGGGAAATTTACTCTCAAGCTTGTCCCTCACCTTTTTTTCCATAAGGCCATGCTCTTAAAAGGTCAAATGTCCAGTAGCATAGGGAAATCAGTTGAATTAAAATACTCAGTATGAACTGAAACAATGTATTTTTTAAAAGAAAGCTTAACCTTAATATAACGATGCACATCAACCTAACTTCATACTTGCAAATTTTTCCTTTTACCTAACCTAATAGTCCTTTATATTTTTTCTATTCCAGAAATCAAAACTCCGGCCCGGCACAAATCCCGATGAGTAACCTACTTTGGTTTGGGTTCAGTTATCCTGCATACCAGATTTTGGATTAAAATCTTACTTTTCATTACTATAGTCTCAACAATTGTGATTAATTTTTATTAAATATAAAAAATTAAAAAACTTTACAATGAAAATAGCAGTTAATCTTAAATTATTTGTCGGTTTAATATCCCCAACGAGTTCTTTAAAAAAAGGGAAAAAAACCCAGACGAACAGAAACAAATGTTTTGATCCTAAAGGTACCGAATCTACCCAAACTAGAGAGTACCGAACTTAAAAATAAAGGCTCACACTAAATATTAAGGTTTATAAAAAATCGTCACCAAAATCTCAGGAAGATAAGAAAGTTTTTTTTTTTTGTTCGTAAAAAGAATTTTAAGAAACGACATCAGCATTACTATCACTTTCATTCCCTGATAAATATCCTTCCTCATTTTCATCAATATTATTTTCTATGTTTTTTTCGATTAATGGAAATAACGGATTATTCTTCCAACTGTTTATACACAACTGGCTTTGAGAAGATTCGTCAGACAATCGGTTGCGATTTTTTCTGAACAAATTTGCAGCCTTAGAGAACAGTCTTTCACATGGAACGGATGTAGCGGGAATGACCAAAAAATCTTTAGCCATTTTGGACAGTACAGGGAATTGGGTCGTTCTGTTTCGCCACCACTCAATAATGTTTGTTTTCGCACCTTCTCTTGACAGAGCTGAAAATAATGTTTTAATTAATAATACAGATTAGAAGAATTATTTACTTTGAGCCTGGAGACTTAGTTGATGATCGCTCTTTTTATTACCTAAATATGAATCAAACTCGGATAAATTTTGTTCGAGATCAGATCTTTTGTATAACGAATCGAAGTCAATCAAATCAGTATCTTTTTTCTTTTTCGAATGATTTGCTGAATCCTTATCCTTATTCTTCTCCATTTCGTTTTGATCAGCAAAATATGTATCTTCATATTGCTTATATATATCTTCAAATTTTTCCTTCGAAGCATCTAATAGATCCCGACCCCAATTAGTTTGGCTGAAGGTCTCTAACTTAAATCTAGGATCGAGAATAAGCGCCACACAGTAAACCCAATTGGTTTTCGAATAATGTTTTAACATCTTCGAATGCGCTGCCCTGTATCCTAATAAAATATTTTCTTCCACCTCCGTTTTTTTCTTTTTTTTATCGAGTTCTTTTGTCAAACTTTCTATTTTATCCAATACAAGATTGAAAGCAACGACTACAGTTGGCAAAGTGGCGTATTTCTCGCCTGCAATCTTGTCCGAAAACATTTTTAGATTTAGTAGAAATTTGCAAACGTATTCTATCATTTTCCATTCTTTTTCGCTCAAGCTAAACTTTTGAAGTTCCGGTGCTGATGTACAAAATGTGTCCAGCGCTTTTTTCAAATCGATAGCTCGGGACATCATTTCCCATGTGGAATTCCACCTCGTACGACAATCAAGTATAGGCCTTAAGTAAGGAATTTCTACAAATTTGCAAGCGTCCTTAAATCGATTTGTTAACTTTTCACTTCTTCGAATTTTGCTAGACATCGATCTAATTTTTGTGATAGAATTAGTAGAATCATCGTAGTCTACATTCTCATTTAAATCCTCTTCATCGGGATCTTCTTCATTAAAATCGGGATCTTTGTCGGTCTAAAAATCCCAATTGATTTGAGTTAGCATTAATTTGAATTTACGGATTTCCGCCAAGGGCGGCCAAACAAAATTAAATAAAAATGGTTACCCGCAGATTTAGCTTCTTCAAAAAATCTTGAACTGCGAGATTTATTATATGGGAAGCACAACGGAAATGCATATCAGTAGCATCGAATTCGGGCAACAACTTTTCAAGCTCGAAAACAAAACAGGTATTCGCAGTTACATTGTCTACTGTCACGCCTAAATTACATAGAACAGAAAAAAATACAAGGGAAAAAATTAGTAAATCTCTTACTGTAAAGTTTTTTTTTAATGTTTTGCTTCGTTAGAAAAAAAAAAAAAAAAATAGAAATTGGGGATGGTGTGTTACGGTGGAAAAAAAAATATAATAGAACTCGTAAGATCGACTATCAGTTTATTAGCTTTTCATTTTTTTAAAGATTAAAAAAAAAAAAAAAAAAAATTAACTTTTAAAAAGTAAATTTAAACGATACGTAACGGAGCCATGAAAAATTCTTCTTTACAGGTGGCACTGACTAGGCCAAAATTTTTTAAGATATAGAAATGGATAACCTATAATTTTTTTACCTATTATTTTTCCTTCGATTCCGTAACTTTTTAAGGATTGATAAAAAACATTAGCGATATCAGTTCCGGCGTGACATCCGTTAGAGGGAACAAAATCTAAAGTTAGGGATTGCATTTCCCAATTCTCGTCCAAATAATGTGCCGTTATTCCATAATATGATTTTCCTGAAATGCCCGTCCACGCGTCTGTTGTAAACGCAATTCGAGAATCATTATTTTTCAATATCTTCGCAACCGCGTTCTTCAACTGTATATGTCTGGCAAAACAACAAATCTTTAATTACTTTAGCGCTTCAAATTGAGCTGTACAGGAATTTGATTTTGGGACATTTAAAAATTTTTTTCCCAGCTTGACTATTTAATCAGATTTAGCCTAATGTACTGCAATAATTTGGGAAATATATCCAAACTATTAAAATTAGCCAAGTGAGAAAAGAAATTTGTCGAAAGACCGAGAAGTCATACAAAACGACGAATGGTAGCACAAAACTTCAGGAATAAGTCTACCTCGCATGTGGGAAAATTCTGGAGAGTGTAGCTACTGACTAGTTTTTTTTTTTTTTTCTTTTAAGTAAAAAATTAATTTCAACAATTTTCTGAAGTTTAATTTTAAGATAAGGATTTCACCCGATTTATAGATTTATTTTTAATTCATTAAAATTACCTATTTAGTGTTAATCGTTTCAGTGGTTTTCTTCTAGGCGGATTTAACGATGAATTTATTTTTTTAAAAAAATTTTGAGTCAGTTCGTCATCAAAAAATTGAAATGGTAAATATTTGGCAGCTGCCCAATCAACGTAATCTTTGCGTGGCAAGTCTTCCCCCATCGGCAATGATTCCGGGTTGGTTTCAGGTAAAGTCCCCTTCGGAACCTTGAAAATTTAAGAGATGATATCAAGCATTTTTCAATCGTTTTTAAACTATGATTTTCAAAACTAATTTATAATACGATGTACCTCTACTCCCCAACAGTTTTTAGCGTGCCGACGCACCGCTGAAGTATTGCCGTTTGTCATTTTGTATATCTTCTTGCATTTGCGGCAAGTTCCCGTTCTCGCATCTTTAGTTTTAATAATTTTGAAATATTTTCCAAATTTGCTTTTTTCACTTATGTCCTCCGCTACATCCCCCACTTCATCTTCATTCGTTCTTATGCTATAACGAGCCCTTTTTGGAGGCTCGCTCATTTTGCTTTATTTTATTTTGTTGTGATTGCAAAAATAAAAACAATGGTATTAATAATAACAACAGCAGAAGATTTTTGTTTTTTAAAAAAAAAAAGAAAAAATATTGCGGGGGCTTTGCAAAGAGAAAAAAAACTTTCTGCTACAAGCTGAAATTCGTATGTTGCCTCGTCTTGAAGTCGTGTTATTGTTTTGTTTTCAACACAAGTTCGAGACAACACACAATTTTCTCGCGTTGCCGTCCATCCCTACTTGTACGGACACGAGGGATGGACGTTAACTAGGGTGTTGGAAAAGAAGTTGGAGGCTTTTGAGATGTGGGTACACCGTCGAATGCTTAAAATTTCGTGGACTGACAGGGTGAGAAATACTGACGTCTTGGCTCGTATGAAGAAGGAAGTAGAAGTTCTGTACGAGATCAAGCGTCGGAAGCTCGATTATTTTGGCCACGTAATTCGAAATGAGAAGTGCCAACTCTTTCAGCTTGTGATAAAGGGAAAAATGGAGGGTAAGCGAAAGCAAGGCCGAAGGAAAACCTCGTGGCTTAAGAATCTCAGGGACTGGTTTGGTGTTGATTCCTTGAGTCTTTTTAGAGCGGCAGTCTCAAAAGTAAAAATCAGCCAGATGAGAGCCAATCTCCGTCGCGGAGCTGGTTCTTAAAAGAAGAACGCAGCTGACCCTTCGGGCCGCCTGGCCTGCCGTGTTTGGTTCGGCTCACATGCACTTTTGATTGCTTGTAATTTCTGTTTGCCCTGCTTCCCTCTTTTCCATTTTACTATTATTTTTTCGATCAAGGGGCTCGTCGATTCATTCATTGCCCTTATTCGATCAGCCTTTTGTACTACCATGGGTTCGATCATTCAAGCCTTCCGCGTTTAATTTTTTTGACCTATCGAAGGACTCGTCGCTTCGCTCCTAGCCCGATCTCGGTTTGCCCTTTGTCCTGGCATGGTTACCACTCCTCGAGCCACTTTGGCTGACTTCTTGTACTTCACTTGTCTACGGGCTCATCGCTTCGCTCCTCTATTTTTTCTTTAACTCCCCCCCTTAAAGTGGAACCTACAGACCTCACTTGCTTATTATTCTTATTTATTATATTTAATTTTTCAAAATTTTTCCAGAAAGATAGCCTATGTATAATAGGCTACATAACTACATATATGTAGTTACAGCCTTATAAAGGAATATTTAGTGTTCTTACTTTTTTTAAAAAAGCTGGGCGACTGGGGGAGGGGGAGCGTGAGGAATTTCGGGTGTAGCCAAAATTCCTCTAAAGCTAGAAAACTTTATTCTAAAAAGCGGCATTGTTATAAATTTACCATTAAGAAAATTCGGAAAAAAAAATCTTGTTAATTTCATCAGTACTTGAGTCCATTGTCATTTTTCAAAATCTCAGGATTTAATTTTAGAATCCTTTCAGCTTGAAAATAAAAAAAAAATAAATAAAATTTTCAAGCTTTTCTTCTCTTCTTTACAATTAACTATACTCGGTCCAAAACTAACTGATTTCGAAACAAAATCGTTTTACTGACCGAATGTCAATTACCAATTTACCAGTTAAATGCAAGCTTTTAAAAAGAACAGAAACAATTGAGGGCACCCAACAGAAAATTGGAACCATTTACACAAGGATAACCATTCAAATAATAATAAAAAAAAGGAACAATGACAGCCAGATAAATCTTCCAATCCAAACTTAATTGAATATACAGTATGTACATGTGCATATCTTCCGGTCTTTAACATGCCAAAAACATTTAAAGAACAGAACCAGTTTTTTTTTATTAAATATATGCCACAAGGTCGAAACTGCGAATATCCAGACACTTTTAAAAAAACGAGCCAGAAAAACTGTTATTTTAACGGCCTGGTCATTCATCTGCAACGGTCAGTTCTCTTTAAAAAAAATTTAGATAAAAACAAGAATCCCGATAACCAAGTCAAACATGAAAAGTAGACTCACAATATTTTTATCGATTATTATGTAAACAAACATAATAAGGCCCGACCATTTTCGTGAAAAGTCTTATCAAATTAACAAGAAACAAAAATTGTGGAAAAAACTCAAACAGGAATGAATCATTCCAGGTCGTTCCAGGCCTCGAAATCCTCATTCAGGAGTTGTTCCCTGAAAAAAAAAAAATCCTTAAGCAGTTGCATATCTGTATTTTGCAAAAATTTCATACACTTTGTGCATCACTTTTTGTATGGGCCGAAAGGGAATTCGGCAATGGTATCCAATCGGCCTCGTATCAGAGGCCGAAGAAAACGAGAAAACTTTTTTTTCTAGGTACTTTTCGCTTTAAAAAAAATTAACATCAAATCAAAATTAAATGCATTAAATCTGAATAATTTTTTAATAATAATTTTTTTTTTTTTTTTTATCGACGAATTAATACAATTTTTATGAAAGGAATCAGCATTGGCTTCCTCACCAAAAATTCAGGGGCCGGTCTTCGCCGTGTGTTTTTTTTTAAATTACCAATTTCAAATTATTTTTAAACAAAAATAATTTGAAATTGGTAATTTAAAAAAGCACACGGCGAAGACCGGCCCCACCACTAGCATTGCAACCCTTTTCCTAGATTTTCCCATTAATCCGGAGTAGAGATTGTGATTTCCCGGAAAATTTGTAAATCCGAGATTCGGGATTTCTCGATTTTGAAAAAAAAAGTAGTTTTCCGGAATTCGGGAAATTAAAATTAGCCGGGACCCCGGGTAGTTCCCGGGAATTCGCGTGGATTCTCGAGATTTTCCCGGGAATGAAAAAACGACGTGAAAAATCCCGAAAAATGCGAATCCCGGGAATCAGGATTGAAAATTTCCTGAGGATCCCGGGAATTCCCGGGCAGAATCTCTAACCCGTAAAATCGTCTTTGAGACCCTTTGTCTGGGAAAAGGCCGAAAGTAGCCAAACACCGGCACCAAATAGCACAAAATTTTCAGTCCAGCAACAAACCCTCTTCACAGCAAAAAAATTACTGTTAAGTGCAAAAAATTATGGAAAACCAACCTTCATTTTTCAAGGTGTAAAACCTCAGCGTACATCCGAAATAAGGTAGCCCCCGAGGACCGGGGATTTTATTAATTCTCCTCGTGTAACTCGGCCAATTATACTGATGAAAAATTAAAATATGGAAAACTATCACTAAAATCAGCAAAACTATTAAAAATTGAAAAACCATTGTTCCCACTAATTTTTCCTTTTATGTAATTATAAAAATAATTGTGATGATCAACACATAACACTCGAAAATAATCGGGGTCCCCAAAGAGCGTGCACTGATCTTAGTCTCCCGTTTCCGTATTAATCATCGAGACCCGAGTCCAAAGGTGCCACAAATCTAACTGATACTAAATGATTTAAAAAAGAATTTTCCTAAACGTTTTCTTTAGTCAATGGTGAGTGATTGTCTTCTGGTTCGGTAGCATGACAGCCGAAACGATTCCCAAGGTTTTTTTGTCATTAATAATCTAGTTAGGGCTTTCTTTTCATTGGTAGGAACTGGTATGGTCGCTTCTTTTTCGTTTCGTAATATTCTTCTGGGGTATTGTTTTTTGTCTCTTATCGTAGGCGTGCCTTGCTTATTTTTTTTTTCTCTTCATGATTTTGGTTCCAATCTTGATAAGTATAAAAATTTTTAAATTAAGGTCTTCATCGTTTAGGACATCGTGACGGAAAAACTCAAAAGCATGGACGTCCAATTTTTTTTTCGTCCAACTTTTTTTTCTCTAAAACATGTGATGGAATTTGAAAACTCCTGATATGGAAAAGGGCGACTTTTAACATTTTTTTTCTGTAAAAATTAGTTATTTACAATTACGGCACCTTTTTTTCTGTACCGGGGATACAGACAAAACCGACCCAGCCAAAGTCGGTGATTTCTTTTTTTCCTAATACAACTACGCTTTTTTTGGGAGGTCAGAGGTTTTAGGAAACGGTAGCAATACTGGGGAGCCTTGGCAATAGGAATCTAATCTATGAATCTACTACCTGTGGTATGAATCTCATTAATTAATCGCGCAACAACCTGCGATATAATAAATTTTATTGGTCTACATTTGAGTAAAAAATTATGAATGGAGTCTTTCCAATTTTGTTTTGCAATTAATGTCGGCTCATGAAAACTGAGTGTTAGCGACAGTGATCAATAAAAGCACCTATATCAATCTTGCCATGCTGTCGGCATTAGTAGCTTTCTTATGATTTAAAGCTAAAAATAGATAGACATGCCAGATAGAAAAGCGTACAATGAATGGGAATTGCAAGAAACTCAAAATTTTTGGGTACAAGTTTTTATCAGGATTGGAATCTTTGGAATTAGATATAAAACCATCACCTGATGCAGGCGCGATTAATTCCTTTAATCTGAACTGAGAACAAGAAATCGTACCGTTTCCCTAACTTTTTTTTACTTGCATGGGATAAGTTTCCCTGAATTTTTTCAAATTTTTTACTCAATGGGAAAGAGAGCCTCATCTAGCTTTTAGTTTGAAAAAATCCTATGTAACAAAAACCCTCGGTTCCGATCGGAAATTTTGTGTCGATTTCCAATCTGAAAAAGGGTTTTTTTTTGTATCTGGTCCGGTTTTTGAGAAGAGGCTAAAAGAAGACGAAAAAATCGGGAAAAGCGTACTAAGCCCACAGTTTGCGTTTTGACTTTTATCTTATAAACCGGACCAGATACAAAAAAACTGATTTCAGATTCGAAATCTACGCAAAATATCCGGTAGGAAATTTTTGGTTTTCATTTTGAGACTTGAGCATAAATGTTCATTTGAATTTTCAATTTGTTAGTCTTAATTTTTCTTTATTTTCAAATGAGTTTGGTCCACTTTTTGTGTTAAATAAATGTGCTGAAATTTTATTTAAGGAATCAGGTTCGTTAATTTTTGTTAAAACTATTAATCATTATTAATCAGGAGTACGAGCATGAGTATGGAAATGAGACAATTTAAAAAGATCGAGAATGAAGGAGTCGGGAACGAAGGAGCAAAGATGCTGAGGAGGAAAAATAGAGTGTACACGGAGAGATCGTTTTATTTGAATCAAGCAGAACGGGGAAACAAGTTCATTTTTTTTGCCTGAAACAATAATATTGTTTTGCTCAAACAAATTATTTGTTGAATCAAATGCAGCTTTTTTGCATCAAACAAAGTCTTATTTGACGGAAACAAACGTCTTGTTTCACCGTATCCAACAAAAAATTTGTTTGATTCCAATAAGTCGGTCTCTCCGTGTACGGACAATGAAAAGCGTGATTAGAAAGAATTGGAACACACCAATCGGCATTTTTTTAATGGGGATTTCCGACGCAAAATTATTCCGCTAGAGGCGCTGGATGTCTTTAACGGTTTTTAATTTTATTGGATGTCAACAATTACAACAAAAGAAAGTTATCCAATCAATCTACGAACCGTTAAAGACATCCAGAGCCTCTAGCGGAATAATTTTGCGTCGGAAGTCCCCATTCAGATTATAATATTTCTTGTTGGGTTCTTGGGATTACACTGGTTTTCCTTCTTAATGGCTTTTAAATCTGAAACTGTCCATCAAATATACATTACATGGGGTAAGCACTCAAAAAAATTTTTAAACGTTTAAACGCTTTACTAATTATTTAAATGTGTGAGGGACTCAGAGTGAGGGACTCCGCCATGGCGGACGATTTTCGATCAACTGAAAGTTTGCGGGTGTGATTGCGTGTGTTCTGGGGCGTGTTTTCAATGGATTTTGTGCTGAAAATTTTCTTTAATCAGTGGTGAATGTGATGGACAAGAAAACTTTTCTTTCGTAAATGCAGGAATTGCATATTTCGCTTTATATTCCGTATCAGTGGTTAGATTTTACTCACCAACCGGGAGCCCAGCTGCATAGTGGGGGGACACAACTTTAGTTTCTTGCCGCTATTTGGCGTTCGACAAAATTCGCGTTATTTTCGGCACATAACTACAAAATTACTTTTTTTTTACTTCAACCGATAAGCTAAATATTATCTAAACTTTCCAACTTACGTTGGGAACTTTTTTTAAAAATATCTTCGCCGATTTTTTCTCATGGTGACTTGATTATCTCGTGTTTCATATTTACATTCAGGCTCAACTACATATAAAGACCCTGACTTATCCAGAACATTAATTTTTCATTTAAAACTTTGATTTGTGCGCTGATGTGCTTATAGATGAATATTAATCCCTTGAAAGAAAAATTTGTGCGTTAATTTTTTACTTGCAACAATGGGGACCCTATTCAATCGCTCTGACTCAATTGTCAGCGTTGAGTCCTTTGATTTGTCTGTAAAAGGCGATTCTCATCATTTTTTCCCGACGGGATGGAAATCCGTACAAGTCATCTCTACGAAGATTGTCATTGAAGACCCAACGGGGAAAAGGTATAAAACCTCTAAGTCACTCTCAACAGCTCTATCTAAAAACTACCCTGACCTAGCCCTTGATGATTTTTCGTGGGATGTACGGCCATGGACAATTGTTGAGGACAATACTCCGAACTGCTTATCTCTTAACTCAGGTCCAGAATGTGTGTTTTCTTCCTCCCATGACCATTTGGATCTCCAATCAGAACTCAACCTTGAAGCCTTAGAGAAATTAAAGCATCAGAATGATTCATTAAGGGATAAAATTACGATGCTGGTGAATGAATACTTGCTGCAGGAAGATGAACTAAGAAGGCTCTCAGCCAATTTGGAGAAATTAAATAACTTAAACAAAGAAGCTAAAAATGAAATAATAAAAAAGGATTGGGAGATAGAACATTTGGATTCTCAGCTGAAGGACGAACAACAAAGAAAATTCCCTACATCTTTATAATTATCAAGCGGCGCAGTCGACTTTTCATAAAGTCTGTAAATTACTTCATTTGGACTTTACGTTTACAATAGCTCAAACGTCGAAACAAATCAATGGTGTTGATTGTGGAGTGGAAGCTATTTATAATCTCTATCAAATTGTTAAATTTTTTCGTCAAAAAAAAACTTTGGATGGTCTTACGTTAAAGCCGAATAATACAGCCAAAGCTCGAGTTTTTTCATTCGATTACTTTATTAACCATAAATATCTACTACCGGGAAATGAAGCAGCTTGTTTTTTTTTTAAAAATTCGCAATCGACG
The DNA here is from genome assembly GCA_037577465.1 of Liposcelis bostrychophila. Classification (NCBI taxonomy): domain Eukaryota; kingdom Metazoa; phylum Arthropoda; class Insecta; order Psocodea; family Liposcelididae; genus Liposcelis; species Liposcelis bostrychophila. The sequence continues at coordinate 23,997,407 of CM075209.1, read as the reverse complement.
AATAGTGAACATAAATTAACTAAACCTAACCAAGTCGAGAAAAATAAAAATATTTGCTGCAGCTACGCAGACGAAGCATCTAATCTCCGCAAAAACCGACGTGAGCCAGTCTCAGCTTTCAGTTCCACCCTGGAAGATCGCCTTGGCAGGATAGAATCCATTCTTCTTTCCCTTAATAGCCTTCCAGCATCGCAACCTAAACCCCAGCGCAAAAAACGTCGTAAAAGGAAGCGGAAAAGCAAGGACGGGCGATTGCACTTTCCTAATTATGACAGCTAGAGTCTGAATTCGTCAGCTGTTATATTTTCGGTTTGTTTGAGGTTTTTTTGAACTAAAAGCTCGATAAAGCACATAAAAAAAAATAATAAAAAAAAATAAATCAGGGAAACTTATCTCACACAAATAAAACGACTTAGCAGGTGGCACTAGGGTGTATCATTTCCGACAAAGTTTTTCCGATTTTGCTCCTCCATGGAAAATAGGTTCATTTTATGTTAAAACTGCGATATAAATTTTAAAATAATTTTTTTTTCACCGTTTAGGGGTTGCTCAAGGTCGATATAGGTTGCGGCGGTATGATTTATTTTAGGCAGGGCTGTATATTGGTAATACCTCACTAGTGGAAATATTGGTATTAACAAAAGTACTCTACACTAGGGTTTTCGAGGTCGTAGAACACGAATTTCACTATCCCAAATTTTTCCGATTAACCCCTGTGACGTCATTAGCGTTTTTATCGAGCCAATGCTGGTTTTTCCTCGTAAAATTCGGCTTAATCTCGAATTTGGAGCCCTGAAATTTTTTTTAAAAGTTGGTATCGCTCATACTTATGCTTAAATACCCGTAGAACACGAATTTCACTATCCCGATTTTCCCCGATCAACCCCTGAGTAGGAATATAAGTGAAAATTTGATTTTTTGGGCCAAAAATGGATTTTTCGGCCAAAAAATAACAACAACGCCTCACCTGTTTGATTTAGAGCTCATGTTCAATGATATTTTTTACTCTGGTTACTCTAATTAATTATTATCTTCTGTGTTTCGAATCAATTTCCGAAATTTTTTGCCGTCAGAAAAAATTTGAAACTTCAAAAAAATTAAGGGTGGAATTTTCCGACCATAAAAAATTTTGAAAATTGATTCGAAACACAAAAGATCCTTATTAATTAGAGTGTCCTTACTAAAAAATGTCATTGAGCATGACCTCTAAATCGAACTGGTGAGGAGTTCTTGCCATTTTTTGGCAAAAAAATTAATTTTTGTCCGAAAAAACCAAATTTACACTAACACCCCTACTCAGGGGTTGATCGGAAAAAATCGGGATGCTGAAATTCGTGTTCTACGGATATTTTTGCATAAGTATGAGTGATACCAATCAAATACAAAACTTTTCAGAGCTTCAAAATCGAGATTAAGCCGAATTTCAGACGGAAAAATCAGGTACAAGCTTGATAAAAACGCTAATGACGTCACAGGGGTTAATCGGAAAAATTCGGGATAGTGAAATTCGTGTTCTACGACCTCGAAAACCCTAGTGTAGAGTACTTTTGTTAATACCAATATTTCCACTAGTGAGGTATTACCAATATACAGCCCTGCCTAAAATAAATCATACCGCCGCAACCTATATCGACCTTGAGCAACCCCTAAACGGTGAAAAAAAAATTATTTTAAAATTTATATCGCAGTTTTAACATAAAATGAACCTATTTTCCATGGAGGAGCAAAATCGGAAAAACTTTGTCGGAAATGATACACCCTAAGGTGGCACTTCCGAAAATCCAAACCTCGCAAAATAAGAATCACCCTATCCAAAATGGACGACCTCGATTATGTGAAATTCGAGTGCCTTATCGATAATTTCAATCAATTTTCCGTTGGGCCTTTTTTTGGCCCGACACGAGGTTGACCCCTTGAGTAAAAAAAAAAAAAAAAAAAAAAAAAGAACTTCCTTTACCGCTTACCGCCTAAAAACATCGATCGTACTGATTTAGAGGTCAAATTTCTTCCACTATTATCGTTCTGTAATAATTTTTTAAAATTTGACTAAAATTCTGTCCCCTCCAGGGGGGTCGGAGCAGAAATATTGTTCTGGAGGGATGGGAAAAAAATACGGAGGTAGCTACACATCTAAGGAGCGTGCATACAGAAAATCAAAAATATATACAAAAAACCTTCTCCACGCAGGTGGAGAAGGGTTAAGCGATTCCCATGATAAAAGCATCCCACCTGGCTACTTAATCATCCCAAAGTTTATCGACCATTCCTTTTCCTCACCTGATAATGCAATTTTTTTTTTCAATGAGGTAATTGATAAGATTCTTAAAATGACAATACATTCATTTATCGGTTAGTCAGCTTCAATCGGTAATCTCAATAATATCATTTTTTTTTTTTCGTTGAAAATGAATTTCATATTAACTGCGACAATCGCTTTCGGATGTTTAATCAGCCGTAAGTATCTGTGAATTCGAAATTACAAACCCGCCGCCTTCCCTAATTTGTTTTTTTAAAATTTTAACCTCAAAAAATATTGTCATTAATTTTTAAGCAAAATGGTAACTTTAATGCGAGTACCTGGAGAATATATACATAAAAGTTAATAATAAAAAAAAAAATCTCCAACTTCGTGTTGCGTGTTTGAAAATTTCCAGAAAAGTTGTTTTTACAACCCCTTTTCTGCCGGAAGAAAGACGAATAATATTATTTACCGATCCACTGCCCTCTTAACCGAAATCGTACCATTATTTTTTCCCCGAGCTGAACTTAATTTGTTTTGTTTTAATGTAATACAAGCAATACCCATCACGTAAAAACAAAACAAATTAACTCCATTTAAAACAACAAGTGGACTTAACACCATTTCACTTAGGAGGGTAGTCTACTTTATTTTTCATTTTTTTTATTTCTTCGGTAGGTCAAAGGTTAATCTGATAAGGCGACGAGAAAAAAAAAACAATTAAACCGGGAACAAGATCTTATCTTGAAATGATCTATTTTATCTAGGAACACCTGGTTTTAACGAAAACACGTGCGATTTTTTTTTCGACTAGACTATTTGCGTGTGTGTGTGATTTAATTTTTCTTAAGAGGATAATTAACGTTTGTTTAGTTTTTATTAAATAAATCGTAATTAAAACGTTTTTTTATTGCTGTTATTTACAAGGTGCAATTAAAAATTTTGTTATTAAAAGGAAAAAAAAATTGCTGGAGGTACTTTTCGAACAGGAAATTCTAATTGAACGGTTTCTTTTGAGAATTAATAATTATATCTTAAAGCTTCTGCGGCCCTTGAGTATCACATGCTTCGAACACAATAAATTTTCCATAATAAAAGAGCTGATATGTTCCTGTTACTCCAACTGTACTCCTATGTCAGCAATAGGGTACTTGGTCTCCAGTGAAGATATTTGAGCCTCACTACAAATTTTTTTTGGCAATGTCGAAATGCATATATTCTATACACTTTCTTGAGGAAATGCAAATAATTTGCAATGTGGGTCAGTTCACTTGGGGTCTCCCTTTAAATTGTTCATTTTAGTCATAAATTTTGTCAGAATTCGATTAAACTGCTCGATTTAGAAGGGAAGTGACTATTCCCGCCGGCGATCCAGTTTATTCTCTTCTCCCCGTATGCATTTCCCATAATTAGATTAAAGCTTTACATTTTACAAGGTAAAACCGGAACCTGTTTTCCGCAACTGCCTAAAAGCTTAATTTTTTTTACCTTATTTTTAGCATAAAAATATCAATCTCTTTTTGTTATTTTTTCGTAAAATTTCAACGAGACCTAATTTTTTTCCCAAGTTGTAAATTCTTTATTACGTAATATGATTAATGCATTTTTTAATCCTTATTTGTTACAACGAAAACGACATTCGCATGGTGTAAAATCACCCAAAACACGAACATGATTCAATACAGAACTCAACATTACCAGCGCTAAAAACCAGTCAGTACACACCGTTTTTTCCCCAAATTAAAACAAGTTTACATTCATTTTCAAATAAATTCCTGGAATTAGCAGGACTGCTCTTTAAACAAAAAAAAAAAAGAAAAAAAAATGCCATTTGGTTTCAATGGTTATTAGCTCAAATTTGAAATTTTGTACCCACCGACTCTTTTCAATTTTTTTCTCTCACAAAAGTTGTTCCACACACCGGTTCGAAGCAAGATATATTTCGATGAAAATGTGAAGTAGTATATTGATAACCTAGGGAGGAAAATGAATATGCCTTCGTAGGTCAAACAACATATTTTTCTTTACGAATCAATTCTTAATTATTCAGAAAAACTAAAGAAAATGATTTGGTAAATTGTAAGTAAAGTCGAAAACAGGTTCAAAATTGTTTTGCTCTATGCAAAAAAACCCAGTTTCCGCAATGGTTTACGAAGCAGAAAGTGGCTCCTTTCTACTACGAATAATGAAAAAAAGTTGACTTTACTACGGGCCCTTAACCAGAACGAAGAGCCGGGGGGCACTTGGGCTTGTTAAGGGGCCAATAGGCTTTCATTCCCTATACCTGTCATGTTTAGCCAATTCACTCTAGGGAAGCACCAAGTCAGGGGGGCGCTGCCGCCCCTGGCCCCCCTTGGCTGCAGGCCCGCTTCCCTACTGTATTAGGGGATGAATAGAGGTTCACGATTGAGATCATTCAAAATCCCTTGCTGATTCCCTTTGGATTGAAGGGTAATGGGGGACTCCCCCCATTACAATACCCCTAAATCCCCCCCCCAAAATATTTTTAGGTGCTATAGCATATCCCATGAAAAGCCGTTGAAAATGGGTTAAAAAGAGACCTTGTCGAGATTTTAAAGTTCTAGAGCTACGTAGATACCGTCGCTTAGAAGTGTCAAAAGGTGATGCTCAATCTTGGACCCATTAAATGGCGATATCTACGTCCCTAAAGAAGTTAAAAATCTCGGAAAGGTCTTAATTTAATCCATTTTCAACGGCCTTTCATATGATGTGTTACAACACTTAAAAACATTTTGGGAGGAATGTTTTTAAATGTTGTAGCATGGGGGGCCCCATCACCCCCATTCCCTCCAATCCCCCCAACGGATTGAAGCGGATCAGCTGGGATTTCGAGTTTCCGGAAAAGTTTTCCCTTCATCCTTCAGAAAGACGAAGAAAAGATAGAGGCTGAACACCAAAGTTATCGGTTGCCCTAACTTGCTATCATCGCTTATAGTTGGTTCTGCGATGTTGCCATACACCAAAGTATCACTAGCAAAATTAATAAAATTTGTCGCATTCAATTTTCTTTTCATCTTAGTTGCCCAATCGAATATCCACCTTCCCTGCACCACAACAGACGACTGCATTCGCTTCATCCAAAATTCAATCTGCAACGAATCAGCACAAGAATGCGAATGTCCAACAGACACAATACTAAGCAGCGATTTGGAAATTTGCCTTCCGATCCCCGAAGACGACGCTCTGTCCTGCCAGGATAATACTCAATGCTCCGCAGTTCTGTCCATCGGTGGGATCTGTTCCGAGGGAACTTGCAAATGCGGAGAAGGTTTCCATTACTTAAAAGGAGTTTGCTGGAGAAGCGTGGGGCTCGGGGAAACTTGCGACGTAACCGAGGAATGCTTCGCAGATTACGAGTACATCGGTTTCCAATGCGATCAGAATGTTTGCAAATGCAAAGACAAATTTTACGAAAGGCTCGGCTCCGGCTGCAGAAGAATCATGCGCGAAGGGGAAAAATGTTTCATCAACGACGACTGTCGATGCGGAGACGATTTAGGGACAATCGGCAAATGCATTTCAAACCTTTGCACCTGTCAAGATTCTCTAAATGAGCCTTTCGATTTCATGTTCAATAACGAAGTTGAAGTTGAAATCGAAGGTGAAGGTGAGGGTGTAACTAAAGAAAGAGCTTGTCCACCTGGAAGCTTTACAACAAAAGATGGTTGCAAATTCGAAAACGGAATGGATTGCAAAGCAAAAACAGAGTGCGGTGCTGGTCGCTCAGATTGCTACGATAACATTTGCGAGTGCGTTCAAATAGAAGAAGATGGAAAATTCAGTGGGATTTACATCTCAACTCCCGATAATAGAAAATGCGTGTTACGTAAGTACAAATAAATTAAACAAAACCATCGCAGCTCCCAGTGGGCAGAAATTTGTCCTAATTTTAACCTGCTGGGGGGATGGGAGGGGGGGGGGGGTCGACTTGGAACGGCTCTTCAGGTTAACGTCTTGCGATCAATGTAGTTAAGCTTCAACGATCGCGGATGGCCACAGGATGGGTGACCATCGAAGTTCCTCTTCATCTAGCTGAGAATGTCCTAGCTGAGAAAAAAATCCTATTTAAATACCGTTTCATTTAAAATTATAATGCCGATTGAAAGGTCAGCCACGGAAAAATCTGCAAGAAGGGAGATGAAACAACGTAAAGTACCGTTTCAGTTTAAAATTAGGCAGAACACGAACGGTAAGTCATATCTTCTAGTCCACCTAGTTGGCGAACGTCCCCTTTCTCTTTTGCCTTCCGGTTTACCTTGCACCATAAGTCTCTCCGTCATATCATGACGAGAGATGTGATCGAATACCTTGAGGATCCGGCTATACGTCATGGACGAGAGTCACTGAGTCGGCTTGGTCTCACATAAGCTTGAGAGCTAATAATGAATCCAATAATGAAAATAGTAATAATGTGTTAAAGAGACTGTTACCATGAAAGTCAGAAAACTGTCTTTAAGAGAAGGCTTCAGATATTTATTTAAATATACCAAAATAAATTTCCCTGGCCTAAATTTTTTTTTTTTGGAGATACAAATTAAAAATCTGGCTTCGTAGCGAACTTTATATTCATACTGGCATCTTCCTTTCAAAATTTCAGATTCTCAGGTTGTAAAGAAACTCCGGAAAATGTTTTCAAAAATAAATGTCGGGAATATATTTTCCAAAGCGTTTTCCGGAGTTTCTCTACAACCTGAGAATCTGAAATTTTGAAGGAAAGATGTCAGTATCACTTTAAAGTTCGCTACGAAGCCAGATTTCTAATTTGTATCTCCAAAAAAAAGTTCTAAGCCATGGAAATTTATTATGGTATATTTAAATAAATATCTGAAGTCTCCTCTTAAACCTTTATTATTATTACTAGCAACTGTGTGCTTGTGAATAGAAGTTTAATTTTTCTTTGCAGCTGCATCTCCAGATACGAAATCATGCAGTGACGACGTACAATGTGCGACGTTTGGTAAAAGCTCGAAATGCGTTGAAAATGTATGCACTTGCACGGAATCATCTCATTTCGTAGAAGAAGACGCTTTTTGTTACGACAACAAAAAATTGGGGGAAGATTGCACTACGGATAAAGATTGCTACACACTTACAGGTCCGAGTACATGCAAAGACTCGACATGTCAATGCCAAGATGGATATCATCAGAGGAGTGATGACTGTTTCAAAGATGCTTTTCGTAAGTTTAAAAAATTCTGCCCGTCAGGACAGATGTCCACAAAGTCCATGAGCATTTTGCAGTTAAAAAAAAACCAGCTTCGCTGATCAAGCTTGCTTTGGTGGGAAGCTTCTATTAAAATTATTTTATGAACCTGATCAAGTTCCACCTTAATGCACAGAACTTAAATAGCTGCCGTGCTAACCGAAAAGGGAGCCTGTCCGTTCTAAAGTTTTAAAATACTCTCACCAAACCATAAAATGGAATGAAAACTTTATTATGCTATTCTTTCAGATGTTGGAGAAGATTGTTCCGCGGATGTCGACTGCTTATTCAGCAACAGCAAATGTGAAAGCAGCAAATGCGCATGTCAGGAAGGTTATTTTGCCAGTGAAGGCTTATGTGTTCAAGGGATTAGTAGCGAATGCACGAATGATGCACAATGTAGCAACGTCGGAAACGCAACCTGCAACACCACATTGGGGATTTGCACGTGCTTGGAGGGTTTTGTTTCCAGCGGAGATGAAAAATATTGTTTACCAGGTAAGACAATTCAAGGAAGGGACCCAATTGATTCGAATCCGTTTGGATATTGACATTCGAGGTAGTGTCAGCTAAAGATCTCAGCCCAACAAAATTTAAGCATTCTCATTATCTCAAGATTGAGACTTATGTTGGAGAACTCAAGAAAGACTCAAGATTGAAGTTCGATAGAACTGAGCTCGGCTATATTTTAGACTGGAATGTCAAAAGTCACCAACAACACATAAGTCATCAGCAGAATTCAGAAACATTTTTGTTAAACAAAGGAAAACTCTTTTTTCGCATAAGCCGAATGTCACAATTTTGATGATGATGGTGAGGTATGTGTTATTGGTGATCTATGAGATAACAATTTCTCTTCTAAATTCTATTTGAACTAAGTTCTCCTCTAAGTTCTTCTAAGTTAATTTCTCTTTTAAGTTCTAAGTTGATGTATGATATTTTTTTGGAACATTTGCAATTGGGACCTTTTGGAAAAATGACGTTGTGCAAATGGGCTTGTCCACTAGGGTGGGCCGAAAAAAGCGAATTTTTGAATTTGAAAACGCCTGATGTGGGAATCGATGCCTTTTTATAATACTATTAACCCCAATTTTTTTCAGATTTTTTGAAGGTCATCTTGAGGTCGCGCAATGACCTTGAAGTTTTTGAAAAGCCCATATAAGGGCAAAAAATAAGAATTTTTTTTTTGCTAAAAAAAGTATCGCTCCCTATCGGAAATTTTGTGTAGATTACGAATATGAAGTCCAAAATTCATTTTTGTGTACAGTTTTTAAGGTAAAAGAAAAAGCAGCCTAAAGCATTTTCAGTGTATAAAAAATAGGCGTAAAGCTCAAAAACCGAACTCTTAAAATGATTTTGAACTTCATATTCGTAATCTACTCAAAATTTCCGATAGGAAGCGATACTTTTTTCAGCAAAAAAAAATTCTTATTTTTTGCCCTTAAATGGGCTTTTCAAAAACTTCAAGGTCATTGCGCGACCTCAAGATGACCTTCAAAAAATCTGAAAAAAATTGGGGTTAATAGTATTATAAAAAGGCATCGATTCCCATATCAGGCGTTTTCAAATTCAAAAATTCGCTTTTTTCGGCCCACCCTATTGTCCACGGATCCCTTCGTCACAAGTGTAATGGAGATACATGCTTAGCTTATGGATCCCCATTACACTTGTGACAAAGGGATCCGTGGACAAACCCAAATGCACAAATCTAGTTTTAGACCATTTGCAATATGGGTCATTTTCAATATGGCCGAATGTTTTCCTCTAGAAAAAACCTGTTAAATAGTCCTTTTAGAGTATTTTTGGGAAATGAAAGCTTTTAAAGTCTGAATTTTTTTCAGTGACGGAATACGAAGGCAACTGCAACGAAACAGTCCAGTGCATCGAAACCTTAGGAGAGCTAAAAGAATGCAGAAACGGATTATGCATATGTCAAGAGTCGGCCCATTTCTCAAACGGCAAATGCTACGAAACCAAAGGTAAGCCAAGTAGGGAAAAAAATATATCGCAACGCTTAAATAAAACAATTCATTAATAATCCATTTTTTTTTTTTTGCATTTTCAAAGAATTAGGCGAAAAATGTACAAACAAAAACGAATGCACAAACGGACAAGATTTCGATGCTGTTTTCTGTTTAAACGGACGATGTGCCTGTCAGTTTTATTACGTAAAAAACTCTAATAATAAATGCGTAAAGGATTATGGCTCAGATGATTCAGACAAAGACAATGCAGGTACGACAAAAAAAAAGACATAAATTTTAAATGAAGAAACATGTGCAACGTGAGCAATTTTACCATAAGCTTAACATTGAAAAAATTGCACTTAAAATACTCAAAAAAAAAAAAAAAAATCATTAATGTTTCTGATTTTTTTATTTTTCAGGAAATACTCAGCAATTATCGGTTTTACTTATCACGACGTTCTCATTTCTTTTACTTTTTAATAAAAATATATAAAGAAAATTTTTTTCCCTTATCCGAGATGGACTTTTCCCCTTTTAAAAATAACCTCACCGTTAGATATGCTCACGGAAAAAAAAAACAAAATTATTAACGCGTTTGGAAAATTACTTTGCATGCAAAACGAATAGCCTCCTCCGACACGGGGGAGTGAGCAGAAGAGAAGAGAAAGGAGAAGTGAAAATGTTTCATAAATGCAATTTGCAAAGACGGCCTTAATCGGGTTTGCATAAGGGCAGCTAATGATTTCAAATGATAACTATCGCTCACTTTTCAAGAGGAGGAAATATCGAGGTAAATCCTCCAGCCGGAAAATGATATTGATTTGAATAATTGATGGTTTGGGAATTTAAATCAAGTCAGCATTTGCATAAATCATAAATTTTAAAATAGTTTTTTGCTAAACATTTTTCACGTCGCGGATTAAAAAAAATGAAATAAAATAATCATTTACCGCAATTAGCGGCGCCTATGAATAAGTTGAACAAAAAAAATGTATATAAAATAAAAAAAAGTATGCGGAAATGCTCTGTCTGATATCTTCTTAAAAGTCGTCTTAAAAAAAAAAATTACGAATCCTACTGGCAATGGCAATGAAAAATAAAATTGGATTAACGTCTAAAGCGAGCAAGACAATTTTTGATTGCGAAATCCATATGCTGTTATGCAATGGGCGCAATTAATTAGGATATTGATCTCCATTGACGTTTGCGAACAAGTTCCAAAAACAAGATTTTTACGTCAATTGTTTTACGTAAAATATTACAGATCGATCAGTCAGTTGATGGAATTAATGTTACGTTTAATATGCGGGTTTGTCCGATTTTCTTTTTTTTCGAAAGAGTGAAGTAGAAATTCCTTCCGGGAATTTCCGGGATCCCGGTTTTTTTTTCTCGAAAAATTTTCCGGGAACATTTTTTCTTTCAAAATTGGCCTCGACTTTGCAGCCCTTATGTTGTAATATACTACGCAATATTAGGAAGGCAAATGAATTTTCTTGTTGAGGTTTTAATTAAACCCGAGCACAACGGCAAAATTCATTTCCCTTCCTAGTATAAAAATATACTATTTAAAATTTTCCAAGAAATGTGATTTCTATGCTTAGCTTATGGGAATATTTCTTTAATTTAGAATTACGCTTCCTTATTAATTGATTTAAAAGTTTAAGTAAAAAATAAAATTCTGTGTTAAAAATGAAATATTGTCAGAATCACCACAAGTAACTGCTTCAACTACGAGCAAGTTACTACAAGTTTGGTTGCTCGTGTTAATGTAAACTCGTGGTCACATGAATAGGCGAAATAATCAAAAGAAAAGGATCGGCCAAGTGAACGTTCAGAGAATCATTTGAATTCCCTAAAAGCTCATTCAAGTGTTTATCTGAACGTTCACGTACTATGTTCTATGCTCATGGGCTATGTAGTGACGGAGGGAAAAAATCGCCAAAAGTGACTGCCATGTTCCCGGTTAGAGGCCATTCTTACATGGAGAGCGATCGAGATATGGCGCTTGTAAATCAGAAATCTGCCGCTAAACTCCCCGAAGATTGGACAGATGTTTTATTAAACAGCAGAAAAAATTCATCTCCTTTCGAAATCATAAATTGTAAAACTGAATTTTTCAAAAACTGGACAGAATTCCTCTCTTCTCGCTACCTAAAGACCTGCCCTTTTGGGTGCCAGGCCTTTGAAAATAATTGAATTTACGCCAAGAAGGAACTGCTTCAGAAATACGGAATCCCGGAACCCTTTCACGCCCCAATCTTGAATGATGTCTAGCTTCTGCGCTCTCTGCCTCCGCGCGCACGCGGGACTCTCATTTTGCATCAAATCAAGGGCTGGCCGGCTATGCCCTTTCGATTATGGGCTCGGTGCTTTCTGCTTTCCTGACCGGAGGATCGGACGTCCTCTCTCCTAAGGACGCGGCTACCCGTCCTTAAGAGAGATGAAAAAAAATGCCAGAAATGAAAAAAATGCCAAAATTATAAGTCTTTGACAGTCACCTATTAAAGAAGCTAAAATAACTCAATTTAAAATAATAACTTATTATAAAGTAATATAATATATAATATAAGTTAATATTATAATATTATATTATATAATATTATATTATTATAATATAACAATATAATATTATTATAAATAATATTATATAATATTTTATATATAATAAATATATGGGTGTTGCAAATTTTGTGGAATTTTTTTTAAGTTTTGTTTCAAGTAGAGATCTGAAATTTTCAGGGTAGGCATATTTTGGGGAGCTTATTAATTGTGTGGAATCGAAAATCCAATAAAACGTTGCACAAGCTTGCGCGGGGTGCCAAATCGAAGAAAAAAATTTTTTTTTCGGATTTCGGCTTCCACTACTTTGCTCCACGATTAATTTCAAATGCATTGATACCGACTTAAATAATACCTAAAAAGTTTAATTTAGTAAGAAAAAAAACGATTTATAAAATCACGGAAATTGAAGGAGGGGAAACGTTAAAACTTCGTTTACATCACGATCTTACATACAGGTCAGGCAACTCGGGTATCCCTCATGCAGACAAAAATGTCCCCCGAAATTGAAGCAGAAGAATAGCTCCCATACTGCTCAATAGATGGCTGGAGCTGTAGTTAGGGAATCACGTGTTCTGTGCAGCCATCATAGAAAAAAGTGTTTTGAAAGTGTTGATTGGATGGAGGGCATATCACGTGATTCCCTAACTACAGCTCCAGCCATCTATCCAGCAAAGGTTAAACTATTCTTCTGCTTCAAATTCGGGGGACACTTTTTAAGATAGCAGTTGCCTGACCTGTATGTAAGATCGTGGTTTACATTGACGGCGATTTTTCGCGTTCATTGAAGCAAAATGCTTTGAAACTAAGATGGCTTCCGTTGTTGCAGTTTATTGGTGATTTTTTATATTTATTGATTTGTTTGCGTATTTTTGTTAACTGAATGAATTAAAGTGATTAATGTGATAAACTTTTTAAGAGCTGAGCATCAGCCAGATAAGTGGAAAAAATTTATATATAATATATAACATATAACATATAACATATAACATATAACATATAACATATGACATATGATATGACATATAGTTTATAATATATAATATATAACGTGTTTATAAACATCATCGTCGGCTACGAACCACCATATTTTTTACTACCTCCTTTTTCCATGAAGCTGTGCTTCTGGTCGTTGAAGCAAAGAAAGAAGATTATGAGGCAGGGAAAGCACAGGTCACAGTTGAAATGGATACCATCACGAGGAGAATTCAAAAAAGATGGAAGCATGGCGAAGATTATCCTCCGGTATACGGAATCGTAACGGACACCCTCTTGTGGTACTTTTTGATATATGATATGAGTGGACCGAATGGTCCAAAAGTAAGGGTTTCGGAGGCTCAAATCTCTTCTTGGGACCTAAATAAAATTGCCGAGATGGCTCGACCCATCATTGAATGGATTATACTGATATTGGAAAAACAAGGGGAAACCTTTAAAAACTTTTAACGCCGAACCCGAAGAGAACTTCGAACCCAAAAACAAGATCGCGAGGATTGAGAATTGAGCCCCATCGCGTTGAACATAAAATATAAATAAATTTGTTCCCGTTGCTTTGGAAGTGAAGATCGTTGAGATCTAAAGACCGATTTATTTGTCTAATATGGATAAAGATAACATTTACTATGGAAAAAGGAGGTAGTAAAAAATCGAATCTCAAAATCCGTCGTTAAGCAACGATGAGGATTCTACTCCTTGTTTGGTTCCCATAGAAGTTCTTCATGTATCAGAAATAAAACTTTCCCCAAAGGAAGGAGAGGAATTTGAGGAGTCCTCAGTAATCTTCAACAAAAATCCGCTTCCTAAGTAAAAAAACGAATCAATCCCATAGGTATCATATTTATTAAATGATTTCGATTTTTGGCAGTACTCCCGCAGTAATCATTTCTACGGACGGACAGAAAAAATTGTTTCGTGCGCAATATTTTTTTTACGGAAATGGCATATAATAAATTTTAAAACGGAAAAAGAACTCTGACCACAGACTAATTAACCTAAATTGCATTGCCCATTTCTAAAAATTTCTTTAAGGAAACCAATTTGATGTCACCAGAGTGAACTTCAAACTCTGATGCAATGAGAACAATCATTGCAATATATATTTAACATGAAGCCAGACGAATTCCCTTTCAAACAACTCTCATCAAAACAACAAAACTCATTAAGTCAATAAATAATCAATCAAAGAAGATCTTCATTTCCTTTCACAACTTATAAAAGGGCTTTAATTAATAATAAGTCAAAAAAAAAAAAATGTTTGATCTTTAAAGCCCGCGAAAATCGCTTTACTTTCAAAAGAAAACCTGCAGGAAAATGACGGAGCGTCAAATCTGGTACGATTATATAAAAACGAACGTGAACCTTTATTTTCAAATAGGGCTTCCCATCATTTCGCCGCCAGATTTTTACAAAAAATCTCCGACTTATCAGCACAGATGGCATTTGTATCAATATTTTACGGACTTCATAACGTACATGATAACGCTGACAAATTTGATAGGGACGATTATGCTGGACGAGATTTTTCCGATATTGTCAAGCATCCCGCCTTTGATACACGGGATTCAAATATCCGGAAGGACGATTATTCTCAGGGTAAGGCCGAATATTTTTTTTTTTTTTCAGGCATCGAACCGTTCTGGCCCTAAATAATTAGGGACTTTAGGGACCTAAATCGGAAAAATTAGGGAAGTTTTATGGACCAAGCCCTGAAGGGTCACGCAACTTGTTTATTGTTCACTTTGCTCACTGCCTGTTCCGGAACTGGCAATGGTCTACTGCCAGTTCCGGAACTGACAGAGAACAATAAAACAGTTGCGTGACCTTCCAGTCTTCCGTATATTCCTTTGCGAACATGCCTTCAGAATGAGCAAGCTCGTGTTCGGATCACGAGACTGACTGACCCATACATACTCCTTTCTAGCCCCTCCTTTGACTTCTCTCGTCTTTTCCAGGCGAGGAGAGACTTCGTCGAAGAATACCTTCAAGACCTAAACGATCTCCTTATCGAAAATACCAAAAATCCAATCGACAAAACTGCGGCTTTCGAAGAAATTCATAAAGCCGATTTTCGGAGAAATCGACTCTTAACCATACTGGAATTCGCTTCGATCACGATATCGAACGGAGTCTTTTTCATGCCGGAATTATACAACACATTTTCAAATTCCCAAGAAAAGCACACGATTATGGTCAGCTGGTACCCCTACGACACGACGATATCTCCGAATCTGGAAATAACCAACGTCGGCCATACCATCACGTGGTTTTTGATCAATTTCAAAATAGCGGCTTGCGACACTTTCTTTCAAAGTTTGATAATCCTTCACACCACGCAATTCAAACACCTCAAACATTTGTTCAAGAAACTCTTCGAGGAGGCGCAACAAAATGAAAAATACGATCGCGTAGATTTCGAAAAAAAATTCCGTTGGTGGATTAAGCAGCATCAAGACACCTTAAGGTACGAGTTATGGTTATCAAGATGCACGGAGTGCATTCTGCCAAGTTTTAAATGCTATAGTTTAGGAATACATACATTCCCTCCTAGTGCCAGTTAAAAAAGTCAGAGACCAAAAACAAAGTTATCTGTTGCAGAATCACTAAAAACCTAAAGGAGCTGTGCTCGCCTTTATTATTTTGTTCTTATATAGAGTGCCTCATCAATATGTGTCTCTGCGCTTTTCTACTGACTGTAGTAAGTGATTTCAGGAAAATATTAACCAAATCATCGCCACGATATCATTCTACCGTTTCGATTTTCTTTTTTTTAAAATCAGGAATCTCCGTGGACTCCGCTTCAGCGTCTAGCGGCTGTCTTCATTGTTGGCACCGTTTTTGTACAATTGTTCGTAATGTGTCGATTGGGAGACGCGCTCAACAATATGGCAAGTACCATTCCGTACCACAGAGCCAGAAAATTTATTATGCAAATCTGAGACGCCAGTTAAAATTCGTTTACTCATAACAAACTGCTATCTTCAACTTGCATATAAAAGTTTAAATAATAATGATCAGGTTTTCGTTGTAGGCTACGTCAACATCTTACGACGGCTACGTACCAAAATTATTTTTATATTCTGAAAAAATACAAAAGAGCCTCGTCATGATATTTCTGAGGGTCAACAGACAATTGAAATTCTCAGCATTCGGTCTTTTTCATCTCACGTCCAAAAACTACGGAACGGTAAGGAATGTTTCTAGTTCACGAACCAGACTCGAAGAAACTTTCAAAAGTATATTACTTTTGAAAGATTTTTTATTTTGTTAACAAAGCAGAAAGGTTAACTCACAGAAATAGTTAATTTGAGTTGGCAGCGCTTGTATATGCTTTGTAAAATCACGTTTGAAATAAGAAGTTGCAATCCTTGAATGGACTTGGTCTAGTTCTGCACTAAGGTACAGAATTAGCCCTCAGGATACTAGGACAACGGAAGCATTTGCAGCTTCATAACAGATTACGCGCAACGAATTTACGGCAATTTCAGGGTCTAAGCTTCGTCCGCCATCTTGGATTGCGAGATAGAATTTTTTTCCGTCAGATTTGAAATCAGCGACCCCAAAAACCCCTTGATAGTGAATGTGAGTCACATCAGAAATTGTTTTCAGCAGAGTTCCCTACACGGTAAAAAATTTTATGTGAAAAGTAACATAATTCACTAGTAAAAAAAAGGGGCTACATATATTTTCATATGTAAATTTTACATAAAACGATAATGTTTCATCAATTTGATTGTTGATCAATCAATAAACAATCGTCATTTATCAACATAAAAATGTTTACATTCAAATTTTAACATAAAAAGTGTTACATATGGAATGTGAAGCCCTTTTTTCGGTTGTTAACATAAAATTTTTTACCGTGGCATCAAATTTGATGCCAACGTCCTTAAAGGGTTAAAGCAGCTTTCGGCATATATGAGGCAAAGGCCTAAACTTTATAAATATCATTAAAAATTAATC
This sequence comes from Liposcelis bostrychophila, assembly GCA_037577465.1. Classification (NCBI taxonomy): domain Eukaryota; kingdom Metazoa; phylum Arthropoda; class Insecta; order Psocodea; family Liposcelididae; genus Liposcelis; species Liposcelis bostrychophila. Next base: position 23,980,459 of record CM075209.1, on the reverse strand, counting down.
AATTAATCAATCATTTACAAAGTTTTGTAAATGAATTTTTTTCAAACTGAAATGATAAAATTAATATTTAAATTAGCGCCAGCGGGTGAAAAAAAAAAAACGGTTTTGGCTGAATTTTTAAAGTCGCGATTTTCGAAAATGGCTGTGGAAAAACACAATAATGTAATTTTAAAATTTTGAAATCTTAGACTTTTCAAATTTATTTTAATTTTTAAAAATTGTTCTAGATAATATTTTTTCATATGTATAGTACGAAATTTTAAGGACGTTGGCATCAAATTTGATGCCAGTATACACGGTAAAAATTTTTATGTTAGCAACCTAAAAAAAGGGCTACACATTCCATGTGTAACACTTTTTATGTTAAAATTTCCAGTATATTCCTCTTATATCGAAGTATTTTCAGTAACTTTTTCAAATTTTTAAAAATTATACAAGCAGAGGTAAGGGCCCTTATGCTCCGGAGCAAGGGGTCAAATCTGCTAAAATGTCGATTTTCCTAAATCTGCGATCCGGATATAGAAATAAAAAAATCAATAATTGCGAACAAATAATTTCTTCAAATATTTTTTCCAGCTCGTCCAGGGAGTTTTTTCATACTACATGGCTCTTCGTCAATTTCAAGTCCGGCATTACTCCTCAACTTAAAAAAAAAAAAAATAATAAAATAAAATAAATAAAAACAAGGATTACATCAGCATATTTTTTTTCTTTTTTCGAGGTTCAACTTGACCTTTTTAAAACATCCATCCTCCCACGAAAAAGAATATTTTCCTAATTAAAAAAAAAAAAAATTAGAAGAAACCGGCGACCTTTGAACTATAAGTTCGTTTCCCTCCCATATTAAGAACGCAGTACCGATGTCAAAACTCGACGGGAGGTGTTGTATCCGATCCGGGGAGGGGAAAACGCGAAAAACTCTAAATTGGGATTTATATACTATCCGCCACGTTACAGTGTTCCATATTTATTTCTGTTCCGCTTTTATCTTTTCTTCTTATCACATCCCCGACATTAATCTTTTTTCCTTCCATATTCCAACATCACGCAATACCCCTTACTGATATACCTTTTCTCACAATTAAATTTTCCCTCATCGTCTTGGGCAAAAAAAAAAAAAAAAAATAATCGCATGCGACGTCACGATTATCGATGACGTAGGAGCAATTATCCAAAAAAATCGTCACTCGTCCGAAAAACACGAAAATTCCAGTCCAGTCGAAACTGGAGCAATAAAAACAAGGAAAACACACCCGATAATTTACTTATTATAAAACTTTCGAAAAAAAAAAAAAAGAAAAGATGGTCACGAAAATGATGAATCAAGAAAAAAGGGTAATTACCCGAATCGCCAGTCGCATGACCGAAGGTTTTTGAAGGATATCCGTCTCCTTCTTTTCCCTCACACGAAAGGTTAGCATATACATCCTATACCTCACTCCAATTATTTCTTTTTTCTCCCGTCAGGATGACATGGAAAATTTTGAGTATCCCGAAAAAAAAAAAAAGGATAACAAAATCGATCTTCAACAAGCAAACAATTCCTCGAGATTTTAAATAAACAAAAATTCCTACGTATCACGATTTCTCCTTTAAAGAAAAAAAAAAAAAAAAAAAATTTCCGTCCGCGAAAAATAATGAAATTACCCTGAATTATCCGCGCTCTATAACAGTAATCAAAAAAGAAACACAATTATTTCCACATTTCCAATAGCATAGGAAAAACTCTTGCTTATAATGGATGTTTCATAGTTTTTTAATATTAACACGCATGCAAGGGATTAATCTTGCTCGCACAGCTAACCCAAAGCCCTAAATTTCATTTTTGTTATTACGATTTTAAAAAAGGGGGAGAAAAAAAAAAAAAAAAAAGTTTTGGTAATTACGAAAAAGAACAGAAGGAAATCGCATGACCTTGAATAATTGTAGCGGCCGAATTATTTCGATAGCAAGAAAAAAATTAAAAGAGATAAAAAAATATAGTCATCGGGGAAATTCCGCACTTGTATTCTGCATCGGAATTGCCCTCCAATGTAAAAAATTTGACCCTTAATAAACAAATTAAGATAAGAAGATGTCAACCTCTTCAGTTTTTTTTATAATAGGGAAAAAGAGTTCATGATCAAATTTATGCTGTTGCACTTATTTAATTCCGCTTCTATTTCGTTTTTTTTTTTTTGGTCATATTTGCAAAGTTCCCAGACTTATGACTATGTCACTTTTTGTAGATAAAAAAAAGTAACAAATACACGCAAAATTTCCGGTAGGAAATGTGCACGGTAAAACATTTTATGTTAACTTGCTAAAAAAGGGCTACAGATTTTTAATGTTACAAAAAATGGAATGTTATTGTCCATAAAACATTCTTTTGTTTTTATTGTTTTGTTCAAGGCTACAGGCAAATTATGTTACTTTTAACATAAAATTTTTTACCGTGCGGTATTTTTATGTTGACAAATGACGATTGGTTATTGGTTAATCAACAACCAAATTTTGGAATCTAATCGTTTTATGTAAAATTTACACAAAAAATATAAGTAATGATTTTGTTACTTTTGTCACTTTTTTAGTAGTGAGTTATGTTACTTTCAACATAATATTTTTTTCCGTGCACACTAAAAAATTTCAAGTTCACTTGCAGAAAAACACGGTAAAAAATGTTATGTTAACAGCCTAAAAAAGGGCTATACATTTAATATGTAACACTTTTTACGTTAAAAGTTGAATGTAAACATTTTTATGTTGACAAATGACGATTGTTTATTGGTTGATCAACAATCAGATTGATGCAACACAATCATTTTATGTAAAATTTACATGGAAAATATATGTAGCCTCTTTTTTTACTAGCGAAATATGTTACTTTTAACATAAAATTTTTTACCGTGAAGGGCTACAAATTTTTTATGTTAAAAAAAATTGAATGTTATTGTCCATAAAACATTATTTTGTTTTTAGTGTTTTGTTCAAGGCTACAGGCAAATTATGTTACTTTTAACATAAAATTTTTTACCGTGCTGTTTTTTTTTTTTTTTTTTTTTTTTTACAAAAAAAAATTATCAATTTTTTGCTTCTTACGGGATTTTTCCGAACTAAACAAGGTAACAAATTTTGTATAAAAAGCAACTTAAAAAAGATGTAGCCCTTTTTATTTAACATAAAAACGTGGCGTCAGAAATTCGAAACGTTCGAAGAAAATTGGAGATTTAACACAACTCATGTTAAATTAAAAGGGCTACATATTTTTTATGTCACTTTTACATAAAATTTTTTACCGTGCTGTTTTTTTTTTTTTTTTTTTTTTTTTTTACAAAAAAAAATTATCAATTTTTTGCTTCTTACGGGATTTTTCCGAACTAAACAAGGTAACAATTTTGTATAAAAAGCAACTTAAAAAAGATGTAGCCCTTTTTATTTAACATAAAAACGTGGCGTCAGAAATTCGAAACGTTCGAAGAAAATTGGAGATTTAACACAACTCATGTTAAATTAAAAGGGCTACATATTTTTTATGTCACTTTTACATAAAAATTTTGAGACTAGGGAATTACCTGACCGTGGATTTTAGTAAAATCCACAAAAGTAGGCATCGGGTATGGAAAAAGGTATAAATTAAATGGAAATTAAAATTAGGCCTATCTTCTTAGAATACGGGCGATTATACGTTTTTCCACACCCCCTGTGGAAAAAGGTATAATTATTATAAAATTAAAATCCAATTATACCTTTTTCCACAGGGGGTGTGGAAAAAGGTATAATTAAATTTTTTTAAATTTAAATTAAAATTAGGTTAAAAATGTGGAAAAAGCTATAAAAGGCAACAACCTGTAAAATTTCTTGTTTTTTTATTTAAAAAATGAGAGGTTTATCAGACTATTTTTGTCATTTCAACAGCAGACTATTTTATATTTTACAGCAGACTATTTTTGTCATTTCAAAGATCAATTTAAAAAAGTCGAATAAAATTGGCCACCATGGCTCGACACTCGATACAAGTGAAAGGTTTTAGATCGGTTGTGTGACTGTCGTCGTAGATGATATAATACACTGGTGTGTTTATCGCAGTGTCCAACAACCCGAAAACCTTTCACTGCCGCTTCTGGGGAGGACGACAGGGTTGCAAGGTCTAAAATTACAAGAGTGGTACATCTCAATTTTAGATAGTGGTACGCCCATAAGCTCAACATTAAGCAAAATTTTTTTATCACGTATTCAATAGTGGTACCCCATAAGCTAAACATAGAACCCTTTTTTTCAATAGTGGTACATGGTGGTACATCTGGCAACCCTGGAGGACGAACACTGTCGCTACTGCCTCACCAACAAGGCGGCAAGATCCGCCGTCCCTTGTGTCCATACGATTGCTTGCGTAGAATGCATGGACACTGCGATAAACACACCAGTGTATTATATCATCTACGACGACAGTCACACAACCGATCTAAAACCTTTCACTTGCATCGAGTGTCGAGCCATGGTGGCCAATTTTATTCGACTTTTTTAAATTGATCTTTGAAATGACAAAAATAGTCTGCTGTAAAATATAAAATAGTCTGCTGTTATAATGACAAAAATAGTCTGATAAACCTCTCATTTTTTAAATAAAAAACAAGAAATTTTACAGGTTGTTGCCTTTTATAGCTTTTTCCACATTTTTAACCTAATTTTAATTTAAATTTAAAAAAAATTTAATTATACCTTTTTCCACACCCCCTGTGGAAAAAGGTATAATCGGATTTTAATTTTATAATAATTATACCTTTTTCCACAGGGGGTGTGGAAAAAGGTATAATCGCCCGTATTCTAAGAAGATAGGCATAATTTTAATTTCCATTTAATTTATACCTTTTTCCATACCCGATGCCTACTTTTGTGGATTTTACTAAAATCCACGGTCAGGTAATTCCCGGGTTCGAAAATTTTTACCGTTAAAGCTCGACGAGGAACGCTTTCCGGTCGAGTAAAAAATTTGAAAAAATTCACGGAAACTTATTTCATACGAATAAAAAAATTAGCGGGTGGCACCTCCGAAAATCCAAACTTTGCCAAATAAGACCCACCATAGTCCACATTCTGTCTTACGTCCTATAAGACAAAATCAATAGGTAAACCTGGGCTACAAGTCAGTAGAAGAGTATAAGTTTTATTATCTTCTCACTAATTCATAGCAATTTTTTTTTTTTTTTTCAAAAAAAAATAAACGAAGTTAAAGAATGCCTTCGGTTTCTCAAGCTTTTGCATTAAGTTTTAAGAAATATTCCTGGAAGGAAATATTTAGTTCACTTTTACCGAAATCCTAGAAATATTAATAGTTTAAAGATGATTTTTTGTACTTTTTCTTTGATCCCAGTAACGCTGACCTTCAAGGAAAAACATTTCCTGAGCGAGAAAAAGTACAAAAAAATTGAGCGAGCCTCTCTACGAAAGCTCGCAGTAGAAGGGAAGTGAAACTTCTCATGGCAATCTATTCCGGTACATCTATTATTATCGAATTATCGGCATGAATTATTTAAGAACTGATTTTTATATCAATCCACATCTCTGACAAGTACCTCGAGGTAACTTGATATTTAAAAATTCGAAATTCTTCACGTTAAAACGTTCAAAATTCAGAATTCTTCACGTAATTTTTTCACGTTCTTGACTATAATCTAAAGATTGTGAATTATATAGAATTAAAATTATTTAATTCTTGGAAAATCGAATCTATATATATAAACGTCAGTTGTCCTCTGTCCATTTTCGAAAAACCGACTTCCACTTGAGCTAGAGAGTCGTGTAAAAACCCATTTTAAAGCTAATCTCGAGCTAGATTTTTTAAAAATATTTTCGTTTTCCGGATAATTTTTCCTTCTTCGGAAAATCAGAATACGCCACTTTTTTGGAGTAATTTTCTCGGTCCGCGTCCGGAAACCATCTTCCCATTGAGCTAGAAAGTCGAGTAAAAACAAATTTTGAAGCTAATTATATGCTGCGTTCACTAAAAATACTTTCATGTTTCGGAATTTTTTTTTTTGTCCGGAAAATCGGAAAAACCTTATTTTCCCATGATATTTTCTCTGTCCGCGTCCGAAAACCAACTTCTTCATGAGCTAGAAGGTCGAGTAAAAACAAATTTTGAAGCTAATTTTGAGCTAGATGTTTTAAAAATATTTTCGTTTCTCGGAAAAATTTTCCTTCTTTGGAAAATCAGAATATGTCTTTTTTTTTTTGAGTAATTTTCTCTGTCCGCGTCCGGAAACCATCTTCCCGATGAGCTAGAAGGTCAAGTAAAAACAAATTGTGAAACTAATTATATGCCGGGTTTACCAAAAATACTTTCAATTTTCGGAAAATTTGTTTTCGTTCGGAAAATCGGAAAAGCTGTATTTTTTTTATAAAAATTTTTCTTTCCGCGTCCGAAAACAATTTCTGGATGAGATAGAAGGTCGATTAAAAATACATTTTTGAAGCTAATTTTAGGCTGGATTTACTAAAAATACTTTCATGTATCAGAAAAAAATTTTCCGTACGGAAAATCGGAAAAATCGTAGTTTTTCTATTACATTTTTATACATAGAAACGTCTAAAAACAATCTAAATGACACAAAATGAAAAGCGAATAGTGTTTCTGATGTCTAAAATCGCGAAAAAAAAAAATCAAGGGAATAAATACAGCTTTCGGAAATGTCTCAGGTTTCCGGGAAATCGGAAAAACCGCGCATTTTTTATTTATTTTTCTCTGTCCTGGCGTGTTAACCTACTTCTAGGTGAGATAAAATATCAAGCGACCTATGATTCTGTCGTCTCAATTCGACTAAAGATCAGAAAAATAAATTCAGGTTTCGGGAAAGTCCCGTTTTCCCGGAAAATCAGCAAATTTATATTTTTATACTAATTTTTGGCCATGCCGGAAAGTTAAATTTTGGATGGGATAAAGTGTCATTGAGCGTTTTTCTCCTACTTCTAACATCAAAGCAGGCTTTAGGAAAAACAAAAGAAAATTGAAAAGTTTAGGCTTATTGCCCAGGAAAATCAAAAAAATACTTTCGCGGGTTCGAGTTCGAAAGTTTAGAGGTGGAGCTTACATAATTTGATGAAATTCTAGAGAGATATCAAGATCACACGGTTTGGGGTTTAGACTGAAGGCTCCATAAAATTCACTTAAATCCCAGAAAAATTCAAAATTCAAAGAATTTGGCGACAAAATCGCAATATTGGTCAAAACAAATAATTCATGCAACTGAATGTAAAAAATTCTATTGTTTACCGTCGATTTATCGACGGGTGACCACTAGTATATAAATATATTTATATATTTATTATATAGTGTTCTTTTTTGTTGCAGGCCCTGTTATAGGTCGCTGTTAAAATTCAGATCTTTTTTTTGCAATAAGAATAGTTATTGTTTGTATTGAACTTGAAATAAAATACAAAAATATTTCATTCAATAATTCATTCAATACAATAATAACCGAGCCTGAGTTATTAGGCTTACTGATACACTCAAAAAAATGAGTACTAGTGGCCAGTAAAATTTGACTAGGCGCAAAATCCAGTTTAAATTGTATTGGCGACCAGTATTCATTTTTTTGAGTGTATGTTGGTAGTACTAGCTTTCCTTGGGTATAATGCCATTTTGGTTATTTGAAGTTTACACTCGAATTTTTTTCATAGAACATAATGAAGAACACAAACGCAAACGAGGAAAATGAAAATCCAACAGCACTTCAGACGTAAGTGGAATCGAACCGAACAAATTAGCAGAAGACGAGAAGAAACGCCTAACCTTCCTGCTTGATCAACGGCACAAAATTGTAGTTAAACACCGCGAGGCAATACGCCGTAAAAAAGATTTGATAACAGAAATAGATAAGGAAATAAAGTTAATAAGCGGTGGTCGATTTTGTAGAAGACGACGTTAATTGCCTCGCGGTGTTTAACAACAAAATCATGCCGTTGATCAAGTAGAAATGAAATGAAACTGGACTTTTAAACATTTGTAAACCCAAAAAATTCCTGAATATAAATGCAAGTAAATTGGTATTGTTTAGTAATTGTAAAGTAAATACTAGTGTCGTAACATCAGAACCTCAATCTGTTTCCGTTAGTGATTCCGAGAGTGAAGTTACCGTTGATTCGAATCAGAATAGGAAAGTTACTGCCGTTCAGGAAGATCCCGTTGACTCAAATCAGATTAGTAAAGTTAATATCGTCGAGGGAAACTCCGTTGAAAATGATAATGCCATAAGTTTAGTCGAAAGATTACCGTTGACTTTAAAAGCAGGACAAGAAGAGGGAATTTCCGAAGGAAAAGGCGAAAAGGAGGTTAAGGAAATCCATCCCGTTGTTTCGAGGAAAAGTAAGAAAATGATTACCGTTGATAAAGATAATACCGTCAGGGGAGTTTCCGTTGGTTGTGCCGGGGAAGATGTCAGTTGTGATTGTAAGAAGAATTCCGTTGTGGTTGAGGAGGAATTTCAGCCAATTATGTTGAAAGACATGAAAAAGAAAAAAAGAGAAAAGACTGATACCGTAAATTTAGTGAATAAAGTGGACACTATTAATTTAAATGAAAACGTTATAAGTTTCGTTGATTATAGAAAAGAAATGAATACCGTCAAAAAAGAACAATGGAGTACCGTTGTAGAAAAGTCGAATCCCGTTGCATTGCAGACGTCTATTTTACCGACAGTGGAGGAAAAAGTTTTGAGTCCCGTCCGATGGAAATTAACTTTGCCTAATCCCATTCCGGTGATACCCCATAATTTACCGGTACAATGGGCTCCTCCTCGATTCCGCGCCATAATAAATTCTATGGGAGAGACGGAGAAATTTCAAATGCGTATGACTGGACATACCTTTGATTTAAATCCGATTTATTTTACCGAATGTAAGGATCCTAATACCGGTGATCTCAACCTCAGAGCGAGGGGTTGTTTTGTATGTTTTAGCCTAAGACATAACAAAAACCTTCATGAACATAAATTAGATCCCGAATTACAGTGTACCGTTCTAATACATGTATGTTATGTGTGTGGGAGGGTGGGGTACTTTGCAGATAGATGTATTACACCGGGGTGTAGAGATAACAAGTTTAGGAAAAAAGTATATCGTTGAATTAGAAATCTCTGAACTCGATCCCGTTGAAAATTTTTATTGTATTACCGTTTGAATACCGTTTTCGTTAAAAATTATTTTTTTTTAACATTTAAAGAATTTTTTTTCCGTTTAAAAATTTTTTATACCGTCTAATAAAATTTATACCGTTGCAGAAAAGTTTTTTTTTGTTAGTAATATCGTTGTAGAAACTTTTTGTTTGTTTGGTTAGTTATTGAAATACTACTGTTGTAATTCTTATATCTACCGTTGTCTTAAAATTTTTTTTTTTTTTTTTGTCAAGCCATAATTTCTCTTTTATTATTAAAATTTTTCTTTGTTTGAAAAAAAGGTTATTAAAGTAAAGAAAACTTAGATAGATAATAAAAACTTTTATATTTTATTCATTTAAATTTTATTTTTTTGTTTTGTTTTTGTTGCACTATCCTTTATGACACTCTTGACTATTTATTTGCCTCAAATAAAAGTTTTTTTTTTTTTTGGATTCACGACCCCCTTTTAGTGAAGCTACCGAAACTGAGCTACCGTAAAAAGTTTTCCTGTTTGGGGGGAAATTAGGCATTTGGGTCCACCACTGTAGATAATCTGGTCTTATATATTTTTTGGGACTACGTCTTGGGTTTGTTTATTTTATTATCGTTGTTTACCGTTTACTCAGTTATAAATATTTACCCCGGATTATCAAGCAACAAAACTGCTAATTTAATAATAATGCAAGGAAATTGGTATTGATGTTACGACACTAATATTATAATTATTATTATTTTGTTCTATAAGGCTACCCCTCCACACAGTTTGTCATGGGGGGCCTGATTGTTACTAATTTTCTCTAATAATAAATAAATAAAAAAAAAAATAAAAAATTGAAAGTTGAAAAGTGTAACTAAACTGAAAACTAATTGCAATTAAATTTAGAAGATCTTTTTAGTGATTTGTTATGATAGTTTTAATGATTTGCTCAATGGCATTTCATTAATCGGGATTCCAAATAATTTTTTATAGATAATGACTTTCAATCACGGTGCTCAACCAGTCTCCGACTATCAGACGGAATGGACGAAAAAATCTGACTTCACAGCGGGTTTAGGAATCATGAATATTTTCCAAAACAAGCAACCGCCAAATCGCGTCAGATCATCCTGGGCCCCCACTGGGGCCCCCCGGGAGCCCCAAACTTTTCCTTAGTCGTGTTGTATATCATATGAGAACCCGTTGCAAATGCTGTCGAATGAGACCTTAAAGAGGTTTCTATCTGTTATAGGCATGAAGATACTGTCATTTAAAAGGGTCTAAAATTGATCCTTCATTTTGAATGGTTTAAATGACGATATCTTCATGCCTATAACAGATAGAAATCTCTGTAAGGTCTTATTCGACAGCATTTGCAACGGGTTTTCATATGATATACAACACGACTAAGGAAAAGTTTGGGGCTCCAGGGGGGGCCCAGTGGGGGCCCAGGATGATCTGTCGCGAATTGGCGGTTGCTTGTTTCGGACTATATTCATGATTCCTAAGCCCGCTGTGAAGTCAGATTTTTTCGTCCATTCCGCCCTATAATTGGAGACTGGTTGAGCACCGTGCAATGCAGAACAGGTTTCCCGGATTCAGAAAAATTACGAAAAGGCATTAATGTTAAGACTGATGAAAGTAAAAATTTTTAATTATTTTCCAACAATCGTCATTTGTCAACATAAAAATATTTACATTCAAATTTTAGCATAAAATGTTACAAATGGAATGTGTAGCCCTTTTTCAAGTTGTTAACATAAAATTTTTTACCGTGAAGTGTCGAATTTGAAAAAAATCAAAATGACGGCTTCCACGGTAAAAAATTTCATGTAAAAGTAACATAAAAAAGACGCAGCCCTTTTTATTTAACATGAGTTGCGTTAAATCTTCAATTTTTTCGAACGTTTCGAATTTCTGACGCCCCGTTTTTAAAAAGGGCTACAACTTTTTTATGTTACTTTTACATAAAATTTTTTACCGTGCATTAATATACAGAATTAAGGCTTCTGTTACTCAATATAGACGTTACCATTGAACAAAAAAAGGAAAAAAAAAAAAAGATGAATTATCGGCCAAATTCCGGTAAGCCGGAAGAAAAAAGCATTTCTTTGTCTAATTTTGCTTGGAATTGGTCACCTTTATTGCGATGATCACAAGAAGAAAAACGTTAGGACGAGAAATAAACGTCACGGTGCCAAAACCCAGAGCATCCCAATAAAAATATCCATACGATATCTTTGAAAAAACGAGCAAAGATCGTTTTGATTTCGTCTCAAGTCACGTAACGCAAGAAGGGCTTGACTGATGCGAAACGGAACTCTCGTTCGAAACCGCACGTCTGCCATTGCAAAAGGCCGATTTGTAGTCATAATTTTTTTTTTTAATTTTAATATTTTTATAGCTCGTTCGTCCAAGTCACGTAAATCGAAACAAAAGGACGAACATGTTTCGATTTTTGTTTATCTTGATTAATTTGATCTTGACCAAAGAAGGAAGAACCGGGAGGAAAAAAAGAAAAAAAAAAATTACTTCCCGAAACGAAAACAGGACGGTATCAAAGTCATTAATCCCAACATATGTCATCCTTAATTGAATAATAAGACATCGGTCCATTTAGCAACCAGATTTATTGGATAATGATTTTATTCTTTTGTATCCAAATCAAGAAAAAAAAAAAGAGAAAAAAAAAAAATCTCAGTTTGGCGAGGATTTTTATTATCGTTTTCAATGCTGATTCGGACCATTTCAAACTGATAACAGGGAAATTTATTTTTAAATCGACCAATGTGACAAATTTTATTCTTAAATCGTGATACTTAGTCAGTGCGTGCGCAAGTGAAAAACAATATGAGTTAATTTTTCGAGGAAATCAAAACTTTTTTTTTTTTTTTTCGAAAATGGCTATGCCAAAATCGAAATCGGTCGCTCAAATCGACGTGACTCCTCTTCCGATTCACGAAAGGTCCAAACTCGCGACCAAACACGATTACAAAAACATAAAACATCCGAGCACGATAAAATTAATATCGGTCGTGAAAACCGATGAAGTGCCCCAAATTGAAAACGACAAATGGGTCGGGTTGACAAAATACGAACTTATGGAATACCTCAACGATCCTCTTTGGGTTAAAGTGAGAAGTTTATTTTTAACTTTGTTCATCGTTACTTTCATATCAATTTTTACCGCGGCGATGTTGATTATAGTGTATTCGCCTAAATGCCAAGTTCAATCAATATGTTGTCGATCAGCATGTTCAAACAATAGCACAAATGGGACGGACTTGAATCAAGTAACAAATGTTACGAATCTGATTTCCAAAAATTGCAGTAAGTAACAACCTTGTGGCTTAGCGGATAATTTACCTTTCTTAACTTCCGGACACAATGAACCGCCTCAACGAAATTTTTTACTATTACCGTAGCAGGGGCTACTTTGTTCACTTTTTGACGTTTTTTTCCAAAAAGAGAAGTAAAAAATTTTATGTAAAAGTTACATAAAAAATATGTAGCCCTTTTTATTTAACATGAGCTGTGTTAAATCTTTAATTTTTTCGAACGTTTCGAACTTGTGACGCCACGTTTTTATGTTAAATAAAAAGGGCTGCATATTTTTTATATTACTTTTACATAAAATTTTTAACCGCGTAGAAGAAAATTTATATCTGTTTATATGAACATTAAGAGATTTGTTCAGCTTTAATATGATACCCAATTGTAATGTCTATACTTGTTCTAACCTAACACGAATAAAAACTCCTTTTTCCAAAAGCTGTCGTTCTAACAAAAGTGGGGCTACATTGTACATACATGTTTATACATGAATAATTTTAATAATCAAAGAGGATATGTCAAATTATTGGTTTTTGTAAACGGAAATTGTCTTCATAAAACGATTGGTACACGGTAAAAATATTTACGTTAGCAACCTGATCAAGGGCTACAAATTTTATATGTAACACTTTTTATGTTAAAATTTGAGCGTAAACATTTTTATGTGGACAAATGACGATTGGTTATTGGCTGATAAACAATCATATTGATGCAACATAATCGTTTTATGTAAAATTTACATACAAAATGTATTTAGCTTCTGTTTTTACTAGTACTTTTAACATAAAATTTTTTACCGTGATACCTTTTTAGATGTTCTATTAATGACTATCGCTACTCATTTAAAAAAATTAATGAACGTTAAAACCTTGGAAACGTTGCCGATTCGTTGTGGGTTTAGCAACCATGCGACATCGCCATTGAAATATCTGTAAATAGTACACCGTAAAAAATTTGATGTTAACTTGCTAAAAAAGGGCTACACATTTTTTATGTTAAAAAAAAAAATAGAATGCTATTGTCCATAAAACATTCTTTTGTTTTCAATGTTTTGTTCGAGGCTATAGGCAAATTATGCTACTTTTAACATAAAATTTTTTACCGTGTAGCCCCATTGGTAGTAATTTTTTTTTTCTCTTTAAATTTTTTTCGGCTTTTAATAGTTTAATTTTGAGTCAAATCAGGATGAATGTTTAAGGGACTATAAAGGGTAAGTGCGAAAAGCAATTTGATTTCAATTTCACCGGTGAACGCAGCAGAATGCATCTTAGCATTCTAAGTTGCGCGATTTGTTAAGTCTTTTTTCTCATTAAAAACTTAATATTTTCATAACAAAACAAGGCAACTAGTCTTGAACATACCACTCGAAAGTGATCAATGATTTAGAATAAGTTTAATTTTTGAAACAATTTTTATAGCCTTTTTCAAGTATTTTTAAAAAATAAAAGTGTCTAAAGTAGCCCCTTGGAATACAAAGTAGCCCCCTGGTACGGTATTCAAATTTTAGTTTTAAAAAATTACGTATTTCGTTTTTGGGTAAAACTGCAAAATGTTAAAAAAAAAATGTCAAAATTTTTAAGAAAGAAAACCTTGAGCTCAGTTAGAAGAAATCGCTGAAGAGATTAAAAAAGACACTCCGACCCGGCTTGTCTTTAAATTTTACAAATATATAAATTCCGTGACGTTACAAGGTCTCCCATTAACCGATTTTTTTACCCCTGCATGACCCTGACTTCCGCAAAGAGAAAACTGTTTTATTCCGAAAAAGACGATCCCACGTGGTCAAATCCACGTATTTTCTTCTAAAAAAGAAAATGGGACAAGAAAAAAAAAAATCGTGAATCAATTTTCCGCAATTATCGGCGATCGCCTTATTTTCCCAAGGAATAATTTTGGTTTTTTGAAAATTTATAGCGTTCGCATGTTACAACAGAACCGGATAAGGTTTATCTTTTTTTATGATTTCCGCGAGGTAGAAAGTTCATTTAAAATATACCGCTTCGTTCTAATTTTATATTTTTGCGTTTTTTTTTTCTTCTAAAAGAAATTATATTCATAACGACAATTTTTTTTTCCCATTTTCGAAGTTTTTTAATGTTCGGAGAACATTGAATGAAGTGTACGAAAAAGATATGTCAGACACTAAAGTTATTCTTTTTTTTTTTTTTTTTTTTTTTTTGAAATGGGTCACGCAATCCGGTTTTTTTGTCTTGAAAAAGAGGCGATTCATGTTAACGGCTAAAACGGAAGTTGTGGAGTACTGATAATTTACTTTCCGTGAGCAAAAAAAAAAAAAAAAAAAAAAAAAAAAAAAAAAAAAAAAAAAGAAAAGTCAGTTGAGTAGGAAAAGAAAAAAGAGATTTTATTGCCTCATTTTGAAATTTCGATTTTCCTTTTTTTTTTCTTTTTTTAATGGTGTCAGTTGAGCTTGTTCTTTACAAATTGTTTTCATGCGAAAAAGTTTTGATGACTGAATTGTTTTAAAAAAATTTTAGGCAAAACCCCCCTGGTTCATGCCTAAATCCGGAAATGTCTTTTTGTTACTCAAAAGTTTCCTGCCAAGCACTACTAGCAAATATGAATAAAAGCAGACATCTTTCCTGATTAAGGAAAATCAAATGGAGTTACTTTAAATTTTGTTAGATACCATGGTCTAATACGAAAAAGATATGCTTAAATTATACAAAAATCATCATCTATACATATATAAAAAGGGGAAACTTTGTCAGTACGCAGTGACTTTTTTGGTGCTTAAAAAAAATATGCATAAACTTTGAAAAATTATGCATGTCCAAATGTTTGCACGAATCATACAAAAATGATAACATTTTTCATATAAAATTTTTGTATTTATTTTGCAAAACATTTTGCATAATTTTCGCATATATCTTTCAGGGTAGTAATGACGTTTAAATCACCACTAATATTTAAAAAAAAACCGTCAAAGCGAACTTTTAAGTTAAAAAAAAAAGTAATAAAAAGCTCACCAATGCTTGAATTGTAGAGTGCTGATTGTCGGCTGCAGTGGTAGCAGTGGAATCGGAAGTTGTATTTGCAGGTCCTGTTTCCCTGGAGTAGCTTTTCATCTCCAACATTCTCGCGATTTACGAACCGTACGCGAACTCCAAACTACTATAATGGAAATTATACGAACGAAACTTTGAACTCTTTAACTCCATTTTAAAACGACTAACGGCGCAAGGGTAGCCGAACGAAAAAACGAAAACGCGAACAGCAAACTTATCTGGAAAAAAAGAAAAAAATACAAATTAATGACAAGAACAAATCTTTACTTTGCTTTTCTAAGCCCATCAATAGCAGATACAATCTTCTGGCAGTCCATTTTTAAATTAACTTTTTACCTCCAAAGTTCTAGAAAATTTCCCCAAAATATTGGGTCAGTAAAGTAAGCGGTACAATTAAAACCTCAAATTATAAAAATTATACCAGGCTTTTGGGCACTTTCAAGAAAACTCAATTTCAAAATTTGAGCTTTAAAAGCAAAAAGGTTATTTGCATTATCACCTCTGTACCGCTAACTTCATGCTAACTACTGCCCGGGACGTTAGCAGTACAAGGTGATAATGCAAATAACTTTTCCGTTTCAAAAGCTCAAATTCTGAAATTCGGTTTTCTTGAAACCTTAAAAAAAGCTCTTGATTCTGGTATAGTTTTCATAATTTGAGCTTTTTATTGTACTGCTGACTTCACGATTTAAAAATCAAAATATTTCAGGACTTCCTGTCAAAGGACAATTTTATCATCCCAAAATTATTTATTGGATCAGAATATTAAGGGTTTTCATACCTGTTAGCGTTTTCATAATAATGCAAAATCACGAGTTGAGCCCCGTAACGTAACTAACAGCAAAAGGTCTTTAGGCATTATCGCTGGCGCCAGCAAAAGAAACTCTCTTGTCGATTATTATTTACTTCCGAGCTTCTTAGGAGTAGAAGAACCAATCTTGTTCCCTCGAGTATTTTGATATTCACTCAGTTAAAACCGCAAATTTCCTCAAATGGTCCGGACGTCCTCCACTGGTTTCATCGCTTTCATCGGAACAAAAGGCTTCGGGGACGGAGATTTTCCCAAAACCAGCGTAAACATCCTCTTTTATTTAAAGCTCTGCTCACCCCTGAAACGAAAAAAAAAAAAGAAAAACGATTAAAATCTATCCGACATTTAAAATTTTTTACCTCCTTATCATTATTCAAAAGCTCATACAAAACTTAGTAAAAAAAAAAAACCGAAAATGAATCCTGAAGATTTAGCTTGTCAGGTCGGAAGGGAAAAAAAAATGAAAAATAAATGTTAAACATGCAAAGGTCAAAGTGTACGCATCGCCACTGATCAAAAAACGAATATCGGTTTTTAAGATTATTATTACCCGAAGACGCCTTATAATCAAATCAAAGAAAAGGCGAAGAAAACCTTCAATAAAAAGTTCATTTATTTCTATGACGTCATATTAAAATGACGTCATCGTTCTCGTGTGAATTTTCACTCCTCACTTTTTCAAAAAGCCAAGTACCCGCACCCGATTGAACCAAGCGAAGTGGAATTAAACGGCCTTGTTTTCAATTTTGACACAATAAAAGGCAAAAAAAAAAAAAAAAAAATGATATTAAACCCAGACTACAATTTCTCACGGTAGGGGAACTTTTGAATAAGCGATACGGTTTTTTTCTGCAAGAAGAAAAGAAAATAAAATAAGAATAAGAATAAGAATGCCCTTGACGTAGAAAGAAAACAAAAAGTCCTCGGTCATTCATGAATCGATGTTTTTGTCATTAATCACACTTTATTTCTTGTCGGGTGTATATTAAAATCACTTTATCACAACAATATCGTAATTGACTATTACAGAAAACTGTATAGTGGAAGTCGCATTCTCAATTTCAGATCCGATCTTCCCCCTTATTTCGCCCAGCAAGCAACATCTTTTTTATTGAGTCAATAACTTTAATAACTTTTTTGCTGAATTTTATTACATTCAGTCCTGAGCTCAGAATAGGATATGGAATAAGTGATCAGTGATCAGTCAATGACAATGAATAAAAAAGAATAATAAAGCTGAAGACGAATATCTTTGTCTTCCCCATCTTCATCTTCAATCATAAATCATCAATCATTATCCTCTCCATCTTCAATATTTAATATTTAATATTCATCTTCATCTTCAGTTTTCATGCTTCAATCTTCATCTTCAATCATCATCTTTAACATCTTCAATCATCATCTTCAATGTTTAATCTTCAATCTTTATCTTTATCCTTATCTTCAATCTTCATCTTTATCTTTATCTTCATCTTCAGTCATTATCTTCTCCATCTGCAATATTTAATCTTCATTCTTCATTCTTCAATCTTCATCTTCCATTAGGGTGGTTCAAAATAAATCGAGGTTTCCCGATTTAGCTGCACACTTCACAGTAGGTGCCTCTATGATAGTTATGACCTCTGATAAGAGATCTTTGCTTAAATTAATTTCCTTAAGCAGCGCCGGGCCTTTGAAGGTGTCTGCGCACGTTTTCGATTTTTTAATGCTTTTCAATGGGATTTATTTAATTTGTCGACATGGAAATGCATCGCATTTGCATAGAATCATAAGAATATTTATTGTTTTAAAGAATTAACACGATTTCAAGAAATTTAAAAGCTCCAAAAAAAAAGCAGGGTGCCTAAAGTACGATTTCCTCAACTTGGCCGATTCGTTTTTGACGTCTGTCATCCCGAAGGTCGATCCAAAATTGAAAACTGGGGTTTGTGTAAAAAACTAACCTTAGTAGCATTGCAAAAAAAAATTAATATTGCAATTCGCATACAGGGTGTTTGCGAAAAAAAATTATTTAAAATCTTTTCTCAACTTGACCGATTAATTTTTCGACTCTGTGACGCGGAACTGTGATCCTAAATTAGAAAATGGGGTTTACGGAGATAACTAACCTTACTAGCATTGCTGAAAAAAATAATAACGCAATTCGCATATAGGGTGTTCGCAAAAAAAATATTTAATTTTTTTCAATATTTAAAATATTTAAAATTTTTTTTCGACTTTTTCAGGCCCAACTCGGATCCAAAATTAGAAAATATGGTTCAAAAAATGGAAGAAAAAAATCGTGTAAAAAAAAAAGATCGATCTGTAGCCTATACGTATACATCTATATATCTCTCTATCTTTTAATGTTTTTTAGCAATGCTTGTAAGGTTAGTCTTCTCCGTGAACCATATTTTCTAATTTTGGATCCGAGTTAGGCTTGAAAAAGTCGAAAAAAAATTTTAAATATTTTAAATATTGAAAAAAATTAAATATTTTTTTTGCGAACACCCTATATGCGAATTGCTTTATTATTTTTTTCAGCAATGCTAGTAAGGTTAGTTATCTCCGTAAACCCCATTTTCTAATTTAGGATCACAGTTCCGCGTCATAGAGTCGAAAAATTAATCGGTCAAGTTGAGAAAAGATTTTAAATAATTTTTTTTCGCAAACACCCTGTATGCGAATTGCAATATTAATTTTTTTTTGCAATGCTACTAAGGTTAGTTTTTTACACAAACCCCGGTTTTCAATTTTGGATCGACCTTCGGGATGACAGACGTCAAAAACGAATCGGCCAAGTTGAGGAAATCGTACTTTAGGCACCCTGCTTTTTTTTTTGGAGCTTTTAAATTTCTTGAAATCGTGTTAATTCTTTAAAACAATAAATATTCTTATGATTCTATGCAAATGCGATGCATTTCCATGTCGACAAATTAAATAAATCCCATTGAAAAGCATTAAAAAATCGAAAACGTGCGCAGACACCTTCAAAGGCCCGGCGCTGCTTAAGGAAATTAATTTAAGCAAAGATCTCTTATCAGAGGTCATAACTATCATAGAGGCACCTACTGTGAAGTGTGCAGCTAAATCGGGAAACCTCGATTTATTTTGAACCACCCTAATCTTCCATCTTCAATTTTCAATCTTCATCCTCACCCTCATTTCATCTTAATCTTCATTTGCCTATTTATCCTTCAATCTTCATCTTGCATCATCATCTTTTACATCTTTAATATTTAATATTCAATCTTTAATCTTCAACATTTAATCTTCAATCTTCAGTATTTAATCTTCAATCTTCATCTTTATCTTTATCTTCATCTTCAATTTTTATCTGCTCACCCTTATCTCCAATCTCCAATCCTCATCCTCATCTGAATCTTTATTTGCCTCTTCATCTTCCATCTTCAATCTTTATCTTTATCTTCATCCTCATCTTCATCTTTACCATGTTTTAAGAATGAAGACCAACACCAAGATCCAAGAGCCTAGGTTAAAAAGGATGAAAACGACCAAGATGAAGAAGGAAGATAAAGATGAAAACAGAAACAAAGAAGAAGGATTTTTAGACGAAGATTTTAGACGAAGGAAAGTTTAAGACGAAGATGAAACACAAGAAAAATGATGAAGATGAAGATGAGATAAAGGTCAAGTAGGAAGATATAAAGCAAGACCGAGAAGGAAAACTAAGACAAAGACCAAGACAAAGAATGAAGATTACGAAGAAGGAAGAAGGAAGACGATGAAAATGAGAATCAAGATGCAGACTGAGGACGAAGACAAAAATCTAGAAGAAAGATCGGATGTTCAAAAAGTAAAAGAAAGATGATGAAGGCAACGAATAAATACAAGAAGGAAAATAAAAACAAAACAATAAAAGAAAAGAAAAAATCAAGAACAAGTAGGAAAAAATAAACGAACAAAAAAAAAGATTAAAAAAATAATCATACGATGACGAAAGCTCGAGTAAAGAAGATTGAGAGATGGAAGATAAAGATTGAAGGATGAAGATTGAAGATAAAATGTTAAAGATGGAGAGGATGGTGATCGAAGATGAAAATTGAAGCATGAAGATCAAAGATCGAAGATTGAAAATGAAGGTGAAGATGAAGATTGAAACATGAAGATCCAAGATCGAAGATGAAGGTGAAGGTGAAGGTGAAGATGAAAATGGGAAGGTTGAAGATCAAATATTGGAGATGAAATGGGTGGTGATTGAAGATGAAAATTGAAGCATGAAGATTGAAGATGAAGATTGAAGCATGAAGACTGAAGATTAAAGATTGAAGATGAAGATGAAGATGAGAAGGTTGAAATTTAAATATTGAAGAGGGACAAAATAACGATTGAAGATTGATAATTGAAAATGAAGATGGAAAAGACAAAGGTCTTCGTCTTCATCTTTAATATTCTTGTCTTCGGGTCCCATTTTTCATCTTCATTTACTAATTCGGGAACATGATTTTTTGGCAGCTCCAATTTAGGTGCATCGAACAGCGTCTATTTTAAAATTTTATCTTTTCATCGTACTGCCCGGGAAATTAGCAGTGCAAACTAGAAAATGGGAGTAACTTTTTTGTTTTAAAAGCTCAAATTTTATAATTTGGTTTTCCTAAAAAAAAAAAAAAAAAAAAACCTGGTATAGTTTTTATTATTTGAGGTTTTAATTGTACTGCTGGACTCTACAGGTCCTCTCAGAGGTTTTAATTGGCACGGATTCTACACAGTTAAAAAAAATATGTAAAAATTTAACACAATCACTTGTTAATATCGGTCCACATAAAAATGCCAACAAACTCGACTGTGTTAAAAATAAAAACTTTGAGCGGCCATAAGATCGCCCTTTGTTTTTCATTATTTGTTTTAGTCAACATAGCAAATTTGTTCTTTTTTAACATAGAAAACGTAACATGCTGAGTATGTAGACCGTTTTTTACGTAATTACATATTTTTTTTTTTACTGTGTACAGTTAGGCTTAATTTATTTTCTTCAATAAAACATTCTTGCCGAACGCTCTACCAATGAGCTACCCACCCGCACTAGCTTATTCGTGGAGCACCCGCCCGGCAAGCGGAAGACGTGGGTTCGATTCCCACTCGGCCCAGTTACCCGACGAAATTGTTTTGTCGTTATTTCCATAAATTACAAAATTGAAAAACGGCATTTTGGCTTTTGTAACATTATAAAACGCGATGTATTTTTCCTCGTATATCTTTAAAGGTTCCTCAAACATCTTCCCGCCTAAACTTTGATCTTTACAAAAGACGTCAACAATGATCTTTGCATGTAAATGTATTTTACATTCAAAATAATCTCTTTGGGTAATCGCCTACGCTGTATTATTCACCGTATAAATTTGTTTCCTTCAATTTCTCTTTTTATTATGTAAAAATAGACTCGTATTAAAAAACATCATTTTTTCCGTCGGATACCGACTGTTAAGGAGATAAAAATAAGATTTCCAGTCATGCGTGATATTTACCTCAAATCGAAGTTTCATAAACTGCAAAAAAAACCGTATTTTGCGAATGCAAACCATATGAGCACCTTGCGGAAAAATAAAAAGCTCCATCCCCTGATCCGCACCTCTGCTTTCTTCCCTGAAAATAAAAAAATAATTCAAAATCCATGAGAAAATAAAAATAAAAATCATACATCTTAAGATAAGAAAACGAAAATTTATCGCTTAAAGTGTGTGCTTTTATGGGAGGCATTCTAAATACCCGAAAGAAAATAATATTGTAGATGAAAAGAAAATTTTGTTATTTTCCTCCCCCTACAGAGGCGCTTTTCTTTTTTTTTTCTAACATAGTTACACCGTTTCTCCTGACGGCGACGCCTCCCCCACTTTCACAATTCTTTAAGTCACGAAAAGTATGACTTGTGAGTGATTTGGCGGCTTAGCTTTAACCCGTATTTTTCCCCGTTAAAAAAAAAAAAAAAAAGTTTTCGGTTGAATTTCGTTTTATAATAAAGTGATGTGATTTTTTTTTTTATTGGCAGACATGTTTGAACGTGAAAAGTTTTTTTTCTTTTTTCTTTTTAAATAGGGAAAAATTAAATTAAATTAATTCCGAAGGAAACGCGATCGCTTTGAGGGAAAAAGGGGGCGAGAAAAATAATAATAATAATAATAATAATAATAATAGGATTTAACGTGTTTGCTCTACAAAATTTTCGTGTACTTAATGTTTTTCACGATACGTTTGAAAAAAAAAAAAACGAGATTTTATATTGCAATTAAAAAATATGTAATTTAATATTTATGAGATGATATTTAATTTCTTTATTCGGCAGGGAAAAATATAACACATGCGATACATTTTTTAAGGGAGGAAAATTTTTTTAAAAAATTAAAATAAAAGTGAACTTATTTACAATTTTTGGAGCAGGCGTGAATTTCGGGACAAGTGTGAACATGTTATCACTATTGTGGAGAATAGAAATATATGGCTTTTTGATTTTTAACCGAATTCTAAACAAATTTTCCAATTGAAAAAATTTAGAAATTAAGAATTTTCCAATATTTTTGAACGTATTTTCCAATTTTAAAATTTTTTAAGCGTTTACCGCTAACTCCCTCCGCCCACGGAGGTAGCTTTCAAAATTGGCTTCTTTGCGCCAAACCTTTCCCCAACTAATTTAGTACACATTAGAAGAAAACAGCGGAACTAAAGTACAGAATCGGAATTTAACTAAACAAAAATCGGGAAAATCGGAATTGTAATTGGCACCGAAACTAACTTTGATTTAAAATGAGTTGAAAAAGGCTTCCTGAGGAATCGCAGCCGTCCCTAAATAATTCTTTTTTTTTTAACAAAACTTAAATTGGGTTTTGCAAATTGAAAAAATTTTTGGCAAAATAAAATACTTTTTAGAGTTCATTTTAAACTATAAACTTGTCCAAATTAGGAAGCTTATCACGACGATTTAATACAAAATTTTCACCCAAAAAAGTGTTTTTCATTTTTTTTTTTTAATTATGGCGCAACCCTATTTTTGGCCATTTAGTTCAACAGGTGCTGGACAGTGTTCCACTCAAAAAAATGAGTACTAATGGCCAGTAAAATTTGACTAGGCGCAAATTCCAGTTTAAATTGTATTGGCGACCAGTATTCATTTTTTTGAGTGTCCAAAATAGCTCATGTTCACACTTTTTATCCACGCATACCTTGAACTCGACAGCAAAGCTTAAATCGGAATTAAATATAAAAGTAAACCGCATTAAAAGCCCTTCAAATATCAAATCTTACGAAACGATTTAGCTTTTCATAAATAAGGAAAAATAATAATAATAAAAAAGAAATAGCGTGTTCGTAATCCAACAACTTGTTCCGAGATTTATAGTCAAGGGGTGTTGAATTATTGTTTAGATTTTTTTTCCAAAACTTTTTACGAGATCTTGTAATTCGAAACGAAAATCCACTTTAAAAGTTTTCTTTTAAAATGACTAAAGATTCCGCTTATTTTTTTTTCAAAATATGTTCAAACATGTAAGCTAATTTGAATTTTTCTTTCCGACAGACGGCATAGGCTTTTACTCCGTTTAAAGATGCTTAAGTTGGTTTTTTTAGAAAAACGATCATTTTAAAAAAATCGTTAAAAGTGTTTGAAACTTCAAAAAAAAAAACTCTAGTGTACAAAAAATGAGAAATTATACTGTGTTCTGCGCCTTGCTTCCCGCATTAATATTAGCCATGTGCCAGGCGGAATCACATAGCGCGAGGTTAACTGCTTTCGGAACAAATCAAAATCAAAACACCCATAAAAATTCAAATAAAAATAGTTTAGGTAAGTCCCAAGGTTATTTAATATTTAAAAAAAAAATTAAAATATTTATCCAAAAAAAAAAAAAAAAAAAAAAAAAGGTTGCGCTTTATAAAATTGTCCCAAGCTGTGGAAATTTTTTTACATTAGGAGCTAAGGAAAAATAAAATATTTTAAAAGTCTGACAAATCGGAAAATTGACCCTTGGAGATTTTGACTGGATCCCGGATTTCTGGGCTTTGAATTTTTGCTAGATCTTATTCAATTTTTGCTAGGGTCACTAGCGCTTTAGCTCCAGTTTTGGTTCTTTGGAATTTAGAAATAATTTGACGATGTAGAAAAATTTCTGAAGCTTTCAAAGATTTACATCGAATAAGCACCATTATGCGAACAAAAAATAAAAAAGAAAATTGTTGAAACTTGGAAGCTACAAAGCTGTAAAGATAAACTGGATTTAGTTCAACTTAATTTAAACAACTATATTAATTACTCGCAATTTTTGATCACTCACTTAAAGTTATAAACTCTGACAGTGCAAAATGAGAACTTGGCAGAGTTCACATCCGTGTAAATTTTTACTGAATAAAAGGATTAAAAATTACTCGTAAAAATATATCGAGGAGCCCAGAATTTGTACACAGTAAAAAATATTATGTAAATATGTTCTAAGAGGTCCACATAAATTTTTTATGTGGTTTCTCCCATAAGGCAAACATAAAACAAAAACAACATAAAAAGTATGTGGACCTGCTTATGTTGATTTATGTTGATTTTGACATAAAATTTTTTACTGTGTAATTTTTTAAAAAAATCTCGTCAATCTTTACACGGTAAAAAATTTTATGTTAAAAGTAGCATAATTTGCCTGCAGCCTCGAACAAAACACTAAAAACAAAAGAATGTCTGATGGACAATAACATTCTATTTTTTTAACATAAAAAATGTGTAGCCCTTTTTTAGCAAGTTAACATAAAATTTTTTACCGTGTTCTTAAGGTGATCTAAAAAAAAACAAAGTGTCTCCGATTGGGTTCTTCACCTAAAAAATGGGTTCACTTTAGTGCACGGTAAAAAATTTTATGTAAAAGTAACATAAAAAATATGTAGCCCTTTTAATTTAACATGAGTTGTGTTAAATCTCCAATTTTCTTCGAACGTTTCGAATTTCTGACGCAACGTTTTTATGTTAAATAAAAAGGGCTACATCTTTTTTATGTTACTTTTACATAAAATTTTTTACCGCGTGTAAAAACGCAAGAAAAATTTTGAAACATTTTTTTACAATTATTTAGGGATGCCGCAGAGCAGAAAAATGGCCTGAGCCACAATTTTTTTCATAGCATTTAAACGAAAATTTCTTGCATTTTACTGTAACTGAATTTTACACGGTAAAAAGTTTTATGTTAACTTGCTAAAAAAGGGCTACACATTTTTTATGTCAAAAAAATGCAATGTTATTGTCCATAAGACATTCTTTTGTTTTTAGTATTTTCTTCAAGGCTACAGACAAATTATGTTACTTTTAACATAAAATTTTTTACCGTGTACAGAAAATGACTTTATAGGTGCTTTTGACGTTGTTAAAAGACGAATTTCATTCACCATCCCAATTTTCTCCGACCAACGCCTGAGTCGGTGTTAGCGCCTTTTTAACGCCCAAACCCAATTTTTCAAACTTAATTTTTATTTATGTCCAAATGGAGCCCCCGATTTCCTTTTTTTAAAGTTGCTTATACTTATAAAAAAATTCGTGTTCCCCGAGCTTTTTCCCATCAGTGTCAGCAACGTCAACAACAAAAAAAAAATTAGGGCTTTAAATTGGGAACCCGAAAAATCGGGTTTAAGCACAAAAAAAAGCTTTAACAGGAACTCAGGCGTTGGTCAGGGAAAATCGAGATAATGAAATTCGTGTTATTCTGGCTTTATCCATAAGTGTAAGCAACTTAAAAAAAAAAAATTCGGGAGCTCCATACTTGGACATAAATAAAATTTAAGCCCGAAAAATCGGGTTTAAGCGCTAAAAAAAGCGCTAACAGCGACTCAGGCGTTGGTCGGAGAAAATCGGGATGGTGAAATTCGTTTTTTGCAACGTCAAAAGCACCTTTAAAGTCCATTTTTGCAAAATTCAATTTCGGGAAAATGCACCAAATTTTCGTTTCATTAAATGCTAAAGGGCAGTCTCCACTTGATGACGTTCACGGCATTCGCGTTGTCCGTCATCGCGAATAACGTAATCGCACCGGAAGTACTTTGCAGGTTTTGCTCTCGTAAACGTTTGTGGCATAAAAAGAGTACCGTATATTTCATTAAGTATACAAAATTGGCTTACCCAGAATTTGTTTTGGAACAGATTTATTGTCTTCCCCATGCCCGAATTAAAATTTTTCTTTTTAAATCCGTAAAAACATCTTTCAAAACCGCCATTTTTAATGTTTGTAAATAGAAAAAGCAGAAGATGATCAAAAAAATCGTGGTAAAAGATCCACAAAACTTCCGGTGCGATTACGTTCATCGAGAAGGCGGATAACGCGAATGCGGTGAACGTTATCAAGTGGAGACTGCCCTTAAGAAAAAAATTGTGGCTTAGGCCCTTGTTCTGCTCACCTAAATCCGACACCTCTAAATCGTTGGAAAAAAAAAATTCAAAATTTTTCTTGCGATTTTACATTAAAATGAACTCATTTTTTTTGGTGAAAAATACAATCAGAATCACTTTTTGAAGTGAAACTTCTTTAGAATCGCTGAGAGTAAATTTTTTGGGCCACAATTTTAGGCCGAAAAGTTCGAGTGTTTTATGAAGTTTTTTTCGTGCCAGGAAAAAAAGTTATATTTTCATTAAAATATTCAAATTTTTTGACCAAAAACGAGCAAAAAAATGCCTTGAAATTTTTTTGTTGTGTCTATTATTAGCGGAGTGTAGAAGTTTCACTTCCCTTCTTCAGTGAGTTTGCGTAGCTAGACTCACTCATTTTTTTTTCTTTTTTGATCATCACTCCTAATCTTGTAAGTAGGAATTTACAAAATTAGTGGAGTAAATTCCGTTTATGTAAATTTACAATAAATTTGGACAATTTACTAAAAGAACTTATATGAAATTTGTAAATTTTTTAAAAAAGTTTACCGATTTAAAAAATTAGTCTCCTTTTCCAAAACGGTAAATTTTTTGACAATTTACAATAAATAATGACGCCGCATATTTAATTGCATTTATAAAAATATTTATTCCGTCTTTTCAATATTTTTAGCAAAAAAAAAAAAAAAAAAAAAAAAAAAAATGGCAGATGAAAAACATTTTTGAAATTTAAAATTGCAAGTCGCATAATGGTATATTCAACATTTTCACGAGTGAAATTTCACACAATGAGGAGCTGCAAGCTCTCCAATACCAGGGATGTAATACGGAAAAGGGAAGAGGGGGGGGCGGAGAAGTGGGTAGAATATTGCTCTCTCTGGAAATGATACTCCTCATAACATTATAATGCTCCCCCCCCCCCCCTCTCCCTTCAAACGCCGTTACACTCCTGTTTTAACACCTAAAAGTCAGCTATTGCTGACTCCAACTGACTGCAGCTCCGATGGGAAATTTTACTCCTTACTTTGTAAATATGTTTTCCAAATTAAATTGTAAATACCGCTTGAAAAGAGATCGGGAGACTAAATTGTTTAGGGTCTTGAAAAAAGGTAGGATTTAGTTAAATTTGATAAATTATCCAGGATCACGTACAAGGGAATGCAAAACGAATTCGGATTGCGGAGGAATACAGAATACGACATGCATGAGCGATCCTAGGGATAACAAGATGAGATGCCTATGCTTTGACAGTTCAGCTCCCATCAATGGAGCCTGTCCGAACCGCCCTCGAGGTACCTGCCTGTGTGCGTGTAAAAATTTTAATAAAACAAAAAGTGAGATATCGTAGCCCTTTTTTTGTACACTTGTTCATATTTTTGTTTTTTCAAAAAAAAAAAAGTGTATTTTGTGTCTCATTTTTCGTATCAGCACACATTTTCTCGATATGAACAAGTTTTAGAAGATTGCGTTTGCCGGAAAGAGAGCTTATAAAAAAGTTGTGGTTTTCCACAAACCTTTGTGGGAAAATTCGACTGAAAATTTTTTTCGACTTTCAAATTTCTACGTCTTAGGGCTACGGACTACCCTACGACTATTATTAGACTAGAAATTAAGATTAGAAAAAAAATTTTAGGAACCAAAATTGTCAGAAAAAAAAATCTTCAGTCGAATGGAATTGTCACAACTCAAAAGCCTTTCTAAAAAAAACATTACGTTAGTCAAACTCTCTTTTCGGCAATTCTTTTTGTCTCACCTTGAAGCAATTAAATAGTATTTACACATAAAAAGACACGGTTACGTACATTTTTTTTCCCCGTCCTTGATCAAACATTCTCACTTATGTTTTAGCGCTGTAGTTTCACCAGTTCCAATCTGAAACAAAAAAAAAAAATAAAAAAATAAAAAAATTGAATAATTTACATGCGTGTCAATTTCGCGAAATTAAAATGGATTTCCGAGTCGATTTAATTATCTCATATTTAATATCCTTCCAAGGCGATCGTAATCAATCGATAATTACGATTCTCGTTTATTAAAAAAATTAAATAATTACAAGTCAAAGCTTGTTGCATGTTTAAATACTCTTAGATCCAGAAATTTATGGTCGAACAAATAAGAAAAAAAAAAAAAAAAAAAAAAAAAAAAAAGGAAACTAGGGAAAAAGAAAAATTAATCTGTTCGAACCATTTCTTTTTGTTTGGTTGAATTAATCATGAACGTTTTGTGTATGTGTGTGTAACCTCAATTTTCCTTAAAATGAATTTCCAGAAAAATTTCAATATTAAAATCAAAATTCGGCGAAATCCCATTCAAATATCAAGAAGCTAATCAAAAACGTGAAGTAAACAGCGTGAAATGTCATTCGTTTTCCCGTCCTGACACGAAATGAGGAAAATTACACGTTTCCGAAAAATTGGCCAAACATTTAAAAAAAAAACCAAAAAAATAATTTTAATTTAACTAAAAACCGAGGCGTCGGTTTATCATCTAAAAATAAATATCTCATTTTATAAATTTTATGTAAAAAAAAAAAAAAAAAAAAAAATCGGGGTTATTTTTGCCCTTTTAAGAAAATTATGTATTAAAATGTATTGGTTTCGGATTGTCCAGGGCGTGGTTGCATTCCCCTGCTGCTGCTGCCGGGAAATTGGCTGGTAATCAGCTTATTTATTATAATATTTACAGTGTCTTACTATTTTTAGAATTTTTTTTTTTTCTGCGTCTTTTTTTTTTCTTACCCAGCTATTTATAACAGGGAGAATAAATTTTACACGATATTATAAAAAAAAATATGGATAAAGTTCTAGGTCAATGCTGTAACCTTTAGCCCGACAAAAAAATGAATTAATGATCCTCAGATAAGATATTGCAAAACGGACATCTTAATTTGATTTATACGGACTTAAAATGTTAATGTCGGGGCTTACCTCAAGGTGATTTAAGAAAAATCAATGCATACAAATTTTTTCTCATGATCGTATCCCCCTTCAGGTAAATTTAATTATTACATCAGGGACATTTCCCATCCCGCTTCCACTGATCAGGCCTACTCTTAAAAGGATTCAAAACTAACATCAAAATTTCACCCTTTTCTAATCAGTTCCCTTGAACCTGCAGTGCATATCATTAACACTGGCAAAACCAGCAGATGCAAAACATATCATCTGAGGATCTCTTTCTAGTTCAAGAGTACCAAAAACTGTTGCTTTCCCACAAAATATTTTGCAAGCACTAATAAAAAGAATGTTTCAGCAACTATAGATTGAGAAAATTTATTGTTCAGAAAAGCATGATATCGTAACTCCCCAACCAGCCCAATGACGGTGGTGTCTAATTTGCCCAAAAAAAAAAATCACGGATATTTTAGCGGGTCAGACCGGATTCGGATTCCTCTCATCCAGAAGAACCGGAATCCGACCTGACCCGCAAAAATTTTCCACCCCCTACCCTTAAAAAAAATTAATTTCGTCCGAATAAAAATAGCTGCGGGTCAGGCAGAAAGTCAAAGAAATTTTAGCGGGTCAGCCTGGATTGGAACTCCTCTCATCCAGAAGAACCGGAATCCGACCTGACCCGCCAAAATTTTCCACCCCCTAGCCTTAAAAAAAATTAATTTCGTCCGAATAAAAATAGCTGCGGGTCAGGCAGAAAATGAAAGAAATTTTAGCGGGTCAGCCTGGATTTGGATTCCTCAAATCCAGAAGAACCGGAATCCGACCTGACCCGCAAAAATTTTCCACCCCTTAGCCTTAAAAAAAATTAATTTCGTCCGAATAAAAATAGCTGCGGGTCAGGCAGAAAGTCAAAGAAATTTTAGCGGGTCAGCCTGGATTGGAACTCCTCTCATCCAGAAGAACCGGAATCCGACCTGACCCGCCAAAATTTTCCACCCCCTACCCTTAAAAAAAATTAATTTCGTCCGAATAAAAATAGCTGCGGGTCAGGCAGAAAATCAAATAAATTTTAGCGGGTCAGCCTGGATTCGAACTCCTCTCATCCAGAAGAACCGGAATCCGACCTGACCCGCAAAAATTTTCCACCCCCTACCCTTAAAAAAAATTAATTTCGTCGGAATAAAAATAGCTGCGGGTCAGGCAGAAAGTCAAAGAAATTTTAGCGGGTCAGCCTCGATTGGAACTCCTCTCATCCAGAAGAACCGGAATCCGACCTGACCCGCAAAAATTTTCCACCCCCTACCCTTAAAAAAAATTAATTTCGTCGGAATAAAAATAGCTGCGGGTCAGGCAGAAAATCAAATAAATTTTAGCGGGTCAGCCTGGATTGGAACTCCTCTCATCCAGAAGAACCGGAATCCGACCTGACCCGCAAAAATTTTCCACCCCCTACCCTTAAAAAAAATTAATTTCGTCGGAATAAAAATAGCTGCGGGTCAGGCAGAAAGTCAAAGAAATTTTAGCGGGTCAGCCTGGATTTGGATTCCTCTAATCCAGAAGAACCGGAATCCGACCTGACCCGCAAAAATTTTCCACCCCCTACCCTTAAAAAAAATTAATTTCGTCCGAATAAAAATAGCTGCGGGTCAGGCAGAAAGTCAAAGAAATTTTAGCGGGTCAGCCTGGATTCGGGTTCCTCTCATCCAGAAGAACCGGAATCCGACCTGACCCGCCAAAATTTTCCACCCCCTACCCTTAAAAAAAATTAATTTCGTCCGAATAAAAATAGCTGCGGGTCAGGCAGAAAATGAAAGAAATTTTAGCGGGTCAGCCTGGATTTGGATTCCTCTAATCCTGAAGAACCGGAATCCGACCTGACCCGCAAAAATTTTCCACCCCCTACCCTTAAAAAAAATTAATCTCGTAGGAAACAAAAAAAGCTGCGGGTCAGGCAGAAAATCAAAGAAATTTTAAAATACCGATATCTCGAGCTTTTGAGTTGAAAGCTCGGTGCTTTTCGCTCTTTTCGGAGGTAGTTTTGCGTGAGGAACACGAAGCCGGTCTCACTCGCGCGAAAAAATGCTTCGGTCGTTTGAAAAATCAATTATTTCGATAAAGCTCATTTTCGAGAGCTTTTTTTCGAACTCGTTTGGCAGTACCATATTCCGCATTGGCCTGCAAGCTTTTTTGACCGGAAATAGGTGGTCTGCTAATACTCGCGTGGGCCTGCAAAATATACCGAGTATCATCCAGTTTAAGCTCGGACTCTGG
This sequence comes from Liposcelis bostrychophila, assembly GCA_037577465.1. NCBI lineage: Eukaryota > Metazoa > Arthropoda > Insecta > Psocodea > Liposcelididae > Liposcelis > Liposcelis bostrychophila. The sequence continues at coordinate 23,948,695 of CM075209.1, read as the reverse complement.
CTCTTATCAGTAGGCGGAGGCTTGCAGAGAAAAGCTGAGAGGACGGAAAAAAACTAGTCCGGACTCACAGAATAAATTTATGCACTCGATCGGTAATATTGTTCGGTCCGTAAAGCTGTAACTTTAAAAAAAAAAATTTAAAGGGGATGGGGTCCTTCGGAGAATAACTTTGGAATACCAAAAATGCTCGTCTGGACATTTAGAGTCGATTTATGTATTTAGTCCGTATAATTCAAATCGGTCCGTATCGGTCCGTTAAACTGTTTTTAGAAAAAAAAAAAAAAAATATTAAGGGGAGTTGTGTGCTTTAGAGAAAACTCGTAGTTTAATATATACTCACCGAACCCAAGGAGTCGAGTCACGGCCTTACTCCGGTCCGTATCGGTCCGTTAAGCTGAATTAAAAAAAAAAAATTGGGGGAGTTGGGGGGCCTTTAGAGGAAAACACAGATGACGAAAAATGCTCGGTGAGTCAGAAGGAATAAGGCCACGGACTTGGTCCGTAAAATTTTGCCGGCCCGTATCGGTCCATTAAGCTGAATTTAAAAAAAATTTTTTTTGGGGGAGTTTGGGGGCTTTCCGAGGAAAACTCAGATGACGAAAAATGCTCCACGGATCACAAGGAAAAGGACCATGGCCTTGGTCCGTGAAGATTCGTCCGGTCCGTATCGGTCCGTTAATCTGTATTTAAAAAAAATTTTTTTTTTGAAGAGTTGGGACCATTTAGAGGAAACCTCAGATGACGAAAAATGCTCGGTTGGTCACAAGGAATAAGGCCACGGACTTGGTCCGTAAAATTTCTTTTGGTCCATAACGGTCCGTACGGTCCGTCTTTTAGACACACCCCGCTCTCGCTTCGCTCGACCGTCAAATTCATCACGGTGTTATTTTACCCATAACTCTCTGGTAAGGAAATAAACGATAACCGATTACTTAATAATCGATAAATAATCGCCCATCTGTATTTTCAGGCACCCCGAAACTTTTCACAGCCAATGATGACTTTTTAATCAATGCTACAGCAGGTCAGCCAAAGTCAGGGCCTCCTAAATGAGAGGAACCAGAATCAGGGTCAACCACTAATATTTACTTCGATTTCTGGCAGACCCACAGGATTTTATTTTTCGACGAAACAAATTATTTTTAAGGGTAGGGGGTGGGATATTTTTGCGGGTCAGGTAGAATTTAGGTTGCTCTAGATGGGAAAAACCCGAATCCGGTCTGACCCGCTAAATTTTCATTCATTTTCAGTCCGACCCGTAGCTCTTCATTTTTCGACGAAATAAATTTTTTTTTTAAGGTGGGGGGTGAATTACTTTTGCGGGTCAGATCAGATTCTGATTGTTCTGGATGAGAGGAACCCTAATTCGGGCTGAGCGGATAGAATTTCTTTTATTTCCTTCCTGACCCGCAGCTTTTTTTGTTTCCGATGAAATTAATTTTTTTTAAGGGTAGGGGTGGAAAATTTTTGCGGGTCAGGTCGGATTCCGGTTCTTTTGGATTAGAGGAGTTCCAATCCAGGCTGACCCGCAAAAATTTCTTTGACTTTCTGCCTGACCCGCAGCTATTTTTATTCCGACGAAATTAATTTTTTTTAAGGGTAGGGGTGGAAAATTTTTGCGGGTCAGGTCGGATTCCGGTTCTTCTGGATTAGAGGAGTTCCAATCCAGGCTGACCCGCTAAAATTTCTTTGACTTTCTGCCTGACCCGCAGCTATTTTTATTCCGACGAAATTAATTTTTTTTAAGGGTAGGGGTGGAAAATTTTTGCGGGTCAGGTCGGATTCCGGTTCTTCTGGATGAGAGGAGTTCGAATCCAGGCTGACCCGGTAAAATTTATTTCATTTTCTGCCTGACCCGCAGCTATTTTTATTCGGACGAAATTAATTTTTTTTAAGGGTAGGGGGTGGAAAATTTTTGCGGGTCAAGTCGGATTCCGGTTCTTCTGGACGAGAGGAACCCCAATCCAGGCTGACCCGCTAAAATTTCTTTGACATTCTGCCTGACCCGCAGCTATTTTTATTCGGACGAAATTAATTTTTTTTAAGGGTAGGGGGTGGAAAATTTTTGCGGGTCAGGTCGGATTCCGGTTCTTTTGGATTAGAGGAGTTCCAATCCAGGCTGACCCGCAAAAATTTCTTTGACTTTCTGCCTGACCCGCAGCTATTTTTATTCCGACGAAATAATTTTTTTTTAAGGGTAGGGGGTGGAAAATTTTTGCGGGTCAGGTCGGATTCCGTTCTTCTGGATGAGAGAAGTTCCAATCCAGGCTGACCCGCTGAAATTTCTTTGACATTCTGCCTGTCCCGCAGCTATTTTTATTCCGACGAAATTAATTTTTTTTAAGGTAGGGGGTGGAAAATTTTTGCGGTCAGGTCGGATTCCGGTTCTTCTGGATGAGAGGAGTTCGAATCCAGGCTGACCCGCTAAAATTTATTTCATTTTCTGCCTGACCCGCAGCTATTTTTATTCGGACGAAATTAATTTTTTTAAGGGTAGGGGTGGAAAATTTTGGCGGGTCAGGTCGGATTCCGGTTCTTCTGGATGAGAGGAACCCGAATCCAGGCTGACCCGCTAAAATTTATTTGATTTTCTGCCTGACCCGCAGCTATTTTTTCGGACGAAATTAATTTTTTTAAGGGTAGGGGGTGGAAAATTTTTGCGGGTCAGGTCGGATTCCGGTTCTTTTGGATTAGAGGAGTTCCAATCCAGGCTGACCCGCTAAAATTTCTTTGACATTCTGCCTGACCCGCAGCTATTTTTATTCCGACGAAATTAATTTTTTTTAAGGGTAGGGGGTGGAAAATTTTTGCGGGTCAGGTCGGATTCCGGTTCTTCTGGATGAGAGGAGTTCGAATCCAGGCTGACCCGCTAAAATTTATTTCATTTTCTGCCTGACCCGCAGCTATTTTTATTCGGACGGAATTAATTTTTTTTAAGGGTAGGGGGTGGAAAATGTTTGCGGGTCAGGTCGGATTCCGGTTCTACTGGATGAAAGGAGTTCGAATCCAGGCTGACCCGCTAAAATTTATTTGACTTTCTGCCTGACCCGCAGCTATTTTTATTCGGACGAAATTAATTTTTTTTAAGGGTAGGGGGTGGAAAATTTTTGCGGGTCAGGTCGGATTCCGGTTCTTCTGGATGAGAGGAACCCCAATCCAGGCTGACCCGCTAAAATTTCTTTGACATTCTGCCTGACCCGCAGCTATTTTTATTCGGACGAAATTAATTTTTTTTAAGGGTAGGGGGTGGAAAATTTTTGCGGGTCAGGTCGGATTCCGGTTCTTTTGGATTAGAGGAGTTCCAATCCAGGCTGACCCGCAAAAATTTCTTTGACTTTCTGCCTGACCCGCAGCTATTTTTATTCCGACGAAATTAATTTTTTTTAAGGGTAGGGGGTGGAAAATTTTTGCGGGTCAGGTCGGATTCCGGTTCTTCTGGATGAGAGGAGTTCCAATCCAGGCTGACCCGCTGAAATTTCTTTGACATTCTGCCTGTCCCGCAGCTATTTTTATTCCGACGAAATTAATTTTTTTTAAGGGTAGGGGGTGGAAAATTTTTGCGGGTCAGGTCGGATTCCGGTTCTTCTGGATGAGAGGAATCCGAATCCGGTCTGACCCGCTAAAATTTATTTCATTTTCTGCCTGACCCGCAGCTATTTTTATTCGGACGAAATTAATTTTTTTTAAGGGTAGGGGGTGGAAAATTTTGGCGGGTCAGGTCGGATTCCGGTTCTTCTGGATGAGAGGAACCCGAATCCAGGCTGACCCGCTAAAATTTCTTTGACATTCTGCCTGACCCGCAGCTATTTTTATTCCGACGAAATTAATTTTTTTTAAGGGTAGGGGGTGGAAAATTTTTGCGGGTCAGGTCGGATTCCGGTTCTTCTGGATGAGAGGAGTTCGAATCCAGGCTGACCCGCTAAAATTTATTTCATTTTCTGCCTGACCCGCAGCTATTTTTATTCGGACGAAATTAATTTTTTTTAAGGGTAGGGGGTGAAAATTTTTTGCGGGTCAGGTCGGATTCCGGTTCTTTTGGATTAGAGGAGTTCCAATCCAGGCTGACCCGCAAAAATTTCTTTGACTTTCTGCCTGACCCGCAGCTATTTTTATTCCGACGAAATTAATTTTTTTAAGGGTAGGGGGTGGAAAATTTTTGCGGGTCAGGTCGGATTCCGTTCTTCTGGATGAGAGGAGTTCCAATCCAGGCTGACCCGCTGAAATTTCTTTGACATTCTGCCTGTCCCGCAGCTATTTTTATTCCGACGAATTAATTTTTTTTAAGGGTAGGGGGTGGAAAATTTTTGCGGGTCAGGTCGGATTCCGGTTCTTCTGGATGAGAGGAATCCGAATCCGGTCTGACCCGCTAAAATTTATTTCATTTTCTGCCTGACCCGCAGCTATTTTTATTCGGACGAAATTAATTTTTTTTAAGGGTAGGGGGTGGAAAATTTTGGCGGGTCAGGTCGGATTCCGGTTCTTCTGGATGAGAGGAACCCGAATCCAGGCTGACCCGCTAAAATTCTTTGACATTCTGCCTGACCCGCAGCTATTTTTATTCCGACGAAATTATTTTTTTTAAGGGTAGGGGGTGGAAAATTTTTGCGGTCAGGTCGGATTCCGGTTCTTCTGGATGAGAGGAGTTCGAATCCAGGCTGACCCGCAAAAATTTCTTTGACTTTCTGCCTGACCCGCAGCTATTTTTATTCGGACGAATTAATTTTTTTTAAGGGTAGGGGGTGGAAAATTTTGGCGGGTCAGGTCGGATTCCGGTTCTTCTGGATGAGAGGAAATTGAATCCAGGCTGACCCGCTAAAATTTATTTGATTTTCTGTCTGACCCGCAGCTATTTTTATTCGGACGAAATTAATTTTTTTTAAGGGTAGGGGGTGGAAAATTTTTGCGGGTCAGGTCGGATTCCGGTTCTTTTGGATTAGAGGAGTTCCAATCCAGGCTGACCCGCAAAAATTTCTTTGACTTTCTGCCTGACCCGCAGCTATTTTTATTCCGACGAAATTAATTTTTTTTAAGGGTAGGGGGTGGAAAATTTTTGCGGGTCAGGTCGGATTCCGGTTCTTCTGGATGAGAGGAGTTCCAATCCAGGCTGACCCGCTGAAATTTCTTTGACATTCTGCCTGTCCCGCAGCTATTTTTATTCCGACGAAATTAATTTTTTTTAAGGGTAGGGGGTGGAAAATTTTTGCGGGTCAGGTCGGATTCCGGTTCTTCTGGATGAGAGGAATCCGAATCCGGTCTGACCCGCTAAAATTTATTTCATTTTCTGCCTGACCCGCAGCTATTTTTATTCGGACGAAATTAATTTTTTTAAGGGTAGGGGGTGGAAAATTTTGGCGGGTCAGGTCGGATTCCGGTTCTTCTGGATGAGAGGAACCCGAATCCAGGCTGACCCGCTAAAATTTCTTTGACATTCTGCCTGACCCGCAGCTATTTTTATTCCGACGAAATTAATTTTTTTTAAGGGTAGGGGGTGGAAAATTTTTGCGGGTCAGTCGGATTCCGGTTCTTCTGGATGAGAGGAATCCGAATCCGGTCTGACCCGCTAAAATTTATTTCATTTTCTGCCTGACCCGCAGCTATTTTTATTCGGACGAAATTAATTTTTTTAAGGGTAGGGGGTGGAAAATTTTGGCGGGTCAGGTCGGATTCCGGTTCTTCTGGATGAGAGGAACCCGAATCCAGGCTGACCCGCTAAAATTTCTTTGACATTCTGCCTGACCCGCAGCTATTTTTATTCCGACGAAATTAATTTTTTTTAAGGGTAGGGGGTGGAAAATTTTTGCGGGTCAGGTCGGATTCCGGTTCTTCTGGATGAGAGGAGTTCGAATCCAGGCTGACCCGCTAAAATTTATTTCATTTTCTGCCTGACCCGCAGCTATTTTTATTCGGACGAAATTAATTTTTTTTAAGGGTAGGGGGTGGAAAATTTTGGCGGGTCAGGTCGGATTCCGGTTCTTCTGGATGAGAGGAAATTGAATCCAGGCTGACCCGCTAAAATTTATTTGATTTTCTGTCTGACCCGCAGCTATTTTTATTCGGACGAAATTAATTTTTTTTAAGGGTAGGGGGTGGAAAATTTTTGCGGGTCAGGTCGGATTCCGGTTCTTCTGGATGAGAGGAGTTCCAATCCAGGCTGACCCGCTAAAATTTCTTTGACTTTCTGCCTGACCCGCAGCTATTTTTATTCGGACGAAATTAATTTTTTTTAAGGGTAGGGGGTGGAAAATTTTTGCGGGTCAGGTCGGATTCCGGTTCTTCTGGATGAGAGGAATCCGAATCCGGTCTGACCCGCTAAAATATCCGTGATTTTTTTTTTTTGGGCAAATTAGACACCACCCCCAATGACTTTGTTTCTTCAAGAGAAAAAAATTTCTAGTTTTATGTAATGCCTGCATTTTCATTCATAAGATTTCCTCAACAAGTACTAACAAAATATTGAAAAACAAAAAATATTTTTAACTCTCCATTTTTGTTACATTTAATTTTATCTGCTTATTGTTTTTAAATATTCAAAAATCAAGACCATCATATTTCAGCAAATATCATTTACAATGAGAACTCTGAATCAGCTTTTACCTTGTGATTGGAGTATAATACGAGTAATCAAACAGAATTATTTCTCCCAAGCATCAGCCAATCCATCAAAATTTTCATGACCTATAAGACCAAACAGCGTACCCACCTTACTCATCCAACTTAGATCATTTTGATTTGCAAGAAATAGTTCATATGAAAGAACTAGAGTATATAAGACAGACATAATAACGCACGGAAAACATAGCTTAAAAATACTGACCAATGCATCAACAGAGGGATATTGACTTTCAACATGCAATACCCGACTCATTTAACCTAATCATTTTAATTCCGGAACAAGCCTGTACGTGAAACAAGACCCTCCAACAAAATAAAAACATGAATCTTTTAATTTTAAAATCTTAATCATTTTCCATACAGGAAAGCTTCTATTTAAGAATTTACAAGACTTAAAATAATTTTGGCCTCCATTTTGTTTTCAAGAACGATCTATGCATAATGCTGGTGGGAAAATATCTAATTTTCTCAATAAAGCGATCAAAATATACATTATTTAAAGTTTCTATACCTTGAATCAAGCCCCAGGACGTCATTTTGAATTGTTTTCCACATTTTAATAAGCTTTTCACGTTATTTCTGATGATTTTCCCGACATCCCGAATACCGACCGATACACAAACCAAAAACCCGAATGAAACTAATGATGGGAACGCGAACGTAACAGATTTGAGTCACAACAAAGTTCTTGGACGCCATATTGAGTCCACATTGACTACTTAGCTTATGGGATTTCGTTATGAGAATGGAGGGGTTGTCGTGATCCTGTATCATAGAACTTCTAAAAATACGTTCAGAAAATGATGGCTTCGATTTTTGAATTCCCGCCCAGTACAGCACTCACTGCACCATAATTTCCGGGATGAAAAAGTGGTTATTATATTATTTCAAATCAAACCTGGTAAATGAAGGAAAAATTACGCATATTTATACGGTAAAAGAATTACTAAACTAATATTAATGTACATTTCGATATCGATGGAAATATGAAAATTCAAGATGGCGATTTTAAAGTTAATCAAATGAACCAAAAGTACGCTTTTCAGGTTTATTTTTAAAATATAATTTTTCAATAATAAAATGATTCAAATCAGTTCAGTAAATAAGTATAATATAATACAGAGATTTGGGTGAAAATATACAAAAATCGTTAGCCTATGCTTGGCTTATGAACAATAACATGCTAAGCAGCTTCTCTCCTTTTTTCATGAAACAACAATGGATGAGTAAAGAACTAAAAATGGAAACAGGAATACATGATCAGCGTATAACTACAGATAACTTTAGACTGCATGACTACAAAACTTAAGACAAAACCTATTGCCTGTGCTTAGAGTATAGTTAAATCGGGCCTAGGTTCGACCTGTGCTGTGATATTTAACAGGATAACTAACGAAAAGAATCCCTCCTATATTAATAGAAAAGACAACCCCAAAACCTAAATGCCTTGGAAAAGTGATATGATATAAATTTCCCCAATTTTCGAAACCTCTCAAAAATCCATATCTTCGTTTCGAAATTCTCAAAAGTTATGAAAAGCGAAACGGGAAGCCTAAGCACGGGACAAAAATAACAACAAAAATAACCGATATTCAAACTCTTCAAAAGTGAAAGATAAAAATGCTCATCAGTGTTCACCCTCAAAAAAATTAAATAATTTAAACTAAAGTCATCCTATGTCATCACTTACTTGTGTTCTTTTTTTTTATTACTATTATTTTTATTTTTGTAGTAGCAGAATTTTTCGATGTCAATAACTTCATGTCGTATTATTTTTTCATCGATAGCACTCCCAGTAGATTCCCCCGAATATTCATTTATTTTCCAATTCAATAAATATTTAAAACCTAACCGCCAATTCTTTCTTCTAGCTCTACATGCAACATGTACGTCAGACTCACAATGTTCTGAAGGATTATTTTGTAAGCCGATGAACGCGACAGGTGGAGCAAACACAACCAAAATCTGTATGTGTCCGGAAGAAATAAATGGCGGGCAGTGCAGCGGTATGTAAAATCACTAAACCTAGGAAAAAAAAAAGAAAAATCAATTAATTAATTAATTAAGCAGTAAATAATTTTATATTTTCATTTCAGGAGCTTTCTCGGTTTCAGCAAATATTCTATCAGTACTAGCGATAACTCTCACGGCCGTCATCGTAAATCACTGGCATTCGCTAACATATCCACCATTCTAATGAACGTATACCGAAATTAAATAAATAAAAAAAAAAGACTTTAACTAAAAAATAATTTCAGCTTTTTACAAATGAAAATTATTATTTAATGTGTCTTGCATAAGTAATTTGAAAACTTTTTAAGTACGTTATGAAAAATTTATAGCAAATCATGAAAGATTTTATTACTTATGCTAAAATCTGGACTCATTTCATATTCATTACCATCTTTTAAATATGCTATTCTTGTTTCTCAGATTTAATTTTATGTGTATTTTAAAAAATGAAAAATTCTAATGCCTTATTGTATATCAAAAAAAAAAAAAATTGTTTAGAAAATAATATAGTTATTTATAGTTCATTTTAGCTGTAGCAAAAAAAAAAAAAAACAAATTTATTCATTAACTAATAATTACCTAATTATTTTTTAATTACTATATATCCATGTTTTTTTTCTTAAAAACTACAGAAGAAACAGTTTTCCCTGTTTTTCCTCCAAATGAGAAGGTTGGAGCAGGTATTGTTTCAACATAATCAAAACCTGAAATAAAAAATAAGAATTTAATCAATAAATTATTAATTAATTATTTATTTTTTTAAATACCTTTTCCGAACTGATTAATAATTTCCTCTTCCGTCCAATTGCAAGAAGTTATTAAAAAAATCCCATCAGGTTTTAACATTTTATGAACATTTTTGATGTAAATTCCCCTTTTTGATTTTGAATCCTTAGGATCTAAACTTATGGCATCATAAGTTCCTTTATCCAGGATAATTTTATAACTTGAAGGACTAGGGTCGTCAAGTATGCTACCAATGAAGAAATTAATATCACAGTTTTCTTCTTCTTTTATAGAAGTTGCTAGCTCGATAGCTTTGTCACAGTAATCAACACCGTGAAGATTTGTAAAATTTTCTTTGCTTAAACCAATGAGAAGCATTCCATTTCCACAACCTGAAAGTAAAGAGGAAAAATAATTGAAACAAAGGTTAAAGCTTATAATTTTTTGTTAAAAATCCTGGATCGTAATAAACAATGCTGTCATTTATAAGACACAAGAAGGACATTCGGATCCTAATGCATTTTATACAGTTAATATCATAATTTTAAAAACATGACCTAAGCACATATATCTCTGTTCATATTAATGTGACCTTTCTCTCAATCTCATAACACAAGTGAAAAAAAAAAAAAAGGAATCCTTCTTAAATGACAAATGTAACATTTTTACTTTTTCTTAACGGCAGCTAACACATGAACCATACCTAAATCAATGATGCTGTCGCTTTTATCCACCAATGGAGATTTACTAAGCCATTTGATGATTCTCTTTGATGTGTCCGAACCAAACCACACCTCACCGACATCGCCGTGATCTTTATAATTCTGGACCTCTTGGGAATATGCTTCATTCCAGCTATTGAACGTATAAGACTTTTTTAAAAAAATATTACTCCGAAGTGAGAAGAAAGTCAAAAATTGCTTTCTACATGCCGGCAAAGGAGGAAATAAACTTTATTTTGTACTTACTAATCATAAGTTCCAAGCTTCGATGGATTGATTTCGTCGTTCATTTTTAATTACGAATGATTAGTAATTGATTTCTAAGGCAAAGTTTAAACTGACAACGTTTCTAGAAGCAATGCTAATGATAATTTAAAAACATTTTGTTCTAACAAAAAAAATCAAAAAACAAAAACGTGGCATTAGCCAGGAGTCGGTTAGGGATCCCTTTCTAAAACAATTCGACAAATCCCTGCCATATTTAGCTCCTTGTTGGATCCTGTCGTGCTTTAAGTCAAATATTTCGTAAAATGTTTTAATAAATTTAAATTCATTCATTTCATTTAGACCTGAAGCAAGTAAACTCAGCTCATCGTTAAGAGGTTTAAGCCACCCTGTAAATTTTTTTTTTACCGTTCATGTTAAAACAAGGGTACATTCGAGTCTTTGCCAGTAGGTACTTTCGGTCATGCTAATCCGGTACGGTCGAAGTCATTTCTGATTCTTTTGATGCCCCGACTTATTTGTTCTCGCTCGGTTATTCTACAACGGGACAATTAGAAGTCCGTTATGTCCCTCGAACCACAGAAGAAAAATGTTTGTCGGTATTTCTCGTTTCAAATAGGGGAAATTTTGAATTTGACAGTAACGGAATCATTGAATTGTGTAACAAGAAAAGTATTCTATTCTTCGTTTTAAAAAAGATTAACAGAAAATAGAAAATTGGCGGTTGGTTTCATGTCCTTTTTCTCAGTCAAAAGACGAATCGACCAATTGAACAGCGCAGATCCCGTATAATGCACCAACGCAGCAGCCCACTCCGATTTAGGTACGACGAAAATATCAAGCCTGCGATTTATTTCGCTTTCCCCAAGCAACTTAAACATCCCGTAGTACTTCTGAGGATTTCCCTCTTCTTCCAAAGCGATTAAGTCGTCCGTTATGTAACCTTAAAAAAAATACAATAAAATATAAAATCTATTAACTTCAACAATTTTTTTCCCTCAAAACTTCTTACCTTTTGCTTTTAATTTTTCAAGGAGCTGAACCAAAATATCATTGACCTTGATTGAAGTCAGGGTTAACTATCATCAAATCCAAATCCCACCGCGTGGTTTTTCCTCTCCTGCAAGAGCCGACAATTTCCAAACTCAAACAACCGTTAATTTTTTTCATTTCTTCCTCGATGATTTTCCCAACTTCTTCCCTAGACATCCTTTGCTGTACGTCGTCGTAGTATTTCAAACCGATCGTCTGCTGCTTGTTTAGTGCTGAATTAAACAGTACCTGTAAACGAATTTGAATGAAAATCGGGTTGGAGCCCTTCCGATTTGATATGGAATAAGATTCTAAAAATTTAATTACCAAATATTTCGAAAGAACTGATTCCTAATCCTCTTCATAATTTATATTCCACCCGTCCTTTTTCGATTATTTTCCTGTCGTAGGTTGGTAATATTAGTATACTCTGATTTAAAATATTTAATATCTAACTCTCTTAAATTTTCAGCGAAAATTAGCCGGAACATTGGCATTAATTTTGGTAACAAAGGAACCTGTTTCATCGAAAACTAAAAAATAAAAATGAATTACAGAAAATTTAAATTAAAGAAAAAAAATTAAAACTGAATGTAGCTCTTACCGTCATCATGTCAAAAGCAATCCCAACGTTTTCCGAAAATAATTCCGTCCACCTTGGAAGGTACACGTATCTTTGACTAAAATGTGTGAGTATCGTAAATTTGGCCCCCATTCTTTTGCCAACCTCTACGGCTTGATCAGTGGTCGAATGCAATTTCCTACTAGCATCTGGTTTGCGATCGTAATCAAAGGTTGCTTCGTGGATTAAAAGATCACTACCTTGACCTGGGAAGACAACATCCAAATTACTCTGATGGACTGGGCCATAATAATTTGCGGGAGGGAAAGGTTAAAAATTGAAAAAAAAAAAAAAAAAAAAAATGGTAATCCGATGGTAAGGGCAAATAAGAATAAGAGCAATTCAAGGCAGGTTTCCTTTTACACCTACCGATTTCGATTAGATTTCCACTAGGCATACAATCCCCAGAGTAGGTGACTTTAAAATTGTTATTTGTAATAAAACTAACGCCATACGCATCTGCGCAATGCCGGACATGAGTCGTTTTGAATTCTTTCAAATGAAGATCTTCCAAAAATGATGACACTTTTTCCGGTGGTGGCAAATTTCTCATTACTTTGAACTTTGAAATAGACTGAAAAAAAAATGAAATCCAATCAATATTTTGCTTTAAAATAAAAGAGGAGTAAAGTAAATTAAACAGGGATTGGGTTCGGTACGCTTTTTCTTTCTATCAAATTTTTGGTTCAGTTTTTCTGTTAAAAAAAAAAAAAAAAAAAAAATCTGGCTTCGGTTTTAAAACCGAACCTTTCAAAGGAAACTTTTCTAACGAGGTTTCGAAAAAGGCCCAATTTGATTTTAAGAACATTACTTACCGAAACTTCTTTTTTGTGCCGGTAAAACAAAATTTTCAAAATACTATTGGAAACCAAAACGAAATCATCCAAAACATCTTCGAAAATAAAGTGATATAATTTTAAATAAAGTTTAATGCCGTTTGGTCCAAGCAAATGCAACGGCTTTATGTTTAATTTTTTTAATTTTTCCGCTTTCGACAAGCCCTGAAATTCAGGCTTAGAATCGAATTTCATTTTCTCCAGATAATTATCTATCGCTCTCCGCCGTCCTTTCAATATCCCCAAAAATCCTACATGGTGATCCGCGTGCATGTGACTCACGTAAACCGCTTTCAATTTCAATAAAACCTCCTCCGCTTTTTCCTTCCCGAAAAAAATGTAAAACTGATTTAAAGTCCCTTCTCCGCAATCGAACAACATGCAAGAGTCTTCGGAAGTGAAAACCAAAATCCCGCTTGTGTTTCTTACACTTTGGGGTATACTGCTTCCGGTTCCCAAAAATATAAATCTAGGGTAATCCCCTTCCGTCGCTGCATTTAAAGTCGGTTCCATTTGACTTAAGTCCTTTTTGAAGTCTTTCAAGGCCTCGGGCGCTCCCTCTTCGGACAAAGCCTCCTGTATATATTCCTCAGGCCACAGCGAAAAAGAGGGATCACAGTTGATGCTAAAATTTTTAAAATCGATCGTCATCGCTGTTTTCCCGGGTAAAACGTCCTGCTCCAAATCGACGTTATTCTCCATGAGCATTTTCGCTTTCATTCTGTTTTTGTGCAATTGGAACTCTTTTCTCATGGTTTCGTAGAACGTGACATCGAAATTCGCGGCGATGTCTTGGAGGCAAGCATCGATTTCCTCGTCCTCTTCATGAAGTTCGTCGCTTGATTCCAAGACTGGGATTCCAGGATTAGGTAAAACGGGAAATATGTCCGGATGGACCAAGTTTAATTTTGTCTGGAGCTGATGAATTGGGGGAGTTCCGATGTCCACGTTATCTTCGTTTAATCTAAGGTGTTTGGTGATTTTTGGGAAACTTTCCATCCACTGAATATATCTAGGATCTTTCATCACTGAAGGATGAGAGAAGTGAACAATCAACACCGGTCTATTCGACTCCACTGCTGGAGTCTGATATTCTTTGAAAGCCTCTTCTTCAAGAAAAGAATTTAAATATTTTTTGCTTGGACAATCCACAACTGAAATTTAAAAGAAAAAACAAAATTCTTGTAAAATTAGCATCAGAGTTCAAAAATTTTAACATTACCTAAAAAAGTCTTCCCCGGAGTATCAGGAAATTTTACTTCTTCAATATTAATTACATCACCAAATGGCAATTTTACACTTCCTTTCACTTTCAATTTTCCAAAATAAGGTCCAGCAGGGAGATTCCGATCTGCACAAGCTTCTAAATCAATCTTTCCATACACTTGAGGCGTTTTGCATATGTAACAGATACTTGGTTTACTTTCCTTATCTTCAATATTCATAGATGATTTAGCATTTTCATTTAAGATCTCTAAAGATGGATTGTCTTCTACCGAGCCCCTTGAATAATCATAATAATCTATAACATTCTCATCTTCAGTATCAGATTCATTTTCTTCTTTGATTTTAGCTTCACTACTTATAAAATATGGTTCAACATAAGAGCTTGAAGGATAAATAGGCACATATTTGATATTCATAATACCATCATTAAAGCTTTCTCCCTTGACAGTTTCAAAAATGTTGGTTTTTATATGATGTAACACAATGAAAGTCTTCATTGACTGAAAAATTTTTCCCTAAAAAAAAAAAACAATTAATTAATATTAATTAATATGAAAACACTGTTAACAAGTGATGATCATCTTACTATTCCAAGAGGTCCATGGATATTTAAAAACTCAGCTTTATGATCTTGCCGAGTCAAAGCCATTCCTGGGATTCCTCCAATATTTTCCCAAACAGAATTTGTAATAAATATATTATCTAGAATTTTTAAATTTAAATCAAGCTGTGCACCCATTCTCTGAGTCATTTCTCCACAATTAAATAGATATCCAACTCTATCAGTGACAACATAAAACGCTTTCGGTGATCCTGCAGCTCCACTTCCCATAACATAGGCATTTACGCCAGTTATTTTGCTATGATCAACATTCGATCTTCTCTTCATGCTTCTGACAGGCTTATTCCCTGTCCAATCTTTATCATAATTCATTTCGGTAACAATATCTACCAATTTCTTCTTTTGAGATTTTGACTTTTTATGCATGCTAACAAAGGAGTCTGATGAACATGATCTAGCTTGCAAAACATTTAATGAATGCACTAATCGTCTAGGCAGACGTACCATTAATGTACAATATTCGTTCATTTTACGTTTTATGTTAAAAGGTACAAAAAAAAAAAATTGTATTGCCGTTACTAAATTTGGTTAGAATACTTCTTTTTATAGCATAAAGAGGGCGCGCGTAGCGCAGTGGCAGATCAGTCAACTGTCTACTGACACGATTCAATATCCCGCTTATGCTTAACTTATGAGTTGATGATCGCTTAAATTTTACTGATGCATGCACGAGGATACGAGCATGCGAAATTTTTTAAAATTAAAAGGAAAATTAAATTGAAATTGGATCTGTGTACAGATGATTATGATATGAACCAGGACTAAGAATGATTTCAAGAAGTAAACTGAAAGAATCGTAAGTTATTTCCATTTCTTTCGGCATGAATTTCTTCTTCTTAACCTGTATAGGTTATGTTGACTATCATTTTTTTTTGAAATATGTGATATAGTAATTTTGTTTAGAATATTATTACTGGGTAAAACTATACTATTTTTGTTCAATTTGAGGTCCTGCATTATCTTGCGAAACGAAACGAATTATTTGTTCTGTGTTTCTCTTTCAGATTTGAAGTTGATTGTAAAATCGGAGCTTTTTATTCCGGGGGCAAAATACGATGGTCGGAAGACGGAGATACATTATTCTGTTGCAATTCTGGTGCTATCAATGTTATTAACTTGGAAACAGGCAGGCCAAAATTGGTTTTAGGGGATGAAAATGAAGGAGCAGATACTGTCCACTGTTTCACCTTAAGCAAATCAAATGATAGTGTTATCAGCTCTCACAGGAGTGGATTATTTAAAATATGGAGCGTCACAGGTATGCTCACTATTAATTTAAAAGGAAAAAAATTTTTTAACTTTAATTAAATTTTTTAGATGGTTCTGTTACCAAACAATGGAAAAATATCCACAAAGGACCAGTAGCAGAGTTAGACATAAGCAAAGATGGGAATTTATTAGCTAGCGGTGGATCAGACTCTGTTATTAGGATATGGGATTTAATTTATCATTCTTGCACCCATGCTCTCAAGGGGGCACAAGGAGTTATAAGGTAAATTTCTCTGCACTGTAATATTTATTCCTGTAACTGTAAAAAAAAAATTATTTTCAGTGTTTTGAAATTTCATCAAGAAAATGAGAAGAATCAGATTTTTGGTTGTGGCGATGATTTAAAAATCAGCTGTTGGGACTTAAACACTAGTGATTTAATATTCCAATTATCTGGGCATTTTAGTAAAATTACTTCAATTTCATTTTCTTATGATGTTAAATACCTTGCTAGTTCAGGGAGGGACAACGTTGTGATATTATGGAATTTGGAAACAAAAACAGCTGTTAAAACCTACCCTGTTTTCGAAAGCTTGGAAGGGGTTATATGTTTACCGAAAAAGTTTGAACTTCCAGGCGTAGGAGAGATTTCAAAGGGTGTGAATGTGGCCACTGCAGGAGAAAAAGGTAAAAGGATTGTATTATTTTAAGTAAGTGAATTTTTAAAAATAATTTCTCTATTTTTTTTTAAAGGTGTAATTCGCATATTTGACATGCTTGAGGGACGTGAGATTTATTCGCAATTGAATTCATTGGTTGTTCCTGCGTCCGAAAAAGGAGGCCTTTCTATTACCCAATTACTTTATAATGCAACTAAGAATCTTTTAGCTGTTTGCTCCTCAGAGCATAATATAATTTTCCATAAACTAGATACTTTTGATTGCATAAAACAGGTAAGACCCTTAGAATTTATTGTTTTACAGAAAAGATTATTTAATTCAAAGAATAATTTTTTAATTTTTAATTATAGCTAATTGGATTCAGTGACGAAATTTTGGACATAGTTTGCTTAGGAAAAAATAATTCACATTTGGCAGTAGCCACAAACAGCTGTGATATAAAATTGTATGATATCAATAATTTGAATTGTCAATTAGTAAAAGGACATACGGATTTGGTTCTGAGTTTGGCGGTTTCGCCTTTTAAAAATAAATTTATGCTGTCAGGAGCCAAGGTGAGATAAGATTTTTTTCTTAATTTGAATGGTAACGGTCAGTTGACCTGTGAATTTTGTAAAATTGAAATAAATGGTTGACTGACCGTCAAATTTTTTTTAAATAGTATGTTGGCGAAGGAATATTGATTTCTTTCATTTTTTTAAATAATAATAATAATTTTTTTTTAGGATAATACCGTTCGGCTTTGGAAATTGAAAAAATCACAAATGATCTGCTTGGCGATCGGATCTCGTCACTCTTCCTCCGTGACCACCCTTTTCTTCAGTCAACTCTCGGTGGATTTTTTCCTCTCCGCAAGCGAGGACACGACCTTGAAACTCTGGACGATTCAAAAAGAAGAAAAAGACTATAAAATCTCTGTCAAATTGACGACAGTAGCTCATCCGAAAGACATAAATTCCGTTTGCATTTCTCCGAACGACAAAATCGTCGCCACGGGGAGCCAGGACAAAACCGTAAAATTATGGTCGGCTGATCATCTTTCGCTGTTGGGGACGTTAACCGGTCACAAAAGAGGGGTTTGGTGCGTGAGGTTTTCCCCCGTGGATCAAGTATTACTTTCCTCTTCGGCGGATTGCACGATTAAGCTTTGGGCTATCGCGACTTTCGAATGTTTGAAAACGTTCGAGGGTCACGAGTCTTCCGTTTTGAGAGCGGAATTCGCGACGAAAGGGATGCAAGTCGTAAGCGGAAGCGGGGACGGGTTGCTGAAATTATGGACGATCAAAAACGGGGAATGCGCCGGGACGTTTGATCAGCACACAGGAAAAATTTGGGCTTTGGCGGTTATAGAAGACGGCGAAAAAATTATAACAGGAGGGTCTGATTCGTTGATTGTGTCTTGGAGGGATTCCACCGAGGAAAAAAGGGAAGCAGCGTTAAAGCAAAGGCAAGAAGAGCTGGCCAACGACCAACTTTTATCGAATTTAATTAAGAACAATCAATTGTTCGCCGCTTTAGGCTTAGCTTTGTCTTTGGATAGACCTTTGAAAGTGTTGACGATAATTAAAGATATTTTGAAAATTAATAAAAAAGAAGGGTTGACGGACACGATCAAAAAATTAACAGATAAAGACAAAGAGAATTTGTTGAATTGCGCCTCGGTTTGGAATTGCAATTCGAGAAATTGCGATGCGGCGCAATTGGTGATTTCGATATTGTTGGATGAAATTGCGTGCGGAGATTTTAAACCGACAAATCTTCCAAATATGGTGGAGGAAATTTTACCTTATACGGAAAGGCATTTTAAAAGGTTGACTCAATTGCTAGAAGATTTGCATTTTTTGCAATTTACAATGGCGAGCATGAAACCTACTTTAAAATCGTAAAATATAATGTTTTTTTTTATAAAACTGCTTTTAGATTTAATTTATTTTTTAACTCTTTCAAAAGTGTTGTCTCGAACAGATTTGATTGTTGCTTTTTTTTACCTCTTAGGTAAAGATTCAGATTTGAAATTTTCAAAATAAACTAACAGCTTATGCCTAAGCCTTACGTCTTGCCCAAACGCTTTTTGTATTTATTTTTTTTATTTTTTATTAATTTTTTATTTTTTATTAATTTTTTATTTTTTATTAATTTTTTATGAGACTAGGGAATTACCTGACCGTGGATTTTAGTATAATCCACAAAAGTAGGCATCGGGTATGGAAAAAGGTATAAATTAAATGGAAATTAAAATTAGGCCTATCTTCTTAGAATACGGGCGATTATACCTTTTTCCACACCCCCTGTGGAAAAAGGTATAATTATTATAAAATTAAAATCCAATTATACCTTTTTCCACAGGGGGTGTGGAAAAAGGTATAATTAAATTTTTTTTTAATTTAAATTAAAATTAGGTTAAAAATGTGGAAAAAGCTATAAAAGGCAACAACCTGTAAAATTTCTTGTTTTTTATTTAAAAAATGAGAGGTTTATCAGACTATTTTTGTCATTTCAACATGCAGCAGACTATTTTACTTTACAGCAGACTATTTTTGTCATTTCAAAGATCAATTTAAAAAAGTCGAATAAAATTGGCCACCATGGCTCGACACTCGATACAATTGAAAGGTTTTAAATCGGTGTGTGAATGTCGTCGTACATGGTATAATACACTGGTGTGTTTATCGCAGTGTCCATGCTTTCTACGGAAGCAATCGTATGGTCACAAGGGACGGCGGATCTTGTCGCCTTGTTGGTGAGGCAGTAGCCAGTGGTATACCATCATACCAGTAGGCAGTACACCAGTGTATTATACCATCTACGACGACATTCACACAACCGATCTAAAACCTTTCACTTGTATCGAGTGTCGAGCCATGGTGGCCAATTTTATTCGACTTTTTTAAATTGATCTTTGAAATGACAAAAACAGTCTGCTGTAAAGTAAAATAGTCTGTTGCATGTTGAAATGACAAAAGTAGTCTGATAAACCTCTCATTTTTTAAATAAAAAACAAGAAATTTTACAGGTTGTTGCCTTTTATAGCTTTTTCCACATTTTTAACCTAATTTTAATTTAAATTTAAAAAAAATTTAATTATACCTTTTTCCACATCCCCTGCGGAAAAAAGTATAATTGGATTTTAATTTTATAATAATTATACCTTTTTCCACAGGGGGTGTGGAAAAAGGTATAATCGCCCGAATTCTAAGAAGATAGGCCTAATTTTAATTTCCATTTAATTTATACCTTTTTCCATACCCGATGCCTACTTTTGTGGACTATACTAAAATCCACGGTCAGGTAATTCCCGGGTTCGATTTTTTATTTTTTTTTTATTTTTATTTTTTTTTTATTTTTATTTTTTTTTTATTTTTATTTTTTTTTTTTCTTAACACTTAGGTAATATTTTAATGGCCAATTGACGGGAAATTATCCAGGAAAAGCGAATCATATTAAAAAATAAAATTTACAATAGTAATCTATTAGATTTCATTTTTTTTTAAAAATGTAGAACCTAAAAACACTGTCATACAGATTGAAAAAGGAAAAATGTTATTTACAAAATTAAGTAGTAGACGACATCCTCTCTTCAGCTCTCGCTTTCATCCTAGTAATAAAGGCTTGACCCTTACTTTTCCTAAAATTTTCATAAGGATCGTGTAAATTAACTCCGACACCTTTGTACTGATCCACTCTGTCTCTGACTTCACCTCCCGCGATCGGAGCTTCGATCCCTTGCTCTTTTGACCCGAGACCCGCTCCGCTCCATCCCATTTTCTTAAGCATTTGATGCCCTTTATTCGATTCGTCTAATTGCTGCTCTAAAGTTTTCCCGTAATTAGATCCGGCGAAACTAGGAGGGGTTGGACTTTTGTTACGACTAGGGGGGCTGATCGATCTCGATCTGGAACGGGACCTCCGATACGATCTGGAATTGGATCTCCTCGGGGATCTTCGACCGTTGGAAGATCTATAATGTCGCGGGGGAGATCTCGATCTCGATCTCGATCGATCTCTCGATATTTCCCGGGACCTACTTCGGCTTTTGCTTCGGTAACGTTTCCGTTTCGGAGATCTGCTTCGGGATTTTTCCCGTCGTATCGGCGTCGGACTTCTGGATTTTTCCCGCAGGCCGTCAGCGATGTCCTCTTCTTTTTTCTTTCTCGCCGCGTTCTTTTCTTTATAATATTCGTAAAGTCCTAATTTCTCCCAACCGTCCGCGTCCAGGATGAGCCTCTCCCTCGAATTGGAGTTGTTCCGTTGGTAGAAAGCTTCCACGGCTTTTAGGAGCCCTTGGGAAGGAGGAATGGCGGGAGGGAGACGAATTTTCTCAGGATCCAACGGCTTATAACTGAAATCGTCTAACTTAACTAAAGGAACCATGAGACCGGCCGGGAGGTCGAAATAAGGTACGGACGGTACCAAATCGTCCGGGATGGACTCCTTAGCGGCGAAACCAGGTGGGGGTTTGGTGAAATCGGGCATGCATTCCCCTAAAGGCTGAAATCCGGGCGGAGGTTGGGTCAAATCGATGGAGGGAGGGATGATCATCGGCGGTGGAGCATCGAATTTTATGGGTATGCTAACTTCGTTATCTAGGGTCGGTGGAGGCTGGTTCAGGACGGGAGGGTTTAACCCGTGCCCGTGGTCTATGACGCTCGGCAAAAACGAAATTTGAGCCTCTTGCTCTAGTTGAATTTTCTGAGTTTCCAAGGTTTGAATTTGTTGATGAGCATGGCTCACGAAAGCCTGATGCTGAGCTTGATAATTTTCGAATGAAGCGTTCGTTGCTAGCGTTATGGCGGCAATTATCGTTCCGTTTTGAGCAATTAAATTCGCTTGGTACTCCGCCCAACTTATTTCCGGAGTTTTTAATTTGATTATGATTTCCTTGCTAAAATAATTGTTCTTTGCCTCCCACAAGTTTAACAATTTGTTTAATTTGATTTGATGTTCCTCGCTGGTACCGATCGACGTGTTGCAAAACATCGGGACCACGACCTCCTCCAAGGATTTTTTCAAATCGTCCGCGTTTTTCCTAACGCAATGATGCATTACATCGTTGATTAAATAAATAATGTGTAATTTTTGAGTGAACGGAACCCCGGGGGCCACCACTTTGCTCAGCAAATATTGAGCTATCACTTGGTGAGCTTCCGGATTGGTTTTGTTCAAAATCCAAGCTTTCCCGGAGGAGATGGAATCCTTAGTGCAGGAATCTATAATTGGTTGCAAAACGTTGTCTAACTCCCTCAAATCCACATTATTTTCTTCGGCTCGTTTGATCAGCGACTCCACTTGCGATTTCCGAATGGCCTCATCAATTTGAAGTTGCTGGGTCTGCAACAAAACCGTTCGCTGCGCTGCTAAATTCTGTTCGCTCTGTATAATTTGCTGGTTCAAAACGGTCTGCTGTTCGATTATGCTGGCGATCGTGGGGGTCTGCTGATGATTGACCAGCCACGGACTAGGCGTGCTGATCACGCTTGGGCTGTTCGGCCCGAACGGTGTCACTTGTTGATTCAACATCGAGGTTAAATTAGCTGCAGGTATAGCGGGAGTTACCTGTAAAAAACATGTTTATTAAGTCTAGGATTTTTTGCTTTTTATCCAACCATATAAATCATTACCTGTTGCTGACTACTTTCCCTGGCAGCTTTTGCTTTTAAAATTGCTTGCTCTGTAGTCACTTTATATTGGTAATAATTAAAATGATCTCCTCCAAACAAAAAACTAAATTTTGGATTATTTTTTTGCTTGTTTTTGGTCATCTGCTCAAATTCTGGCCCATTTCTAGCTACAAACTGGGCTAGTTTGTCGATTATGTTTTTTAAATCATTGTCATTTGGAGGCTGAGGAAGATCCATTTTATCTCACAATTTTACATTTAGTTTTAAATGTATTCCTAATTAAAAAAATTGTATGCTGGCAAGTGATTTGTTTACTGTTTGTTTTATTCATAATTTATAAATTGGCACACCGAAATCGGTGAGCAGAGTTTTACTCCATTGGAAATTCCTGGTGGTACTGTTTTGCATCCTTCATCTGAAAACAAAACCATATATATAAGTGCATTTCTCAAACTTATTACTATTTAAAAATGTCTGATTTAATTTTATACAAAAAAATTCAAATGAACAAAAGGATTTCAAACCATTCTCTTCATCAATTACAAAATAATTATTCAATTACAAATCACTTACCATCTCAATTTTATTTACAGTTTTCATGTAGCCTTTTAAATACTATGGATCAAAACAACTGAAGTGGATACTAATGAAGTCAAATAAGTCGCTTCCTACAGTCCCCCGGCGAATTCTGAAATTATAAATTATATGCTCAATTAAAATCGAAGCGTTCTAATACCTTAAAGACAAATCTCATAACAACATCGTCAAAATAAACCGATTTAATCCTTTTAAAAAAATGATACAGCAGCACCATCCGGTGCTTTCAAAGCAACCAAAGCAAGAGATAATTAGCAAGTAAATTAGAACCGATTATAAAAGGAAAAGAAACTCGTTTATATAAATCCGTCCTTACCTTTCAAAACATATAAAAACAAAAAGTCTGGCTTTATTGAACGTAAAACATTTTCCAAACGGTGTTTTTTATTTTCATAGAGGCCATTTTAAAGACTGAAAATGGCGATGACGGGGAAATTGGACAATTGTCGACAATGCTTTTCGCGGGTTTTCCGATATTTATTTATAAAAGTAATAATTTACGTTATTTTTCCACGTCATTGAATGGAATTCATTAAAATTATGTTAAAAGTAATACATTGGATAATAATTTTGATGGACTTTGAAGGATTTTAATTGATAAATGTTAAAAGGTTTAATTAAAGTTGGCAATATGGAGGAGAACAGAGACCTTACGTAATTGTTTTGCGACAAACGCAGAAAAATGGAACGGGAGGTCTATAGTTTTCTTATCGAAGAAAAGAAACATGGCCTTCAATACGAAAAGGAATATTGGATTGCGATTGTTTAAGGACTCTTATTTTCATTTCGCTTTCGTTTTTCGGAAATAATTTTTGGTGTTGATTTTAAGCATTTTTTTTTAAAAAAAGCTTCACCATTGCAGAAATATTAGCAATGGAAACGATGTATTATGTGTGTGTTATTTTTTTGACGCTACTATTATTAATAATGAACTGCATCGAAGGTTTTGATCCTGGAGAAGGAGAGGACGATATATAAAACTACAGGTATGAAAATTGAGTTAAAAATTAGGTTTTGTCGCGTATCTGCAAAATTTCTATATATGGTAAGGGATGGTCTCTCATCTCCCCTTTGTTATCCAGTATTCAAAACATCAAAACAGGTGCATCATTATAAGAAGATTCCTGTAGCCCTGGGATAAAAAAGTTAATGGGATGTCTTCTTATGGGACCTTACCTTTCAGGCAAGTTTAAACACGTTGAATACAAGTGAGTGAATGAGTCATTGAAGCCGGCCGGTAGTTCAGTTTGAAATCTCGGGGCTAACGGTCTAATTTTTTTTGTTTTTTTTTACGTAATTTAATAATTTTAAGTGACGGAGTGACTGCTGATTTTGATATTTAAATGTTTCTTCGAATTTGGGTAAGAAGTTTTTTTTTGCGATCATTTTTTGTTATGAAAAAATTGCTCGTAATGATGTAATCGATGTTTGGGAAATGTAACAGGTAGATCACTTTCATTTTGTAAAAAGTCATCAGATGAGCAAGTGAATCATCCTCACCTGGAGTTAACCTTCCATTTAGTAATATGTCATGATCAATTAATTTAACGATTGGATATGTTTATATTTTATGAATCAGTTTTAAAGTTTAATTATCATTTTAAATGTTTTTAAGTTAATTTTTTTTTTTTTTTTTTTTAATTCGTAAATGGGATTTGATTGATTTCGGGAGGAGCGAATAAAAACGTCGAAGGTACGTTTTTCTTATGGAAATAGTATTCGTTCAAGACTGGAAGGGGAAATTGGAAAAATAAAATAACATTTTAAAAACTTTTACATGAAATGGAATTATGTGAAAATTTTTTTCTTTAATTTTTTTGGGCCCCAATGATCTCAGGAAAATGGATTTGATTGATTTCGGGAGGAGAGATTAAAAACGTCGAAGGTACGTTTTTATTCTGGAAATGATTTTCGTTCAAGACTAAAAGGGGAAATTGAAAAAAAAGTTTAAATTAACATTTTAAAAAGTTTTCCACAAAATAGAATTATGTGAAAATTTTTTTTCAGATATTTTTTTGCCCCAATGATTTCAGGAAAATATGTTTCTATAATATTTGAGCCAGACTGAAAGCAAGAGCTTAAAGCACTGAAGGTTGAGAAAAGTTTAAGTGTATTATTGTAAGACAACTGCATGAATATTAATTGATTTCCCCCTTTTTTTTTTTTGGATATTTTTTTTAATTTATTTTATTAAAATCCAAGTAATTTTTCCAGAGAGCTCCTTTCTTGATTTTATTATTGATTTGGTCCGATTTTTTTATATTGCATCATCACATCATTATGTCCTTGGTATTGTTTCTCCATTTTTTTTTTTTTTTTTTTTTTTTTTTTTTTTGCGCGCATTTGTACCAGGAATAAACTGGGAAGAAAATTCATGTAAAACAGGGTGCACCTATGCCTTTCTAACATGTTCATCCAGGAATTCCTGGAATTATTTAAAAAGAGTTTTTGGCAGTTGAATAGTATCAATTACTTTCAGACATTCTCTAACATATTTTCCATTTTTTTTTCAATGATTTTGGAAAAATATCATATTTAATGTATCAGCAATGCTTTCAGAATTTTTTTTTTTTTTTTTTATGACCATTTTAACTACCTGAACATTCACAAGATTTTTGATTTGACCTATTTTTTTAATTGCATCATGCATGATTGTGGTCCTTGGTTTTGCTCCTCCATTTTGCCTTCCGTGATTTTGTTTTTGCAAATGAACCAGGAAGTCAAAGAAAATGGAGGATTTAAAAAAGAAAAAAAAAAAACTTGAATCAATTTTTTTACAAGTTTTTTTTTTTTTTTTTTTTTTTTCTCCTTCCAAGGTTTTTTTTGAAGAAAAACTTATAAAGCCTCACTTTTAGTTCTGGAAAGCAGAAAGTGTTAAAAGAAGAAACAAAAATGTTATAGGTGACAAATTCAATTTTGCAAATTTTCCTTTCCCTCGAAGAAAATTTGGCTTTTAAAAATTGTTGTGTGAACCTGCATCCTACCAATCAGTTTTTTAAAAATAGATTAACGATTGTTATTAAAGGTCTTTCGAAATATAATTTGTATTCATAGGCTCCCAAAGATTCTTGGTCTGACCCAATTTTTACAAATTTTTATTAAACAATTACATTTTCCAGTGCTCATGATTATGGTACTGCTTCTCCATTTTGCCTTTCATGATTTTATTCCAAGAAAAAAAATTTTCAAATGGGATGTGTTGCCTTTGTCAAATTTTCAGGAAATACCTTCTTTGGATAGCATTTCGGGAACTCTTTGGGCTGAAATGAGTGTTTGTTTAAATTTTAGAATTGTAGCAATTAACGTTTCAACTGGTGCTTGCTGTAAAATTTTAAATTGTGCAGAGAATTTCCTAGGAAAAAATAAATAAAAAATTAGGACACCTGTAAGTTGCATCCTTAGATGCAATTTTAAGCAGATGCATCTTTTGGTGTGCTTTTGTAATAATTTTAAAACAATACCAAAAAATTAGAATTTTTGATCAATATTGCTTTTGTAATGTGAAAATTTTAAAAGAACCTAGGTACATTCAATTTTTTTTTTTTGGGTGGGCTTGGTACCGATAAAAAAAATCATGATATAAACAAGCTTGTTCCCGGTAATTGAGTTTAAAAAGATTCCCGTTATTTTTTTAAACTTCTTAAATAGGATAATGAGTTTCCGAGAAAAAAACTGCCGTTTTTCCTTATAATTTTTACTGAGTGACATTTTTCATGTTGAAAGTGAGAAGATAATAGGAGGAATGAATCATCACACCTGAAGTTAGTCTTTGTTATTAATTGCGAGTAATTTCGCTCTCTGGAAATATGAAAACATGAAAAGTTTTAATTTTGTTTTATTTCAGCATTTTAATTTGTGATTTTCTCCTTTTTTCGACTTAGGCCAAGTTGCGATATTTTTTTTTGAAAATTCTGTTTCATTTTTGGGGATTAAAATTCTTGTCGCTTTTACCTATTGTTTCCGGAAAAGCGCGTGATATACGAATTCTAATAAAAGCTGAGGAATTGCATCAGTAATGGGGATGACCCCCCCCCTCCCCCCCTTCATTTCTGAAGTTAGACAATCAAGATGTTTCATTTTTTTAATAAATTACAAATTCATCTGAATATTTTGGATGAACTAGTGCAAGCACCAACATGTTCAATGACAGTGATTCATAGAATAGCCCGGGGGTGTTCGTCCACTATTTTATTTTGTGTCACCCATCATTTATTTAATTAATTAATTAATTTATGCTTACATTTTTTCATGTGAAAAAGCCATTTTGCTTCAGGTAACCAATTTTAAGCGGAAACAAAATGGAGGACTACTGTACCCAGCTTTTATTTTTAAAATAAAATTCGGTAGATGTGGGTTCGATGCCCATTCGGCTCAAGTACCCGACGAAATTTTTTCTCTCAATGTTGTTTGTGTGTCCATAAAAGTTAAGGACTTTAGAGATTTCGGCTTTTATAATATTATAAAAGGCGATAGTTTTTCCCCATAAAATTCTACTTGATTGCAAGGGATGAAATCATTGGTAAAATAAAATCAAGGCTTTTCGAGTTCGACTGAAAAATTTTTTAAAATTATTTTCCCACTGCACATAGACAAGTTGAAACTTGCACCAGAGTCTCTGAAGATTTGTTTTTCCAAGGAAAATTTGTACAAACAACGAAATTTTTTTTTTAATACCTGTACTACGCCGCTGGAAAAAAGAAATAGTTTATTACTATTCTAGGACGGAAAGTGACGTTTTTGCCAAACGAGTCCGAAACATTGCTCCGCGAGCCGCAGGCGAGCGGAGCAATCGGACGAGTTTGGCAGAAAAAGTCACGCTTCCGCCCTAGTATTGTAAGAAATTTTTCATTATATACGACGAAACGTACACATACATTCCGAAAAAAAAATGTGGGTCATTTGTATGTTGGTATTTGGTAGCATTGATTTGTTATACACACTGGTATAAGTTGTCATGTCGTCTGCTCTATCGGTTAAAATAAAATGGCCGTTCATTCAAAAATTGAAGAATCCGTTCAGAAATCTTTCGAAATTGATCGACCGGAAACCGGAAGGAGGAGGTAAAAGCGGAAGGAGTAAGTAAAAGTACAGGAAATAGTTGGTAAAAAACTCAAGATTTTTCATTTTAATATAGAGATGAAAAATGAAGCTTTCTTGTTGCTAAACTAGTGTGGTAAGTTGTACTTTCGTCGTATGTATAATGAAAATGATTTTTGATAATTGTGATGTTTCACTTAATTATTGCATCATTTTTTTTTTTTTTTTTTTTTTGCTTCCGCCGTGATTGTGAAATTGAAGCTGACCCGTTCCTTGGCCTTGCTCTTGCTTTGGTTTGCTTTGTCTTCGTCGCCTTTCATGTTCTTATCTCAAAAAAAAAAAAAAAAAAAAAAAAAAAAAAAAAATTGACGATGCCTTATTGACAAAAATGTTTTGATTTCAGTTTTTTAATTAATTTTATCAAAAGGTTTTTGCATCATTTTGCATCATATTGTTATTTTTTCCGAGAAAATTGTGGTATCCCTGCTCCCGGGATATTGAACTTTTTTTCGGAAATTTCGGGGTTCGGTTTGTTTTTAAAAAGTTGGCAAAACCTTTTTTGAGAAATTTTGGGGATTATCCGGGATTTTTTTGCATTTCCCAATTCCAGGGAAGCGTTTGGTCTCAAAATGAAAAATCCCGGATTTCTAAATTTTCCTGGATGGCAAATTTTTCATTTTAACTAGAGCTTTTTAAATCGTCCCTGGAATGTATTTGCTTGGAAATTGCATTTCCATTTTTATTTACGGGATTGGTTCTCCCCGGATTGTAGTTTTGGGTTTTAAAGAATAAAGCCCTAAATTTTGATTTTTTTTTTCCGCCTCAGAAGTTCCAGGAATATTAGTCCCGTTGCCACCATGAAGCCAGAGTAGGCGACGCTGCCAAACAAGTTTCCACTTGCCTTAGCTGCCCAAAAGTTGTTTCAATTACAGTCATAAAAAAAAAGAAAAAGGAAGGGGAAAAAAAACTACCTGGCAGGTAAAACGTCCAATTTCAAAGCAATCACGTGATCGCTCCTGAAAGGGTCTGGAGTATTTTTAAACTTTTCTATGGGTCAGCTTTTCCTAACAATCTGACGAACCGAATTTCCTTTGTCACGACTTTGTTACATCAAAGACAAAAAAAAATTTAATTTCGTGATTTCCAGCTGCTATTTTTCAAATTTTCCAGCTTTCCGAAATTGCAACCAAAAACGGCTAAAAAAAAAATGATCAGGAAGCTTTGTAATTTTTTTTTTTTAAATCATCTCCAAAAGAGTTTTTTTACCTGCTGGCGAACCGCAAAGCATTATGGGTAGTCCTTTTTTGTACCTGGGAAAAGAAATGACGTCATTCATAAGCTAAGTACATGTCATTCATTGCCTTTGACCGAGCTCAAACGAGTTCAAGGTCAGATTCAGATTCCGCAGAGCATTCTGGGAGTCGTGACTCATCATTAATGGACGTTTTTTCTTTGTTCGTTTCAAATGACCTTGGGCCATAAGCTAAACATTCTTTCCAACCAGAAAGTATATCTTTTATTTTCAAGGCGTGAAATTAAAGCTTAAAAGCTATAAATAGTTTTTCTCCGCCGTCTTAAATTTTTGAAAATGATTTATCTTGCACGGTAGCCATTTTGTTTTAAGTGAGCGTTTACTTTACGCGAATAAGAACACAAAATGGAGGAAGGTTGCCGTGAAGCCGTGCTTTGGTTGCGAAGTTACTCTCTGTGCTGCTTCTGTTCGATTTAGTTTTGTCGATTATGTTTAGGATTGAGTTTGCACCGTTCTAATTAATTATTTATTTTTAACCGCCTTAGAGCTCCATTTTGTCATTGTAACTCTATTAGACGCAGTTAGTTATTTTGTTATTCAGAATAAAGCTGTTTTTACGGTTGTTTTTTCATGAGGCTTGTAGAGTGTAATGCAGGAAATATATTGAATTTTTGAAGGCGCTTGATTAAGTATTTTCATGTCAGGGATGGGAAAATAGCAGACGGCAGTATATATATACTGTATATGTACAATCTCCAATGTTTCGCTTATGGGTATATATATACCAGGAGTAAATATACCGTATATTTTTCATCCCTGCGTATTTTTTGATCCAATTTCGGGGTACTGAGGAGTTGTGGGTACTAAGTAATAATTCAATGCATTTTGGGGTATTTTGAGGATCCGATGTAGGGGGAAAAGTATTCAAGTCTCCAATACTGTGTGTTTATTGAGAATTCTTATTTTTTAATCTTATTTTTTTAAATTTCATTTCAGGTATAAGTTAGATGGATTTTAAAATGTGGCTTTGGAGTGTCTGCTGGGGTCTGTTGGTGTTTTTTTCAATATCCGTTACTGGAGTGAATGGAGAAAATTTAGAAAATGGAGTAAATGGAGACATACACCTACCGGTAAGCATAATTATGTAGTTAATTACTAATAAAGATCCGGGTTATTAAACAAATAGTCGCATTAGTTCAACTGAGCAAAAGGTATTGTCCATAAAGAATTGCTTCATGTTACAATTTTGACAGTGCATCTTCTGCTAGACTGAACTTGTTTGATTTTTGATTTGTCCCAGACTTGAAGACGACAATTTTTCTTTTTTTTTTTTTTTTTTTGAAAAATTAATTTTTGTTTGTTTTTGTTTTTTTTAGGAATGCGTGAATTGTACCTTGTACAATCGGCAGCAATCGCTGAACGATTGTGCAAGGTCCTTCAGCGAGTGTGGTGGATGTATTGAAGGGTAAGTTTTTTTTAAATTTTTTCTTAGTAGTTTGTATGATACTGAAATTGAATTTTTTTTTGAGCTTGAGAAAGTCAGCTTTCTGCCGCTTACGGAAAATATCTTGCCTCAATGTGGATTCGATCTGCGTACCTTCCGTTAGTAAATCGGTAACGTTTCCACTGACTCCGGAGAGGCTTGTGCTTGTTTTTAAAGAAAATGTGCAAGTTAAAAGTACAGTATATTGTGGCAAAATTGAATACAACTAGAGCACAACCAATTTAACCGGTAAATAATCTCGATTTTTTAAATTACACACGTGTGATGTGGGTTGCCTGTACTAAAATTCTTCATGGGTTTTAACAAGTAGCACAGTAACGTGGTTTTGGATTAACTTTTGCAAATTCGTGTGAAATAAAATTTTGATGTCCCGAATTTTCCGGAAATTGTTCCGGGGTCCCGCACATAATGATATTTTTTTAAACTTGCGATCTTGTTCGTTTTGCTTTGATTACACGAAATTTGGCAGAGCCTTCTCTTGATGTTGACTGGAAAATTTTACGCATTTCCCGACCGTTTTTCTTTTTCCGGGAAAAAATTATCGTTGAATTTTTTTATTTTTTTTTTTTTTAAATCTCGGTTGAAGACTTAAAAAATGTTTGTCGAAAACTTGCCATTTCTAATAATTTCTTTTTTTTTATTTTCAGTTATGACGAAGTTCCTATTACGAATGAAACAAAAGCGATCAAGCCATGCAAGAAAAGGAAACGAAAGGAAGGATATTGCGACGTTGACGATGATTGCACTGGAGCTCAATACTGCTTTTACCATCAATGTAAGCCCTGCTTTGACTGTAGATTGTACAATCGAAGCAAAAAATCGAGATGTGCTACGGGACCAGGCGAATGCGGACCTTGTTCCCCGGGGTAAGCCAAACTTATTTTTTTGTGAAATAAGTGGTCAAATTTGAAAAATAATTTATATTTTTTTTAAAGCTTTCACGAAATACCGAAAACGAGAGATGCTAGTATTGCACCTTGTAAGCAGGAGAGATACGCAGCTTTTCGGTCGTCGAGTGAAGGGACTTCTACGGCTACGGTCGGGACGGTAGCCGTTATTTCGGTGACGTTTTTAGCTGCAGTAATCTTCGGTGCTTTTCTCTACGTTGTAGTGAAAAGAAGAATTTTAGGTACGTAATTCAAATTGTGATTGCATTTCTGGGAATTTACCTGTGAGACTATCATTTACCCTCTAATTTTCGGGAAGCTCTTTTGTTTCCATGTCACTTCTAATTTTTGTCCTGGTCGATCATAAATTGCGTAGTAAATAATTTTTTGGTTTTGATTTTTTCAGTAAATCACACGGATGAAGAAGATTTGCCTATGAGGGATCAAAGTCCTCTCAGGGAACCGCCTATAGAAAGATACCCTCCGCCGTCGTACTCTGAGGCCAACCGAGAAGATTCCCACCGCCAGGATTTCGGATCAAGCGAGGAGTTTACGACCTTCTTCACAGAAACGAAGGAGCTTGTAAACGAAGCCATTTGTTTTCGACATCCGACGGCCCCCTACTACCCCCCTGCTCATCCTCCTCCTGCAGAAGAAGAGGCCGAAGTGGAAGGCGATAATCAGGGAAATAATCCCATCCCTGAATTTCAGCCAGAGGATGATGAGGCTACTTTGCCGAGTAACTGGACGCCCAATACTAGGTTGGTATTTGTCATGATCTCCATTTGCCTCCATTGCTTCACCCCGGAAAAAAAAGGAATCCTCAAAAATTATGAAACTTAATTTGAGCGAAATAAGATTCCCGAAAAATCAGGAATAAATTCTACAAGTTTACACTAAGTAGGAGTAGTGGTAAATAAATATACCGTATATTTATTTTTTACGTATTTGTACGGTATATTAATTTTTCCTATACTCTACCGTATATCTATGCAAATTGCATGTATGTATTTATACTATAAATTTCTGTATATGTACAAAAACCACCAACGAATAAAAGAGAAGCCCCTGAAAAATTTTTACCTTTTTCCAGGATCGTCTTAACCCATTTTTCCCTGAAAATCGAGTCGGGATTATACAATTCCCGGCATCAATGTTAGTCTTGACTGCCACAATTAAATCATTTATTTTTAATTTTTAGTACTTCGAACGCTTCCACCGCAAGTGATTTATGCAACTTCAGTGGGTTATTTCCATCCAGCTCAAGCAGCGGCACATCAGGAGCCGAAGGCAACATTCCTCTAAACATATCTTCCAATAGGAATCCTGTTCCTTTAGGCGAATCGGGTAGGAGCACTGAGTCAACTGATAGCAATAATCCTGACGATTCGTCTGATAATCATCAACGTGAAACTCGTTGTTAATCAAACGATACATATCGTTAATCGCCATTTTTTTAAAAAAAATTTATTTTAAATGTTGTGTTCAGTGGAGACTGAAAAAATTAGTTTTAAATCCTTTTTTTTTTTTTTTTTTTTGTTACCTGCAAAAAGAAATTATTTTGCAATACTGTAAATATTTAAATTTATTTGTGATACTAGGAATATGAATTGCATAAAAAAAATTGCCGATCGAAGATTTAAAAATGGGGTTTTAGTCAATTCCTTGGTTCTTCGTATCCAATTTTAAAAAAAAAATCGATACCATTGTTAGCACGAGCATGTACATAATTATTTTAATTTTTTTTATGTTTAGTTATTAAATTGACTGATTATCGATTTTAAGAACAAATCTAATTATAGATTCCACTTGTTTATCTGTCTATCGCCATTTTGTTAATCAACGAAGCCTGTAGTGACCGAATTAGCTCAACATATCAAAATTCGGCATGCATTTTTTTCATGACACGA
The DNA here is from genome assembly GCA_037577465.1 of Liposcelis bostrychophila. Taxonomy (NCBI): domain Eukaryota; kingdom Metazoa; phylum Arthropoda; class Insecta; order Psocodea; family Liposcelididae; genus Liposcelis; species Liposcelis bostrychophila. Next base: position 23,915,364 of record CM075209.1, on the reverse strand, counting down.
GCCTTTTGGTGTTTGCCACCAAAAAAAAAAATTATGCATTGATCATGACTTATAAGCAATTAATTTTAATTCAAGAAATTGTCTTTCATTTTTCCGTGTCGTAATTTTTTTTATTTTTTATATCGGAGTCGAATCGCATAATCGTAAATTATGTTTTGTAAATATCAAGGATCAAGTGATCTGAATCTGATCTTTGTTTTTTTTTTCCTTTAATTACTTTCGGTTGTTTAATTAGTCATTTTTAACCCCGAAATTAATTCAGATATAAGAGAAATAGTTTAGTCGCGGGGAATCGAACAATTTTTAGGATAAAAAATTTTCTAACTCTTGTATCTGAATTAATTTTCGGAATTAATCGCGCCTAGCGAAGAAAGAAGAAAGTAATTTTGGAATTGGTAATTTTTAAGTTTTTTTTTTTTTTGTAACTAGAACCAGTCGTAAGTTTATATTAGTCAATTTAAAATTTAATTTTTTTTTTACTATTGTGATTTTAAGTTTTTTAAATAAATTAATTATACTGTACATACGAATAAAATTGTTGGACTTAAAAGATGCATAATGTTAATTTTTAACCTAAAGCTTGGAATATTTCCTTGTATATTTCCAATTTCCCAGCAAGCCTGTTTTTGGGTTTAAATATGCCCTTTAATTGAAAGTTAAATTATCTTCGTCTGCCAAACAAATAACTGAAGAATAAAAAAGCTCCATTAGAGCTAATGAAAAATTCCCGCGGAAATGTATTTTAAATTCCCACTAATTTGGAAAAGGGGATATGTCTTGTTTACCTTATACGAGTCATGTCCCCCTTTTCAAATCCAACTTACGATAATTATTTTCGGAAATATGCTTTATTGACAAAACATGCAGCAGCTTGTTGAACCACCTTCCAAAATTATAAAAGTTCAATTTTTCCCATAAAACTTGACAGTGGAAGTATGTCAAATAAATTCCCGCTCTGGGGAATTTATTGCCGGTCCTTAGGAACATTCCCACATATTTAATGCCTTTTTAATTAAAAAAAAAATAATGCCGAAAAACGCACGGACTTTACTCAAATGATACCATTTTTGAAGTATTTAAGGATTTGCTTTCTTAATTTACATAATAATGTTTGAATTTGAATCATCAATAACAAGGTTAGGTTAGGTTTATAGGTTATGTTATGTATTTTTTTTTCCCGTTGAATTTTCTTATCACATCTCTAACCTCTTTATGTTTTGCTCGTTATTACCTTTACTCTTCTGCTCCTAGGGGTGAGGATATACTGAAATCTAAGAGTTGTTTACTGATAATAGTATGGTTGCAGCATATCCTAGGGGCAGTGCAAAACTCAAACAAGCCTTCGACTAAAAATCAGCTTCCAACTACTGCAACCTAAAGCAAGCATTAATTCAAAATAAAAAATTTTAATTGATCAAGAAGTCAGTTTCGATCCAGGCAAATGAACTAAAATTCAAAGGATTTCGTATCTAGCTTAACCTACTTAAATCTTTCCAGAAAATTACTTCCCCAGCTTAAACAATTATCCCTAAAATTCTCAAGTAATTACTTCTTAAACATCGATAACTGTTCTCAAACCTTCCTCCTTCAATTACTATTGAATTTTCTTTTAACTGAAAAAAAAAAGGACGGATAAAAAAAAAAAGAACAATTCCCAATGTATTTTCAAATATATTTCTTATAAGAACTGTTTAAAAAAATTTAAACTTAAAACTTTCACACCCTATTTTTTAGGGGTCGGCGCTTTTTTCGGAGTGGCTTCCTTCCCTCCCTTTTTTGCTGCTGATTTTTCCGACAATCTCTTAGGCCCCCTCTTCTTAAGCAGCGCTCTGTTAACCCTTTTACGGGCTTCTTTCCTCGCCCACAAAAGTGCTTCTTTACCTAAAACCTTATCTTTCTTCGAAACTGTTTCTCCTTCCGTCTTCTTTGTCGTCTTCGGTTTCTTTCCTAATTTGGCCGCTCGCTTCTTTTTCAATTCGGCTTTCCTAGCTTTCCTAGCCAAGTAGGCTTTCTTGATTGCGTCAGTTCGTTTTTGAGCGCGTAATTTCAATTTCTTTTCGAGTTCAGCTTGCTTCTTCGGGACTTTCAGGGTTACTTTAGCTTTCTCGGCGTTGACCTTGCGTCTCTCTGCAAGCACACGGTCGCGTTCTGATCGTCGTTTCTGAGCTCGAAGGAGGGATTCCCTGGTGACAACAGCAGCATATGGGTTAAGTTTCAACATGGCCCTGGTGTTGCGGAGCGGGTTCAACTTCTTAACAGCACGTTTAACGCCCTTCTGAGGTTTACGCAAAACTCGTTGGATTTCATCAGCTTTAAGCAATCTACTTAAATCAGTATTGGACATTTTCGGCTGGGGTAAATTGTAATCCTTTTTCAATTTCGAAGGCTTAGACCAGGATCCATATAAAGCATCCAAGGTTTTAAAAGCTGATTCTGTCCAAATGATGAAACGTCCAACATGGCCTCCAGGTGCCACTTTTAACAAATCAAGCTTGCTCACGTTGATTAAATTAACTCCTGGGATGTTTCTAAAAGCTTTAACTAATCCTTGGTCTTTTCCATAGACAATTAAAGGTCCTCTTCTTTGAATTCGTCTACGATTTCGCATTTTACCTATGAAGAAAAAAAAAAAAATTAATTTCCTGGACAAGAGTAGGCCAAAATTTTATTCTTACCTCTTCCAGCTCGGAATCTCCTACTCTTATACACTTTCTCAATATCCTTCCAAGCTCGAATACGACGAAGGAAAATGACAGCCTGTTTTGTTTTGTTGTATTCTTGAATCTTATCGCTCACAACAAGAGGAATTTCAGGGACTTCATTAACAATATGGCCCTTGCTCATTACAAGAGCAGGCATGCCTGAAGCTGCGATAGCGGAAACGATAGCGTATCTCCTTTGATTGATGTTGATCTTCCTATGCCATCTGCGCCATGGTTTGGTGGGAGACGCCATTCGGCCTCCCCTACACATGTTCCCGAAAGCACCCTGACCGGAACGATGGGTACCTCCACCCCTTACACGAGGAATACGGGCCACAGCCCTTCCTGTGCCCCAAGATTCAGCACTAGTTTGATGTCCGGCTTCCTTGGACACGCAATATGGTTGCCTCTTATTCTTGGCCATTTGGTCGTGCACGAAATTAACGACATCCGGACGTATCGGAGCTTTAAAGACCGCCGGGAGCGCGATGGAATTACCTGATGGTTCATTTTTGTCGCTGTAAACTGTAACAAGCGGCCTTGCGATGGATTTAGCCATGTCTTTTTTTTTTTTTTAGAAATCACTTCATCCGACACGTGCAATGTATTTTACCTATACGAAAAGGAAATGGTCGTCAATTCACCAAGCGGCGACAAATATTCTATCGTTGCCAACTGAACTTTTTATTTCCGGTTGATCCGGGCGTCATATTTTTCGCGCTAAAACGAAGAAATTATAATGATATCTCTTTTTAAGAATTGTTGACAATATATCTCTTTTTACTATTTAATATAAGAGCCATAGGAGAAAAGTAGGTAAATGATGAATTACTTAACTGGTTTAAATAAATCAAGTTTCTGTTTCAACATTTGACTGTTAATAACAACATTTAACATTGTTGAATCATCATTTTTCAATTTATTACGGATTTTTTTCTGATAATCATAAGACTTGGAAAACCGTATTTGCTTTGCTCTTAATACACATTAATTGAAAATGTTTAATGTTTTTGTTTTAGATCTTGATATAAATATTTGTTGTCTTTATTAAGGCTCTCTTATACATTTATTCCATGTATAATTCATCCACTGACTGGCTGTTTCAAAATGTCAATGCCAAAAGAGATCCAGACAGTAATTATGAAGTGGAAAAAATTCTTAATCAAAATAATGTTTAAGAATAATTTTTTTTCTCCTTTTTAGGTAAGTTTTGTTGGGGTAGAAGATTTTCAAGCGGCTGCAGTGTCTGCATTGTACATTGACGAAACAATATTGATTAAAATTGTCATTGAAAGTAGTTATAATAATAGCCTTACAAGATATCTCTGAGGCGCTTCATCGTTACTACAAAAAAAATGTCTTTCTGCTAATTGATGAATCAGATTCTCCAGCATTAAATGTCATAATGAATAATGCTCAAATTGAAAATATCCAAGATTTTATTGCCAGAGTCATGGGTTACCTGTTAAAAGGTGGTGGATCTGTGGGACAAGAATTCATAACTCATACAGTGAGGTTAAGATGACTGCATTTGTAAGTTCCCGCCATCCCCGCCAGAGGGGAAGAGTGTCGGTACGGTCACCCATCCAGAAGCTGGCCCGCATCAATGCTGCTTAACTTAATTCATTGATATAGCCAAACCGCTACATGGACACGTCACCACTCCGACCCCTGAATTGAAATTAAATTTTGAAAAATTCGGAAGCATTATACCTCTTTAAAATAAATACATGTAATTGTATTTTTCGTTTGCTCTTTCTTAGTTAAATTATTAGGTAAATGTACCGTATTGTTCTGAAACTATAAATTTTTATCTATAACGTTTAATACATGATTTTTGATCTGTATTCTCGAAAAAAGAAAAAAAAATGAAAATTTTGATTTTGTTAAGCTGCACTGCCGTGCTAAGCGACTTGGGCGTAAGTGTATTTTTTGTAAACATTGAAAAAACGGCGTTTAAAAAAAATCAATACATAAACAATCATATAAAATATAATATTTTTTTTGAAATTTTCAAAGCTTTTTCTTTTTCAAAGCTTTAAAATGAATGTACCGGCGGATAGAAAATTTTACGACGAATCCATAGGTACCAATAACTCAATTCAAAACAAAAATACACTTACGCCCAAATCGCTAAGCACGGCAGTGCAGTCAAGTAAAAATAAAGAACGTCATATAAATATATTTCATCTAGGCTACCTAAACTTGAAATTCCAATTTTTAAGGAAGCAAATTATAACCTTATATACAGTATAATTTACTCTAAATGAAAAAATTCGGTTTCCATTTTACAAAATATAAAAAGAGCGCCAAAAAAGCAAAACAAAATTACGAAATTAAATTTATAGTGTAGACGCGCGGACCTTGATTATCATTCTACTACATTATGCTTCCGATACATAATCGAGCCCTTAGCCAAATGGGGGCAACGTCCCCCCAGACCCCTCTTTTTGAAAAATTTTGAAAAATTTGATAAATTTGAAAAATTTATATAAATTTTTCTTCTGTGATAACGTAAACCGTTTTTCGTGTGATAACGTAAACGTAGCCTTGTAAACAGGGATATTTTGGGGAAAAAATCTGGCAACACTGTTCTCAATGTTGGCAACATTTTTGAGAGCATAATGACGCTGCAGACGCCGAAGTCTGGCGAATTAAGGTATAATTTTAATGTTTTTTGCTTTTTTATCTTTGTCTGTGAGGTAAATATTGTATTTAGTTTTTGCTGTATTAATTAGGGAGTCTCACAAATGTCTGTATTATAATGTTATTTTGATCGTTTTGAAGTGGAAAAGCGGTGTGATTGTACCTCGCCTTTTGTTAACGGTCAATCCCCCTCCAGATCAACGTTGGGGTGTTTTTTATAATACAATTTTTTTTCGAATCGTCTTTTTTTAGGAATCATGATCCCAGCTCCTATTAAAACCTATTCAAAAGTTTCAAATCAAACCACCTCTTCTGATTCCAATTTGAGTTTCAAATTATCCAACGATGAAAGTGAAAAAGAAAACAAAGGGCGTAAAACCAGGCAAGCAAAGAACAAAGCAATCCGGAAGATCAAACAGAAAGGGCCATTTGAAGACCCGTTTGATGGGAATTTGGCAGAATCTACTAGCAAGACTGAAGATCCTTTTGACAAGTTGCTATCGTCACCTCTGTAAGTTAACAGTAAATTATTTGAATAGGTAAAAGTCAGTGTATTAGCATGCTTTAGCTATTAGCATGCCAACATTCATATTGTTGTCTCATTGGGCTGATATAAATGCTCCCTAGAGCAGATACTATGTTTGAAATGATTTTGGTTTCTTTTTGAGTATATTTTTCAGCTAATGGTTATTTTTATTTTATTTTTTTTTAAGTAGAATTATTTGCATGCTGTGTTTATTAAGCATACAGTATAATAAGCTTATATAATGCATCATTTTTTTTTTTTTCCAGTAAACAAGAAGTAACTTTTAAGCCCCTAGGGTTTTGGACACAAAAAGTGAAAGATCTAGATGAGAAAAAACCAGAGAAGAAGAAAGAAAATCTATATGACTTAAGTGATTCTGATGAATCCTACACAGCTACACGTAAGTGTGTATTGATGGGACGAGGGACCATGAAATCGATTTTGGGACAAAATCAGGAAACTGAATATGGTTTCATGGCCACTTGTCATTTTAATAAAATTCAATTTGATACTGGCTTGATTCTTCCAAATAGAAAAACCTTGTATTTTTGTATTTGTAAACATAAAAATCTTATTTTTCATGGACAGGGAAAAAAAAAGTTAGAAAGAAACCGGCGGCACGGAAAAAGAAACTCGGAAACCCTTATGATTACACTAAATATTACAAGGAATTGAAAAGTAAAGGAAATGAATCCTGTCAAGTGAAGACTGTCAAACCCAACGAAGGAGCCATCCTAAAGGAAAGATGGGTTTTGAATAAGGAAAAGGAGAAACTGAAAGACAAGGATGATAAATTTACATTTGACAAAGCTTCGAAGTTGATAGGAATCACAAGCACTCCTGCAAAAACGAAAACCGTGATTAATTTAGTCGGGGCATCGAATTTTGGTCATGCCTCTCCGATTGATCCGGCTGCAACTCCTGTCTTCAAGTCGCCTGATTTCGACGTTTCCTGCATCCGTCCAGAGGGAAGTCTAAAGCCCGATAATTCTGCCGCTTCCTTGATCAAGTCGCCTGATTTTAATGTTTCTCACATCCGTCCGAACGAAAGTGTCAAACCCGAAAATTCTGCCACTCCCGTCCTCAGAGGGAAACGCAGAAAAACTAAAATGGTAAGTGAAGAGGTCGATGAAACGCTAAAAAAAGAGGTGGAATTGTCTGCGGAGTTTTTGGGATTCGAATCAAAAGATTTGGTGAAATCTCGGTTTTTTTTCAGTAGTGATGCACGGAGTGATATTGACGATGAAAATGAGGGTTCAATTTCGGACTCTTCGTTCAGATCCGCTTGTTCTCATTTCAGTGATAGTTTAATTAAATCGAACGATTGGCATAAGAAAGGGGATTTACTTTTGCAGCTCCGATTCGCTTGCAATTTGAATTTTCGTAAATTTTTCAACGTTAAAAATTTTTACTGGACCAAATTAAAAAAAATCAAATCGACCGAAAATATCCCTGGAGATTTCGATCGCGAAGCCGACTTTTATTATTCGGACAACGACGGGATTGAAAGATTCAACGAGGATAAACTGGTCTTAAAATCCTACATTAAAGCCGAAGAAATTAAAGAAATAGCAGCAGCAGCACCACCAGAAGAAGAAGAAAAAGAAGAAGAGGAAGAGGAAGAAGTTGAAGGGAGCTTCGCAAAAAACGTAACCATGCGAAGGAGGTACAAAAATTATTCAAGGATGGACGAAACCGACGGTAAATTGGACGAATCCGCCGCTCGAATCGACTCTAACGAGTCTTACGGGCGAAATACATCTTCGGAGGAATCCAAATTATACGCCACGGCCATCGATAAACTCCAAAATTTAACTCTGTTAGAATCCAGCCAGTATCCTAAAATCGTGTTAGAACAAACTTTAACTCCAAATTTATCTGACAAAACAGGGAACGATTCGTCGGACACATTGTCGAGTTCCCCGGAAATGGACAAAACCGTCAAAAATTTAAATATGGATGAAAGGACCCCTAGGAGAAGTCCGAAAAAATCCATTCCGGAAACTCCGGAGTCGTCTCCCATACCGATTTTGGAATCGACGTGTAACGACTTGAAAATCGGCGGCGTCAGGACGTCGGATTGGAACTTGTCGAGGATTTCGGAATTCCCGCCGGTGTTGGAATCCACAAGATTGGAGGAACCTTCTCAAAATGTCACGATTAATTTGAAGCCGGGGAAAAAATGGATGAGGTCCCTGTCTGTCATTCATCAGCTACAGAATCGGACTTTGATGGAGGCGAACGATGGGTCCAGTCTTAAGGGAAGGAATTATTCGACCTTTGTAAAGGAAGTCGTGGAAATGCAGCCTCGTAAGTATTTTTTTCTCAATTTTAATCGATTAAATTTCACCAATGATTTGAATTAAATTAATCTTTTTTTTTGTTTTATTTTTCAGCCGCTTTTCATGAAAGCATAATCAAAAACACCGACCAGACAAGAACCGCCGATCAGTCAAAAGTGAGCGATTTAGTCTCGCAGTTTTCGAATATGAGCCTGTCGAGGAAATCTCTGATAATAAAACCGATTAATGATGAAAGACTGAGCTTGTTTAAAACGATGTTAGATTTAGTCCAAGAACAGGAAGAAGATGATGGAGATGAAAATGTTACGAAATTGGCTTCGAAAGAAGACGAACATGATTGTTCAGTGATGAGTTCAAAGGAAAATGAACATGAACATGATTCTTCGGTGGCTGAAGGTAGTTATTTTGTTTTGACTTCGATTAAGAACATTTAATTGTCAATTTACTTATTTCTCCTCCTCTCTTAATTTCAGCTACCCTCGTGGAAGACGTAACTATTAAAGAAATTAGCAGCGAAGTACTGACGGCTCGAGATGTGGTTCTTGCTCGATGTAACCAGAAGGAACCCCTTCCGTTTTCCGAGCATTTCAATGAAAAGTGAGCATTTTTTTAAAATTTAATTTGAATCTCATCTAAACTCTCAAGTTTATTGAGTATTTTTGCTACGTTATAAACAGATGGTTAATCCATTAAGGGCCGTTGCACTGGTATAAAAAATTGATAAACTTGTTGTTATTATTGACTGCAATAAGCTGAAACTAAACTTCCGAAAATCCAAAATGGCGGAGCAATTATTTTTTTTTATTTATTTTTTTTTTTTTCAATTTTTGTTTTTGGCGCCACACTGCTTTTCTTGTTTGGAATTGCATAATTCTGACATCGAGTTTGATATCTAGGTCGTCGAAAACGCGCTTAAGCATTGGACAGTATCTATGGGGATGGGAGATAGTTTTTTGCTCGAAATTATTCAAACATAAAGATTTAGAAAAATATTTTTCGAATTTTTACAGAGCATTCGGGCCCTTTAAGGTTAAATACTCTCATACAGGGAGGGGAATATTCCTCGAGACAAAAGTGGCTAGAGCTTGAATTACAATTTTTTTTCCCTGCCAAATATATATTTTCTTTTAAATTAATTCAAATTACCGAATTAATCTTTTCTTTTTTTTCCAGAACTCTGAAGAAATGCAAAAAAATCGGAGAGGGAGTTTATGGAGAAGTTTTCATGTATAATTCCGACACAGTTATTAAAATTATTCCGATTGAAGGGTCGCTAATCATCAATGGGGACCGACAGAAAAAATTTGATGAGGTCCTCTCTGAAATAGTAATTGCCATGTAAGTACCGATGTCTAACTTCTTTTTTTTTCTGAGGAGAAGGAAGATGATTGAAATATTACATCATCACTTCAAAAATGTAAGGGAGTCGACAAATCGCTGACTCCAATGGTAAATTACCATTAGAAAAGGTCCATTAATTTACTATTCATTTACTAAGTCAATTTTTGAAAGTTAACTTAATTTTTTTTTTTATTTCCAGGGAACTAAGCAATTTGCGTTACGGAAAAGAGAACCGAACCACTGGGTTCAACGAGTTGAAGCGCTGCTGGTGCGTTTACGGGGAATATCCGGATTATTTAATCGAGCTTTGGGAGGATTTCGATCAGGCAGGGACCGGGTCAGAAAACGATCACCCAGGCGTGTTCCAGTCCGATCAGCTATACATAGTTTTGGAATTGGCTCACGGAGGAAGAGACTTGGAAGCTTTCGTGTTTAATTCCGCGGAGCAAACTTACTCGGTGTTTTTACAGGTAATTTTCCCTCGTTAATTACAGATTTTAATGCGATAATTTTTTTCCAGAAAGCGAAAGTGATGACTTTTATAGCGGAGAAGAGATGTGGGTCTATTCCATGTTGATTTTAATATCATGACTAGATCCACACTCTTCATCGATGTAAAAATGAGCAACAAAACGATATCGAAATTGCTTCATGTTAATTTTCAATTCTTGATCAAAAATAAATTTCCGGGAATTTTCCGGAATATTCTCCAGAAATAAAAATATATTTTCAAAAATTTGGCAAATATTTCCCGGTTTTGAGCAATAAATTTCATTGTTTTTTTTCTGAATTTCAGACTGCATTATCGTTGGCCGTTGCCGAAAAAGCTCTAGAATTCGAACATCGTGATTTGCACTGGGGCAATCTGCTCATTAATAGTACGGAAGAAACATTTGCAACATTCGTTATCCACGGTGCAGAATTTACAGTTCCTACCAATGGCGTAAAAGTAAGATTTTTGAAAATTAGAAAAATTCGAAAGAAAAAAAAAATTGTATATCTAATTATGCAAACTTCTTTTCCAGGTCTCCATAATTGACTTCACCCTTTCTCGCATGACCTATCAAGGCTGTCACATATTCAACGATCTATCCATCGACCCTAGCCTATTCACCTCAGAAGGCGATTACCAGTTTGAAATTTACAGGCTGATGCAAAATGAAGTAATGTGAGTAAAACATTAAATTGTCTTGTATTTTTTCATATTCTTATTTTTGTTTTCTTTTTACAGGAACGATTGGTCTCTTTCTAAGCCGAAAACGAATATATTTTGGCTGCATTACATAGTTGATAAAATGATAACCATGGTTAGGTATAAACGAAAAGCTACGAAAATTCATAAAAATAACATCAAGGTTCTAACCGATTTTAAGGACGCCATTCTTGAATATAACAGTTCAACTGATTTTATTTTAGAAAAACTTGCTTAGGATCTCTTCGGTATCATGTTTTGTAATTGGGCCATTCTCAATTTATTATCGTATGACTTGTTAGTGAAGTTTTAGGTGAGCGGTTTAATTTTTTAAAACTATTTTCGGACAGCTTTTCGGCTTCCGTTAGTGGAGTTTCGCTGAACTCCACTATCGTGATCGTCGATCAAACGTTAATTTCCCCTTTAATTTATAATGCATTTTTATTTAAAAAATTTTATTTAGAGTTTGAGAGGGAATAAGAGTTTGTTTATTGATGTTTAGTGCTTTATATGAGTCGTTGTAATTTATAAGTCGTGAAAATAGATGATCGGTAAAAAAAAAAACAGCGTTAGTGGAAAAAATGGAGGACAAGTTTTAAATCCTTATTTCAAGAGAAATTATAATGGAATCGTTAAATTCATTTCAAATTATTGATTTACTTATATTTCTGATTGCTAAATGTGAAAAAAAGATTTTTCCTGAATTGGTTTACGTAAAAAATCGAGCTGTTTATGTGGGAATCTCGAAATCGGGACAGCCATTTTTTTCCACTATCATAGCATTTTTTTTCGTAAAAGAGCCTCTTTTTCTATCTGATGGTGCCAAATATATTTAATTTACTTTCAAAAAACATTTTCTTGTTCGTTCTATCAAAGCATAACGTAGTTTTTCATTCAAATTCAGAAATAAATCATAATAAAATGCCCGGGACCTGAATATTGGAAATAAATTGAGAATGGCCCAATTTGTTCAATTTGTTTAAAGCTATCACTGCCTTATAGTTTATTGTATACAGTATTAATTACAAAACAAATGGTTTTTTAATGTGAATTTTTTAATTTTATGATTTTTATAATTTTATATGTATATTTATTTTGTTGATATACTGTATATTAAAGAATATAAGTTTTTTACAAGAATCTTATAATATGAAGTATTGTTTCAACTGCTTTGGTTTCCCTTGTTTAAAAGTATGTAATTTTAAATAAATAAATAAATAATATAAATCCAAGTAGCCTAGCATTTCCATGAACTTATGTGGCGGAAATATTTGCATTCTCATAAGCTAAACAGGTATAAAAAAAATGCACACTTATACACGAAGATTCGGTATTCGCCACCCTCCGGTTGCAGATACATTAAAAATCATTAATGTCATTTATAATTGCTTGATTAATGCAAAAATTGTCTTTATTGAATGTCATTTTCCATAATTAATCAGCTTAAAAAATAAACATGTAAACTTATGCTGTCGCCATTTTAAAAATGTTTTCTAATGACACGACGATATAACCGCTCTTTTCCTTGGAACGGCGCCTATTATATTTTTAATTTTTAATCTTTGTTTTTATGTTTGATGTTGTTTGTTCCTTTAATTAATTAAAATGAGTCAAAGGAAACGGAAGGACCCGGGAACCCCTAACGATGGGTTTTTAAAACGTTCAAAGTGCGTAGAAGTTCGCCTCGAACATACCGCTAACGTTGTTAGGTTATGCTACTGTCATTTTTTTTAATCTTATCTCTACTGTTTATATTTACAGATCGAAAGATGATGATGAAGATGATGATGGATCCTTTGCCCAGGATTTAGCAGCTATGGAACCATGGGATAATGGCATGATTGGTGATGATGCACCTGATGTTGGACAGGGTCCAGATACTGAACGAACAAGTGTTCGATGGAGCAGACCTGATCCACCTGAATTTAATCCTAATAAAGATGCATTGATTTTCCAGCAAATAGATATAGATCATTATAATGGTTTGTTTTTGTTAAAAAAGAGAAAAAAATTGAATACAGATCATTAATTTTTTATTTTAATTTTTTTAGGAGCTCCATTACCAGGAATGCCTGGAAGTCAGGTTGCTCCAGTTCCAATAATGAGGATGTATGGAATCACATCTGAAGGAAATTCTGTTTGTTGTCATGTCCATGGATTTGCTCCATATTTTTATGTCACAGCCCCTGCTAATTTTAACGATAGTCATTGCAGACCATTCAAGGTATGTTCTTTCGCATCTATTTAAATCATTCAGAAATTATTTTTCATTTTTTGCTTTTTTTTTTAGGAAGCACTGAACAAAGTTGTTATGGCAGATTTAAGATCCAATAGAGAAAATATCCAGGAAGCAATTTTAGGGGTTGAAATAGTTTATAGGCAAAACATAGTAGGATATAGAGGAGATGACAAACAAATGTTTTTAAAAATAACTGTAGCCTTGCCTCGAAACATAGCAGCTTGTAAAAGACTTCTTGAGAGGGAATTAGTCTATCCTCCTCTAGGTCAACATGATTATCGAGCTTTTGAATCCAACATAGATTTTGATATCAGATTCATGGTAGATAAAGGAGTCGTAGGTTGCTCTTGGATCGAACTGCCAGCTGGTAAATGGCGCATGAGAAGAAAGAACAGCTTCAGTGGCCTTCCGTTTACGTCGCGGTGTCAAATAGAAGTCGACGTAGCTTGGGATCAATTCATTGCACATCAACCAGAAGGAGAATGGAGTAAAGTAGCACCGTTTAGAATTTTAAGTTTCGATATCGAATGCGCGGGAAGGAAAGGAGTTTTCCCAGAGCCTAATCACGATCCCGTTATACAAATTGCCAATATGGTCATTAGACAGGGGGATCCGGAACCTTTTATCAGGAATATTTTTACTCTGAAATCCTGTGCTCCGATCGTTGGGTCTCAGGTTTTGTGTTATGAGTATGAAACTGAATTATTAAAGGTAAAAAGAAATTATTTTTTTTATTTTGAGAAATTTAATGAATTTTTTTTCGTTTTCAGAAATGGGCGGATTTCGTTCGAGAAGTGGATCCGGATATTTTTACAGGCTATAACATTAATAATTTCGACTTTCCGTACTTGATTAATCGAGCGAAACATTTGAACGTTCACGATTTTTGCTTTTTGGGTCGGGTAAAAGACATTAAGTAAGTTTTGCAAATTTTTTAAAAATTATTTTTAAAAAAATACACGGAAGAGACCATTTAAAAAAAATAAATTCCAGGAAATATGAAATAAATTTCCGGGAAAAAAAAATGAATTTCATCATTTCAATTTAGTTCTTCATTCTCCTTTTTGAAGCTATAAAAAAAAAATTTTATTCCCGAAAATTCCCGGTTTTTCTGCTGTAAAATTCACATTATTCAAATAATAATTTAGTTGTTGATTAGTTATTACTCATTCATTTTTTTCCAGGTCAGTCATAAAGGATTCAGTACTCCAAAGCAAACAAATGGGAAGAAGAGAAAGCAAAGTCATTAATTTCGAAGGGAGAGTCCCTTTCGATTTGTTGTTAGCCCTCGTCCGAGACTACAAACTCCGTTCCTACACGTTAAACGCAGTCAGTTACCATTTCCTCCAGGAGCAAAAGGAAGACGTTCATCACAGTATTATCTCCGATTTGCAAAACGGAACCCCCCAAACCAGACGACGTTTGGCCGTTTATTGTTTGAAAGACGCGTACCTGCCCCTTCGCCTCCTCGATAAATTAATGTGCATCATCAATTACATGGAAATGGCGAGGGTGACAGGGGTTCCGTTGTCGAGCTTGCTGACCCGCGGACAGCAAATCAAAGTCGTGTCTCAACTGTTGAGGAAATCCAGGGAAAAAGGGTATTTGATGCCGGCGCATCAAGGTCAAGGCTCCGACGATCAGTTTGAGGGAGCTACGGTTATAGAACCTAAAAAAGGTTATTACGGGGATCCGATCGCTACTTTGGATTTCAGTTCGCTGTATCCGAGTATCATGATGGCACATAATTTGTGCTATACTACGTTACTGCAGCATGGCGTCAAAGAAAAATTGAAGTAAGTTGAAAACGGAGGCTCCAATTTTTGAAAATTTTTAAATACTGATGGTTCGGAAAACGGGAGGGAAAATTTTGGTCCCGGGAATTAGGATGGAACTTTTTGGAGAGGCCGGAAAATATCGGGCTCATTTTTAAAATTTATGTTTTAAAAGAAGATTGTTACTTTCCGGGAATTTTTGGTGGATCTTTTAAAGAAAAAAACTGTTTCCTGAGATTCGGAAACGAACAATCCAACGGGATTCGTTCCATTTTCGTTCCATCTCGTGGATTTTCTCGAAAAAAATATTTGATCCCAATTCTGAAAAAATTTGTTTATCTGAAATTCCCTAAAAAGTCCCGAGATGATGAGACTGAACGAAAAATGCGAGATATTTTCTGGGATCCTGGCGGAATTTAAACTCCTGAATCTAAAGGAACAGTTTTTCCTGAAAGACAGGAATAATGATTCCCGGGGTTCGAAAAGGGAAAATCCTCCGGGATCCCAAATTATTCTCGGAATTTGAGGTTATTTCTCAGGAATTTTTCGGATAGTACTTGAATAAAATGGGTAAAATTTCGTGACTTTTGATCCCGCAATTGGTAATAAATTTATTTTTGAGATCCTGGGCAATCACAGACAAAATCCCAGTTTTTAAAAATTTCCAAAATTTTTGTGTTAAAATTTTTAAAACTTTCAAAAATCTTGAATGTTTGTAATACCTATTGATTTTTTACCAAATTCATTCTTCTTCCTTCCTTTTTTTTTCAGTTTAAGTCCTGACAAATATTCAAAAACTCCTGCGGGAAATTTTTTCATCAAAAAGACAGTGAGGAAAGGACTTTTGCCGGAAATTTTGGAGAGTTTGCTCGACGCCAGGAAGAAAGCCAAAGCGGATTTAAAAAAAGAAACCGATCCCTTCAAGCAAAAGGTGCTGGATGGTAGGCAGCTGGCTTTGAAAATCAGCGCTAATTCCGTTTACGGTTTCACTGGAGCTCAAGTCGGGAAATTGCCTTGTTTGGAAATTTCTGGAGTAAGTATTTCGATTAAAGGTCAAGGTCGCCAGTTTTTTTTTTCCAAAAATTTGTTGCTTAGAGTCTAGAAGTCAGAATTCAAAAGAATGTTCTAATCCAGCCTGGCCGGGAATCTTAATGTTAATGATCGTTTTTCGGCGCCATGTTGAATTTCTTGCTTGGCATTTCATCAATGCCACAAAATTTGCGATCTACGGGGATGAAAACTGCTGAAATACGTTTTCCAATATTATTTGGTTATTTGGAGAGAACAACTTTGAGCACTA
This sequence comes from Liposcelis bostrychophila, assembly GCA_037577465.1. NCBI lineage: Eukaryota > Metazoa > Arthropoda > Insecta > Psocodea > Liposcelididae > Liposcelis > Liposcelis bostrychophila. The sequence continues at coordinate 23,899,340 of CM075209.1, read as the reverse complement.
CTGTATTTTTAATTACGTGCGTGAAATGCTTGAAATATTCCCAGAAAAATAATTTACAGGGGATTATAAAATGACCTTATGAACCCTCCTCCACTTTCAATTTTTTTTTTTTTTTTTTTTTTTTTTGCGAATTTGATTTTAATATTTCTTTTATTTCTCTTTCAGAGTGTTACCGCTTACGGTCGATCGATGATAGAACAAACGAAACAAGCAGTCGAGGAACGATACAACATTAATAACGGATATAAATACGATTCCGTCGTGATTTACGGGGATACGGATTCCGTTATGATAAAATTCGGCAATAAAACGTTGGAAGAATGCATGGAATTGGGTCGGGAAGCAGCGGAATACGTTTCATCTAAATTCATAAATCCCATCAAGTTGGAATTCGAAAAGGTTTACTTCCCGTATCTTTTGATTTCGAAAAAAAGATACGCCGGTCTCTACTTCACCAGAACGGACACTTACGACAAAATGGATTGCAAGGGGTTGGAAACCGTTCGGAGGGACAATTCCCCGCTCGTTTCGAATTTGATCAACACCTGCTTGCAAAAAATTCTGATTAACAGGTTAGTAAGAGGGATTTTTTTTTTTTAACTTTAGCCCCCAAATGACATCCAATTGTTGTTAATTTCAATTGATGTTAAATTGTTATGTTAAATTAATGTGCAATTGATGTTAAAATTCCATTCTACAATTTTTTTTTTTTTTTTTAGGGATCCGAACGACGCCGTTGCCTACGCTAAAAAAATTATTGCGGATTTGTTATGCAATAAAATCGACATATCTCAACTGGTGATCACGAAGGAGCTCACGAAAAACGACTACGCGGCGAAGCAAGCTCATGTGGAATTGGCGCAGAAAATGAGGAAAAGGGATCCCGGAACGGCTCCGAAATTAGGGGATAGAGTCCCTTATGTGATTTGCTCCGCGACGAAGGGAACTCCGGCTTACATGAAAGCTGAAGATCCGATTTACGTTTTGGAAAATAACGTCCCTATAGATTTTAATTATTATTTAGAGAATCAGTTGTCGAAGCCATTGCTGAGGATATTCGAACCGATTTTAGGCGAAAAAGCGGAGTCCATTTTATTAAGTAAGTAATGGAAAAGGAGTCAACTCTGCTTGTAGATTTATGTTTTTTAAAAATTATCCTGGAACTGATTTTGCTTTTGATTAATTACTCATTAAATCGATTTTTTTTTTTTCTCAATCTCGATTAATTGAGGAAAAGAATTTTTTTCTTCCCAATTAATCAACATTCTTTTTTGCGAATAATCGATGGAGGGTTGAGAAACCCTCAGAGAGATTATTTTTCAACTTTTAACATGCTGAAATTATTATCATTCCAGGAGGCGATCACACAAGGACCAGAGCGGTAGTAACATCCAGAGTCGGAGCTTTAGCTGCTTTCACGAAGAAAAAAGAAACTTGTTTAGGTTGTAAGAGCGTCTTACGTCCGGACGAAGAAAAAAACGCGTTATGCTCTCATTGTAAAGCCAACGAAAGCGCTATATACCTAGCTCAGTTAAACAAATACAAAAATTTAGAAAATCAATTCTCTCGATTATGGACCCAGTGTCAAAGGTGTCAAGGGAGTTTGCATGAGGAAATTCTCTGCACAAGGTATGCTTTTTTGAATTATAACGTAAAATAATGAAAAACTAATCTTGAATTTTTTTTGTTTCAGTCGAGACTGCCCAATTTTCTACATGAGGAAAAAAGTGCAGCTTGATCTCCAAACCCATGACAAAGTCATGGAACGATTTGGTGATTTAGTATGGTGATTTAAAAATTAAATTATTAATAAAATTTGATTGATCCAAATAATATTTTATTTTACAAGAAGAGTTATATCATCACAACTACTTTATAATAGTTATAGGATAGAAGAGGAATGAAGAAGGTAAGATTTTATTTATTTATTCTTTGGTTTTTTTATCGAGAAAAAAAACAATTTTTTCGTGCGATAATTTACACCCTATGTCACGTTTTAAAAAGACTAGGAAAATCTAAATCAATATCACTAGTGGCTTTACCCGTTGCTAACATATACTCCGATACTGAAATATATAAGGCTACCGCTAATCCTATAAAACTGGCTATATAAGTGTTTCTGGAAAAAACAATACAGGTTGCAGCGCACAACCCAAAATATGTAACATATCTTGTGAAGTTCATTGTCATTTCACGATTTTTTCTACTAGAGTCCAGACAAATTTTGTCTTTCAAATAATAACCATCCGCGCATTCATCGCACATATCAGGACCGTCACCGTTGCAGGTTTTACATGCCTTATCACATTCTAAACAAGTGTAGGACCCATCGTTATTGATGCAAAACTGATGACTGTTGCAGGCTCCTGCTTTTATTATGCATTCATTAATGTCCAAACAGCCATGTTCTGTATCCATGAACCATCCTTCTTTACAAGCTACGCAACCTTTTGGCCCAGCTTGAGAACATGCATTTTGGCAGGAATGATGGCAAGGGGAGCATAACAATTTTGTTTCATCTTTGTAGGCTTCGTAGTATAAGTCAGAACATTTATCACAAAAAGCACCTTCATAACCTATGTTACAGCTGCATTGTCCGTTACCTTTTCTAGTACCAGAACCTTTACATTTTCCGTTGTTGTTGCACACATTGTCAGGGTATCCCAAGCAAGGAGTGCAGTTTACCCCATAATGCATATCTGGGCAGCAAGTCTCTAATTTCTCGATGCACAGCCATTTTTGTAAATCACCTAATTCTTTTTGGTTTTTCCACCATTCTTCGAAGAGGGCTTCGTTTTCCTCGGCCAAGCCCTGACATTGATATTTACCCTTTTCCACGTCGCTGCATAAATTCTCCTGGATCTCAATCAAGCGGACTTCGCTCGTCGCGTATGATCCCATTTTTTCTTCTTCCCATGCAGCGTCCCCTCCTTCGAATTTACCCCTGGAAGTTTTCTCCATACCGTTCATAAAGGAATTTATCAACACTTTGCAGGATTGACACGGTGGTAATTTATAATTATGTAAGTCCGCTTTTTTCGGATCTGTGCTGGAATACACACATTGTACGATGATTGCGATTAATATAAGAACGGCCGTTTGCAACCATTTCATTTTTTTTTTCGAAAAGTCACTTTTAAGATATCATTCAAAATATTAAAATTTTTACTTTTTTTCTCACCGGTCTGCAAAGTTGTAAACAGAAAATATAACAGATGATGAACGTGGGCCAATCAAAATCGATATTCTTAATATGGCGACAATTTTCTCCGTCGGCGCGGCCACATACTGTCATAAGTTGGCAACCCTGTATTTGCAAAGGTACGCAGTTTTATACTTGTCAGAAATCCGTGGTAGCTGTTTTGACGAGTTTTATTTTTTGTCAGAATTATTTTGAGTTACTTTGATGTGCTTTTAAAGTTTTTAACATAAAAAAAACGGTCGTTATGACGCCGAAATTATAATCGTGTTAGTGAAATTCCTGCAATCTTCACATAAAAGCGTTTTTTTATATGTTTAACCTCAACCACTTCGAGTAAAAGGCAGGTCTAGGTTTGCAAAATGCCGGAACTCATGAAACGCAGGGACGTTTGTATTTTCTTTAATGTAGGATCGATATCAGGTGATTGATTTGTTGTTTCTTTTACATTAAGGAAATAAGTTTGTGTAGGTTGTTTATTTTAGCCCGTTTGCAGCAAGGGGATTGTTGAAAAATTGAAATGGCAAAATAATTTGAGGCTTTATGTCTGGTAATTCCTTGATTCATTGCTTAACCGTAGTTCATAGTTCATACTTCGTAGTTGAAAACCAATTCCAAAAACTAGAGTTTTTGCTTTATTCATATGAATTAATCCTTTGTTATGAGATGCCAAGCTCCTAAGTAATAAGTGAATTCAGCTTATCTGAATTTAGGAATGGGAGATGAAAGATACAAGGTACAAAGGTGACGTCACGAGCTCTTTCCAGCGGTCATAGCAGCCATGTTGTCTTGCACCCGCGGAAGTTTTACATTTCCTATAAACGAGTTTAGTGTTACATTCTAATTTGTGTTTTTCTTTTTATTTCCAGATTGGGTTGCTCGTCACCGTTTCGTTTATTCCTTTCGCGTGCGTTATGTAACTCCGTAGGCACCGCTCGCCGCGGGTTAGCCTTTGTTCGGTCAGTATCGCAATTTTATTTTAGTAAGTCCGCGTTTATGGTTTCAAAGTAAACATAAAAGCAACCCTTGCTTCTTCACTATATTCTGAAATCTACTGCTGTGCTCAGACTACAATCTCAACAATGTTCAGACTACAATCTACTGTTGGAAAATCTACTGTTATTGCAGCATTGGTGAGTCAATTTTTTCATTTTTTTCTTTCTGTTGAAGTACAATGACGTAACCATTACACTGAGCAATGTTGATGAGTGAGGTACTTAATGATTTTGAAGCCTTATTGAAAAATTGATGAGTAATGAAACTTTGACGGTTGTCCTTTTGTATTTTGAAATGGAAAACGTTCTGTGATAATGTTTTTGGTGTGAAGGTCGTGAGGGTAATGAAACACATTGCAATCGTAGGAATTGATACAGTAACAAGAGTGTATTGAGTTTTTATGATTCATTCAGAAGGATTATTTAGTAAAAGAAACAATGGCATGGACAGAAGGTTTTATGCAAAGGGAAAACCAATATATGGAAACACAGTTGTTTCATCCAAAATAATTTTATCCTGTAAATTTTTTGACCTTTTTTGTTTCATACTTTTTAAAGTTTTGGTATGCTATTAATTCAGTTCTGGAAATTGTGTCCTTTTTTATTATATAAGTTTACATCCCATTTTTTTTAACTGAAATTTTTAGTCCTAATTTTGAAATCCATTTGCTTTTTGGGTTAATTAAAATGTTGTTATTTAGGTCCAATTTATTGTAATATACTAATTAGACCAAGGTAATCAAGTACTAATTAGATTCACGTTATGTGAAGTACTAAATAGTCCAAAATAAAGGATGAAAAATCTAATATTAATGTTTTGGAGCCAGATATCAAAATTCCGCTTCCGAGCAACAATTTTATCAATCTTATGTACCTCCAGGAAAAATTCCATACCTGACCATACAGTACTTTTTTGGGAAACCTTGATTCAGGATAAATTTCCGGGAATTTATAGTGGATTAAGGTTTTCCAAAAAAGTAATGTTCAAAGTATAGGGTGTTCGAAAAAAAGAATCACTCCTGCGTCACCTTAATTTCAATTTAGTCTTCTATCTGAGGAATTGAGGGTGGATTGTTTGATCACTAAAATTAAAATTCATTAGGGACTCTTAATGCAGCATCTTTTTTTTTTTTTTTTTTTTTTTTTTTTCTTTATTTGTTTATCTGCTGTTGCCAGCTTTTCCTGCGCTATTTCCTTAAAATTCCAATATTAAGTAGAAGAGCTTATTTTCGAAAAGGTAAATGAGCTTTTTCAAGTTCTCTTTTTAATTTTTTTCCGTTAATTTGAAGCGATTCGCCGTTTACCCAAGAAAAAGTGAGTTATAAGTCCAACCAATGAGTTATAAAGACTACTTATACTCGGAGTAACAAGAGTATAAGTTTTATCATCTTGTTATAAGTTGTTATAGCGTGTTGGCCGTACTTATAACTCATTTTTTCTAGGGTAACTCCTTCAATAATTACATTTTCAATCTCATCGACACGTTGGAATAAAAAAACTGGTCCATCATCTGGAGTCCAACAGTTTAAGTTTCAAATTTTTTTTAAAAGCTTATTTACCTTCTTATTAATTGTTCGAATTAAAAGAGGTAAATAAGCTTTTAAAAAAATTTGAAACCAGGGTAGTAATACTTCTTTACCTTATACTAATAAATGTAAAATAATAAAATGTAATAATAAAAAGACTCATCTTGAATTCTATCTCTTTTTTCTGGCGTCATTGCCGTTTTTATGTTGCCATTACACAATTCTTCATTTTTTTTGCATTTTTATTGCATGGCTTCCCGGTCCAACTTCTTTTTGCTTGATCCTCTATTTTATAAAATATGTCGATCAAATTTTTTACTAACTGCGAGTCCCCATGTATCGGGCTGCTTCCAGATATCCAATTTTGAGGAGGGGCGGCTACGTCGAAAAAATTCGCTCTATTTCCATTTTCTACCATAGGGATATAGGATTTCAGTGGATACCGGAATGAATGGCTGCTTTTTCACTCGGCTTACGGCCAAAAAGTCAAAAAACTTTACGTATCTGCCCAACTCATTTGGTTCACTCTTGTGTTTTAAAGGCCGAATTACACACAGCTAGTGTACTAGCTCGTCTCCTATACTTAACTTAAGTACAAGCTACTCGCTCCTACTAGCTAGCAAGTAGCTTGTACTTAAGTTAAATATAGGAGACGAGCTAGTACACTAGCTGTGTGTAATTCGGCCTTAAGTACAAGTTTTATTTTAAGTTTTAAGTATTCACGATTGACTTTTTTTTAAAACATAAATCTACACGATGGCTTGGCCTAAAAAGCTTCGCTGTTTCATACTTAAACTTCTCATGAATAATCCCTTTCAATCATCATTCGCTTTCCAGACCATCGATTTGAGCCCCTTTTCATCTTACTTCCCGAACTTTCTCCTTTAGGAAATCTCTTATGCATCCCCCCTTTTTCATCGAAATATTATTTTTCATCTTTTTACTCGATATGATTCGTATATGTCAAGTTCAAAAATTGTTATGCTTTTTGAATGTTTCTCACCGGGAATTTTCCCTTTTCAAAAAGTTGTGGAAGGGAAGGGGAAGGGGGGGAACACTTGGGAAAATCCGATTAAGCGATTTTATTCGGAAACAGAAAATGAAATGAAATGGAGAAAAAGGAAGCGCTGAAAACTTCCATAACGGCGCCAACTTTTCCTTCTTGCGGATTTGATAAATGCAGTAGTTTCGCTTTTTCGGGGGGGGAGTTTCACCCGTTTTTAAATATAAAATGTGACCCGAACGCACTTTTTGACATAATTTCCTTTCCCATGATTTTACGGCGAGGGGTTACTTTATGCGGCACATAAAAAAAAAAAAGTTTTTCCTCGAGATAATTAGGCCCTGAGAAGGAGGTTATTATATATGAAAATATATTGTTACGTTTCTCCTTTTTCGTCTATCCCGAAAGTTAATTAATTCATTCTTGTGAAATTATTAACGACTTTAAGCTCGACTCTTTATTCAAGAATCTTCTTCCCCCCCGAATTTCCTTTTTAAATTCATTCATCATTTCGTATTCGTAGGCTGAAATAATATCAAGAATTTTCCACCTTCTTTGACATGTTGATTTATGAAAATTTATTAATTTTTTTTTTCTAAGGGGGAAAAAAATATATTCGATAAATACGCGGAGGATAAGGGAATTTTTAAGAGGAAGAAAACATCTAAAAAGTCGGTAATTGAATCACAGAGATCTAATTTAAACAATGTTCGAAAGTTCCTCCCTTTTATTTTTCCTTTATCAGTAAAAAGGATGAAAAACCGAAGGGGAAGGGGGAGGGGGAAGGAAAAGGAAAGGGAGTTTCATTTTCTAAACCGGAAATCAACTTGTTTTCCCAAATCCTTTTTGTAACAGGAAAACTTATACCCACAATCAAACGGTGATAATGTCGCTTTTTCGACGTTTATCTCAGGAAACATCCTGTAAATTCCCCCCCTTTTTTTCTGACAAATTTTGGAAAAGTTTTTAATCTTCTTTTAAGCAGGGTTCACAAAGGTTCATTTGAAATAGTTTAACACGTGATTTAAACCGTTTCCGACCATTTTTCCTAATCCGTTTTTTTTTTTTTCCTAAAAAAAATTAATTTTTTTTCTTATTTTTCAATTTTTTGATTCCTGAAATAAAATTTCCTGAAATGAATATTTTTCCCAATTTTTTAAATTCTTCAAAAGATTTTAGGAAATTTTATTTTAGGAATCGAAAAATTTTAGAAAAATTGGAAAATTAAAAAAAAAAAAATGAGATCGGTGAACCGATCAAAGTGCTTTATCGACGAATTATGAAATGTATATTATAAATAATATACATAACGGTTAGATTTTTGATCAGTGGTCCACCAAAGCCACTGTACGGGCATACGGAATCTGAATTTTGGAAAAATAATTTTAAATTCGGAATCCTCTACCCCGAAAATATTCTCAAAAATACGGTTAGATTTTTGATCAGAGGTTCACCAAAGCCGCAGTACGGGCATAATGAATTCCAATTTTGGAAAAATTATTTCAGATTCGGAACCCTCAACCCCGAAAATATTCTCAAAAATATGGTTAGATTTTTGATCAGAGGTCCACCAAGGCCGCAGTACGGGCATAAGGAATTCGAATTTTGGAAAAATTATTTCAGATTCGGAATCCTCTACCCCGAAAATATTCTCAAAAATATGGTTAGATTTTTGATCAGAGGTCCACCAAGGCCGCAGTACGGGCTTAAGGAATTCGAATTTTGGAAAAATTATTTCAGATTCGGAATCCTCTACCCCGAAAATATTCTCAAAAATATGGTTAGATTTTTGATCAGAGGTCCACCAAGGCCGCAGTACGGGCTTAAGGAATTCGAATTTTGGAAAAATTATTTCAGATTCGGAATCCTCTACCCCGAAAATATTCTCAAAAATACGGTTAGTTTTTCGATAGCTCCCACGAGGAATCCGCCAATCAGCATCCAAGTCGCTTTGTTGACGTAATTGATGACGTCATATCGTGACGTTTCAAAATTTGGAGATATCGTTTTTTAGCCCAGCTCACCGTTTCTGAACCTCTCAACTGAATTTAACCAAATTTCAATGGTAGCGTATCTGGATGAATATCTACTGCAGTACGAAAATCAGATTCAATCGGTAGCTGCGTTCGCGATTTATAGTGAAAAAAGGTCTTGAAATTGTTGAAAATTCAACATTTTCACTCACTGCTTCCGAGTCGCTGAACCAATTTGGCTCAAAAACTAATCAGCACCTACATTTCATTAGAAGTTGCTATTCACCAAAAATCATCGATATCCGCTCTTTCGTTTTTCTGCTTTTCGACGGACATCCCTTTTTTTTGTCACATCCGGTCATACGGTCATACACACACACGGCCACCATTCAAATTTTGCTTTTTTCGGCATCAGGGGACCTCAAAACGTGTAAATATATCGAAAACTGAAAATCTGAAATTTGTGCTAAATGCAATGCTTTATTCTCCCTGCGGTCGATAAAGCAAAAAAAAAAAAAAAATTGTGAAAAAAAAAATTTAGGAACCAAAATTTTTAGGAAAAATGATAGGGAATCGATTTAAACACTAGGGTGTCAGTTATGATTTTCAATCTTTGGGATTCGGATAGGGCTGCGGTTCGGTTCGATTCCGATATTAATGCAAAATAGAACCCCTTAATGAAACTATTATGGTGATTATCTTGAGAGAAAACAACTCAATTTTGCGAAAGTTAAGCTTTTGGTTTTAATTTACTACCGAGCTTTATCAAAGATATCTTCCACCACAATACTGAAACCTTTGGAATTGAAGGAATTGAAGACATACAATATGGTGAATTTATCAATTTTACAACTGCCCGTGTAAGCAAAAATAACGTATCTCTATTCTGGAATTGACATAAGTTAAAAATAGATGGGGCGTGCCAATTCCGAAATTGAGATACGTTATTTTTGCTTACATGGGACGACAATTTAACTAAAATTGACTTTAAAGAAAAGACGATGGAATGAACATGAATTCCATGTAAAAATTTACAGTTTTAATCAAGTGCAGTTTGTAAATTCACTGATAAAGTAAAAAATTAAAAAATGGGGCAAAAACCACCAATAAAATTTTAGACGACGTAATCGAAACAATCCGACGGAAGTTTTGAAATTTAAACTTTGTGTAACATAAATGTTTCACAAAGTTTAAATTTCAAAACTGAAAAATGTCATCGTTCTAAAAAATGTCACAAGTCAGGAACATTGCACACCGCTGCGCATTCGGTGGCAAGCACTTATTGAGCGCAGTTAAAAGTCAAAATTCGAGATTTAAAAAAAAAATGTCAAAATCGGCTAAAACAAGAGCTTGAAACTTAAAGTAACCAACCGGGTATGTAGCACTCCCTTTCACAGTGTTCCTTAACAAAAATACTTTTTGAATAAAATGACAAAAAAAAAAAAAAAAAAAAAAACTGCTAATGAGACAACTTCCCAGGCTCCTCCAATTTTTTTCAACTTTTGTTACGAAAGCCAAGCCAATTGGAAATGCTTTAAAACGAGGTTTATATAGAGGGAACGATCAGGTGAGATTTTGATTTTAGTGGATTTTGGTACTTAATATGTTCCCTAACAATGTTTCATTAGTCGTTTTTTTTTTTGTCATTTTAGTCGAAAAGTGTTTTTGTTAAGGAGCGCTAGGTGTTTAGTTATTAGCCTAGGCATTTTACTGAATGACTAATTATATACTTAAAGCCAATAAAATTGCCGTAAAAAAAAAAAACCAAAGTCCTTTTGCTTAACCTAAGCTTGTTGATTTTATGAGAAATCTAGGGATAATGGCGATGTATTGTCACGCTTGGGATGCGAAACATTCCATTTTTTTTGTTCCACATTTTTGTGTGTAAATTGTTGTGTGGTTATGTTCTGCTTGATCATAAATTCTGTACCTCAGCACAGAAAAAGCATTTTTTAAAAATGCCAATGTGTTAGCTCTATTCCAATTTGCTCTTACCTCAATGGGGCATCGACAGAGAGGACACCATTTAATAGGTGCTTTTTCATACCAAAGGTTCAAACAGTCCAGGCAATATTTGCCGTTGTGTTCACATCCTTCGGGTACAAAAAAGTCTTCTGTCACTTCTAAGCAAATCCCGCACTTCTCTCTGTCTGTATTCGGTTCAATAACTCCAACAAGAGAAAGTAAATATTTATAAAGCCGTAAAAAAATCATATTGAATTGTATTTTTAAGGCCAAGGCCATTCAAGGATTGCAACTTCTTTTTTCAAACCCGACTTTTTACAAGCGTTGCCAACTCAAATTAATGTCTTCTGCTTTTTTTAACAAAATAAGCTTGCTAGAAGAAGACATAAAATCAGCACTGCCAACCGTTGAGTCTATATACCTTTTGTAAAGTCGGAATTTAAATAAGAAGTTGCAATCCTTGAATGGACTTGGTCTAGTTCTGCGCTGAAGTCCAGAATTATAACAATAAAATTTCGAATATGTCCACGATTAAGAAAGGGAAGATGCGTAATTAGTGATGGCGATAAGTCTGAAATATATCGATAACTCGATATATCGATATTTGAAATTTCCCGATAACGATATGTCGATATATCGCCAAAAATGATCGATATATCGATAAATTTATCGATAAATCCGATATTTCCCTTTTCAGTCAAAAAACTGCATTATTTATACAATTTTTGAAAGTATACGGTATATTTACCCATAGAACATATCATTTTTGTTTTTTAATTCCTAATAACTTTAAATAATTTTGTATTTTAAAAAACTTTTTATTTCTGTATTGATTACTTTTATTCTTATTTTTTACTGTATTTCCAATACCGGTAAACAAAAAAAGTATGTAAAATAACTTCAAACTCTAAAATAGTTAATTAAAATCGAAGAAAGCTTAAAAAACGAAAATATACCAAATCGGTATATATATACGTATATTTATACCAAGGTATACTTAAAAATAAATATACGGTATATTTCCTGTATCTCTACACCGGAACAAAAGAATACAATAAAAGAACATCACTTATAACAGCGTAAATGAAGTCGGCCGTGACAAAAAATTAATTAATTTAAAAATTAAATTTAAAATTAATTAATAAATTAATTTTAAATTAAGGAAAGCAGAAAAAAAAAATGGGGAGTTAAAAAACTTATCGAAACTAATTATCGGTATAAAAATTATCGATAAATCGATATATCGAACTCCGCATTATCGGAAAAGATATCGATAATTTATCGCCATCACTATGCGTAATGTTACAGAACTACTAATAAACTGGTAATCGACGGACACATGGTTTTATTTTGTTCCGATCACTTCCATTCACTTTTGGTGCATGGAAGTGATCGAAATAAATCGTCATATCCTTGGCCGTACGTGATTTCAATAAACTCAGAAACTTTACCAATATTTGAAAAATTGCCATATTTTTTGCTTAAAAATCTTGGATGGAATCGTAATAACTTGTTTTCTTGCTTAAACATTGATTCAACTTCGTTCAAATCATAGGTTAAAAGGCATTTGGAAGATGTATTTCTAAGCCAAGATGAATTTGAAAGAATACTAAATGGGTAAGACTTAAAATGCTTCTGTGAATTTCTTGCAGAACATATTCCTGTTTTGCACATAGTCCATGACGTGTTCGATAAAACAAGGAGAACGGTAATGGGGGTGCATACGCACCCCATTAAACTTTCTCGTGGCTTTATTGGTGGAAAAAAGAAGTTGAAATAAACAAAAAATGTAAAAAATCAAGTTTAGGTTTTCAAAGGGTGTTAATTAAACCCGAGGTACACGATTCCCGCCGTACCCACATAAAGAATTCCAATTTTGGAAAAATAATTTCATATTCGGATTCCTCTACCCCAAAAATATTTTCAAAAATCCGGTTAGATTTTTGATCCGAGGTACACGAATCCCGCTGTACCCACATAAAGAATCCCAATTTTGAAAAAATAATTCCATATTCGGATTCCTCTACCCCGAAAATATTTTCAAAAATCCGGTTAGTTTTTTGATCCGAGGTACACGAATCCCGTTGTACCCACATAAAGAATCCCAATTTTGAAAAAATAATTCCATATTCGGATTCCTCTACCCCGAAAATATTTTCAAAAATCCGGTTAGTTTTTTGATCCGAGGTCCGCGAAATCCGCTGTACCCACAAAAAAAATCCGAATTATGGATTGTTCCTGAAACTCGAGATATCGATATGACTTAATCGATATATCGATATATCGAAATGATTTAATCGATATATCGATATGACTTATTACGTCATTCGAGATATCGATTTTTAGGCCTAATTTACACGTAGCCTAATCCTCATAATTTCTGAACCAATCATCCGAATTCAACCAAATTTTGATGGTATGATACTTTGATGAATATCTACTACAGTACGAAAATTGATGATGATTTGTAGCCGGGTTCGAGATTTATCGTCGCAAGAAGAAAACCAAATTTAAAAGTTCAAATATTTGCCGTTTACGTAATTTTTGAAATTTTTAAAAAATAAGAAAAGACCCCCTCTTATTTTTCGACGAAAAATACGTGTGCAAAATTTCCTTTTGATCCGATGCGTAATAGCGGAGAAAAAGCTCCGGGCGTACGCGGCGTACGCGGCGTACGTGACGTACGAGGCGTACGAGGCGGACAACCGGGAACTCAGAATTTTATTCTAAGTATAACTATATAAGTTTCATGTAGAAACTCGCAGGATTAACGATTTTCCCTTTTCCGACCACGGCAATACTTTCTTCGCGCCCGCTTCGCGGCCACTCGAAAGTAAAAACAAGTCATCGTCCTTAACCATTTCGGTCAGTTCAAGTGCCAGTTGACAAAAATCCTCTTTAAATATTTTGAGATTACAGTCCTGGTCAGATAATGGATCCCCGTTGTGGCGAATGGTTTTGCTCAATTAACATTCTCATGCGAATGACAAGTGCAGTCTACGAAAGTAACCGATTTAATGTGCCAGTTGATTCTTGGGTTTAACAACCGCATAACCCTTTTTATTTCCTTTCTGACAAGTTCGTCAAGGTGAATGTCCGCATTATATATCTTGACGGCGTTAGCCCAAAACCTTGATGTTAAAATCATGTGTCAGTCGATTACCAGTTTGTTAGTAGTTCTGTAACATTCTCAAAAAACAAAAAAAAAAGTAGAAAAAGAAGAAACAAACCTGGTAAAAACCAGGAGACTAGAGTAATAAAAAAATTTGCATCATACAGTATGTTAAAGCTACGATGTACGGTCGTTGCCAACTGCGTTGGTTTCTTAAGGTTTGCTATTTTCGCCTTGACGGCTGATGTGGAAAATAGGAAATGACCATGCCTCATTTACTTGGCCTTGTTCCCGGGCTACCTACTTTTATTTAATTATTATTTTTTTTTAAATCTGTACTAGGCAGGTACTGTACAGAGTAGTAGTTGAAGACTCCACGGGAAAAATGATCAGATTCCATTTTTTTGTTTACACATAGCTCTTATGTTTACCTTTTGTCAAAACAATCAAAACAAAAACATGGAATCTGATCATTTTTCCCGTGGAGTCTTCAGTTACAATAATTAAAAAAGCTCCAACCCCTCCTGTAAAAAAAATAGTGTACTATTAGTTATAGTACATATTAGTATACGCTTATATGCTTATATGTACTATAATTAGTTATATTATAATTAGTTATATTATACTTACCATATACAATATATATTTTGTGGATGTATTCCGACTCCAGTGTGAGGTACCATCCAAAAAGATGGATGCAACCAAAGCCAAGACTCCAAATAGCGCACATAATGATCAACACCCCTATTGGAGTACTTATTATTTCTTTAAATTACTTCGTTAGTTTTTTGTGTGACAACAAAACAGTTCCCCAGCACGGAAATTTAAAAATAATTGAGAAATGGAAAAAAATCAAAAATATTGTGTTCAAAATCTGATGAGCTCTGTATCTCTATTCTTAACACCTGTAAAGAACTTCGATTTTTGCCATTTAAAATACATGCGGATTTTCGATTTTTGCAGCAAATTTTTTTTTCTTCCTGCGAAATAGACACATGAGAATCGGATCACTGGGCTCAGTCGCTATTTACATATGTAATTATCGATAAAAATTTCGAAAACTTCAATTTGGCCATTTTCTAATGTTTTCAGAATTTGAAAATATGATTTAAGTAAAAAAACCCTAAAAACACATTTAAGTTTTTGAATTTTTTATCGATTACTACTTATGTAAATAGTAACTGGGCCGAGTGATCAAATTTTCAACTGTCCGTTTCGCAGAAAAAAAAAAAAAGAAATATTGTAAAAATCGAAAAATTCCCATGCATTTTAAATGGAAAAATCGAAGTGCTTACAGGCACGTGTTAGAGTAGAGATACAGAGCTCAGGTTTTGCGCACAATATTTTTGAGCGCAGTAAAAGTCAAAATCGAGGTAAGCTGTAATAATCGGTAAAGCTCAGCGATGACCAACTGGTCAAAGATGGTTTTACAAAGAATTGAATTAGCGATCGGCTTGATCCTGTCGGCGTTTATTCGCTCTGTTTTGAGCTCGCCTCTGCCGCTTTCGGCCGTCGCCACTCGAGAATGAGTGAAGGGTGGAATCTTTCCTTAGGAACCCGACCACGTTACCAAGCTTGGCAGTGACAAGATTGGCAAGTGCCGAATTTCCCAAGGCGGAGAGGCGGAAGTTTTGGGATCGAGGAAAGGGGTTTTAGTTTTTTTTTTGTTTGGTTTTACAGATAAAGATAACGAAGGAGCTCAATCCGCCCCTATGAGCGTCTATGTATAATTACCAGAATAAAGCGTGGGAAATGTTGCCTTGATTTGGTAATTTACATACAGCAGTAGTTAACGACGACGAATGGCTCAAAAAGCCCGTTATGCCCAATATCTCAGTATTTGTACGAAACAAGAAAGATTCCTAGTGAGGTTGTTTTCTTTGTGAGTCTTCAACCTGGCTCTTCAAGTTGGGCTCTTCAACACTGTACTTTGCCCTTCAGGTTCCTTAACTATGATGTTGCTTTTTTCCCTTACGCTTCCCCAGAGCAAATCTTTCGATGAAATTAATATCGTCTTCCGTGATTCCCAGGCTTTCAAAATGAGGCTGAACTACTGGAAACCAATGTTCTTTAACGTTGTTTTGTTCAATGAGGGGCCGATTGTGTTAGACCTCTCCTCTAATATCCACCAGGGCGTCTAAAAACTCAATCAATTTCTGATAATAACTTACACTTCCCATTTTTTCCTGTTTGTGTTGAAAACTTTTTAACACTTTAACATGTATGGTTATGTCCCAGTAATTTGGGGGTCGATTATCGACCAAAAATCTATCCCGTTTTGAACTTGCCCCAGTTAAAAGGTTTTTACCTAATGTTGATAAAAATGTTTTTTGTTTAGTTTCGGCGTTTTTATCTAGAGACCCTTAATTAGAAGAGACCCGACAGAAAAAATGAGCGCGAAATTTTGGAGGCATATGACCGTGCGCATTAATTTTTTCTTCTGTTTGTTTACGTTTTTTGATTGTTTTCTGAAAGCACCTTTTATTCAACTGTTTTTTGCAAAACTAATGCGCATGATCATATGCCTCCAAAATTTCGCGCCTATTTTTTCTGTCGGGTCTCTTCTAATTAAGGGTCTCTATTTTTATCCCACTCGTCGTTGTACTCAAATATGTCCTTATTTAACGCTTTAAATTGTTCTTACGCTAAGAAGCAAGCCAACTGAAAAATGCATTCTATGTGTAATTTCTCCTTCCACCAAAACTCTCCTCCGTCCGATCGTTTGTATTGAAATTGTTTGAGAGTTCTTAATTTATCCGCAAATTCTTTCAATTCCTTGATGTGCTTAGGCTTTATTTTTAGTTGTAACAGTCCGTCAGGGGCTAACCTTTCGCATATTGTATAGCTTTCTTCGCTAATTGCTAAGCTAGGCCCATGGTACGCTTTATTTCTCGCTTCGACTAATTTTTCAAGCGCATTTTTAATCGAGACCAGGTCACCAGTATCATCAATTTGAAGAGTTTGGAAGAAATCGAAAGGGGTTTTAGGATTAGCTATGTGAGGAGCACCTTTGACCGGCTGGTACAAAGCCTGTGGGCCTGTCGGCTACCTTTGTTGGTGAGTTGCATCGGCTCTTTTTCGATAACGACATTTTAAAAGAGTAAAAATATTGTGGATCTGTTTCTTTTCTTACGAACACTAAAAACTGTTTCGGCCTAAAGCCGTGTCTCACACGGCTTTAGGATTTGTGTTGCTATTTTGCCCTGTGTTCGGAGGTGGTGGTGGTGGTGGTCGCATTGCATAGACCACTTGTACAAGACTGTCTATTTTTTTTTTGACATCTCTTCCCATCGTTTATCCTGGAAACTACGATTTAACCCAGCCCCGTTAGAATTTGCGTTGTTATTATTATTATTTCCATTTGGATTATTATTCCGACCCTCGTAACTACGATTATTTTTATTTTGACCTTCACCCCAAGGTCGGGGATTTCCGGTTTGAGTTTCACTT
This sequence comes from Liposcelis bostrychophila, assembly GCA_037577465.1. Classification (NCBI taxonomy): domain Eukaryota; kingdom Metazoa; phylum Arthropoda; class Insecta; order Psocodea; family Liposcelididae; genus Liposcelis; species Liposcelis bostrychophila. The sequence continues at coordinate 23,882,117 of CM075209.1, read as the reverse complement.
TTACTCTCGGCAGTCGGGTTGGGTACAGGGATTGAAGTATCTGAAGTGGACAAACCGGACGTCGCGTTTATCTAATCCGCAGCTTATGCAACTGGTTCCCGACAGAACTTTGACGTCGCCTCCCGAGAACCAGTCCCTCAAAGTCTTCGTTTTAATTTCCTCGTTCAAATCCGAATAGATAGGCTTGGCAGCGATCCGTTTATCTGGAACAAAAAAGCAACGGGAAACAAATAAATAAATGTGTACATCCATGTGAAAACCTGCCTTCTGGGGAATGGTACTTAGATGGCTGTGGAAGTTTAACTTATTAAAAATCACATTGTTTACAAACAAAACGTTTTCTCCGCCATTTCCCACAAGGCAGGTTTTCATGTGGGCGTCCACAAATAAATACACAAACAAACAAACAAACAAACAAACAAACAAACAAACAAACAATTATTATTGCTGTTGTTAAACTTGCGGATGTTATAATTGACATTTTCGATTTGGCAACATGGTCGCTCTAAGTCTAACAAATTGGCAGTTTCTTTGCCTATTAAACTTCTTTGATACACAGGCCTTAAGTTGTCCTTGATTTTTTCTACCAGCCTCCCTTGAGGATAAGGTGCAGTTAAGGTCTGGTTTAATTTGCATATTTTCGATGAAAATACTAGATAAGATTCTCTCGGCTCCTGCCGCGTATTCCTGATCAGCTGGCGGACCTGCTTTTCCCTTTCCCCATCGACATAAAGATACTACGTAGCATCTGTTTAAGAGGAGGCTTCAGATATTTATTTAAATATACCAAAATAAACATCTTCAACCCAAGTAATACCTGTCCATATCCGAGATTCGTAATAACTAATCGCCGGCTCCTTTAATAAAGAAGGCAAAGCCTTGACCCTACTCTCGGAAGATAACCCTTGGAGCTCAGTCCTTTGTTCAACTTCCCTCAAAAATATGTTTATTGAATCCGAAGGCTTGTCTCCCGCAAAGGAGATTTTATTTAATGAGCAATCTTTAAGGAACGCCACTAATTTACTGGACTCATATTTCTGAGCTTTCACAGGAGTCGAATGCGAAATACACGGAAAAAAAAGTTCGGTTCCTGTTACTGAATGTTAAGTTGGGTCTTCTGACATCTGAACATTTGAGTTGACAATACTTAAAATTAGGTAATTATTACTAAACGTTATTAATCATTACGAACTTTTAGTAATAATTACTAAATTTTCGGTATTATCTACTCAAATGTTTAGATGTCACAGGACCCAACTTAGGATTCAGTAACAGGAACCGAACTTTTTTCTCCGTGTAGAGTTATTTGAATTATTAAAGTCGTTTTGTTGTTTATAATGTCGATAGTTTTTTGTAATAACTGGAAAGTGTTTTCATCTCTAGTCATTGAATTATTACTACCAGGTTGGCTGATGCTATTAGGAGGTGCACAAAAATTTGTAAATGCCACTTAAGGGTTGTAACTGTAACTGTTGTAAAACCGCGTATTAATAGTCTGGCTTTGACCAGTTCCAGCGAAGGAGTTTGTTGCAACTGTCTTGTGCACTCAGAAAAAAAACCGCCTTCGTTTACGTCGGTGACGTTCCTATAGCCCCAACTGCAAGGAGATTTTAAATTTGCAGTGTCAAGACATACAATTTTAAACCTCAAGGCTTAAAAAACTAGGGTTGATTCTGCAAATTTGAAATCTCTATGCAGTTGGGGCTATAGGAACGTCACGGACGTAAACGAAGGCGGTTTTTTTTCTCAGTGTGGTGGTAGGGATCGTAAGAGGAAAGGATGACGTAACGACGGTGGATGATGCTGCTGCAGACCCATAACTTATGGTTGCTACAGTTATAGGTTGAGTTATCATCCATGTCGTCTGAGTCCTATCTATCTGAGGCCATAAGTAAAGCCTCCCAGTACATTTCCTTGTTATAGTATAACAAAATTACAGACTTCACGAGACTTTCGCAATCGTCTTGAGGTGTAACTTGTATTTCTTCGCTAAATTTTAACTTCGAAGTACTTCATTAGAAGCAGTAACCAACGATCCGGAAAAATTTACAGCACCGTCGGCTGATTTTACACTAAAACCAAAGTCAATAAGGACCACTTTATTGTCTTCGATAACTAGGAAGTTCGACGGCCTTACGTCCCTATGTACATATCTTAGGTCGTGTCTTCACGAATAGTGAAATGTCACCGTTCGCTATTGTCAATGGTCACTAAAGTACCGGAAACTGAATGCAACCCAACATCAAAAATACATGTAACTATATAGAAGCAACTTAATTCAGTTTCCGGTACTTTGGTGACCATTAACAATAGCGAACGGTGACATTTCACTATTGCGATCGGATGTGAAGACACGACCCTAGTTCGTGCAAATATTTTAGAGTAAGAACCGTTTGGTGCATCCCGGCAATGTTCTTTAAATCTGTGCCGATCTCTTTAAAACGTAAGGCCGATCTTTGTGCTGAATCGTAATATCCTTCTAAAGTAAGCAAAGGGAAATCTACTTTTACTTCTACCCTTTTTTTTGCAAGTTCCTCATATATGGTCTTTTCTTGTTCAATATTCTTCTTATATTTCGGTCTCCCTGTAGAAAGGAAAACAGTCAGCAGCATGCAGTCACACCTTTTAAAGCGGCCGACGTTTCGCAAGCCGAAGTTTTTGTACGGCAGAAAACGAGTCCCATTAAGTTGTTCCGCAGCGTTATAATTTCGGATAGCCTTTCCAAGGCTATCTTTCTAGGTACCTACGTACCTTTGACATGTCCTTTCCTCGCAAGGGATCCCTAAAGAGCAAGGGATGATTGGGTCTTGCAAACCTAATGTCAGGGCTATATCTGTGGCGTCCCGCTCGGTGCAGGTCGCGGTCAGAGCCGCGAATCTGCACCCCCCGAAAGCGCCCCGGTTTCTTAGGTTCCTTATCCCCCGAACGCCAGACCGTAAAGACCTGCTGTCTTCTGCGAGCTTGTGGGCCTCGTCCAAGAAGACCCCGAAGAGGTCCCCTTTGCCCGCTATCTCCTCCAACAGGAGTTGCAGTCTTTCCGACCGGTCTATCATTTCGGGGGTTAGGAAAATCACTATGTTCTTTAGATTTGCGTAGTCGGCGGTTTTCGATTTGTTTGCTTTTTTAATTTCCTCGACGAATGGATGTCGCTCGTTCGAGCCGTCGACGGCGACAACTTCTCCCCTGTTTCGAAGAAAGAAATACTGCCGTGAAAAGGGGAATCGACCTATCGCACATGTCTGGGTTGGCCATGTTTGTTTATGTTTAGCTTATAAACAAACATGGCCAACCCAGAGATGTGCGATAGGTCGATTCCCCTTTTCACGGCAGAATAGCAGGTTGAAAAAAAAAAGAACCAAAAATTAGATTGTAATTTGAAAATTTTTGACATTTTGACGTAAGGAATTACCGAGAATACGCACCAGCTTTTTTCCCTTGCCGCGTTCAAAATTTCCACTTGTTCCGTCCTGATGGCGGTGTAAGGTGACACGAGGACGGTAACCATCTTTTCCGATCTTCCGTTAGCTGCAACGTACGCCGACGGGGCAATCTGATAAAGCAAACTTTTCCCGCTTCCGGTCGGCATGTTGACGATCACGTCGCTTCGCCGTGCGCAAAGGTGTCGGATGGCTTCTTCTTGTTGTCGGGTCAGTTGTTGAAATCCGAAATATTTCCGATCTTTTCGGAAGTTTTTTGAACATTGTGGGAAAAAAAACCAATAATTAATACTTTAGGAACCAAGCACTAAACATTGGATTTAACGTTCTTCACTTATGCAAAACTGTGAGTCTGTTCCTTTTTACTATCTTTTGTATGAAACGTTAAAAAAATCAAAGCAATTCTATAACGTAAAACGTTAACTGTCTAAAAGCACCTAAAAGATTAATTTTGCATTGTTTTATTAAGTTTTTGCATTGACTTTAGATGCGAGTGACATTACACACCTCGCATCTTATGTGAAAATCCTTTTTTCTGCAAGTAGAAATAAACTTAGTTTCTACTAGAGACCCTTAATTAAAAGAGACTGGCCAGAAAAAATGGGCGCGAAAAAGAGGTGTCAATGTGACATGCGCTTTGAGTTAAATTTTTTGAAGCAGCCACCATTTGCAAACCCGAGCAAAAGAAAATGGCGATTGTTTATTTTGGAAAAAGTTTACAAATATTTCAATGTCAACATTTTTTAAGATTTGTTTTCACAAATTTTGATTATTTCCACTCATTTTATTTGAAACATTGAAAATTCGTTTATTTATTGATCACTTTGATTTTAAAAAAATAAACAATCGCCATTTTTGTTTTCTCAGGTCTGCAGATGACAGTTTGCTTTTTGAAATAAAACACAAAGCGCATGTCCAGTTGACATCGATTTTTCGCGCCCATTTTTTCTGGCCAGTCTCTTTTAATTAAGGGTCTCTAGTTTCTACTTTTTTTAAAAAATTATAACTAACGCAAGATTATTGAACATGAACGAAAAAATAGAATATATTTTTGACGAAAAAGGCTGGACTCCCCATAATGTTGTTTTCGTGTCACATGACGGTTCTTCCCTCTTTTATGCCTTGTCCTACAATATGTGTGGGAATATTCTTGGGCACGAGGAAGTGAGTCTCAGAACTGCTAAGATACAATTTTTTTTTGAATTTTTTTTAAGTTTTTATCCTCACCAAAAGCTAACAAAAATTGGTGTCTTCCTTTGCTTTTACAATTTTTTTATATTCTTCAGAAAAAGTTATAAACGATAATTAACTCGAATTAGCTCATTTGAACCACACAGTAAAAAATTTTATGTAAAAATTTACATAATTATGTTAAAATCGGTCTACATAATTTTTATGTTGTTTTTTGTTTATGTTTACCTTTTGGAAAAAACAACAGAAAAAATTTGTGTAGACCGATTTTAACATAATTACATAATATTTTTTACTGTGCAGGGTTCAAAAAAAAAATTAACTCCCTTTTCCTTTTTTTTTTCAGATGTGAAAAATCCGATTTAAGAAAAAAAGAAGTTTATGAAGATGTATCTTTTACCTATTAAAACGAAAGTGTTGAATTATTTATGTTTCGCCGGTTTATTTTTAAAAGGAAAAAAGAAAAAAAAAAGTGAAATGTCTGTAATTGACTGCATTATACTCGAATTTTTTTACCCCGAAGGTTTTTCCATTTTCTCTTCTTTTCGGATTTTTTTTTCTGTGTTTAGAAAACACATCATAAAAGAAGCTTCAAAAGAAATTTTCCTAATAACATTTTTTTTCTCTCTCTCTTTCTTTTCGATGAAAATTAATCGAATTTCTGGTAAATATTTCGATTTTGATGGCAAACTTGACGAGTAAATAAAATAAAATAAAATGATAATGATAATAAAAATCGAATTTTGAAAATATAAAATTCCCTTTTTCTGAATTGCGATTTCAGATACCTATATTTTAAATTATGAGAAATATGAACTAACGGTGTTTTCTTGTCTGTTATTTCGGTTATTTTACGATAGACATTTTTTTCGCGCTAATGATTCTGTACCTCAATGCAGAACTAGACCAAGTCCATTCAAGGATTGCAACTTTTTATTTCAAAGCCGACTTTACGAAGGTACACAGGCTCAATCGTTGGCAGTGCTGACTTTATGCCTTTTGCTAGCAAGTTTATATTGTTAACAAAGCAGAAGACATTAATTTGAGTTGGCAACGCTTGTAAAGACACGTTTGAAATAAGAAGTTGAAATCCTTGAATGGACTTGGTCTAGTTCTGCACTGAGGTGCAGAATATATATTAAGTCGTTCTTCTTTGTCTCAAAATTTTCCCTGTCCTCCGCACGTTCTTGCTCTTCTAGAGATGGGGTAGGAAAAATCGTCATGCCATCAGCAATTGGCCTAGAAGGACCAAAATTTTTCCTAAATTTTTCCTAAATTTTTCCTAATTTTACTGTTAAAGATGTTATACCCACAGCACAGAATTGCACGAATTACTGCATTGGTATTGCAGGTTTCACACTTAAGTGGCAACTACATTTTGGAATGGGTGGAGAGGAGGATAAATGGACCTGCTAGTGAACTCAGGTGGTTATAACTGCAAAGCAAATTTGCCGGAAAGGGAGCAAAATAAAGTGCAAAAATACAATTTTCTTCAGAATGGGAAGATTCGAATTTATCATAAGATTGGAAGAATAATTCCGTGCGTCGGAGATGAACTAACGTATCTCCATCGTAAATATGATTGGAGATAGTGTTTCGATATTTCGTGAATGTGTCACGTGACCTCTAGTTTACACCAACAAGAGCGTGTAAACTTATAGTCACATGATTTTCACAATCAGTCGAAACAAACTATCTTTAGTTACATTTACGATGGAGATACGTTAGTTCACCTCCGACGCACGGAATTGTGTTTTGAGATTAGGAATAAAAAAAATATAGAAAAAAATCAACGATTTTTAATAGAAATTCAACTGAATTAATTGAACTGATTAGTGATTATTTAATTCAACAAACTCGATTCATGATTTTCGTTAGTATGATCGAGCAGAGTATAAACAATCAATTCTGTGCCTCAGTGCAGAACTAGACCAAGTCCATTCAAAGATTGCAACTTCTTATTTCAAACGTGCCTTTACAAAGCACATGCATGCGTTGCCAACTCAAATTAATGTCTTCTGCGAGTTAACTTTCCTGCTTTGTTAACAAAATAAAGTTGCTAGCAGAAGGCATAAAATCAGCACTGCCAACCGTTGAGTCTATATACCTTTTGTAAAGTCGTGTTAGAAATAAGAAGTTTCAATCCTTGAAATGACTTGGTCTAGTTCTGCACTGAGATACAGCCCGGATCGCATACTAAGGCCCAGGAGTAATCCGGGTACTTAAAATAATTGATGAAAGTTTCCATTTTAAATCTACTTACAATTTATTGAATAACTTCAATTTAGCGACACGTCTCGTTCTAAGCTAATGACGAACTGTGCCAAGCCAAGAGACGACGGCGACGAGCTTCGGCTATGATCGGAAGGCGCACGATCATAACCGAAGTCGTGCACTTTGCGGCAGCACCATCTCTCGGCACGGGATAGTACTAACTTTTTGTTCAAAAGTTTGGATTCTATTTTAACCTTCGCTACATCTGGATGGCATTAATTTGGCATAACGTATGCATATAATTTTTTAAATTTCAGGAAATCTTAAATTTCAACAACTAGTAAAGGCATAGTTTACCTGTTTTCGGAGAAGCTATACGCGGCATGTCTGAACATGTCAAGGAGTTTGTCTGAACTCGAATAATCCCCTTCCTGTGACTTCGGTGCAAAATCAAAAGCAATTTTCCAATCCCTAAGATTTTTTTTTTAAAAGAAAAATCGATACTATCAGGGTTTCAAAGCTTTTCCAGGAAATCTGATTTCCGTCGAATTTCTTGGAATTTCTCTTTAGAAAGTAATCGCTTTTTCCTGTATTTAACATAAATATTTATATTTGATTTTGAAGAAAGGAGTGGTGATGCGAAACGTTGTGTTTTTTTTTTTCCACACCGGATTGTTTTTCCGATTTTTAAGAAATTTTTCCATTAATAAACTTGGCATTTTCCGCGTAAACACATGACCTTTTATTTTCCATCTTTTTTTTTTTTTTTTTCCTTACATCGTTGGGAAAAATCAACAGAGAAGAGTGCAGGAGAGAAAAGAAAATGATTATTTCCTTTCAATACTTCCTTTTTCCCTGGGAGAGAAAAAAAAAAGGTTGATCGACGGCTCCTTATTCGATTCAATCAATATGAATAATAAAAGAGATATGAATAAGTTAGGGAACTGAGAAGGAAGGAGCTTCTTCGCTTTTTGTTGTATTACTTTTCTAAGATGCCTGCCATTTTTCAAACAAAAAAAAAAAAAAAAACGCGATTTTCAATTATTTTTCATGCAAGGATTTTCCGATTTTTTTTTTTATTATTATTAAAAGAATTTAAAAAATGGAGGTGATTTTTCTTTTTTTTTAACGGTTCGAGGAATTTTACTACCTGGATTCCAAGGGCTGACGCCTTTTCTGTTGAGTAATTTCTGGAATTTTTTTTTCTCCTATATGAGAAGCGAATTTTTAATCTCGGCTGTGGCTCTTGACCTTGTCGCCCTTGACCTTTTTATTTCTTGCGCAGCGTGTCATATATGATATTGAAAATAAAAAATTAAGTTTTTATGTTAATAGAGAAGTCACATGTTTTTAGATGACTCCATCGTTTAATTGTGCTAGGGGAGATACGACAAAAAGCGTAATTTTGACTCGGTAAAAAAAACTGTTAACCCCCGAAAAAAGAAAAAACAAAAATTTGAATTTGAATGCCCGCCAAAACAGAAGGTGAAGGAACGTGACGTCATCTGCCTAAAAGTGGTTGTGTTCATTTCTGAAACTCTAAACGGCAACGTTGCGTAATGTTTACAAGCATGTTTACGAATTATACCCTGTCTCCACTTGTACATAATCAACCTTTTGCATTATCGTGAATAATCGTTCAAAACCGGTTTAGAGCGTTAAAATCGAAGAGAACTCGAAGAGAACATAATGCTAAACATGATTATCATCGTTCTGAACGATGATTATCATGTTGGGCAATTATATCGAAGTTTGAAAGTTAACGCAAACGTTGATTATCGTCAGGTGAAGACCTAGCATAAGACGTGTTTCGCTCCGAGTTCGATATCTCGCTTCGATACAGGCAGATGACGTCACACCAATAGAAAATTGTTTAAGGAGTGATCACGTGACAAATACTTTTTCGAACTTTGTTTTTATTTTTTTTTTAATTTGGTGAAAAATTTTCCCGTTTAAATACTAGTTTTTGGTTAAGAGCATACTATACATTAGTTTCCAGCGAAAATCTCAAAACATGTGACTTGTCTATTATTAAGGTAATTAATCGAAATTTGACTTACTTGTATTTTGGACCGCTGATTTTAAAATCTGAAGTCGGAGATTTGAAAAGAATTCAAATACAAAATGACGAAGTAATTTTATTTTTAAAAAAATTACTTTTGGCGCCATATTGCTTTTTTCATTTAGAACTACATTATTCTGACATCAAAGACTGCCTTCGGGTTAACATAAGGGTTGTGCCTCAAAATTGAATTTGTTTTCGGACTTTCACCTATCGATAGGATCTAGTGAGGGGGTAAATTAGGACAAATATTAGGGTCGAAATGAAAGCAGTTTCTGAGACAGGGATGGGAGTGCTAATTCATTTTTTATTTTTTTGACATAGAATGGGTTGTCCGATTGAAGAATCCAAAAAACGAGAAAAAAAGTTCTTTCAAAGGGCATAACTGTTAATTTTAAAAAAAATTATTTTCTTCATGTTAGCGTCGCCGGACCAAAATTTCGCTACGGCAGTAAAAAAGTATGTCAAAAATCGGCCTAAGTACATGTGCTTCTAAATTTTTCTGTCGACAAGAAAGTGGCCAAAAAAATGGCCAATAATTTAAAAAAAATTTTTCGCCGCGAAGATGACGCTGCACACAAATTTTGCTATCACCGCGTGAGAGTACGCAAAAAACTGGTCTAGATACATATTTTTTTGGTTCTTTTCCCCAACGGCCAAAGTAGCCATAAAATGGCCAAAATCTCAAAAACTTTGTTTCGCCATGATGACCACGCTAGACTCAAATTTAGTCTCCACCATGTGAAAGTACGCAAAAAATTGGCCCAAAATCATGTATTTCGCCTTGGAACCTAACGGCGAAAGTGGCCAAATTCATAAAAATCACAAAATATTTTTTTTACTGATAAGACCGGGCTGGACCTCGCTATCACCACCAAAAAAAATATACCTAGAAGCGTATTTTTCCGTTGGAGAAAAGAAGGTAGAAATCGGATCAAATTTGCGCATTTTGGTTACTTTAGGCCGTTAGTTTCACAAAAATATGTGGACCGTTTTTGACTTAAAAAATTTGTCAAAAACACACAAAATTTTTTACTTCGACCTGCACCAAGTTCGGAACGGAGCTCGTAATCGTAAATATATTACAAACTAATTTTTTAAATCAAATTTTGCACTTGACAGTGAAACCGCGCTGACGCTCTGCCGAAGCGTCATCTCCTACATCAATTAACCAAATGAAAATTCGAATTAATAAAGTCCAAAATTGAAATTTCCTGATTGCATTTAATCCTTTGAATTACGACCTTTAGATGATTAGCACAATACGCAATTTCCGTAAAAGGATGCCGTACAAAATTAACATTGTGATTTTCAATTTGGTTTAATAATTCGCGACTTCGTAAAAAAAAAAAAAAAAAAAATAATTTCATAAATTCGCCGTGGCATATATACCCACCTCTGAATAAAATAAACTGGATTTTAATCAAATATCGCGGTCATTATTATTGAGAATAATGCAAACTAATTTCGTAATCGTGCAAAATAAGGGAAATGGAAATAAAAAAAAAAAGCATTTATTTATCTTACGGCACGTATTTTGAAATTATCCTACCGGTAATTAAATTTATTTCCTACCTTGGGAAGATAAAAAAAATGCGCTATGCATCCTCCATAAATTTTACAAGCAGGAGATTTTTAAATTATGTACATTGAATATATTTTTTTTCCTGAATTACTTTGCCCCCGTCCCCTATTTTTTTTGTGTAAGTAACCATATGCATGGCGGCGTCACGTCTGATTTATCGTGGAATATTTTTCCCGAAATTCCCGGGGAATCTACTTTCGTTATTTCCGTTTTAAAATTTGATACTTTTCTCGTGGATGCTTTAATTTGGACTTAGACGAAAATGACGTCACGTCCCGCACTGTCAACTAAGTTTTTCGGGGAAACAGTTTCCCTCCTCCGTAATTTAATTACTTACAAAAGCCTAAAGAACAGTCTATTCATTCGTTTCATTTCGGTCCTATACCCCCCCCCCCCCCCCCCCTCCATCGCCACCACCACTCTTCCCATTTGGAAACATTTAAGTTTCCCTAAACTTAATGACGAAAAACGAACTCTCGAATGAAAAGGAAACTCCATCATCATAACAAACAATTAGGAAAATGGGAGCGACTTTGTGTTATTTCAAAAACCCTTCACCCATTATCGAAAAAAATTAAAATCTTCCTCTTTGATTTGTAAAATGTTCTTGAGAATACTCAAAATTTTAAGTATAAATATACCGATTTTTTTTCCCCGTGAAAGAAACGACATTCAAAAAGCATGCGAAAAGACAAAATAATGCATCCCTCTTGTGTGCTTTTTTTTTTTTTTTTTTGAAAGCGAAACATACATTTTCATTTTTTCCTCCTTATTTCAACATTTTTCAACCGGGAAGGTTGAATATAAATAATTATACCTCAAGCTCGTGTACTATCTAACGTGGGCTCCTTGTTTTTCCGCGTTTTGCGAATTCCATGGAGGTCAATAATTCCTTTTTCGAGACGGGGATGCTTTATATCTTCGTCGCAATTTCGGAAAAAAAGAACATGTTTTTGCATTTTGGAGACCTTTCTTGTTTTTTTTTTTTCCTCTTGCTTTTGATTTTAGGGTTTGTCTTTTTTTCTTTTTCGTTTATTTGGAAGTCCGAAATTTCATGCTAAAACATGTTGCAGAATTAGAAACATGCTGACAAGTTGTTGAACGAGTTGCATCATAAAATCATGTTGCGCAATATGTATAAACTTTTATTTTTCATTTTTTCAGTGTTGCGCTACATGTTTTGGCGTGAAATTTCGGCCTTTAAGAGATAGTGACATAAAGTAATCCGTTACCACGGAGGTCTGGGTTGGTTTTTGAAATGGACTAATCTCGAGTGCGAGAAGCATCTTGGCATCCAATCGATCTGAGCATCATTAAAATCCAAAAGATTGCATCCTTTTGCTGGTAGGTGAATGATAGGTAGTATAGACCACTGGTCTGGAACCGCCATAGACGTTTCGGCACCTCAACCCCGGTCCGAAAAATCTATGTAGGTTGCCCCGTGGTTCAGTCCTGATGGTCCAAAACTCGTTCCCCGGGAAGGGGGTAAAGTAAACCCTACTTTACCCCCACTTGATGGGCCAGGTTTTCTTTGAACATGCATAGGAGAAGCTTGGTCAGAACTTGATGGACCAGGTTTCGCAAGGGCATGAGTTTGAGCTCGAGTAGAACTTGATGGTCCATGAATAACTGAGGCGGACTCTTGGCGGAGCCAAGAGTCATGGCTCAGAGACTCATGGCCACTTGATGGCCATGAATAACTGAGGCGGACGGTTGTTATGCTTGTAGGAGACTTGGTGATTAATGATATGATAAAATAGAATAAGTTCCTTAAAGTTCAAATAACTACGGCTTTGTTCTTTTATTTCGGTTCCACATTAACATGACTGGCCGCTAGCTATTTCAGACTTTTTTTACGTCCATCATCAGGATCTTAAAATTGATGTAATTAAAAATATTACTGATAATTTAATGAAAAGCGGAATCTTTAAATAGAATTCACGCCCACGTTGGGCGCCAATTTGTAACAAGCGTGTTGTAGTTGTAGTTGAATTCGAGACGTATGGTGCTGATTTGAAGTTCGGAACGATGCGACTCGAAGAGTATTGAAGACCGTAAATTTTATTGGAGTATAACGAACTTGGAGGAGGCCGGTATCCCGCCATTTTTGAGATAAGCCTTTTATGCTTCCGTCCGTGAAGTTGCAAGTCATTAACGTTGAAGATTAACTTGTCGTTGATCGCCTTTTTTTTTTTTTTCGATAATTCATGATTGTTATTTGTACCAAAATTGTCATCGTTTACATCTTGGATCCCTAAAAATAAGCTCATAAGGTACGCTTCTACAACAATCTTTTTTTGAGTAATTATACAGTCTATTTGTTCCAACACTTTAAATCCTGCAACCTCCTCTGTATAAATGTAATGCATGAATTTTGAATCAGAGTAAAAAGGGAAAAAAACTTTTGGACCTATACCTATGTGGTTTAAAACACGGTAAGCAACCATTTCTCTAAGGTCTGGGGGATGTTTTTGTATTGCCCGTGAGCCAGTACCGGCATTGTGGTAAATTTTAAGTAATACATTTTTACTATGTTATCATGCATTACCTTGATGATAACACCGAATCTGGTACCGGATTCTTTTTCAAAGAATTGGAGTTGACAGGTGGGAAACATTGTTTTAAAGAAAAAAGTTGCACTTGTTTCCATAGCATATCTTGATCGGTCGACAAACCTCATAAATGTTGATGGTGTCTTACACCATTTGTCGTTGAACTTCAATCAAATAAGCAACAAAAAAACCTGTATTTTCCAAGACATTGGAGACATTCAGACCCATGCGTGCACTTTTCATCTTTTCGCCTTTTGTTGAATTCTTCCCAGTACTTTAAGTAAGTGTACCTGGCATCCAGATTGCAATGAACTAAAATCTCGTCTTTATTGGCAATTTGTAACATCTCTAAGGTGAAATCCAAGTCTGTTACTCTGTTTTCCTTGAGGTAAATTTGAGCATGAGAAGCCTTCATTTGCCATGCATTGTCGATTCTTTCAATAATCTCGTTGACCTTGCTCTTGTAGGAAAAAATCCATGCAGCTAATTTATGAACCTCTTCTCAGTCCACCAGCTTTACCAAGAGAACTAATTCCATGTTCCTTTAAAACGTTTGAATGTTGACTTTAAGAACAGTTATGGAACTACATATGAAACGCTGTCCGATAACTATTCTCCTCTCGTTTCCGCATAGTGAAAACATAGTGTGCTCACTAGCGATTTCGATAATTTATCGATACTCCCCTTTTGATATCCAGGATGCAAATTGCCTAAGATGAGTCCAAACAGATGACTTTCATCGAGTGGTGTCGTCAAATACCGGTTTAAGTCATAAATAACTGCTTTAATCGATTCAGTTGGTAATTGTAATAGTTTGGTAATCGTTGAGGCATTTTCCCAAATGCTTGAGATTCATTATTCGTAGTTGCATACACCTGGAGTGAATCTGTATTAGGCAGGTCAACCGAGCTATGCCCATCGCAATAGTGCATGGAGATATACTCTTTTGAACCGTTGCAGCTCGAAACCGGTTCAGGCAGCGGTTCAAAAGAGTATATCTCCATGCACGATTATGATGGACATAGCTTAGTTGACCTGCCTAGTACGGAAATGTTTCTTCAGATCAGTCCACGTTGTGAACTTGTTCTCATGCATCCTGTAGTGCAAAAGAGCTGAGTCCTTTAGCATTTCAGAGAAGCTTTTAATAACTTCGTCGATTTATTCTAAAAATATGATTACCTTTTTATTTGTGGCACCAGAAAAGGAGAAAAATCTCCTTTTCTGGTGCCACAAATGAAAGGGGAGTAGAAGGCTCGAACCTCCGACCCTAAGTAGTGTAGTCACCTTTTAGAAGGTGTATAAAAACTGTTACACAGGAAATTTAGGACCGATGGCGCTAAATTTTGGGGAAAAGACTCAAATAAAATTCATTATATAAAATTTAAAAAAATGTATCCTGAAGGGATAAGGAAGGAAGCTTAAGGAAGGTTTCTGCTGGGAACGGATTTTGGTTTTAACCTCCGAACTGTAGCATCTGAAAAATTTTATAAAATTGGGAAATTAATGTATAAATAAATGAAATCGTTTTTTCATTTATTAATAAATGAAATAATTGGTTTTATATTAACGGGTTAAAATTAATCCGTTCTGAAAGCCACTAAACAAGGGAAAAGAAATAGATTTTGGGAGGAGGGAAGCAATCTCGCTGACCCAAACTACACTTTGAGCTATATTTTTATTAAATGGAAGTCATGGAGGTATTCTGTTCCCTGGGATTATGCTCTCATGATTCAGATGTTGGCGGTCAGCGGTGAGTTAACAGCCAGATGACTGAGCTGTTTTGTGGATGCCATCCCGTGGCGTCAGCATTCTAGAGCATACCCGAGACCTGTGCATACAAAGTACACTCAGAAAAAAAAAATGACTAATGCGAACGCAAAAGTGCATTGAGACAAGACATTTTTCGTAAAAACCGTGCGAAAACAAGAAAATGTCTTGTGATAAGTCATTTCGGTTCGCCTTGAGATAAAATGTCTTGCCACAAAACAATAGGCGACACTAGCGGACATTTCTTATACTATGCTATTAGAATCAAAATGGCGGCTCGCGAAAACAATGATTATTATTTAATGAATTAAAAACTTAATGTCATTTTAATTTTTATTTTAAAAACGTGTAAGTGGACATCGGGATTAACCAAGATGGATATTCAGGATTATTTTTATATTCACGTAACTTAAGTTAAATATTTTCTTTAAAAAAATTGAATTGAAATCTAACATTGCCCATTGCAGACGATACGGGTTATGTTTAGGTTATGTTATTACTATTCATATAAAATTATGAAAAGATTTAAAAATCAAATGAAAAATCGTAAAAGTTATATCACATAGATTATAATGGTTTTGCATGCATATTTATTAACACGAGGATGAGCAATATTATCATAACATATAATGTATAAATTTTACGTAAGCCGCCATTTTGTTTGTTTACAATATATGACTTGCCGACAGCCGACTGTATGACTTGCGACAAGTCAGAAAATGTCTTCCCACAAAACAAAAGCGTTTAAGGCATAATAACAGCTTATGCTAAGTTATTTTGTTTTCTGAGTGTACAAAGCGCCATTTTTAATGATATGCTCCTCCGAGATAGGGGGAAACTAGTGCAACATTTCGGAACGAAGTGCGTGAGGGGTAGGCCTTGCATTCAGGTCGGCCAGAGAAGACGTTACGATTATCGTAACATCTCTCTCTGTAAGATATTTTATTCTTGCATAGGTTAAATACCATAGATCCAATAATTAGAAAATATTATCTCACTCCTACGTCTTGCGCAGAAAAAGAAAAAGAAAAAGAAAAAAACTTCAGTCTTTCCTGAAAATCAGTCTTTCAAAAAAAAAAAAAAAAAAAAAAAAAAAAAAAACTTCACAAAAGAAGTGGTTCTTCCGCTTTTCTTTTCAAAAACAGTTGATACTTTTTGAAGGGCATCGAATCAAGCACGAAATTAGGTATAATACACCGATAAAATACTGTTAGTAATTTTAACTAATCTTATTAGTAAGTGTACATCTAACTGAAGCTGAGAGAAAATTTTACATATATTATGATGTCGTAGAAGCTTCGGCTTGGGATGCTTCTCCTTTGACGAGAGGATAGGTTGTTGAAGAATTACAAATTCTTAAATCTGGAAAAGAATTTTATTCCGAAAAAAAAACCAACCTGATCACGATGGATCAGGCAATTAGTATAAATTTACACATAAAGTCACAATTACAATTACAATTAAAAGACCGAAAGATTAACCAAAGTTTTAAAGATCAATTAATAATTTTATAAAAGTTCAAATGATTTCACATGTCACATGGTTTGAATACTTACTTAATGAGTTGGTTTTGCGGAGCAGCCTGTCACGTTGAAGGCTGGGTATCAAATAGAAGGAGAAAATGGCCGTGCGTAAGCACGGTCATTCTCTCGGACTATTTGATGCGGCGCGCGCGTGCGCGAGCTTTTCACAACGTTCCACTGACGTGTATTGCTACACGTCAGTTGCGAATTAAGGTCACGATTATTTTAATTATATTTTAATGGGTTTTATGCCCGTTACAATGAGTAATTTTTACCTTACTTAAAGTCATTTTTACCGTACTTATGGTTGAAATTATAGGTATTTATTACACTTATGTTAAGAATTGCCAATATTGTATATAATATTGGTAATCTTTATCTTAAGAATAGTAAATACCTATAATTTTAACCATAAGTATGGTAAAAATGACTTTAAGTAAGGTAAAAATTACTCACAATTTATATAAAATTTACCCTCAGCCTAAGGTAGATGTATACTTACTAATAAGATAACTTAAAAATACTAACAGTGTTTTATCCGTGAATTCGTTCAGCAGATTTACAAAAACTCTTGAGATAAACTGCCAAACAAACTGAAAGGGGGAAAAAAAAAAAAAATTAACAATCTCTACCTTTACTTTGCAAAAAAAATTGTTTTCGGATTGGTTAAACACCCACTAATTTTATAAACTCGCTGTAACCTATATATTATGTAAATGGAAAGAGACCCTCAGGGTTAGAAAAGGGGGAGAATATATTTTAAATTTATCGTTTTTAAATAAATTCGATTATCCGCGATTCTCGTAACACACCTGTTTTTAGCATTATTTAAATACTATTGGATTATTGAGAATCCCGATGATTTTATTATCTTACCGTTTTTTTTTCTCCCTCCCAAATCTTTTTTTTTTCTTCGAAAAAAATTGCGGATGATTTTTTTTTTGCCCCAAGGAAAAAAAAAAAAAAAAAAAAAAGTGGGTAAAAAGAAAAGGTGTGAATTATTACCCTGACAGTAAAAAATTTTCCCTCGGTTTTCAAAACATGTGAAAATATAGTTGGGGAAAAGGCGCATTCGACTTATTTAGATAGAGCCACTGTAAAACTTAGCGATTCTGAGCAAAAGCGGAATTAAATCAGTTGCTGACTCCGCTTTCAGCAGTCAAGATCGTTTCTCCTCTCGCTTTGCGTTCCGTTACGTTCTTCGTTCTTTCGAGGAATTCGCGCGCGAGTTTTTTAATACATATTTTTTTTTTCTCTGTTGTCGTTGTTCGGTTGTCGCTTTTTTCGGCGTGTTTATGTGTGCATCCGGTTTGGAATGCATTAAACCTTTTTATTTCGACGTTTATTATCCATGGTAAAGGGACTAAACCGTTCAGGTTTGTTTTAATTTTTTTTTTTCTCGTTAAAGGATCAAAATAACCGTTAAAAAGTTTTTTTTTTTTCTCTCCCGGCTTTTTTTATTATTCGACGTACGTTATCGAATGAAAGGAATTAAATACGAAACTAATTAAGAAGGATTGAATTTTTTTTGTGGGATGATTTTTTTTTTTTTTTTTTTCCAACGGATCCGATAACTTTTAATTCGGTTTATCTTTTTCCCCTCTTTTTTGCGTCACCTCGAAACATCCGGAATTTCGTTTGAACCGTTTCCGTTGCCTGCGTCCGCGTTCGACAGACTCTCCTAGGAGCTTTGTTAATCCTCTTTACCGCAGTATTTTAAATTTCTAAGCTTTATTAATGGACTTTGTAGGAAAATTTTACAAGGGAAATGTTTTAGATGAAATGCGCTACCCCGGTTTATTTATTATATTGCTGCAAAGTACAGGATGTGACATTTCTCCGGTTTTTCGGGACTAAATCCCTTTTGCGGATATCTTCTTTCGGGGGAGAGAGAGGTGTCTTCGACGTTTTAATCCATTTTAAAAAATGGAGGGTTGGATAGTTTTTGGAAGGTAATGGAAAGGCTCATCCGTTAGAGCTTTTGGTGAGTGTCGCCTGCGGCTCAAGTAGAAGTTGGAAGTTTCTTGCCGGATGACGATCGTATGACCGATGAAGCTGATAATACGTAACAGAAAGGATTGAGTCTTGCGTCCGATTCGCCCGAGGAATTCCGAGTGGAATTGTAGAATTTTGGTCATCGGATACTTTTTGTAGTTAAATTGTTCAATGCAATATATTCGGTAGGGCTGTTCGAAAGATATTTTGCCTATAAAATTAAATTTTGATCTATAAAATGTATTATTGCTACGTGCTATGCTGAATGAAATTGAACACTTGAATGCTGTATTAATGCTAAATGAACGAAATGCTGTTATTATAAGTAATAATTTTTATTGAGGTAATAATTTTTATTGAGGTGTAGATTATGGGATTTCAATAATTTCTAAAAGAGCTATGATTAATTTCGCTTCCTCCTCCTTTGTTTTAGAGACCCGACAGAATAGATGGGCGCAAAATTTTGGAGGCAAAGGACTGTTGAATAAAAAGCGCTTTCAGAAAATGATTAGAATCATAAACAGGCAGAAGAAAAAATCAATGCGCTTGGTCATAGGCCTATGCCTCCAAAAATTCGCGCTCATTTTTTCTGTCGGGTCTCTTCTAATTAAGGGTCTCTACTTTGTTTCTTCCTCTTTCGGTTCTTCAGTTTCGTCGAATCTGAACCATTGCCTTCTCTGCCTCTCTTACGCCTTCGTCGAATTTTTACCCCTTGGACTTCCTCGTCCTTCACTTTGTTGTCTTTTATCAATGATCATCATAATAATCAATGATATCATTATCTCCAATCCATACGTCCCAAGCAAAACAATTCTCTTCAGGACGTCTTCAAGGTGGGGCATTAGCGTATTATAAGACATTAGGGGTCATACATAAATTACGTAAGCATGGGTTAGGCCCTTTTTGCACGCTTTATCCCATTTCGCCTATGCTTAGCTTATGGGTAAGATGTCAAATCTGGACCCCCTCCCCCCCCCTAAATGTGCTTACGTAATTTATGTACAACCCCTAGGGTGTCCCTTATTTTGCGAATTTTCGAATTTGATGTCGGGCCGGGTGGAATCTCGTTCTCTATGGGGCCCCAATGAACCCTGAATTTTTTCAGATTTTTTACTGAACGGGAAAGCGGGCCGACTTGAGCTTTAAGTTGCGAAATTCCCATAAGAGAAAAAAAGTCGACAATTTTTTTTTTCGAGGAAAAACGTCGTTTCCTATCGGGAATTTTGCGTAGATGACGAATCTGAAGTCCGTTTTTTAATATCTGGTTTGGCTTTTGAGTTAGAGGCCAAAATATGAGCCAAAACGTAGTACTTAGTGTGTTTTGTCACTTAACCAGGTTTTCTTGTCACATTTTCTCCGTTAACACAAAGGCCAAACCAGATATTAACAAACGGAGTTCAGATTCGTGATCTACGCAAAATTCCCGATAGGAATTGACGTTTTTCCGCGAAAAAAAAAAATTGTCGACTTTTTTTCTCTTATGGGAATTTCGGAACTTAAAGCTCAAGTCGGCACGCTTTCCCGTTCAATAAAAATTCTGAAAAAATTCAGGGTTTATTAGGACCCCATAAAGAACGAGAGTCCGCCCGGCCCGACATCAAATTCGAAAATTCTTCAAATTTTCTAATGTTGGATACACCCTATCATTCAAAAATGGGTATACTTTTAAGCCGCGTAGAATAAAGTTCTTCTTATTTCCGAGGTTTGCCTTGTACTTGCGCTCGGTATGTCAACCGCCTCAATCTGATTTTCATTCTCATCCGATTTAGCTCCAATACTCATTACTAAACCCAAGTAGTCGTTCTCAGCTAGGTACTTCTTTTCTTCGCCATCCTTGCTGCCCTTGTATAAATCAGGGTACGGTAGCGTTCTTTCAGCAACTTCGATCAGAAACTTTTCTGTGGTCTTAACGTAATTTTTGACCTGGACAACGATGAATCCGATTTCATTATTTGATAGTACCACCCGTATGACAAGATCAATGTTCTTCTGAGAATCCTTTAGTTGTACGGCTGCGCATCTAGCTAGGAAGTGCGGTCTAACGCTGTCATAATCGAGATCGTCTAGCTTTTTGATGAAATGAGTAAAATAGACAAAACCGTCTTTGAATTCTTCTTTTAAAGTTTCTAGGATCATTTCTGCTTTGCCTCCAACCAGCTACTCCACAAATTCTTTCACAGTAATTGGCATCGAATGCAAGGTTTTTTTTTTTTTGTCTTGATGGCATTGTCAAAAGCAAGCAATAATATTACTTCTGCAACTATTTCGCCGAGGGCTACAACTGTATTGCATGTAGCTATTGAAATAATTTAAAATTTCGATAAGAGTTTCTTCTTCCGACATAATATGTGCTGAAGCCTCACTAGCACGGGTTCAGAAAAATAGCACGTGCTGTAGGGCTGTTCGATATGACCACTTTTTGATACGATAAGCGATAAATTATCGATAAGAGGCGAAAGGCTTATCGATATAATGTGAAGTCTTATCGATAAGACGAAGCTTATCGATAAAAAGTGACTTATCGATAATTTATCGCTTATCGTATCAAAAAGTGGTCATATCGAACAGCCCTAACGTGCTGTAAAAATTTAGTTTTGGTTCGATGTAGAACAGCGTGCTCATATATCGAGCCACCATTTCCTTTCCATACACATTATTATAATTAAGGGACAGGGTTGTACGAACAGATAGAACTGCTAAAGTTGCGAATATTTTGTCTTCTTTTCTTATGGCGGACCAATTCTCAGCGCATATGAGTTTGGCTATAGCTAGTTCCTTTGCATTTTTTATACTTTTCCAAAGCGGGCGACCATACAAAAACAGACTCTTATTCGGTACTCGACAGGTGATAAATTGGTGAAGTTTCGTGGTGTCTTTTTCGAATTCCTTAATGTCCTCTTCAGCGTGTATGTCCGTATACAAAATCTTGAAGAAGAGCTGCTTGATTTCATATTCCCTCGCGGCCGATCTTTCAGACCCGGATAAATTTTTCGGGTTTGAGACAAACTCATGCAAATTGCTGTTAGTGGCAGCTAACATGAAAGCAATTGTCGGAAGTTCATGGTGGATGTTTTTGGCAGCTCTGCGCATCACTCTGCATTTACTGATAAAATTTACGTCGTCAGTACAATCTTTTACTTGGCCGACTTGTAACAACGAACAAAATGCCTGAACTCCTCTATTGAAGGTCCCAGATTTGGTTTTGTCTGATAAATCTGTGCACCATGGTTGATAACTGTAGAACTCTGATGCGATTTCCGAAGTTTTTTCGATATCTTTTACACCTTTTTCTTTTTTAATATTTGCTATTATTTCTAATGCAGTATGAATGAGCCCGACGATAATCAATTCTGCATTTTTTACATTATCCATTGCAGACAAGAACGAGTCTGCTAACTTAGAACGGGGAGGAAAGCCATTAGCCTGTTTTTCCCGCAGGCATAGGAAAACCACAAAGTTTTCTCGCGAAAACCATTCCATAGTTTTGCTCTTTCCATGCCCTGAGCTCTGAATTATGGTCCCTACGGGAGCGAAAAGTTTTGCATCTTCTGCACATGCACAAGTTAGTATGTACTGCTTGAAACCCTCATAAAATTTGCCCTCTTGCATATCCTTGCTAAAGGCTTTCCTGAGGTCCTCTTGGTCCTCGAGCTCCTCAGGACGCGCGGTTTTTATGATGCTAAAAACTTCCCCTGCATCTGCAAGAATAAAAAGAAATCGTCACCATCTTAATCAAATAAGAAACTGATAAAAACTTGAAAACCTTCACAGTAACTAGATATTGGGAGCTTTCCAAAGGGGTGTATTTCGTATTTCGTGTAATTCTAATTCCACGATCTGCTATTTGATAACATGAAGAACGTGGAAGTAGAAAAATACGAAATACGAAATACGAAATACACCCCCCTTTGGAAAGCTCCCATCGGTATATATATGTTACGGTTAATGTATATAATTCCGTTATTTCATGAAATAACTAGTTATTTTATAAAAAACCAGGTCATTTTAGCTAATGCATATAAATCGAAAATTTTTAAATAAAATAACTAGTTATTGTAAAAAATAACGGAAATAGTCTCAGATATTTTATGAACTAACTAGATGAGTTCAGTTAAGTAAAAAAATAGAAAATTTTAATATCGAATCTGTGATCTAAGTAGTTATGTTTAGCTTATTTCAACTAATTTTTAAGAATTTCGTGGGACGTAAGCTAAATACAGAAAAAACAGCAATCTTTTCATAAAAACACTTGCAATGTGATGTGATAATTTTAACTCAGGACCCCAGTGAGGGTCTCCCTAAAATACAGACCATACAGACCCACCCAGACCGAGACCCAGACAAAACACTGTCTGTGTTTGGTCTGGGTGTCGGTCTGTGTCCGGAATGTGAAAATACATCTGGTCTGTAACATTTCCTTCGGTCTGTGTTTTGTCTGGGTCTCGGTCTGGGTGGGTCTGTATGGTCTGTATTTTAGGGAGACCCTCACTGGGGTCCTGAGTTAAAATTATCACATCACATTGCAAGTGTTTTTATGAAAAGATTGCTGTTTTTTCTGTATTTAGCTTACGTCCCGCGAAATTCTTAAAAATTAGTTGAAATAAGCTAAACATAACTACTTAGATCACAGATTCGATATTAAAATTTTCTATTTTTTTACTTAACTGAACGCATCTAGTTAGTTCATAAAATATCTGAGACTATTTCCGTTATTTTATACAATAACTAGTTATTTCATTTAAAAATTTTCGATTTATATGCACTAGCTAAAATGACCTGGTTTTTTATAAAATAACTAGTTATTTCATGAAATAACGGAATTATATACATTAACCGTAACATATATATAATATACTATATATACTATACTATACTATACTATATAGTATATATACTATACACTATAGTACTATATACTATATACTATAGTACTATATACTATATACTATAGTATATAATATATAATATATGGTTCTTATTTTAAAAAATTTCCTAGATTTGGAATTTTTTCCGAAATTTTAGACTGCCCAACAGATTAACCCTCTACGTGCCGATCATTCTCGACGGATTAGATGACTTTCTGGATCAGCCACTTCTGAAGCTCTTTATAGAAGGTGCCCCTTAGATTTTTTATTTTGATTGGCAATTTGTTGAAAAAACCCCGCGCTTGCATGCATGATCTCTTGCTTGGACTTTTCCAGACGAACCTTAGGCAGTCTGTAGTTGTTCGCATTTTAGTCATGTATGCAATCGTTTCCCCAATTAGAGTCCCTTCCCCTTGTTTTAAGAAGAATTTGATGGTTTGTGATCACAAATTTACGCCAAGATGAGCGCTTGATCTCATGATTTTTATATAATCAGTCGAACTAGACTATATCGAATCATATTTACGGCGATGACACTCCTCTTTTTCGGCCCAAAAACTTAAGCACTACGCAACAGTTAAGAATTCGAAATAAAAAAATAAAAAACTTGAGCACGAAAAACGTGGAAAGCATAAAACAAAATTTAATTAAAAGTACACACACACAAAAAAAAAGTGATAGGAATGAATGGGTAATTAAATACTTGAAATGACAGAAAAGAGATGATTCGGGGAAAATCAAGCTGACCGGTAGGAGGAGGAAAAGAGGATCAAATAGGATTTTGAATTTTTAATTAGGGAAAAACAGTATATTCAGGTGCAGAGTCAGAGCGTCGATCATGTCAGCCTGATAATTGCGTTATCTCGTTGAATGCAAAAAAGCGAAAATAACAAATAATGCATCATCCGGGGAGAGTAATTACATTATTTATTAAAACAAAAAAAGAAAATTTTGAAAAACGAGGTCGGATATTCTTCGAGACGGATTTAAATGTTGAGCGGATCCGTAATTTAATTTAATTTAAACATATAAAAGAACATATTCCAAGTTCGAAAGGATGGAAGGAGGGAAGGGGGAAGGGGGGTTCGAACCTTTCGAAAGGGGGATTTATTACTGTTTTGGGGTCCCTTTGAACCGGAAAGTATGGAAACAGTTGCCCTGTGTTACAAGACGGAATATAATTGAGTTTGTTTTGATTTCCCTTCTCTAGGCTATTGTAAGCGTTCGCGATTTTAAATGAGCGAATTACTCCGCTCCACCCTGCAGACTAGTGTCTTGGGTTAATTGTAAGTTTATTCTCTTTTAGAGATTGTTTAATTAAAACATCACGGGAGAAAATGCGAAAACTTTTATCTTTATACAACAAAATTAAGCACATTTTAATTTAGCCTACTACCAACATGCAGGATATTAATTAAAAAGTCAAGAATGTCTCTCACTCTTTTTTTTTTTTTCTCCCTGTGAATAATATATATCGATTCCTTTCCGGTAGAACGGTTAATTAGAAAATCCGCGTTATTTTTCATTTTTTTTTTTTAAATTCCCTACCGGTTTTTTTATTTTTTTATTTATTCGCTTGGTTTATTTGAAAAGTTTTTGGGGGGAAAATTCTAGTTATTTACTTTTATATCCTCAATACTGGAAATCTGTGAGCAAACAAGACAGGGATTCGTGCTCGTGAAAAAGAAAAAAAGGTGTATTTTTTTTTTTCGCGTTCGTTGAAAGGCTCGAAGTTTAAGACCGACATGTTTTTTGTGAATTAGCGCCCTTAGCACTGGATCTGGAGCTTAAGTCCACCGGGTTTTCTCTTGGCACTTTTGATCCGTTGATTTTTTCGCAAAGCAGGAGATTTTTCGGACAGTTCTAGACAGGAAACGATCGGCCTTTTATTCCGAGACTATCGCGAGGCCGATACGATATGAGACAATCTCGTGCCTAACGTCGGAAAAGAAAGAGTCTCATGTTTTGTCGCCATTGCACAATTAATTGGAGGGTACAATTAATTGTACCACCGGAAATGCTGTAAATTTTTTGACTTTTTTCTTCTGCTACTACTTTTTTTTATTGCTTTGATTATTTTTTTGAACACTAAAAATAATAAAAACGAAAAAAAAAGTGGTAGCAGAAGAAAAACGTTCAGAAATAAACAGTATTTCCGGTGGTACAATTAATTGTACCCTACAATTAATTCTTCAATGGAGACAGGGCATCAGTCTTATAATCTCATTAAAACCTTGAATTTTCCAAAAATCTTTCCTTTGAGTTTTCCAGTTTCATAAATTTCGGGGTTGGGAAAAACAAAATAATAATGCTCTGTCT
The DNA here is from genome assembly GCA_037577465.1 of Liposcelis bostrychophila. Taxonomy (NCBI): domain Eukaryota; kingdom Metazoa; phylum Arthropoda; class Insecta; order Psocodea; family Liposcelididae; genus Liposcelis; species Liposcelis bostrychophila. The sequence continues at coordinate 23,856,607 of CM075209.1, read as the reverse complement.
CCATTGGACAATTAATCAAAGGGTACAATTAATTGCACCACCGGAAATGCTGTATATTTTTGGACTCTTTTTCTTCTGCTACCACTTTTTATTCGTTTTTATTATATTTATGGTTCGAAAAAATAATCAAAACAATAAAAAAAGTGGCAGCAGAAAAAAAAAGTTCAAAAATACACAGCATTTCCGGTGGTACAATTAATTGTACCCTTTGATTAATTGGCCAGGGGAGACAGGGCATAACTATTATTCTTTTTGTCTCTCGGTAGTTTCATAATTCGCAATTTTTAAAATCGGCATCATTAAATTTCGGGGCTTTTAAAGTCTGTGGTTTTAAACTTTTGAATTTAAAAACCAAATTGACTGAGAAGGATTTTTTAGAACTGTAAAAACCTGGTTGGCTAAATCTATTATTAACTTATTAAAAGCCCAAAACCAGATAATTTTAGCCAAACCAGCTTTAAAATCCCCGAAATATAAAGTGACCAAAAGTCGAAAATAGTAATTATTATTTCATTTTTCCAAACCCAGAAATGTTTGTAACCCGAAATCCAATTCTGCGATTTTTAATTTCGGGGTTCAGAAAACCCGATGACGTTTTCCCGCGTTGACTCCTTTTATAAAACCGAAAACTCGATTGAAGGTTTGGAAAATTCAGGGATTTGATTATCAGTGATTGTGATTCGATTTTTGAGACTTTCGATTGTCAGTGCAATTAAGTATCTTTTTGAGTGCGGTACCGACTCAAAAATTCTGTCTCGAATAGCCCTCCCCACGATATGGCCCTGCTTGCATGATTGAAGCTAAACACTACCATCACAAAGAACTATCACGAAAGATTTCATCTTGTGCAGCAAACTTTATTCAGAAAATTGCTTCCATGACTCGGTTTACTCTTTGGGGAGCAAGCGAAAGGTTGTGTTGAAATCCAAATGTCGTGTACGAAGATCGTTTCAGTGACATCACGCCGTTCCGAAAAGAAAAGGAAAGGACTGACCTTTTTTTTTTTTTTTTTTTATTTTAGAAAAGAAACTTATATTGCATCTCTAGCGAAATACGCACCGGGAAAAAAAAATCTTCAAAATTTATAAGAAAAGCTCCTGACGGAGTAATTTTCATGCGGAGAATGAAATACTCACATCTGACTGTACGAAACATTTCCCCCCACTAAAATTTCATATACTTACGTTATTAAAGTAACCGTTTCACACACAGAAGAATAATAAAATGGGAGACGAAAAAATACGGAAAGAACAGAGAAAGACCGAATAAAAAAAAAAAAAATGTCTCCCGGTAACTTGATCTTGAAAACATCCTTAAGGAATTCTCTTAACACTTATCCTCCTGGAAATAAAACTTCTTTTCGTTCTTCTTTTTTTTTCGTCACCTCCTTTTTTTCCTGCCTTCAAGATAAGATTTTTTTTTTTTTTTTTTTTTTTTTTGCTTATGATCATAATCATTTTACAAAAAAGAAAATTCGTCTTCCAAGAGAGAAGATTTACAAAATAAAAGATGGTAAATCCTGATTGAATAGGAAAAAAAATCGGAAGGATTTTCTCTTTTGAATCTAAACTATCGGAATGAAAAACAAAAAAAAGAAAAAAAAAATTATCTGGAAAATAGGGAGTACAAAAGGAGCGATCTTTTCTCTTTTTCATACGGTAATTTTGACATTTTGCCGTAGCATTTCCCTCTCCTCCACCCCCCTCCCTTCCCAGACTGGGGAATAAAGACTCGTTTATCATCTTTTTTCCCGACGTATCACCTAAAAACATATTTATCTAGACTCGGGAAAAAAAAAATCATAACAACGTGCTCTTTTGTCATTTTTATTTCACGCAGACTTGCGTAAATTACTCTCCTGCTTCCCCTTAAAAAAATTCAGCAGGGCTTTGAGAAGATATGGGCCCAGATTCTAAAACTTTAAATTTTTTTTAAGAGCGGGAATCTTGAACCGAACCTAATTTTGGGAGAATATCAACCGTGTAAGGTTCGGAAGCATGTTCCTTTGTTAGGAATGGATCTAGGACAAAATTCTGGGACAAATATAAATAAACTTTTTACTGTTACCTGTTGTCATTGACCACATACGCAAGCCTTAATCCATTCAATTTTTTAACGACGAACTAAATTATGTCCAGTGTAAATTTATATTTTGCTCTGATCTTAATTGTAATGTCCTGTCTCCATTGGCCAATTAATCGAAGGGTACAATTAATTGTACCACAGGAAATACTGTATATTTTTGGACTTTTTTCTTCTGCTGCCACTTTTTTTTATTAGTTTGATTCTTTTTTTGAACCCTAAAAAAATGAAGACGAAGAAACAAATGGTAGCAGAAAAAAGGAGTCCAAAAATATACAGCATTTCCGGAGGTACAATTAATTGTACCCTTCGATTAATTGGCCAATGGAGACAGGACATCGGTATTTAAATGTTGTAAAATCTTTAATCGCGTTGTCAGGAACATTTGACGCATTGTCCGCAGGATCATTCAAAGTCAGTTGGTGGAAGGTATCGAAATCAGTTTTTTGATCTGCGAAGATATCTGCAGCATAAATAAATAAATTAATCTTAAATCAATAAATTAATCTGATCGGATGAGTAAATAAGAAATTCAAAAACGATTCATTAAAGATGTTTGAAGGGACTTCTTTAATTTCCTTATGATAATCATTTTTTTAGCCAGCCATTGATGGTAGGAGAATAAAAACAAGATAACGATTCTGAACAGTTTTTCAGTTTTCTCTTCTTGAACGAGGAGCGTCCGGAGTAAATTGGGTGCTAAGCCGAAATTTCACTCTAAAACATGTTGCAGTAACATGTTGAGACAATATGTTGCTCAACTTGTTGTAGCTTTAGAACCTTGTTGCCAACATATTACTCAACATGTTGAATCGTAAAAACATATTGCGCAAGAACTGAAAAATTAAGTATAAATATTTTTAAATGTTGCACAGCATATTTTCAACACGTTTCTAACGCTACGACATGTTGAGCAACATGTTACTGTTACATGTTACTGCAACATGTTTTAGTGTGAAATTTTGGCCTAATATTTTTTTCACAGGCTGCCTTTTTAAAAAGGATTTTCCTACAAATGTGTACAGTCGATTTTCATGTCATATCCGAGGATTCTTGGCACAACTCATTTGTGTTTTTTTAACCCTGTATTTGGACCAGCTTGGCGTTTAATTTTTGAGGAAAATAAAACTGCCCAATCGCCGAAAGATACGTTGTCATTAATTTGATAAGTTAATGTATCAAATTATTGACATCGTATCCTCAAAAATCATTTATTGTGTTTCCTTGAAAGTTTATTGTGTTTCCTTGAAAGTAAACACTATTGCTCTGTCTCCATTGGACAATTAATTGGAGAGTTCAATTGATTGTACCACCGGAAAATCGTATATTTTTGGATTTATTTCTTCTGCTACCAGTTTTTTTTTCGTTTGCATTGTTTTTAGTGCTGGAAAAAAAATCAAAACAGGAAAAAAAAAAAAAAAAAAAAAAAGTGGTAGCGAAAGTAAAAAGTCGAAAAATATTCAGCATTTCCGGGGGTACAATTACTTGTACCCTTCGATTAATTGGCCAATGGAGACAGAGGACGATTTGTTTTGTCTCCATGATTCTTTCCCGATCTATATCAAATCTAACAAATCAAATTAAAAAAAAAAAAAAAATTACTGGAAACGAGATAATGAATGCACTTTACAAATATTCACACTAATTTTGTAATGTTTTATGCTTCATACTCGCCCGGCATAACATCTGTTGTATTTGAAAAAACCTTAAAACGTCATGTTGAAACCATTATACTTTAAAGCTTACTATTCCTATTTATTTCCATGCCAGCTGTGAACCAGAAAAAAATAAGGCCTAACACATGAAATTTCGACGAAAAAAAAAAAAAAAAAAGGAACGTTTTTTTTATCCTTTATTTATTTATTCCTTTTTTTCATAAACAACACAGCACAGCTGCTAGTTATGCGGTAATTGAATTTTTTCGCACTGCTGCGTTGCTTACGCTACGTTTGCTTACGATAAAACCTTCCAAGTTCCTTTCTTTTTTTTTTTCCTCCCGTCACTTTGATTTAAATCTTAAGATAAGAGAATTTAGAATTGTCGAAAAAAGAAGAAAAAAAACGGCAGCGTCAACTTTTTTTCCTTTTCCTCTCTTTATTCAAAAGAAAAGAAGAAGAAGAAGTAGAAAAAAAAAAAAGAATCTTTCTTTTTTAATGCTGATTTTAAAGTCGCGTCAGTTAATCTGAGACGTTATTAGCGTAATTGCAATCGGCAAGGTCAAGACAAAAAGAAAAGAAGAAAAAAAAGATGCAGCGCAAGTTTTTTTTTTTTTTCCTCTCTCGAAAATATAGAGCGAATAGCATAATTATGATAATTTAAAATTACAAATGGGACCTCCTCCCGATTTATTACTTTCACCCCGGTTTTTTTTTCTCCTCGCTGTTTCGCACTTCTTTTCTTCTCATCCCTTATTTTTTCGAGAGTCAGAAATTAACTTCGTAATGTAATTTTTGCAGCAGGGAGTGAAAGCGAAAGAGACTCCGAACGAATTTTTAATTTCTTTCTCTTTTTTTTTCTTAAAAAAAAAAAAAATTGTTACAAGGTCACTTTTCAGGGTTGCAAACTTTTAAGGGTTCTGGTTCCATTGACTTTTTGATAACCATAAATTCGGGGATACAAGATTTTTTTGGGGGGGATACAAAACAATGCAAACTGCATATTTGCTAAAGCAGAAAAAAAATCGTAACGAGTTTTATTTTTATAAAAATAATTTTTTTTTTTCTGTTTGAAATGTTTCCTTCCTGAAACATAAATAATCACCCAAACCCTTCTATGCTTCTTATACATAAGCCATATCTGAAAACTATGAAGCACGAAACGCTTTTCATTTTGATAAATGATTTTTGTCAACTTTGAAGAGTATAAATGGTAACCGAAAAAGCTCCTGAAAACTGTATTTACAAAAAGATATGCCGTTGTATTTCATTTTTTTTTTTTTTTTCTGGAAATAGCATTTTCTGATACCTGCTAAATTGCAGAGCTCAAAAAATAAATAAATAAAGGCGGTAAACAAGAGAGATAAAAATAAGAAAGCGATGATGAAATGACGTGACTAAAAGTCAAACCGTGGGATCAACTCCTTCCCTTCCTCTCTCTCTCTCTCCTTTCTTTTGAGCCATTCAGGATATTACTTGTGTTATGATTCTTAATCAAAAGCGATTTCGATCTTCGTGTTATACAACCGCCGTCTTGTTGTGTTGGCATCCCGTCTAGTTTTATATACTTAAAACGTTGAAGGGAGGAAGAAACAATGATGGCTTCAAATTTTGACGTTCTTTGTTTCGATGCCAATTTTTTTTTTTCTTTCTTTAAACGTTGAATTACGGTTTTGTTTTTGTGTCGTAATAAAGGATCATGTTTGAAGTTGACATGAAACTCGTACTGTAAACTGGGAAGAACATGAATAAAGTTTCCAAAACCGCGAGTCCAAGAAAGAAATTTAGGATCTTGAGCTTTGAAATCTTGGATGAATTGGGATTGGTACGCCAGAGAACAAAAATAGTTCCTATCATTAACGACTTTAGGCTGGAAAATTTTATGTCGGCTGTAAAATATCTACTAAACGTTCTTAACTATTTTTCCTGAGCAAATTTTCTTAAAAATAATTTTTTTTAGGCCTATTTTCAATTTTCCTAAAAATAATTTACAGTCGACTCTCTCTATAGCGTAAACGCAGGGACCGAACAGATTTTTACGTACTACAGAGAGTTACGTAGAAACCGATGTTGACATAAAATGGAATTTTTTCTCGAAAAAAAAAAAAAAATTTTCATATTACTAATAAGAAAAATGATTTTAATGGTTAATTTTAAGAAATATTTTAATTTTGCCGTGTTGAAATGCCACCGATAAACTAACTAAAACGGAACAAAATAAAATTTTGATTCAAAGGTGTAATTTTTGATACAAGATACTACAGGTTTAAAAATCGCGCGTTAAAAATATTTTTGCGGTGTAATATTTATTAAAAAAATATGACGTCATTTTCGCTTCTATATAAATATTAATATAATTTTGCCCATTTTACATGTAAAAATGGTCATTTTCCCTTTAAAAATGGCGAATTTCCCTTCAAAATCGAAAATTTCGTTACGTACTACAGGGAGTAACGTTACGTATAAAGCGGAGTTGAAATACATGGTGTTATATGGGAATTCGGCCGGACCGTGCCAATTTTTACGTACTACAGGGGTTTTCGTTATAACCGATGACGTTATAGAGAGAGTCGACTGTATCTTGCTTTTACCTATTTTTCCTACTCTTTTAATTTTTCTGAAAATAATTTTTCATACAATTTTTTTTACGCGTGCCCAACACATTAAAAGTATATAACGCGAGGGAGTCTTTTTACGATCCCACTCGAATCTGTAATTCGGGACAACTCGGTATCGTTCGGTACGGTTCGTTCTCGGGCGCGCATAGCAAAGAAACTAGCAGTTATTTTCACAAAGTTTTGGCACGAACTGTTTATCTTGTATAATAAAGAAGTTTTTTTTTTTTAATGTACCTGTTTCATTTGCATTACAAAGTTTTGCTATGTGCTTTTTTTTTTTTTTCAATTGCTTTCTTGACTTTTTGTACTTCATTCAAGCTGATGGTACATTCACCAATTATGAATTCTGTACCTCAGTGCAGAATTGCACCAAGTCCATTCAAGAATTGCAACTTCTAATTTCAAACCTGACTTTACAAAGCATATACAAGCGTTGCCAATTCAAATTAATGTCTTCTGCGAGTGAACTTTTCTGCTTTTAACAAAATAAACTTGCTACCAGAAGACATAAAGTCAGCACTGCCAACCGTTGAGCCTGTATACCTTTCGTAAAGTCAGATTTGAAATAAGAAGTTGCAGTCCTTGGATGGACTTGGTGCAGTTCTGCACTGAGTTACAGAATTTTAATATCTTCTTCTTTGAGGGTACCAAAAACATCGATCTCATCTTTCTCTCCGTCATCTTTTATATATTGGTATTTCATGATGAATTCTCCTTGCTTATAAATTTTTTTAAGGTAGTTAGTTCATACTGATTCTAAAGAGGTTAGTACATATCATCCGTTCTGTTGTTTCCGAATGCTCTCAAAATTCTATTATCAATGAAAATTTCCGACGCAAAACCTTTTCGCTGGAGACGCTGGGGTGTCTTTAACGGTTTTTCGGCTTTGCTCGTTTCACTGAAAACAAACTGCTCTTTGGGCCTTGTTTTTTTCTTCTAGAGGTATTTTGAATTTGGTAAACAAACAAACCTGTCCGCTGTTTCTGTTTATTTGTTATCATCGGTTTCGGAAGTTTTTTTTTTTATTAAAACTTATAAATAAACTTGTACTCTGTAATATCGAGTAATATTAACATTTGTTTGTAAACAGCAGTGCAGTACAGGTTCGTTTAATTATCAAACTCAAAATACTCCCAGCAGAAAAAAACAAGGCCCAAAGAGCAGTTTGTTTTATGGAGAACGAACAAAGCCGAAAAACCGTTAAAGGCAACCAGCGCCTCTAGCGGAAAAGCTTTGCGTCGGAAATTCTCGTTATTTTCACAACGTTTTGGCACGATGTGTTTATTTTGTCTAATAAAAAGGTTTTTTTTTTTTTAATTTACTTGTTTCATTTACATTGCAGAGTTTTGCAATGTGCTTTTTTTTTTTCAATTGCTTTCTTGACTTTTTGTACTTCATTTAGACTAATTGTACATTCATTAATAATGAATTTTGTTTCTTCTTCTTTGAGTGTTCCAAAAACATCGATCTCATCTTTTGTATATTGATTATTACGGAAGCCCTGAAGGGTCATTTGCCTAACTGGTCACTGCCAGTTCCGAACTGGCAGTGACAGAATCGGCTTAAGCAAGTGACCCTTCAGGGCTTCCGTAGTCACTTCATTATAAAATCCCCTTGTTTATAAATTTTCTTAAGGTAGTTAGTACATAACAACTCTAAAGAGGTTGATAAATCATCCTGTCTGTTGTTTCCGAATGCTCTCAAATTCTATTATCAATTTTCTCAATAATATAATTTTTTTCTGCTACTCCAAATTTGTAAATAATTTATTTTTTTGTTTTATAGCTTTCAAGTCCAATAAATAAGCGATAACCATTAATGCATTCTATGCAAAATCATCTCTTACCGTTAAACGGGTACAAAGTAAAATAATCCATTAACCATTGCAAAAATAAAGGATCGCCGACCCGTCCACCTCGGGGGTGGATTATCTCCTTAACCCCTCATCGGTTGAGTTAACTTTCAGTATAAAAAAAATAGATCACAATGATATATATAAAAAAAATAATTTAGCACTTTGCTAAATTCGTAAAATCGCACGTTTTTCCACCTAAGCTCTGTCGACGATTGAATTTCCCGTGTCGCCAGACCGCGCACGCTGCGGTCAGCGCTTGCGTAAAAATAGCGAACTAAAACCGCAAAATCGTTTTCTTTTTTTTTTTTTTTTTTTTAAATGCAAAAATGAATTGTTTTAATTTCATTTCTTCCATAAAAAAAAATTTCTTAAATGATCAAACTCTGTTTTTGGAATATTAAGTTGAATGGCAACCATTTCTAGCTCTTGCCAATAACTTAAGGCCTCGAATTCAGTGAATTTAATTATAGGCAAGTGGTGTAACTTATTTCTAAGTTTTATCAAACGCTTTAAATCATAAAATTTATTTTTATCAAAATCTAACAAGATATAACAGAATGTCGTGGCCTCCCAATACTGTGACAAACCTTTTAGGAACTGTTTTCTGTTGTAACTAGGTATGCTCTTTTTAAGCAAATATTGTGATCGGGTTTTCATATCAAAACTATAATATCTTTTAAACCATTCATTCATGAACACTTTTCTTAATTTTTTATTTAAATTTTTGATTTTTATTTTCGATCCTAATTGATAATCTTTATTGCATTTTTAACGGGATATGGATCTTTTTATAAGCAAATCACGATTAAAAGTTCGTGAACTTAATAAGCTAAACATAGGAAATTAGTTGAAAAGTTAAATCGAAGTGGCGAAAGATGGAATTGAACCATCGACCTTTCGTTTTCATGACGACTGCTCTACCACTAAGCTACTTCGACAATCGATTCAACTATCAACTGATATGGTACTTGAATGGAAAAGCACGCAGTATATGGAATTAAGATGTTAACAGAGGAATTTTTACTTATCCATTTCAGTCGGCCGTAAATCTTAACTCCATATATCCACATCTTAATTCCATATACTGCGTGCTTTTCCATTCAAGTACCATATCAGTTGATAGTTGAATCGATTGTCGAAGTAGCTTAGTGGTAGAGCAGTCGTCATGAAAACGAAAGGTCGATGGTTCAATTCCATCTTTCGCCACTTCGATTTAACTTTTCAACTAATTTCCTATGTTTAGCTTATTAAGTTCACGAACTTTTAATCGTGATTTGCTTATAAAAAGATCCATATCCCGTTAAAAATGCAATAAAGACTTTTCTTAATGTTGGTTGAAGTAAGCTCACTGCAGCAATCAAATCTGTAGCATTACGTATATCTTTTAAACTGACTCATTATTGATAAAGGTAACTAAGTCTAATTTAATCAAAGATGTGGCCTTATTTACTTGGCTGGTGGTGTTTAAAGCCCTACCCTGTGCCACATGTTGAAACATGTTGTTTTCTACCTTCTTACAACTAATTGGAATCAACTTTTTCCACATATAAGTCTTCTGGGTTCTAGCGATTGATAGCAGCATGATGATATTAAATGTAATATCTAGGGTGAAACAGAAGACAAGACACGTCTTCTTAATCATTTGAATCGATTTCGTTTCGATTTGAAAAAAAAAAAAAAAAAAAAAAAAAAAATACAGAGACAAGAAACGGTTAATTTTTTAGCTGTTTTTCCTATAGGAAAAATAATATATGGAAAAAGAATTAGAAAAACAATTTAGGAAAAACAAGGAAATATAGTTCATGAAAAACAAATTAGCAAAAATAATTTAGAAGGAATATCATCTTAAGGACAAATTGGTTTAGGAATATTTTCGTAGTAAGATCAAAATGTAATTCTTCAAAATGTCTTTGTTGTATAATCATTTCTCTATACTTATTTACTTACATGATTATATTTTTTTCTTTTCAATTAAAATCATCAATGGAACATTTTCACGAGCGAACTAACAAGATCAATGATTGAAAATCACGAAATTAAATCCCGAAATGAAGGATCCTGTTAAGCGTTCCTCCAAAGTGGCTGAAAGGTCGTGTTGCACGCCTACAAATCCAACAAGAGATTACAGTAACTCTATAGCCTAATTATTTCTGTCACGCTATAAACTTTCCGCAGAGGAAGAAATCGAGAGGTATTTACATTTTCGGATCTCCCCTCTCCCCTCTCCCCCTTCCTCCCTCACCTTAGAATCGATACGATTTTATTTATAAAAACATTTTTCAAGTCGGAAAAGCTCACGTACCGCAATCTTCCATTTTATGGAAAATACGACTTTACATTGGATTTATGTTTATACAATCTGATCCTTGCATCAAATTGGGCTACGTATATATTGGGATACGTTACTTTTTTAACGTATGTTTCTTTTTTTAATATATTTCTCTCTCTCTCTCTCTTTCGAAACATCTTGGATTAGCTGATATTACTTGTCGTGTTATTAAATTGACCTAATTTTCGATTCGCCATGACATACGGAGAATGTGGATGGAAATCGAAATGGAAACGATTAAGGAATGACAATACCTCCTTTCCTTCTAACGTGACATTCATTTAAACGGTTTTTTTTTCCTTCCAAGATATTGAATTCCGTAAAAAAAAAAGTTTTTCAGTTTGGCTTATAAGCTGCAATTGACGTTTTTTTCCTCCCTTATGATCGACTTTTTTTTTTTTTTTTTTTTTTTTTTTTTGAGGAAAAAAATGAGTGATGGAGAATTTTAAAATGAAAAATTATTATTTTTTTTTTATTTTTTGCTGACAATTGAGCAGAAATTTTTCGCGAAATCGATATCCATATTTTATGTTTTTGAAGAAAAAAAAATGTCCAGAGCACACCCTCATTTCCAAATAAACATTTTTAGCGAATATAATCCCTTTTTTTTTTTTTTTAATTTTTTTCAATTTTAATTTCATATTCGAATTTTTTATTTAATTTTTATTTTTTTCAATCAGTCCTAAAAGAAACCTTTCATCCGTGAATATTAAAAAAAAATGTTTTTAATTGAATATAAATTAGGAAAACATTAATAACTGAGGTCGCTTTTACTGCAGATGGATAAAAAAAAAATTATCGGAGATTTCTTTTTTTTTTTTTACAGGGCGATGTCATTTCGAATGTTATACTTGGAATTCACGCTTTAAAACCAAAAAAAAAAAAAAAAAAAAAAAAAAAAAACCCTTTCCTTTTACCGCATCACAATTTACTGGAAGTATTCCAGCACCCATTTTTTGAAATGGCAACGGTTTGATATCATTTCCTCTTCTTTCTTTCTTTTTTTTTCACGATTGAAATTATCAATGAAATTGGATGTCATTCGATTTATTACAACTGTCCACCTCATCGATTTTCTCGACAAAAAAAGAATATTCTTTTAATAATGTTTCGTTTTAAATGTATTGTCTTATATACTGTATATGCAGTAAATTTTGTAATGGAGGATCACGTTTGTTTGGTTGAAAGGGCGAGCTTTTGCTTGTGGCAAATTCCAATATTGAGCCTTCTTACACTTTGAATAATTTTAGTGCGTTTTAGTTGGAGCTGTTAGATAGATGCATTATTACTAATAAGAGAATTACTATCAGTAATAATTGAATCGTTCATTTGAAAAAGGGGACATGTCATTTGCTTTTCTTATCTTTACCTTATAAGGTAAACAAATGACATGTCCCCTTTTTCAAATTAACGATTCAATTACTAAGAGCGTTTTACTAGTGTTTATCTGTCTTTTCTAAAAAAGTTAAAAAGGTGGCGCATTTTCCGCATTTTGAACTGAACCGGTACTTTAAATCGGGGTAAAAATCGAATTCTCTAACACCCAGTTCCCGGGGTGCTTGAGAATTCGATCGAACGACGAGATCCGTCAGTTCTTGATAATAATTTTGTTCCTCCTTCTTCGTTTTTTTGAATTTGATGTTCTTTGTTGCGGGTTCCTGAAGTAAAAGCTCATAGATGCAATCTTCAGATGGTTAATGAAGATTGTAAAAGCTTATAGATGCAATTTTCATCTATGAGCTTTTACTTCAGGAACCCGCAACAGATTTTTTCGTTTGCTAATTCATTTTCTGATGTCGTCGGAAGGCCGCTATTTCCTTGCTCTGAGGAGGTACTGGTAGGACTGAGAACTAATTTCGGAGGCATGTATATAAGAACAGCATATTTTCCGTTTGATATTCTGCGGATTCCTTTAATAAAACATGAAAACAGAATTAAGAATTAAGGTGACGCAGGAGTGATTCATTTTTTCGAACACCCTATACTTCGAAATATGCAAATGTTATCGTTTTGGTGCTAGATATCAAAATTCCGCTTCCGAGCTACAATTCTTATCAATCTTAGGCGCTTTCATCAAAAATTCCATACCTGACCATACAGTACTTTTTTGGGAAACCGTAACCTACTATAAATTCCCGGGAATTTATCCCAAATCATGGTTTCCCTAAAAAGTACTGTATGGTCAGGTATAAAATTTTTAATGATGGTGCATAAGATTGATAAGAATTGTTGCTCGGAAGCGGAATTTTGATATTTGGCTCCAAAACGTTAATATCGGCCTTTTTTGAAGTATAGGGTGTTCAAAAAAATGAATCACTCCTGCGACATTTTAAGAATTAAAAATTAAGAAAGCAGAATTGACAAATTTTAACAAGTCTACCCGGACTGAACCTAGCCGGACTGAGAGGTTTTCACAATAGGGTTGTTTCACACAATTTAATTTTATGTTTTGTCACATAAAGCTTTTCTGGGAAGCTTTAACCTTTGGCGTAGGGCGCAGTAAATGAATAGGCATTTAATATGCGAACAAGTTTTATTCCTGTAAATAAATTTATAACAAAAAAAAACCAACCTGATCCCGTGAGATCAGGCAATTAGTAAAACAATTACAAAACAAAAAGATCGATAATTTCAAAAATCAAAAAGTTAACAATTTTCAGATCACAAGTTTAAAAGATTAAAGTTCTCACCACATGGCTTATACTTACATTGCGTTGGTTTTTGTGAAAACGACTTGTTCGGTTTCAAGTCGGCTAGCAAATAGAACGAAGGAGTGGCCGAGCTTACGCACGGTCATTCTGTCGGACTATTTGCAGCTCGCGCGCGCATGCGTTCACTTTCGCAACGTTCCACTGACGTGTATTCCTACACGTCAGTGGCGGATTAGGTTCACGATTATTATTTATATTTTAATGAATTTAAATTAGATGAACGCGATTTTTAAAGGGCGGTTTCGTGCCCGTTACAGTTTTAAACCGCTTAAAAAATTCGAGAAAAAATTACGAAAGCATTTTGCGTTGGAAATTTTTTGTTTCAGATTGTCATTAACTGAAAAAAAAAAAAAAAATAAAAAAAATTGGGCCAAAAATTGATACATTTGAAATGATTTCGAAAAGCTGGATGGCCTTTTTTGAACTTAATTGTTTTTACCGTTCTGCACCTTGAGAATTAGCGACTATGTATTTCTTATTATGCACTGACGGCAAATAACAGAACGATAAAAACAATTTGTTAAAAGAAGGCCGTTTGTTTTTGTCCCGAAATCGTTTCGAATGCATCATTGCATCAATGTTTTTTCGAAATCGTTTCAAATGCATCAATTTTTCGCCCAATTTTTTTGATTTATTTATTTATTTTTTTTTCCCCCTCCTAGTAACCCTAGGATGGGGTGCATATATTTTTCTTTATTTATACCTATGTATAACCTTTTTTTTTTTTTATTTATACAGTCCCGGGCAAAATTGCCCATTAGACTCTGCCTTTCGGCCAAATAACAATGTGTTGGATGGAGAGCTTTGTATCACATTTTTGTTAATAAGTGTTGTTTGATTTCCTTTTTTGCTTTCCCTATTTTTGAGATATTCAGTAGGTTTTCTGGAAGTTTATTAAAGATCGTCGGTATTAAGAATTTAATCACTACCCCTTCCGAACATTTCTTTCATTGTTTTTTTTAACCCTTTGAGCTAATTCTGTCGCACAATTTTTTCCCTTAAATGTTTACGTTAAAATGAAACTTTACTCTCTTCTAAGTTATTATACCTTAGTCCGGTTATTTTCACTTCAGATGAATAACATTCTTACGTTTTCTTTTCGTGTTTTCTGTTGTTTTTGGTTTTTTAGTTCATCACTGTTTAATTGGAGTCTCTTCCTTTGTTTATGGCGAACGTATTTTTCCGTTCCTGGTTCGCGTTTTTCCGCTTCTATCGTACAATTATCGTTTCCTTAACTGTTAATGTCGAGGTGAGAAAAACAATATATATTATTATTATTGAAGATTCCGCTCATATAGTTCCTAGGAAGTAATATGGTTTGAAATATGTGGGCATCGAGTTGCAAACACATATTTATTCGACAATGTTCAAAAATTTACGAACTATACGACATGTCTCGAGAATCACATTACGCTGCATGGCTCTAAGCACTGAGATCGGGATGTTGTGTTTTCTCATTTCCATGACCTGTATTCTACTGATGAGTCCATTACAAGAGATGACCATTGGAAGAATTCGGACTTTATCCATGTGCCACATTCTCGGATCTCTTCCGCAAGTCTTCGTACTTTCGAAGTTCTCTCCAATGCTTTTTGCAGGTTGTGGTCTAGCGGATGAGAAACGTCGATGATGGTAGCTATTTTTTTTCCTTATCTTTGATCACAATGTCTGGTCGGTGTTTGTGATCGTTTATCCGTGAAGATTGGCCGGTTCCAATATATCTGAGTCGTTTCTGTTTCAATCACGGCTTCGGGTGGTATCTGTAGTACGGAGTTGAGTTTCTGTGCCGCAATGCTTACTCACAAGAATACTTATGTAGAATTTTAGCGGAAAGATCATGTCGGTTAAGATACTCCGTATTCGAGAGTGCTTGGCATCCGGAGGAGATGTGTGGATGGTCTCTGACGATTGATTGCATAATCTACAGATGTCGGTGATATTCTTTTCCTTCAAAATGTATTTCCTGTAATTTCTAGTCTTAATCACCTGATCTGGATAGCAACATAAATCCTTCGGTCTCTCCATAAAGCCCCCTGTTTCTATCCATTTATTCGATTCTTTGTGATTTTCCTCGAGTGCAGTCTTGAATCTACCATGCAGTTTTTTTTCCTCCAGCTTTGATGTAAGTTTTCTTCTATCGTTTCTTGTGTGGTAGTATCAGGATGGTTTAGATTGAGAGGGAGTATTTGTCGGCCCTAACTACAGCATCGTGTATTCGGGATCGTTCCTTGGTGCGTTGAAAATATTCTTGTAAATTCGCATTTTGCTTCATAGGTGGCTTTTTAAATTCATAAGTCCTCTTCCTCCTCTTTTCTCGGCAGAATATAAACGCTCGACGGCTGCTTCGGATGTTGCATACGATGCTGCGTTAACATCACTCTGATCTTCCTGTCCAATTCTTCGATTTCGGTCTGAGACCATCGGATAATTCCGAAGGTGTACGTGATGACGGCAGAGCCACGTATGATGGCCGTTATCTTATTCCTTCCGGATAATTGTGTTTTTAATACCTTTTTAATTCTCGAAATGGCTTTTTTTTTAATGTCTTCTTTCACAATCTTGCTTTCTGAGTTATTCGTTCTTAATTCCTAAGTACTTGTATGTTTGGTTTCATTTAGCCTAGGGATTTCGATGTTACTGAGCTCCAATCGTACATTTCTGCTTTTTCGATTTTTCCTTGCTTCATCGTTATAGCAGCACATTTTTTTATTCCGAGCTTTTCTTATATCTGCGGAGAACAGCGTCGTTGTTTCTAGGAGAGTCTTCAGTCGGTCCTCGTCAGGTGCAAAGAGTTTAAGTCGTCAATATATGACAGGTGCGAGATTTGTTGATCCTGTTGATTTTGTATCCAGCATTAGTTTCGTTGAGAAGGCGACTCAGTGGATTCATGGCCATCACGAACCATTTAGGGCTCCAGGAATCTCCCTGAAAAATCGCATTGATGGTGTTAATATATTTACTTTTTGTTTTTCCTAGCACGAGCTTCGTTTCCAATTTTTCATTGCAACCTCAAGGAACCTGATTATCATGGGGTGTATTTATAGATCTCGAGGACTTGCAGCAGCCAGGAGTGCGGGACTGAGTCATATGCTTTTTCGTAATCGATCCAGCTAAGAGCAATATTCTCTTCTTGCTTTGCTTGTTGCGTGATAACCTGGTCTATTATGAGTTGTTCTTTGCATCCCTGTGAATTTCTGGCGCATCCTTTTGCTCATCCGCTAGTACGTTGTTGCTATCTAGATGTTCGGTTACTTTGCTCGAAATGATCTTCGTTAGAATTTTGTAGACCGTGTTCAGACATGTAATGGGTCGGTAGTTTTTCGGATCACCTGGCTCGTTGATTTCAACTTTGAATTGGAGATAAGTCACTCCTTCAGTTAGACTTCTTCGATTCTATCAGGTTCGTTAATGCTGGTTTGGAAGCATTCCGCCATGACCGTATGTAGTGAATAGGAATTTCCACCAGTAGTTCTGGATTTTGTCTGGTCCAGGCGCTTTCCAATTCGACAGCCGGCGGGTCGCTTCTTTTATATCCTTAGCGGATATATCGATTGCCGACATTATGGTAAATGCTGATTTATTTCTTTTTCTTGCTCGATCCACTTGGCCTGTTGATGCTTTTTCTCTATTGACCAAATATTCTCCCAGTAGTCTTCTATCTCTGCCTGCTTTGGATAGGCCCGTTCACGTTCATTTTCCGTCATTTCCAGTTTCCGGTTAGAAAAGTTTTTGGTTTCCGTTGAATCCGCATTTTCCGTTTTTCTCTTATGGCTTTTATTATACCTCCTGAGGCGTTGCTGTAGGCTAAGAGTTCTGCTTGAGCTCGTCTATTACCATGCTAATCTATCCGATTGGTTTTTGAGTGTTGTTAGTCCATATTTTTGTAGAGGTTTCGGTATTTTTCTGGCTCTATCCTGTAGGGAGTTGTTGAGTCGAGTGAGGTCGCTTCTCAGTCCTCCTATTTTTCTCTCCAGTCTTATTCTCCATGGAGGGTGCTGTTTTCCTCGCCTTTCATTCCATCTCCTTGCAGTCCTACTCTCAAGTAAGCTTACTGTTTTTGCTCCAATGTATGCATGTCGGACGATATCTTAATGCTGACCTCTCGGCTATTTATTAACTCTTCAGCTATAATTTTATTCATCTGGGCATCACTCGTAAAGACTCATATTAAAGCGATTTTGTTAAGCGTGGGTCGGTCGGCAGGGGACATTCCTATAAATTTGGTTTTGTTTGCTTCGAATTGTGTTTCAGTTCTGGGTCGTAGGATATTTTATTCTGTTCATTTTTTCCTCCCGCTTCTCCTTCCCATTCCTCCGTTTCTTGCTGATCCACCGGCCGCTCCTCGATATCTTTCGGGCTTTCTGGCATTTCAATCGGTTCGAGTAGCTCGAAGTGACCGTCCTCTGGTTTTCCAGAGAGGAGTAATTAGATGATTCCCTTGGGGTGAGCTCGCTCGATTATCCTGGGTTCTTCGCTGACTGTGATAATGTCCCCGGGGGGTCTCTTAGGCATCGTATATACGTGTATTTCCATATTCTGAGTTTCAGCGAGAGCTCCTATTTCAACATTCGTGCCGTATGTGGTCTTTTTTGCCATGTGGGAGCAATAGGTCAGTTTATCCGTATCCATTACAAAATCCTTGTAGAAATTCCATTTTTTGTTGATATGTTGCACGGTTTCCTCTCTGAGTTGCGAATGCCAGTCCTGATGTCCATACAAATGCATACTTACAGCTCTAAAAAGGCAGCTTCCGTCCCCAATTACTTTAATGATACGAAAAGACTTCCTATTTGGATTTGATTTAGCTGTATTTCCTGCCTCGGCTGTCTCCTTGGACTCAGGAGCTTTGTTCTCGTCACGTAGTTCTTCTGTGATCGCCTTTTTGATCTCTTCAATTTCCAGGTCCGAAAGATACTTGCTTTTCACTATTATCCGTTTCCGATCTGAGATGTTCTGCTCACTTAGAGCTGATGTCGGATATATCTTCTTCCATTCCTGATGCAACTTTTGTCGATTACACTGTCGTGTCCGTGTCTACTGCTGTCGCCCTATAGTAAAGCCTTCATAATATTAATATTATGCTGTTTGAGCCACTTATACCTTGTTCCGACTTTTGCGGGAGAGCCAAGGTCTGTGCCTGGTCCTAAGCCGCTTCGTCCATTGGGCGCGTTATGTTCCTTAGCTTGCTTGTCGTCGTTATGGTGGTCAGCTGGTCCATTCCCGCGATCCTCCTGACCTGAGGATCGCTCGTCCGAGGCTTCCCTTAAATTGTTGAAAACCGATTATAAATCTCCCTTAAAGGGGGTTAGCCTTTAAGGGGTGCTCCGACTCCTTCGCTGGGGCGCATTCTGCTGTCCCCCAGCCTAGATGGCTGCTCCTGGTTGGACGATTAGATTATGATGGCTTTGTGCTAGATATTAAATGCATCAAAAAAGCCCCACAACTGAGGAATACGGATTTTTATTTAAATCTATTATTACAGAGCAGCGCCTTCCCTTTTTGTCGCCTCCTACGACAGGCAGGGATTACCGCGGGAAGATTCTGGTGAAGTGATGCCCCGCCCCCGCACGGGTTTTATTATTATTCGTTTTTTCATCTCCCTTTTACGGGGTATTTTTAAATTGGAATTAATGTGGGCCCAGTACCACTGGGCAATCACATAACCCCAGAGCCAGGTGTCATGGCTCGAGCTTATTTCTGGACTGGGGAATCGACATTGATTGTGGATATCTTTCATCCCGTCTCTCCCCAACCACCGAGAGAGGGGACGTTTGCATTTAAGCGGTCGCCCAATCCCTCCTCTGGTCTTGTCCTATAGCTCTACCGAGGTAATACAACAAAAAAAAAAAAAAAAAAAAAAAAAAAAAAAAAAAAAAAAAAAAAAAAAAAAAAAAAAAAAAAGGGGCCCAGGGTAGGGCCTCTTTGAATAATAATAACAATAATAACGCACTGACTGACACTCTCCTTATTGCACTTAACTACACTATAACGTTAAGGTTTTTCATAGCACTTTTCTTACAATCCGGCATGTTTCCAATATCACCACCTCTTGCAGTCCGTCAAGGAGTCTTTCTCCGTCACACCGGGACTTTCTTAATTCTTCCGGTAGTTGCTTACTAATGGTCCCTTTCGCCCCATACTATGGGTATGATCTCCACTTTCGTTTTCCACAGTCTCTCAATTTCTATTTGTAAGTCCTTATATTTTAGCATTCTCTGCTTGTTTTTCGGCTATATTCTCATCATTTGGTACTGAAATTCTATTAGTGTGCTCTTCGACGCGTCTTTATATTTTATTACTATATCTGGTTTGTTGGCTTTGATCTCCCTATCAGTGTGAATTTGCGCATTGTACAGTATAACCACGTCCTCGTTGCTCACTACTTCCTTGGGTTGATGTTGGTACCATTTCTTACTCGTCTCGATTCCGAGTTGGTTACAGATCATAAAATGGAGTCTAGAGCAATTCTCGTCATGCCTGCTTATAACTCCCTCCTAGCCAGCACTGGGCCCGGAGGTTATATGATGTATCGTCTCTGGAAATTCTTACATAGTCTACATCGGTCGTCTATCCTTTCCCTTTAATATCCTTTTTTATAATATCTGGTGGCTATAGCCTGATCTTGAATGGCCGTTATAGTTGCTTCAGTTTCTCCTTTTAGACTGCTCTACTTAGCCACTTATAGGTGGCACTCTTGTTTACCCAACTTTTCTGTAGTTGCTTAGGGAATTGCCCATGCATGGGTTTATTCTCCCATTTTTCTCTAAGCGTTATAATCTGTCTTCTTCTCATCTCTTTCGCTACATCCTTTGGATCCCTGCTTGTGATTTCCCCATTGCTCACGAATACTGTCAGTTTCTCGAATAAGTTCTTAGTTTTTGGCATGATGGTCGACCATTTTTGGCTTGGTTTACCAGGCCTTCTGTGGATGTGTCGCAGTAATTAGCCAATCTAACTATGCGGTTTTCATGGCTGCTTCCAACTGTCTTAGTCCCCTCCCTCTTCTTTTCTGGTATGTATATCTGTCTACATCTGCTCTTGGGTGCAGCAGTCCATGCATATTTAGCATTTTCCTGGTTTCCTATCGAGTTGTCGTATCTCTTCGTCCGTCCAGTCTATATACCGAAGCTATAGTCCAATACTGGTATGGCTAGTGAATTTATAGCCATTATTTTATTTTCCAGTCAGTTGTGTTTTAATATCTTTCTGGTTCGCGCGATGTATTCTTTCCTCACGATGGCCTTCATATCATTGTGCTTTCCCCTTCGCCTTCATTGACCCCTAAGTATTTATAGTGAGCTCCTGGTTCTAAGTTTTGAATTTCCAATTCGTCACCTTCATGTTTTCTGCACAGGACATTCTACCTTTCTCTATCGTGGCCGTGGCACACTTATCAAGTCCAAATCCATGGAGATGTCGTTACTCAGTTGTTTGACGACATTCAAAAGTCTTCCGAGATCAGTTCTGTCCTCCGCTAATAGTTTAAGGCATCCATGTACAACATGTGATTTATCTTGTTGTAGCACTTATCCCGTAGCCTACTCGCATTTCGTTAAACTCGTGGGAGAATGGTATCGGCACATACAAAAATATAAGTGGGGACAATGAATCTCCTTGGAGATCCCTCTTTTGATTCTGATCGTTTTCGTCCTGACCTCTTTTCCAGCCTCCGTTCGTATATGATTTGTGTCCTCCATGTGTGATTACTGTCGTACAGAATCGCGTTGTATCCTCATCTAATCGTATAGCTCCATAACTTTTTCGATCCAGCTATGTGGTACACTATCGTACGCCTTTTTATAATCTTATACCAGCCATATGCAAGTCTTTTCTCTTCTTTTAGCGTCCTCTCCTATTAGTTTATTCAGTAGTAGTAATTCTTTGCATCCATATGAGATTTTGCACATCCTTTCTGTTCGACAGGAACATCTTGTTCTCCTGGAGATGTCGGTATATCCTATTAGCTAGGATTGCTGTCGTGATTTTATAGAGGACTGGTAGGCATGTGAATTGGACGATAATTACTGGCCACCTCTGTCTCCTCGGCCTTGGGTAGCAGATACGTAACACCTTCTGTGAACCATTCCGGCTTGCTTCCTCTGGTTTTTAATAATTTCGTTATTGCTCTTGCAAGGGTGGGTGTAGACAGTGCAGCTTTTTAACCCAGAAGAAGTGTTATGGCATCTGCCCCGCCGTCTTCCAATTCAACGTTTTCTTTATTACTTCCTTAACCTCTTCTACTGAACGTCCTTTCGGGCCATTTTCCCCATTCCCCTGGATTCTCCGCTCTCTCCTGATCCATCTGCTTCCTTATTGTGATTAGTTTCTGTTCCCCCATTCCTTCCCAGAAGTTTTCTAATTGCTTGGCTGGGTGCCTTTCTGACCTTTAGCGTTGCTTCGCAGTTCCCTGTAGAATTTTTGGATTCGTACTGAATGCTTTGTTTTGCTCATGGAACTGTTTCTTTCGTCATATCTTCTTATTCTGTGGCTGTTGCTGCTATTCTTTCTATGATTGTCTCGATGGCCGTGGGCGATCTGCTTGTTCAAGTGTCCCATTTTCTTCAAAATATCTTGCACTCTTTTTTATTTCTTGATTTCATATTCTCATTCTTTCTCGAAGTAATGCAAGCTCCCTTCTGAGATTCGTTACTTTTCTCTAAGCCTTCTTTTCACGCTGGTTCTCCTGGATTGCCCTTCTCTCCCACTTCGTCACGTCCTTCTTAGCCAACACTCTCGCCGTAATCGTCCTGGCTGTGCCATATATCATAGGGCTTAGATCACTCAGGTCCATTTCTTTCATTTCTTGGTCTAGTGTTTTTTCAGGATCTTGTTTGTTTTTCTCAGCAGTGACCTCAATCGGCTATTATCTTTTAACTTTTCAGTCTCAATCTTTTTGTAACTGGTGTTCTCTACTCTCAATATTTGCTGTTCAATTTCTTCACGCAGTTCTTCATCAATTTCATCCTCGCTTTCGTCCTGACTCTCGTTTTCTGCCTCTCATTCTGGTTCCTCTTCTGTTTTTACTTCGCATTTCTCTCCCTGGAATCCTTTCTGTGTGCTAGTTCTACCTCGTCTTTGCGACTCTCTGCTATATGTTGTTTTACTCCTCAATATCCTTTCTTTCTCCACTTCCGTCATCTTGTTCGCTACTACATATCTCTCTGATTAGCAAGTGTGTTGGGATTCAGGTACTTCTGCTTTTGGATTCGGTCTCTCCATAGTTTGTACATTTCGTTGATATTACTTGCGCCTGTCGTTTCGAGAATATAATAATGCACAGGCTATTTCTCTGTACTCGGCTCCGTCCATTGTTGTCTCTAGCACGGTTTTCATGGATTCACCTTCCTTTGAGTTCTTATTTCCTTCTTCCCGCACTTGGTTTGCTCTTCTGGCACCTTATTTGAGGGGTTATTTTCAGAAGCGGGGTCAACAGCTCGAAGTGCCCGGACTATTTATTTCCTATTAATAGTAAGTGAACGTTTTGTCGTAGTCTCTCTTTGATATTCTGGTAGGCCTTTCACTGGGTGTAAATTCTTCCCCTTAACATCTTCGTTGCTGTGTGAAATATATATTCAGATTTGAGTTTCCGCTATTGCAAGGAGTTCAACACTTAGTTCCATATGTGCCTGATTTTTCCATTCTGGCACAATATTGGCTTGATTCTGCACCTGTTTTGCCGGGTCGGTTCCACTATATGATCCTTTAACTCGTTCCAGTGCTCTTTGACATATTGACTGCTTCCTCCCGGATCTGTTTATGATAGGTTTGAAAACCCGTACATATAAAGATTATCGCGTTAAACAGACGTTTCCGTCTCTTTGAATCCGTTCAATCCTAAATTTCTGGGTTTCCATTTGGGTCATGTATTTACGTTCTGCTTATCTGCGTCTCTTTCTTTTGTACTGGTTGAGTTGAGCAGTTCTCTCCTTTCCACGCTTAGACTGTTATTTCCAATTCCAGAATTCCTCTGCTTCTCTTTGGGTCTCGGAAGAGGGTGTGGATTAGGAGCCCAGACGGGTCCTCTTTCAGTGGCTACAAATGTTCATCGGTGATCCTTGGCTTGTGAAATTGTTGAGAATGGTTGAATCAGGTTAAAATATTCGCTAGTTCGGGGTTCAGGGCCGGGGAGGATAAGGAGTGCGCTCTGTTTAATGTGTTATTAAAGGTTGTTGTAGAAGGATTATGGTCCCACCAGTAAGACTTATCTGAGGACAATCCGGATGTTACTGAGGTATGATATGAGGAGTCAGGCATGGTTGGAGTGCTGGGGATGAGGGAGTCCTATAGAGCTACCAGCGTGTATCTGGATGATGCCGATGAGTCCAAGCTGTTCATGCTGCTGATGTTCTAAGAACGGCCGTTTCTCCAGTTTGGGAGCTGAAAGGGGATCTGAGCGTCAGTGTCAGGTGATTCTTGAACGCTTTTTGGAGAAGCCTCATTGTCGTGTTGAAGATTCAGTGAACTCTCCTCTGATGACTGGAGCTTCGGGCGCACCTCGACCCGAGCCGCAATAAGCGTATCCTTCATATGTCTTCATGGTCTCTGACTGTCATAAATGTGCCTAAGCACGTTTCTTTTCTGAGTTTTATTGGTTTTGTTGGTAGTGGTACTATCGCCTTGCTTCTCGGACTAGAATATTTTGTGTGTTACGGTAAGTGTTCACACTAACATCGATATAGCCCGGTTGGTGTCTCATCTTCAAAGATCAACATCGTTTTTAGCCTTGGCATGCTTGTTGTTAGCTGCCTTAAAAATGTTCGTATTCTGCCTGGTCTGTACCCTTTCAAACTCTGGAGGATTTTCTTCCTTAGTTTTTTCTTAGTGGCTGTGTCCCTACGATGATGTAAAGCTTATTGGTCCATCTTGTATAAATTGCGTACATAGGGTCCTGGGGTATATCACTGGGATATCCTCCCTGCAATCAAATGTTTCCCTCTCTAGGTGTCCTAGCACTTTCAGTTCCGAGGCAGAAGCTCTACTTCGTCGTTTTTGTTTGTAGTAGCTGCTGGAGTCTTAGTCGCGCGCAATTATTGAAATGGGTGTTTTAGGTTTATGCCTATTTGGTAGGATCTGTCCTAGTCATTGGGTCTCCGTAGAGGTATAAAGCTTATTTTTTCGTATTTCTTTGTCAGCCTCCGTACCACATCGTTTCCAGGATTGAAATTTACATCCTTCCAAATGTTATCTATTCCCAACCGGATAGATATGGTTGATGTTTGAGTTCTTCACATATTATGTCGAGGACTTCTCCGGTCGCGGTGAGTGACGTCTGCAATCATAATGTATGCCTTTTGGTCTGTTATATAAAGTTTATACCCCTCCAGGACAGTTTGTATCTTGCTCCAATTGGTCGTGCTTATGTACTTCAGGCCTTTATTTACGGACTTTCGAACACCTTCCGAAGCCGTGGACCCTTCTCGTACTTGTAACCATTCCTATCGCTATTTCGGCCGAGTCGGGCCATAAGGGAATCCCTTGGACCCAATTTTAGGGACTCCCACCCCAGCTTGCTCGGTTTGGCTTGCATTAGTTGCTCAGGTCCATTACTGTTATCTTTTACCATACGTGCTGTGTCTTAGGTAGGAGTTTTTTAATGGTCGCCGCCATAATCAATATCGTATTGTTCCTCTCAATCTGCGCTGTGTGAAAAAAGGGCAAGTTTCTGACCCGACTGCATGGTCGTGTTTAAGTCCCGCTTAAGACAGTTCGCACATTTTTTCTGTTCCCTCTGGTCCCTTGCATGCCTATGATTATGCCCCTTCTTGGCCGCATAAAGAGCAAGTGTCGGCGGTTTCTCTGCATCTGGTGGTAATATGACCATATCTTTGACACTTATAGCACCTAGTGGGTTCCCAGTAGCATATTACGCTGCCTGAATTCCATGCATAGTTAGTGTTTCCTGGGAATTTAAACGCTCTTCTGGCTTCTGCAGTTACTAACAAAATCCATGAGACTCTCTCTCTATATCTTTGTTTTACTGTAAAACATGGCTTGACATTGCTGTTAAATGTTGTTGTGTACCACATTTGTAAAGTTGTGCGCCAAAGATTTTGCATTATGTTTCTTGGTCCATTCTACTGGAACTTCGTTATTTTGATTTTGGTAACTGCTTTTGTGGTATTTAACATTAAGTCCTTTCTCTTCTAGGGCTTCTTAATGGGCTCTACGTCCTGGGTGCATCCATTCTAATTGCTAGTTCGTTCTTGCCTACCCTTCCTTGTAGCCCACAATCTTCCAACCCTCGTCCAATTGGTTCACTTTGTCTTTCTACTTCTTTTTTTGTGACCTCGCATGTGGCTTCTGGTACTTTAGAAAAAACATGGATCACGTTTTCTTTCGGTGGAACTTTTTTCGGAGCTTTTTTTAGACCAGTCTTCAATGTGGATGGGTCCTTTAGCCCATCTGCGTATGTGGTTTTCCTTGGGCGAGTGCTCTGATTACTCTTCTAGTGGTTGTTTTCCATTATTGTTGCCTCAAAGTTGTCCTCAATTCCCCGCAAGTTTCATTCAATTTAGGTCCAAACCTCTCCCTCTCTAGGGCGGCGCCTAACAGTGTTTTTATACCGAAAATATTTAACGCCAGAGACTCCACCGGTATAGTGATTCCTTCATCTCGGTTTTTTTGGTGCTTTCAGGTTACTGGTTTTATCAATTATCGCCGTCCAACACCTTTATTTCTTCCTCAGTTGGTCAAACACTTGATTGATATTTTCGTGGGTCCACGGCAATCCCTCAAAGAGTGGGACAATATCTCCGTATTTTCCCCGGTTTGTTGTCGTTCTGGCTGTACTCCGCTCCTGCGGGGCCCTAGTCATGGTCGCTGGATCGCCTCATTAAATTCCTTGATTGATGGGTCGTTATGAATGCAACATTCTTATTCCTCTTAGATCTCCTTCTTTCTTGTTTTGTGGGGAGCTCTCATTCCTTCTTTTCCGCCAGTCCCGTCGCTCCGTCGTAGCTCTTATGGTAAAATGCTAGATTCCATCCTAGAGGTGGTGCTGTTGATTTTGGGAATCTTCTATAACTTCCATGTCCGACTCTTCATTGCCAGTATCAGCTTCAGACCTCTGGCTGAAGTCGTCCTCAGAACTTCCGATGGGGTGTGAAAAAATTTACTCGCTTCCCCTTCTTGGGTGCTCATCTCGCTGACCCTCTCTTCTTTTTTTTTTTTTCCCTCTAAAAAAAGTCTTTAATCTATTATTTTTACTACAACCCCCTTTCTTATTTTATTTAAGCATTATTTGATTTATTTAACTGTCTTTTTTTCAAAACTGTTCTTATTCATGCCGTTCGATTAACCGGGAGAAACATTAAAAGTTCACTATTGCATTGAATCGACGCTCATCGAACCGTCGCAAAGTCCAAAGTCCAATTTATGAATCGCCGTAACATACAATGCTTAATTGCACCTTTGTTGATTCGATAACCTAAGCTATTGCACTTTTTCTAATTCATTTTTTTTTCCGGATGCTTTTTCGATTTTCTTTTTTCCCGGCCGGGGCCCGGCCGCACCTCGTTCTAATCAACACAGTCCACCGCGCGTCGCTTTGCCGCACCTGTCCATATAATTTTCGAGTTAATGTGTTAAATAAAAACCCATACGATTTTAACAAAAATGCACGAGCAACTTTTCCACGTCTTAATCCGTTATTATTATTATTATTATTATCATTATTATTATTATATTGGACTCAAAATTTACAGGCTTATAGAAAAGCCCTATTACAAATTTTGGTTAAAAAAAAAAAAAAAAAGAATTTTTAAAACAATATAAAAATAAACAAAAATAAAAAAATTAAAAAAATTAATAAGTTCAACAAAAGTATAAAAATTGAAGATATGAACTAAATATGATCAGAAAGAAGATACTCCGTGACTCTTTTCTTGAAATCATTGAGCGACATATTGAAAAAATCCAATTCCTGATTAGCACATAAGTTGTTAAGGAGGTTATGCACCTTTGAAAGAGGAAGTTTAAAACGTGATGTTAATACAGGAAAGGTGAAGATTTTGTGCGTTTGCCTTGTTCTACGGCTCGGGACATGCAGATTGAATCGGGAAAGTAAATCCGGGCAGTCAATTAAATAGTTCAAAATCCTGTAAGCAAAGACTGCATCATTTAAATGCCTTCTGTTCTGAAGGGATAAGATATTGAAATCAAGCTGCATGTCTCTCGTACGAACTGGGTGTTTGTCATAGTGAGGATAAATGCCATACTTCCGATAATGTAAATAGCGTAAAAATTTTTTGAACTTTTTCAAGCTTATCCCCGTGACTTCCAACATGCCTATGCCAAACGGTAGACGCATATCAAGTTTTGAACGCACAAATGCATTATAAATAAGAATCATCGTGTTTAAGTTGCGAAAAGAGTGACTGGAACGAATAACGAAACCAAGAATACGATAAGCGTCAGAGGTAATGGAGCTGATGTGATTGTCAAAAGATAGTTTGGAATCGAATACTACGCCTAGATCTTTCACTCGGACTCCGGAGTAAGAACCGTACCTCCAACAGTATATTGAATGGTGTCAAAACGACTCTTATTTTTAGCAAGACCATAAGACGGCACTTACGTTCATTAATCGGTAACAAGTTCTGATTCGACCATTCAACAACATTATTTATATCTTTTGTAATAAAATCATATCTGCTTTGATTTGATGCTTTTAAAGATTTTAAGTCGTCTGCAAAAAGCAGGCAGAGAACAAATTTAGACAGTTGGGTAAATCATTGATGAATAATAAAAAGAGTAAAGGGCCGAGGTGCGAGCCCTGAGGAACGACACTCGAACCGAGAAATGAAAAGATTTAATGTCGTTAAAAGAGACGTAGCTGACTCTGGTATGTAAATATGAACGTAGCAACCGAATTAAATATGGGGGTATATCAAAATATCCGATAGTTTTCTAAACAGTAACTCATGGTCCACCCTGTCAAAGGCCTGAGGAAGTCAAAATATATTACATGCACTTCGTTATTGTCGATCAGCTCTAAGGAAAACATAGTCGGTAAAAACAAGCAAATTAGTAATTGGGGATCGACCTTTTACAAACCATGTTGTTCCCGGGAACATTTTTGGAAAATATTGAAAGGATACGGTTATACAAAATAATTTCTAGAATTTTCGATGCAGAGCGGCAGAATAGAGATACCCTATAATTCTCCCCACACTTTTATCACCTTTCTTAATAATGGCGTGATACGAGATTCTTTCCATCTGTCAGGAACTACATATGTGAAATACATAAGTCCAAAATATGTTTAATGGAACCAAAATTGCGTCAGAGCACCCTTATATATAAAAGAAGGAATCACGTCGGACCGCATACTAGGGATCCTTTAAGATGGCTCAGAGCAGCAAGTAGTTCTTCATCGGAGATTTATATGCCGAGGACGAGTTAGGGAAGTTACTACCATCGGGCTGAGGATAGCCATTGTCTGAAGATGCAACAAAAACACTCTGGAAAAATTTACCGAATTCATTGGCAATATCAGTGGGGTCATCGAAATGAACCCCATTAAAAAAAAAGAATTTTCCAATCTGGTGGGGGCGAGCCTGAAAAAACTCAAAAAAATTTTTTGGATTCGATTTAATAACAAATTCAGTCTCCCTAGCATGAAGTCGCGGGCTCGACGAAGTTCCTTCTTAATTAATCGACGATAATGACAAAATTGACCATCAAGATTATTATTGTGTTATTACTATTCATATTATCAATATTTCGGCTAGAAGTGCAACCATAAATTCGACGACGACGGATTTTATGCCTAATTTTATTTTTTGACTTAATTAACTTAATCAAAGTTTTACTATACCACTGCGGAAAATTGCTGTTAAATGTATTCTTTTTTTTCGGAATTGCAGTGTTTAATGCAACAAGCATATGGTCGTAGAAAAGATTGAGACTTTGATCAATTTCATACAGTTAAGCACATTTGAGAAATCAATATCTTGAATAAGCGAATACAAAGGTCATAATCTCCTTTATTGAAGCAAAATTTTTCAGTCACTGAGGGGTAAGCTTGATTCAGATGTTTAAACCTAGCTTCAGTTTCAATTTAAAAAAAGAGAGTCGGATGGTGTTGTATCCTCTCGTACAATAGATTTCTTAAAGTGTGAGACTTCCAAATTTACATTCGACAGGATAAGGTCTAGAATTCTGTTATTGTGATTAAAATGTTATTTACTTGCAGCAGGTTGTGGAAAGAAGAAAAATTTTTAAAAAGCTCAACAGAGTTAGAAGCACTACAAGATTTTGAGTTAGCGTATAAAGTTCAGGCAAGTTAAAAATCCCCACAGATGAGAAGCTGAGTTTTAGGGTCCAAGGTTATTATATTAGCAGAAAGAAACTCGTAAAGCAACGTATTCCTTTTCAGGAGCGTCCGGAACAATGTATGCCACAGCAATAAAGAATGATTTGTATAGAACTAATTTCTACCCAACAAGCTTCCACAAAAGCTGATCTGAGTCGTTGATTTTTTGATCGAGTATTTGTCACTAACAGCAATAAAAACGCCACCTCCCCAGCTTTTGTGGCAGAGTTGGGATCCCTGTCACATCTTACAAGCGTGTAGTATCAGGGAAAATTCCTATTCAAAAAACCGGCATGCAGCCATGATTCGGTAACAAGATAGATGTCAAACTGAGTGGCAAGAACAGATGCATAAACCTCCCTGATCTTTGTGCGGAGCCCACGAGTGTTTTGATAGTAGCATGATAAAACTTTTGATTTAATGCTGAATGTATATTTGCGCTTTATCAGATTTGTATGAAATTGATTGCCGCTATAATGTCTTTGTTCCGTTATACTTTTGAGGCACGGAGTAAGAGAATTAATATTTTCTAAGATTTTAGTCTGATATGAAGCAACCGGTGTCGATAAACTGAAATTTACTTGAGCTGAACGATCGGGGGTCGTTTTAATGTAGACCCTAAAAAAGTCGCAAAGACCTTTTGACCGTAATTTGACAGGTGTAACCCATCCCTAGCTAAGTGAGCAAACGAAATTGTGCTGTTCGGGTCGATAAAAGTAAAGTTGAAACACTTACACAGCCACTCAATATTTTTGTTCACAGATTTTAAGTATTTCACATTCACATCCCGCCTCTTAATTATTCCGGAGAGTGTAATGTATATGGCCGCTCTTTGTTATTATCCGTTCTTCTAAACCTTTCAATTTCAACGGCTTTTTTTCTGTGTTTCCCTCCGTCCCTGTTTTAGTTCTATATCTCACCTCCTTCCAGAAACTTTAAACTATGTTTTTCGCCTGTTTTCCTCTTTCCGAACACGCTTTAGACGTCTAATTTTCCCATTTTTCCGGGAGCTCTTTGAAACCACACCCACTTTTTATTTATTTATTTATTTATTTATTTTTTTGAGCTAATGAAAAGTTAAAACAAAAAAATTACAACTCAGAATGCATTTTTATTTTTTCCTTCAACTTTTTAGGCGGTTTAAAAAATTTAATTTAAATATGTGAAACAACCCTATTAAGGGACTATAGATTTGGGCTTGAAAATATCGGAAAAAACAAACAAGGAAAAAAAAACCGTTTGTTTTGCTTCTTGGTAGGCCTAATCGAATCTAACATAGATCGTAAATAAAAAAAATAAAAAACATCCCGCACTGCCGAAAGATCCGAGGTCACGCTTTGAGGATCCACATTATTCGGAAGCCTGTAACGATGGATGAAATGCCTGCACGGAGAAAAAAGTTCGGTTCCTGTTACTGAAAGTTAAGTTGGGTCCTGTGACTTCTAAACATTTGAGTAGATAATACCGAAAATTTAGTAATTATTACTAAGAGTTCGTAATGATTAATAACGTTTAGTAATAATTACCTAATTTTTAGTATTGTCAACTCAAATGTTTAGATGTCACAAGCACCAACTTAACTTTCAGTAACAGGAACCGAACTTTTTTTTCCGTGTGGATACAGAACCATAATCTTTAT
This sequence comes from Liposcelis bostrychophila, assembly GCA_037577465.1. Lineage (NCBI taxonomy): Eukaryota > Metazoa > Arthropoda > Insecta > Psocodea > Liposcelididae > Liposcelis > Liposcelis bostrychophila. The sequence continues at coordinate 23,825,403 of CM075209.1, read as the reverse complement.
GGTCTCTTTCTTCGTGTTTGGCAGTTCGAGAATGTCTTTTGCTGTCGCTCTATCTTTTAGCTCTCGGACGACGCATTTCCGCACCTCTTCTTGAGCGAATGGGTGAACTTCATTTATGGGCTTATCTATGTTTAAGTTGTACGCTATACTGTTTTCCGTCTTCTTTTCACTTAGTGGCAGAAGTTCTTCATCAAGCCCAAACATATTTCTACGGAGAAAGCTGGCGTACACGACGCATCCAGCTGACCATACGTCGCCTTTGAGGGTTTTTGATTTGAAGATAACGAACTCCGGCGACATTCGACTGCTCCGAAGAACAAGTACCTATTTTTTTTTTAGCAGTACAAAAAGTACCTATCTTTTTTTGGACAGTTGAAAAACTACCTATCTTTTTTTTGACGACTTATAAACGATCTATTTAAATGGTCATTGCTATATACGATAGATCATTTTTGCAGTAACACAAAAAAGATTGGTAGTTTTTCAACTGTCCAAAAAAAGATAGGTACTTTTTGTACGGCTAAAAAAAAAATAGGTACTTGTTCTTCGGAGCAGTCGAATAAGGCAAGAAACCATACCTGCGACTGAAAAAAAAAAACAATAGATTAATCAAATTAAAATATGTAGTTTTAGTTCCAGTTGGACGGTTTGTCCAACAACAAAGCAATCGATAAAAAAATAAACATTCGATAAAAATGGAAAACATTCAAATTGATCCCGTTATCCCGCTGCTGCAATCAAGTCTATTGTAGTGATTGCAATCCTGGACCCAATTTTTCAATTTCGGCATATGATGAGAAGAAAAACGATGTTGGTTGGATAAAAATTTGGATTCCATCAATCCCTATTGATTAAGTCCATAGGAATATTTCCTTTACTTACTCCTCCAGCACATCCTTCGGACCCTCGACTCTCTCCGACAACCCTAAATCACATATTTTTACATCGAAATTTTCATTTTCTCGGGTTATTAGGACGTTTCCTGCATGCAAGTCTCCGTGCATTACATTCGCTTCGTGCAAATAATGCACTGCGCGAAACAGCCCCCGTACCATTCGTTGTTTTTGTGGTAAATTGATGATTAAGTTCATATTTTTTATATAAGAACTTATCGACTGGAAAGAAAAAAAAAAGTAAATAGTTTAAATTTTGACTTGAAGAAGACCGTTTGCTTTTGTCTCGTTTTCGATGACGTTCGTTTCAAATGCATCAATTTTTCGCCCGATTTTTTTTATTTTTTTTGAGCTAATGACAAGTTAAAACAAAAAAATTACAACTCAGAATGCATTTTTATTTTTTCCTCTAACTTTTTAGGCGATTTAAAAAATTTAATTTAAGAGGAGGCTTCACGGAATTCGAGAAGGAATGGCTGTTTTGTTTAACACTCGATTTACGGGGGAAAAAATCGAATTTCAGGTATCTAACGAACTCCTTTGATTTCTTCTTGTATTTTTGGTACAAGTTTCAACTTGTTCCAAGCAAACAAAAACCAGGAAAACAAAATCAAAGATTTTTGACCGCAATTTTTTTTGAAATTATTTTCCCGCCGTCCATACATTTTAGACAAGTTGAAACTTGCACTAAAATTTCCGGGATATATCAGAGGAGTTCGTTAGATACCTAAAGTTTGGATTTTTTCATCGCAAATCGAGTATTTGACAAAACAGCCATTCCTTCTTGTATTCCGTGAAGCCTCCTCTTAATTATGTGAAACAACCCTATTAGTTAGCTACTACTATTCCCAACCAAATTCTACGGCGGTAATTATCTTATTAGTAATTATACATCTACCTGAAGCTGAGGGTAAATTTTATATATATTATCAGTAATTTTTACTGTAAGCTATGGTAAAAATAACCTTAAGTAAGGTAAACGTTACTAATAATATATTTAAAATTTACCCTCAGCTTCTGGTAGATGTATAATTACAGTATCCCCTCGTTAAGACGCTTTTGAAGGGACAGACCGAAATCCGCGTGATAACGAGGAACGCGTCTTACCCGATAATACGCGTTTCCGTGCAGATCGTTATCGAATTAAACAATAAGCTGTTAGAATTAAAAAGTAACAAGTTTCCTTTGATAGCACCATCGATTTATTAGGCAGTGGTTTGAAAAATGATCCGAGTTCATTCGCATTTAAGATATCGCAAAGTTCATAATCCTTAATCCTTGATAAGGTGTGGTAAAACACTATTAAGCCAAGCCGAAACATCTGTCTCACAAACTGACTCCGACTCGCCACATATACTAGGTAATGCTGTACAGATCTTTAAATCTTGCTTATAACCATCCGTTCGAAGCAGCTTTGAATTCTAAACTCATCAGCCGTGCAAGATTTAAAGCTTTTTCCACAATCAAAATCCCGCTTAAAGGGATATTCGTTGTACTATTAAAATAATGACTACTAGTAATAATTACTAATAGCGTTTTATGATAAAACGCTATTAGTAATTATAAAACGCTATTAGTAATTATTACTAATAGTCATATTAATTGGCCGAGTAATAATTATTATTACTCGCCGATATTAATTATATTAGTTGGACGACCACCATGTTGTACCTTCATGTTTGACAAACGAACGATAATCGACTATTGCAGAATTTTCTCCTACGCCGAAATTAGTGTGGAATGTTGGTCCAACAAGTTGGTACAACATGTTGGTCCGACTTTCCATAGTGGATTTGCATGAGCACAATCCTATCTTTCAGTCTTGGCACGAGCAATGCCAAGTCCTTATCATCCACAATTAGTAATTCATCTAAATCAATGTTTTCTTCTGTAAAAAAAATTAAATAAATCGATTAAAATGTAAAATTATGGCAAACAAAAAACATTATAATGCCATATCCCCATCATTCAGGGTACGACATTTGCGGCATTTCCAATTTATTTATTTATTTATTTATTTATATTAATAGTGGTTTATTTAATTTACACCTACCGTGCAATTTTTCGAGGATATGGGATAAACCCCACCCCTTAATTAAGTCGTCCATAGCTTTCCACGTGTAAAAATAAATCACTATTTACTATAAAGAAATACTTACACCTCACCTCATGCATTCACCAAACACGTGCTGCGGCTGTAAACGAAATCACGTAGGCCTAGTCCGCGATTAACAAATACCAACATGAAACAGTAATTTTTAATGATAAGTGTTGGTAAAAATTAGTTGAAATATTTTTATCCGTGATATATTTTACAAGTAAATTTTAATAAAATTAATTTTATTAAATTTTACTTTATTTTTATAGTAAATATTATTTGAAATTAAAAGGCAATTAGCACTTATAAAATAGTAAAAATTACTCCTTTATACGTGCATTTTACCTTTACTCAAATTACTCATAAAATTTATAAGTAATATTTACAAGGGACGTTTTTCAGTGCACCCTCATCCCAAAAAAAAAAAAATGGGGGGTGAGCGCCTTTATTTTTCTTTCTGAAGTTATAATTTAAAAAAAAAAATACGATTTAATTCAAAGAGAGACTTGCAAAAGGAGATAATTACATGGGAGACATCTTTTCGCTGGTGTCTAAAGCTGCGTTTACAAAGACCGATAACGAAACTGCTGAATCGGAAATTGAAAGCTTCTCTTATGTTAAATCTAAATGGGTCCGGGAACTTGTTTTATTTTTTTAAATCTCTTTTTTTTTTTTTTGTAGGACTAAAAAACACACATCATCAGGGGGAAATGGAAAAAGGAAAGAAATGAGGGATTTTGAAACGAGAACGATCTATAGCGCGATAATACGCTACACTTAGTAAAAGGGATAATTTATTTTCCCTTTTCAGGGGGAAAAAATGATTTCTTTCTTGTATAGGTATACCGGAAAAATTTGAGCTTTCTTTCTCTCTTGAGATTAGGTTTTTTTTTTATTTGAAATTCGGTGGTGTCCGACAACGTTTCTAAACAGGGAAGTCCTCTAAGGAATCGTCTTGTCAGCTTCAAAAAAAAAAAACGAAAAGCCATTTCGTATTCGTAAACTTGAATAAACAGGGTTTTCCCTCCCTCTCAACATCATCAGGGTGGAATGGGAAAACTAAGTTTTGCTATTAAAGTTTAGGAGTCCGGTCTTTGCAATCCCAGGCTGCCTGTCTATTTCTCGCAAAATTTCTACCGGGAAATCCCCGGTAAACTATATTTTTCCTTAAAAAAAATTGACGCTCTCTTCATGAAATTTCATTTTTTTTTATCTCATCTTTTTTTTTTCGATTGGTTATTTCATAAATTTTAATATTTTCCACGTTCGGTTAAAAAGAGAAAAAGAAAAGGAAAAAAAAAGTTTTTTAATACGTAATCGCTTAGGTAACAACCCATCGCTTGAGAAGAGAAAAAAAAGAAGGAAATTTTCTCTTTAAACAATTTTTTTTTTTTTTTTTTTATATATAGAAAGTGTTTATTCCCAAAGCAGTAGTAATCGAAATGGGTGTTGCGGATTTGTTATTTGTAGAATACGATTTGAATCTTATGAAATCGATTCTTGTAATCGTTGAGGAATGGGAAAGTTCTGTTTTCGGAAATTGTATAGTAAAAAGGGTTTGAAACTTTTTGTTTTACCAAAGAAAAGATTCGACTTTTGTTTACATTTTCAGGGTTGGGGGAAAGAGATAAGATATTTCTGTCGTGATTTTAAAATCGGCGAATGCATTTTTTATTTTTATAAATCCTTATGGGGGAGGAGGACTGGCTTATCTCCATCAAAAATAGGAATGGAGATGGTACGTTTTGACTGTTTTTCGAAATCATTGGATCGCAGGTGCACCAGCAAAAGCGAGTAAACGTGTAGTCTCATGATACCAATCACAGGGTACCAATCAAGTTGGAACTTGGCGTACGTCACGTTGAAATATGGGGAACGAATATTTAAGATAATTGTTTTCGGTCGGTTTGATAATTTTTTTTGGTCCTACCAAAAAAATAGGTATGAAATAGTATTTTTTTTTTCGATTTTTTTATTCTATGGTACTAAAAAGTTAACTTTTTAGTCCTAAGAAAAAAAAGTAATGTCATTTTCGCTTTTCAAAAAGTTATTCTTTTTGCTCCTCCGAACAACACCTAAAAAGGGACTTTATTAACCATGAGTAACAAAAAAGTCATTTTCACACCTAGGACTGAAAAGAGGCACTTTTCAGTAGTATTTTTTTTTCCGATTTTTTTATTCTATGATACTAAAAAGTTAACTTTTTAGTACTGAAAAGAGGCACTTTTCAGTCCTAGGTGTGAAAACGACTCTTTTGATACTCATGGTTAAGAAAGTCCTTTTTTCAGTCCTACCAAAAATAGTATATTTAGGGCCTTGTAGGGGAGGAGCGACTTTGCAAGACAGTGTCAATGCCAAGCCGAGCGCAGCACTGTCTTCAAAGTCGCTCCTCCCGGGTCTATGGCATTTGCTCCAACGAGCAGATGCTCCAAAAATTTTTGGAGCATATGCAAGAACTATGTGTTTTTTATATTGCATTTGCTCCAAAAGTTTTGGAGCAAGTGCTAAGGTTAAAAAGGTTGATTTGCATGTGCTCCAAAGAAAAAAAACCAATTGCTTCTACGCAATTTCCACATATGTTATTTTTAAAACTGAAAACCAGTTCAAATTTTAATAACAGGGTGTTTACAGACCTTGAAATCCTTTAAAACCTTGAATTAGCCTTGAATTTCAAACTGAACCTTAAAAACCTCGAAAACCTTGAAAAATCTTGAATTTCAATCACAATCTTTAGTAAACATCCTTAAATTTAGAACTTATACAGTTTTTCTGGAAGCCAATTTTCTCAACTATTAATATTTTTTTTTTTTTTGGTCGCCTTTTTTTATTAGACTTATTTTGGAATTTTTTTTAAATTTAAAAAACGTTCTATTTTGCCTTATCTAAAAAAAACTGTTAGTTTTTACCTTAGTCCTACTTTTCTAAAGTAGAGCGTGTCCTTTAAAAAATAAAAGAAACCTTTTTTTTTTTTTTCTAAAAATGAGTCTTGAAAGCCTTAAAAAAACCTTGAATCTCAAAAATGTAGAGACCCAGTATTCAGTAGACACCCAGAATAATTTCGAACTTGAATACTTCCAATAATTTCGAAACTAAATATTACTGATTTTAAATTAGATGATATTATTGATTTTATTTAGAGAATATTTCTTTCTCCAACAAATAACTGAATAAGTCTATTGGAAACAACGGGTAGAAGCAATTTTTTTTTTTTTTTTTTTTTTGGAGCAAATGCAAGTCAACCTTTTTAACCTTAGCACTTGTTCCAAAACTTTTGGAGCAAATGCAATATAAAAAACACATAGTTCTTGCATATGCTCCAAAAATTTTTGGAGCACATGCAATTTGGAGCAAGTGCAATTTCATACCCTTGCATATGATCCAAAACTTTTTTGGAGCATCTGCTCGTTGGATCAGATGCAAAGGTCCCGCTCCTCCCCTATAAGGCCCTAAAGATATTTTTTAGTACGAATAAAAAGGGGTTAGGTTAGGTTCAAGGTTGATGAAAAAACTAACGTTTTTTTAAATTGAGAATTGTTGCCTTTTTTTAAAAATAAATACAGCGGTTTTTTCTGTGAAAAATGTTGTTTTTGAAAAGTGAGACTTGTTGCCTTTTTTTTTATCTTCTTTATTATACGTTTCACTGTGGTCTGTGCGAAATTTTAAAGACTCGGTATCGTTCGGTATAGTTCGTTCTCGGGCGAGCATAGCAAAGAAACTAGCAGTTATTTTCACAAAATTTGGGCACAAAGTGTTTACTTTGTATAATAACGAAGTTTTTTTTTTTTATTTTTGTTTAAATAAATGCAGTGATTTTAGTACGAATAACAGGGTTAGGTTAGGTTCGACGTTTCCGTTGTCGTTTTCATTCGCGTTGTCATTCATTTTCAAAAACAATAAACCTCTCCGAAAAAAAAAATAAAATAAAATAAACAACGTCAAAAATTGAGGTTACGCTCGTTTTTAACCCGTGAGAATTATTGAAGGCGTGGCCAGTTTTTTTTTTTTTTTTTCGGGGCCCTCTGCTACGACATCTACCGTCATTGTCAAAAACTAGCAATAACCATTTCATAGTTGGTATTGCGTCAAAACTGTAGGGAAAAGTAAAACTTTCCAGTCCTTGGCCTGAAAGCAGGGCCCTTTTTTATGTGTCTGTCAAAGTTTTCCTTTCTGGCCTCGAAATAATGATCAAAAAGGGACTTTCACACGTATGAGTACTGAAAAGTTAAATTTCAGTTCGGTGTAAAAATTATCCTACAGTACTACATTGGAAGAGACTTTTCACGCCTCAACACGTTACGAGATGAAAATCGTGTTTCGGCGTGAAACTACCCTCTTCCATCATAGGACTGTAATATACTATTTCTGCTGTGATCGCATGCGCGGAAAGTTGCTCTTTCTATTTACGAGTAATGAAAAATATTTTAAATTGAAATTTCATGTGGAGGGCGGGAAAAAAGCCAGCTTTTGGGTTTTACTTCAACAAATCCAAATCAGAAAAGATTTAAAAAAAAAAAAGAAAAAAATGAGGAACGAACAGGGAAGGGAAAGGGGGAAAAAAAATCTTCTAATGTAATCAAATCCTGTGGAAATTTTATTTCGGTAATCCATATTTCCATTTTCGTCAAATTGAATCGGATTTTATTATTTTTTTTATTTTAAATCTACGGATGTGACGAACTTAAAGTTATTCAATGAGCAAATATAAAATCCAGGATAATGTATTTCTCATCACGTACTCACGCAAAAAAAAGATGGGAGGACTTGTATTTTTTTTTTTTTTTTTTTTTTTTTTCCTTCTTTCTTTTCAGCGGAAGCTATCCTGCGTTACAAACTTTTTTACTTAATGCGAAATGTGTTCTGATTTGTTTTTGACTTTTTTTTTGTTGAACTTCCGGGAGGAAAAAAAAATGAACTCCCGACCATAAATGAAATTTTTTTTTATAAATAATCCACTCCGTTTTTTTCCTCGTTTTTTTTTCTTTTCCTTAACTCTTATAGACTTTTAATCTTAAGTATCTTTTCCTCCTTTCTTTTTTCCCTGCTTTACATAAACTTTATTTTCGGGTAAACAAGGGTTAACGCAAGTGTTTACGTCACGGGGGGAGGAGAAGAGAAAAAGGGGGAAAAAGAAAAAGAGGAATGAAAATGGAATTAACGAGTGGAAAAATAACTCTACAGATAGAGAAGAGCTATTCAGTTGCAATTCTTTTTTCCTTTAAAAAAAAAAAAAAGGAAAAATAAAGAAAAGAAACCCGAGAAAGTAAACAGGTCAAGGAAGAAAGTTTTTTTCGAGACAACTCTCGAGAAAAAATTTAATTATGTGATATACTTCCTGAATACGATTTTTTTTTTTAGAAAAAAGAATGGAGAAGACTCGTATGCAACATTGTGGAACGGTTTTAGTTGGGAGCATTGTTCCCTGTGAATGAGGGAATAACCTGGCACTTCATTCCACTTCGTTCACCGTAAGCTTCGGTTGGAATTAATCCTAGTTCTTGGATTTAAATTTTGGGTGGTTTGAGCCGTTAAAAGTAAAAATGGCAGTTAGGGGCTCGAAACGAATGATCGAGGAGTCGGTCTGGGTTCAAGTCTAGGATATTTCACTGAATAATCGTAATCATAATTATAATTACAGTTAGAGGTTTATGAAACGGAAATCGAAATCCAAACTGAAACCGATTAGAATGTAAATAAAATAATCGAAAACCGAAATTAAAATAGGAATTTGTTCAAAAGGGAACCCCGATCGGTGTTTTGAAAGGTCAGGGTTATGATTTCGGTGTTTTTTATTTTTAAATTAAATAATTTTAGATTAATTTTTCGTGATTTTGAAAATGAAGCAAAATTATGAATTATTGCAATTTTCAAAACCTCGAAGAAATCGGGGATTTGCAAATTTTTATTTTTTTTAAATTATTAAAAAAATAACTTTAATCTTGAAAATCCACGAAAAATACGGGAATCTAGAAAGTCCGAAATCCGGAAATCCAGGAAAGCATGTTTTAAAATGCAATTTCGTTGTTATACTAATAAGTTTTGTACTATTTCTTTTGAACCTGAACTGTACTATTATATATAACAATTAAAAATTATAAAAACAATTATAAAAACTATTATAAAAACAATTAAAAATAAAAACGGGTTAAATCGCCCATAAGGGCACAAAAAAATTGAAGAACTGGCTCTGCTGCAGGCCTAGATTCCCGTACTTTTCGTGGATTTTTAAGATTAAAGTTACTTTTTTAATAATTCAAAAAAAAAAAAAAATTAAAATTTGCAAATCCCCGATTTCTTCGAGGTTTTGAAAATTTCAATAATTCATCAGTTCGCTTCATTTTCAAAACCACGAAGTTAAAATTAATTTAAAATTGTTTAATTTAAAAATAAAAAACACCGAAAGCATAACCCTAACGTCGATCGGGGTTTCGAAATGTCAGGGTTTTGAAATAGAGCTGTTAAAAACGGTAATTACAACCGTTTTTTTAAAAGCACATTTGATAAAAATCATAATCAAAAATAACCGTAATAAACATAAATTTAAAAAATCTTGGAGTGCGAAGTCTTTGTTTGTAAATATGTTGTGCTCAGTAACCTGGGTCTCAGTCTAGAGGCTTTTTTCGCACCTCAGATGTATTTTGAATTTATGATGCATTTTGAATTTGAATTGTATTTGAGATGTTTTTTGAATTTTGATGTATGATGTGCAAAGGTCTCTTAAAAGAGAAAAAAATTATGGAGGACATTCTAATTCTGAGAAAATATGTGTAAGTTCATATGAAAACCTCCCACTTATACAATCCGGATAGTTTGTTTTGATTCGAAACTTATTTGTTTACAAACAGTTTAAAAAACAAAGCATACTATCCGGAATGTATAAGTGGGAGGTTTTCATATGCACGTACACATATTTTATACTACTAACATATCTCTTATTTAAAACGACAGGAATTGATTTCCAAAGCATGGAATTAAACAAAAATAAATTAAAAGATTTTTATTTTTTCAATTTAATCGATTTTTTTTTCGCTGTGCGAGTTTAAAATAGATGATGCAATTCTTAATTTAAAACAAATATTGCTAAAAAAAAAAAACCATAGTCATAATCATAATTCAAATTAATTGGAAAATCATCGTAAAAAAAACTGTAATCATTACTTCAGTGCTGACAAAAAACTGAAATCAAAATCGAAAACTTATAAACTTTAAAATCAAAAAAACCATAATTCAAATCGATATACAAAAACCTTGTATGGAAGACCAAAATGATGGAGTATTAAGGGGATAGCCTCCGTGCATTTTTAACTAGTAAAACTGCTTCAGAAAAATCGGTTTTGTGAGCGTTCTATCAGGAATTTTTAGGCCGGACTGGTTTTAAATGCTAGAGGAAGGTTGAATCTAAATGCATGTTGTTCTCTTTTTCACTGAAAGTTTTTCGGCGATGAGGAAATGAGTTCCGAAAATGACGAAAATGAGCATTTTTCAAAGGGCTGTGGCTCGCCAAGGAAACAAGGTACGATAAAAAGGAAACAACACGCATTTAGATTAACTCTTACAGATTTTAGGGAACCTTCATTTTTTGTTGTATGTTGTACCGTTTCCCGACCAAATCGAATATTCGACAGCAAGAAAATGGATTTGGAAAGAAAATTTTGGATCTTTTAAAAAGGAAACATATTATACCTGACTCAGACCTTCCTTTGTAACGTAAAAAGACGATCGAACAATTTGATTCGCCGTACGAATCCTATCATTTAGTACTGTACATGTTCAGAAGGTTCGAATTACCACTTTAATAATGGTGATGCCTGCCATAAGACTTTTCGATTTTATTCGTTTATTTAAGTGTTAGACCTTTTTATTTTTTTCTAGGCTTCAATCATTTTTTTAAAAATGCGTTGAGATGTTGCCATATTAAACAACCCTTATCAGGCATTATGATTATAGGAAAGAATTTTCATGCTTGTTATCCTGTTAACATATCGAGGATTTTTGCAAACCAGTTACATATTTGCCAATACAAAGATTTATTTTGAGTCAATATACGAAAGTTTATGATTTTTATTTACATTGTAATTGTAACAAATGGTTGTATCAATCTGACTATGAAGATGCAATTAACCTTTTGCCGTCCATAATGGACTCATGATCCAGACGCCCATGGGACCCATATATTTATTGCTTTTTTTTTCTTATGAACTTAAAAATACAAGTAATTGTTACGGATGGGCAGTCATTTATGCAATATTGAACAAGAAATCTTCACCTATGTTTAGCTTTTGTGGAAAACAGCTTTTTCGTGTAGAGGCGTTTACAAAGTTTAAAAATAATAAAAAATAAATATTTTGGGGGTTTTTGAACTGCAAATTCTGAATCTAAAGTCCAAATTTTGAAAAAATCGAAGTTAAAGATGGTGCACTATTAACTTTTAAAATTTTCAGTTTTCTTAATAAGGGGGTGTACAAGTATTACGTAAGCACGAATTTTGCCTTTTTTCACCCCCTCATCCCCCTTGTAAGATAAAATAAGCAAAGGACAACCTTGCCCCCCTAAGTATTACGTAAGATTTTCGACCCCCCCTTTTTTTAAGTATTTCGTAAATAAAGATTTTATACTTAAAAAAAAATCACTGTATATTAATTTTTCTTTTCTTAGTTTGATTTTTTGTTGACTAGCAAAATTCATTGCTAGGAACTATAGGATTTTGCGCGAAAACGATTCAAATTTTTCTGTCGGAATTTTTGCATATTTTTGTTATATCAAAAAATTTAAAAATTAAGTTTTAAAAAATTATGAATTCTGGATAATTTTTGTACAGATTTTTCAAAAGAAATAAATGCTTACGTAAGACCAGCTCAACCACCTCCCCCTCCCCTCCCCTTGAAAGAAAAATTAAGCATTTTAAATACCCCCCTCCCCCTAACGTGCTTACGTAATACTTGTACAGCCCCTTATTATTACTCGAAAAATAATAGGTTTTTGAAAAATCAAGACAAGTTAATTTTCCGGGAAGCCGTTAATCTAAGACAAGTTGATTTTCTGAGGGGCCGCACGTGTCCCGTACGTAAAATCCGATGTTAGATTTGAAATCAGGGTGCCGTGAAACATATAAATAGATATCTGTATGTTATTTTTCCGACAATTTAAAAAAGTTTGTTTTCTGGGGAGCCGCCAGTGCCCCCCCCCCCCCCCCCCACGTAAAAACTAATGTCAGATTTGGCATCAGCGAAACCCTATAGCCCATTAATTCATACAAATAATATTAAAAAATTTCTGCGCATCACTTTTTTTATAATGTCCCTTTGGCGTGGCGCTTTACCTTAATAGATATAATACGGAAAAACAAATTTTGGAGAAATGGGGTATTTCCAAATTTCAAAATTTGGCCGGCAAAGGGTTGATTACCCAATGGAATCAGTATATTTGGTCATAATTTTTTTTCCACAGTTTATTTTTATTCGGTTTTTTTTTTCTTATCCCATTAAATCTAAAAGTACATTTATTTAATTTTTAACTGCCAATACATTATAAGCGCAATATAGGTGGTAAAAAAGGATTGTGGAAAAAAGTTGCAAGAAGAGAACAAAAAAAAAAAAAAAAAAAATCGCTTGTTTCCCGGAGTAGGTCAATGCCCAGTAACCCTTACTTTTTGGGTATTTATTTGGGCAACGGACAGTTGCGCCCCGCGGTTAACTGCCCTGAAATTAACTTGACTTTTAACGGAACAGTTGCGCCCCGGGTTTAATGAGGGAGAGGGTACAGTTGCGCCCCGTCGCTGCTACCTGCCGAAAAGTCATGAAATTCACTTATGCCGTTTTGAAAATTAGCTCTTTGGTATTTTTAAAAGTGAAGGATTGATAATAATCAATTACAGTAACTTACAATCTAATATTTTTTAATTCACCTTTAAAGCATTCGTAATAATAATATACTCAATAATTGCATGTAAATTGAACTAAAATTTAAAAAAATTTATTACATTTAAAAACATACTTAATTTAAAAATTTAAATATCTACTTCTAAAACTTTTTTTTTTAAACTTCAACTTCAGGAACTTCTTTCTTGTTTTTTTGTTCCTTTCTGAAGTGGTAGCTGCACCTTTTCACAAAAGTATACCTTTCGATTTCCCCTTCCTTATACTCTCTAACAGAGCTTTCTAAAAAGATAATAGTTTTTAAAGAGAAAATAGCAAATCGAGCTTAATATTAAAAAGCAACAAGTGCTTTAACAAGAAAATAAAAATATACTTAAAAACCCCTTTCACTAAAGTAACAATGGGGCGCAACTGTCCCCCGACCTTTTTAATCGCGGGGCGCAACTGTGCTATTTTCGAAATGGGCATTTGACCGTGGGGCGCAACTGGTATATACCCATTTATTTCCCTTTTGTGTTTTTTATGTCGCCTCCTTTTCATAAATACAAAGTGAATATCTGAAGTGCTAAAGATAAAGATAATTAAGAGGGGTCAATGGCCGTATTGTATATTATACTAACAATAACCTGAAAGACCATTATGAAAGTTAATTTTTTGGAGGGAAAAAACTTGAGGAATAAAACCCGAAAAATCCCGAAAGAAAGTCAAATCGCGAACAAATCATGCATTACGCCATGACAATATTTGACAACGGTTATAAAATATCGAGAAAAAATCATACCTCGAGTGGGACTCGAACCCACGAAGGCCCTGGACACGCCTTGAAGTCCTATACGCGGACAGCGCTCTAACCAACTGAGCTATCGAGGCTTACACTCGAGCATATGAATTCTTCTCGATATGACTTATTAGAAGGGTGGAAGGTTAAGTCGAAGTATACTTTTTTGCAGAGAAATTATTTACTCTGTTTCCGATTACATTTGCTAAGACCACACCGTTAAATGACAAAGTATGCTAACCCAGGATTAAAAATCGCGGAGCATAAGTCAAAGCTTTTCATCTGGAAACCCCAGAATCACTATTTCGATCCAATTATTAAAGATAATTAAGAGGGGTCAATGGCCGAGTGTAAGCCTCGATAGCTCAGTTGGTTAGAGCGCTGTCCGCGTATAGGACTTCAAGGCGTGTCCAGGGCCTTCGTGGGTTCGAGTCCCACTCGAGGTATGATTTTTTCTCGATATTTTATAACCGTTGTCAAATATTGTCATGGCGTAATGCATGATTTGTTCGCGATTTGACTTTCTTTCGGGATTTTTCGGGTTTTATTCCTCAAGTTTTTTCCCTCCAAAAAATTAACTTTCATAATGGTCTTTCAGGTTATTGTTAGTATAATCTGAAGTGCTGTATAAATTATTACATTATCGATATTCATTTTAGCATCAGCCTCTCTTCAACTTTCGGACCTATTATTTTGGGGATGCTTTATTGTTTTGTCAAAAATGACTGCCAAATTACGTGCTTTTACGCTGCCCGAGATCATAGATCCTCGGAGAAGACATAAAATGACGATAAAGGAGCCTGAGCATGAGACAATGCAAAAACCAAATTGATCGAAGATCGAAGAGCAAAGAAAAAAAAAAAAAAAAAAAAAAAAGACTTGAAACTGATTTAAAGATTTATCAGGAAAACGGACATGAGACAAAATAAAGAATCACTGATGTTTCAGTTTGGCTAATATTTTTTTTCCAATACAGTTCGTGCTGGAAAATTAAGTCTTCCAACTTTAAGCTAACTTTAAGCTAAAGACTCTTAATTAGAAGAGACCCGACAGAAAAAATGAGCTCGAAATTTTGGAGGCATATATGACCATGCGCATATTGATTTTTTTCTTCCGTCTGTTTTTAATTGTTTTCTGTAAGAATTTTTTGTATTTTGCAAAACTTACGCCCATGACCATATGTCTCCAAAATTTCGCGCCGATTTTTACTGTCGTGTCTCTTCTAATTAAGGGTCTCTACTTTTTTAAGCGAAATCGAAATAATTAATTTTAAAAGATCATAACTGGAATTAATCAATACTTAAGCGAATTTTGATCAACAAACTTGTTGATTACCCTTGAGCCTGTTGACGAACAAACTTGTTGATCAACCCTGTCATCCGCCATCCACGGATAAAACGCTCGTAGTAATTATTACTAATAGTAATTATCTTATTAGTAATTATACATCTACCTGAAGCTGAGGGTAAATTTTATATATATTATTAGTAATTTTTACTATAAGTATGGTAAAAATGCCCTTCAGTAAGGTAAACATTATTAATAAGATATGTAAAATTTACCCTCAGCCTCAGGTAGATGTATAATTACTAATAAGATAATTACTATTTGTAATAATTACTATTTGTAATAATTACTAAGAGCGTTTTATCCGTGTCATATAATGTTGCATGATGATATTAATGAGCTTACCCAGTAACGATTTTACATGTGAGAGGTAACATAAAATACACAAAAGGAGAAGAAAAAGTAGATTATTTTGACGGTGCTGCGGGCACCTCTTCGCGTTAAGGCAAAGGCCCCAAACTATACACACGTTGTTTTTGAATTATTTGGGAATATTTTAGAAGGCGGCACCATTAGAATTCCGTCATCGACTGTAAAAGAGACAGTCACCCTAGTACCTACCTTCCCTAGCTCCTTTATTTCGCAAAAATGTTTCTCCCGCTTAATCCTTTTTTCTGGATACGACCCTGCTTTTCGTCTGTGCACAAGCATCAGGAAAAAAAAAATTCGAAAATGCGTTGATTAAGTCTCCCATTCTCTTAATTCTTTTCAAACGGAAATAAGTGATTAAGAGAGCGTTTTACTTGCTTTAACGCGATGAATTGATCAATTGATGACGTTGCTCTCACATCCAGACCCATCTTTTTTGTCGTAAATAATCTACTTTTTTTCTCCTTTTATGTATTTTATGTTACGTCTCTTACATGAAATCGTTACTGGGCAAGCTCATTATTATCATCATTCAATATTTCAGCCAGGCCTGCGGTGTCGTTTAGATTATAAACGGAATCGGAATCGGAATCGGAAATTTATAAAGAAGAGATTCGGAAAGATATTGAAGAATTTTCGGAATCGGAATCGGAATCGGAATCGGAACCGCAGCTATGATTTCAGCCTAAAATTGGTGCGTTATTGCCCAGGAATACTTATTCATCCATTGCAATGCCAAAAAAAATTTTCCAAAAAAAATTGTGGATGTTTTTGTTGGTAAAAATGTTTCTTTAGTTACTCAGTTCGAAAAATTCCGGTTCCAATTGTCTACTTACATATGATTCAAGGGTTTCTAAACCTATTAATCGAAGAGTGTTGTCAAATTTTTTGAGTTGCTCAACGTAGAGCAGCCCCAAAAGATGCTGTTATTCTTCATAAAATTTGATATTTTTAGAAGCGCTAAAATTTTATTTCAAAAGTCCATTTTTTTTAATAAAATTCGTTAGGGAGCCTTTTATTTTTTTTAAAACAAAGACCAGCATTTTTCTGAAAAAACGGATTGAGTGGGTGGATGGGCATAGTGACCACTCCTTTATACACAAAGAATGTACCATCTTCAGCGGGCTTAAGTCGTTTTTTTTTTTTTTTTTTATGGTGAAAAGAATTTGAATAGTAATACTCGTGTGGGTTGAAAGTAAAAAGCTTTTTATTTAAACCATCATATTGCTCTACCGTTCCTTGGCTTTTTTTTTTTTTTTTTTTTTTTTTTTTTTTTCTCTCCATGAAGAAAATATGTAACGGGCTTTTGTCTTCCGTATGATGGAAAGGACTTGACATATAATATTTATGAGTTTGAAAGGGTGCGTTTTGGAGTTGCTCTTTCTATTTGTAAAAGGAAAAAAAGACAATTTGCTCTTTGATGCTGATTCATGTTCCACGTTACATTTTTGTTTTTCCTTTGTTTCGAATATACGATCCCCATCGCAAAATTTTATGATTTGAAACTGAAAAAAAAGAAAAAAATATATAAAAATATGTAGGCGAACACCACATTGTTTGTTTCTGAATTTCATAATTTAATTATCTCACCGCCCGTTTGTTTCACGAGTTAGCGTTCAACTGCAATCCCCGGCAGATAACGTGGCGCCCGAATGGGAATTATTTTTTGAGCCTAGGCTCATGAAAGAGCGACTGGGACTGTCTAGATATCCCCGCCAAGTTACCTCCCGAGGGCTGTATCCCGAAAGCGACAAGAAATGTTTAATTTAGTTACTAATTCTTATTTTATTTTCTTTCTAGGTAAGTTGGAAAAATTTAAATGCAGTCTTCACTCCAGCCGTTTGGTTTATGTAAGAAGGTAAGGGGAGGAGGCGACTTTAAGTTTCGTATTGCAATTTTTTAAATTTAAAATCCTCTTTATTGCAACGACTCGTTTCTGCAGAGTTAAAGACGTATTCACGTCAGAAAAATTGACGGTAGGAAGTAGAAATAGTATTTTTTATACCAAGTGCAGCAAGCGACACTTTTCTGAACTGGAGACAGCGGGGTTGCCAAGTTGAACCGAACGCGAGGTTTGGCAATGCTGCCTCAAATTCAGATAATGGTCACTTGTTGTTGTGGTTAATATAAAGAACTTATCCGAAATTATATATAAATCATATATAAATGATATATAATTTATATATAAATTATATATAAATTACATATAACTACACATATATTATTTATATATAATTTATATATAATTATATATAATTTATAAATATGAATTATATAAATTATAGTTATATTATATATAAAGTTTAATAATTTATAGTTATATACTAGTACATAGTTATATTTATAGTTATATTTATAGCTATATTTATAGTTATATATAATTTATATATAATTTCGGACAAGTTCTTTACATTAACCGTTGTTCTTGGTGTGAATCATATTTTTTATTACGAATAAAAATTGAAAAATAATAACATAGAGTAAAGAAGTTTTTTTTTCCGTTTTCTTATTCTATGGTACTAAAAAGTTATTCTTTTTGCTCCTCCGAGTAGCATTTAAAAAGGGAGTTTTTTGAATATGAGTAATGAAAAAGAATAATACTCAACGAAATTGCACTTCATGAGGGCAAAAGTAATATATTTTAAGGGGGTAATACTAATTTTTCAAAGGGGTAAGCTTATATTTTAAGACTATTACCGACTAAAACTCCTCCTAATAGCAAAGCTGGAAAAGTATTAATCGAAAAAAAATTTAGAGAAGGACTTGCTACCTTTTAAATTTTCCCCAACATCTTGACTTTTCAAAAAAATTTATATTTTTCCGAAAGAAATATTCAAATAAATTTTTATATTCTGCCTCTTTAAATCTCCTCCAGCTTTTTTTTTTTTTTTTCTTCCTCGGATATTGGCTACGCTGTCTGGTTTCATAAGATGAAAGAATTAACTGTCAAATTTTGACATTTAAATTGATACCTTTCCATGCCCGACGTTTTTTTTTTTTTTTTTTTTTTTGTACTTTATTCCTTTTTCATTTCATCCCTTACGAAATGTTGCGGAAAAAAAGGAAATGAAAGTCGAAGGAAAAAAAAAAAAAAAAAAATAGCACACAAACAGGTTGTGAAAAGAAAAGTTTTTGAAAATCAACGAAACTCGATTGCACACTGCTTGATTTTTTTTTTCTTCCTTTTTTTTCGCCTCGTGAGAAAACTTAAAAAAATAAACAAGATTTATGCAGAAGATGAATTATAAGGAGGAAAGAAAAGTTTTCACGAAGTCGCGGTTTTTTTTTTTTTTTTTTTCTTCATTTTTGACGAAATTGCAAGATTATGGCTTTGGTCCAAAAAGAGTCAAAATGATTCTTTCCATTATTCTTTTCTCCCCGAAAAATATGCAAGAAACGATGAGGAGGGAAATATTGAAATTCAATATTCGGTTACGTTGTGGGGTAAAAGAAGCTTCGACTTATCGGTTTTTTTTTTTTTTCAAGACGACGAAAAAAAAGGTTATTTATTTTTTAGAAAAAAAAGAGAAAATTTTTAATTGGTTTATGGCATTAGAAATTTTTAGAAAATTATCTTAAAATTTTTTTCGGGGGGACAATGAATACGATTTTGAAAAATTTCTGGAAAAAAAAATTCTCCGCTTTTTTTTTTCTCCTTTTCTTTTTGACTTTATAAGACTGCAAACCCTCAGGATTTTTCCGGAATTTTCCCCTAGAGAATATGCCATGTCTCTAACCTCGTAAGAAAAAAAAAATGTACAGCGTACGGCGAAGGTTTTTAAGAAATCCTTATTTTATTTTACTTTTTTCTTTCTTGAATTGTTGGAGTACCGTAAAATGGGGTTGAGCGGACCTATCTGAAAAATAGTGGCCTCATGAGGCGTCGATGTGAAAAATTCGTTAGTTTGTTAATATTGACTGCAATAAGCTGAAACGTGACCTATTTAGGTTTTTTGGACAGCTGCTTCCAAATCTGAAGTTAGAATATAGAAAAAAAAATTAAAATCCAAAATGGCGGAGCAATTTTATTTTTAAAAATTGTACTTTTGGCGCCATAATTGTGTTCGGAATTGCATCATTCTGAAATGTGCGACATCGAAAACCCCGACTTTTCCCTAACTTTTTTTACCAAAAAAAAAAAAAAAAAAAAAAAAAAAACGTGAGATAATTTATATTACATGAATGGGTTGCAGGTCGCCTATACTTGGTAGGCGCTCAATGTAGGTTTTAACGCACAGAGCGGGGGGGAATAATTGTTTGCTGAAAATTATTCAAACAAATATTAATTTGGAAAAATATTTTCCGACTTTTCCATAAACTTACCAGATTTCGGACATTAAAAGGTCAACGATATGCTTTTATTTTATTTATTTATTTATTTATTTATTTTTTTTTTTAAATTACCTTGGGTGTTTTGTTAAACCCGAAAAGGACGGGCATTGTTGACCTAAAGAAACGGCCTTTCGATGGAATAAAATGCTTTTACTCAAAACCTTTCTTCCTCTTTTTTTTTTTTTTATTTTATTCAAAAAGGGGGGGAAGCGAAAGCTCTTTCGCAAAACTTTTATAAATCTCCCAAAACTTTCGATTCCTTATATTAAAACATAAAGTTATCACAGAATCCTTTAAGGGAATCGCTGATAAAGACTTTGGACGTATGCCCGTTTATCGAACACCCAAGAGGAAAATTTCATTCGAATTATAATCTCGATTCCATTTTTCCTTCAAAAAAAAATCTACCCTTCTTGAAAATACAAAGGACGAAAAAAAAAATCTTTCGTGAAACAAAAGGTCAATTGTAATGTTAACTCCGGGAGTGGACGCGAGTGCGGGAAATCGTTAACTAGGAAAGTTAACAAAGTGCTCATAAAGCAGAATGATATTACCACCTCAATAGGAGCAACCCTGGAAAAAAAATATAGAGGGGGGAGGGGGAGGGTGAGGTAATTCTTTTCTCTTTATTGTTTCGCGTGTGTTTTCTCTCATTGTTTACCGCCTATAGGCGGTTTCCTACACTCCCCCCCGAAAAAACAGGAAAATATCCCGATTCCGTATACGAAATTAATTGTGCAAATATTCATTTTTCCGAAAATTAAATGGCGAAATAATTGTTGTTTTATTCTTAGAATCGGATTTGGCCTTGGGTTATTTATTTATCGATAAGTCGAAATAACTTCATACGTGTGGATTTCAAAAATTCATTTAATTTTTTTCCCACGACCGTTCCCCCCTCCCGCTTGAATATTTAGTTAATTTAAACCCCGAGGTATAAAACATTTGAAAACTTGGGAAGGGGAGGGGGAAAAAGTTTTTCCGGGATACGGAGCACCGATAGCCGTTGCGAAAACTGAAAATTTCCCTAAGTGAAGTTTTCGCTAAAAACTTTTCTTTACTTGTTTTCCTTCGATCCGAAACCCTATTTATTTAAGGTAAATGGTAAATTTTCCCTTCCGCTTCCGATATTCCGAAGTGAAACTAGTTTGTAAATTTTTGAAACTTTACAGCTTCCTGATTTCGTTTAAAAGTCACTGGATGAGAAAGTGTAATAATATCAACTTCTTAAGGAAATTAAAGAGATATCGAGAAGGAAAAAATAAAGTTGGACCGATAAGTTGAAGAAAATAGCAGATTGCTCTTCTAGGGTTCAAAGTAAGATATATCCCTAATCGAGAACGTATTGTCGCACCAACAGAACCATTGGTCCCGACCTGTCACCACCTTCCCAGACATCAGTTTTTGAGCTGAAGACCAAAATACGAGTGAAACTAAGGACTTGATATGTTTTGTCATTTTACCACGCTTTTTTGCCATATTTTGGGGGGGGGGGGAGACTAATCTAAGTATGTCATCTTTTTTTTTTTTTTTTTTTTTTTCCCCCCCCAGCCAATATTTTTTCTTTTTTCTATATTTTCAGTATTAAAATGATAAAATGAATTTATCCACGGCTGACCCAAACCGGGAAAAGCCCGCGAAAAACGAAACGGGGAAATCCCTAATTTATTTTCTAAAACTCCAAGTTACAAGCAAAGCCTCGACTGTTATTGCAAACCGCTGGAGGATTGAGAATTTCGAGTTGAGCAACTTTCCAATATTAATCTTTTAAGTTCCTCCTGAATCATATCCATTGAAAGAACACCTTAATCGAGAAATATATTATTGGAAACTCAAAGATACTTTAATACCGTCCGTTTTGAATTTAATTTCTATAATGGGAAATTTATTTAAACCGGCATCAACATGATTACAGTTTCGATGTGATCGTTATTTTGGTAATGAGAATAATATCGCAGAAGTTGAAGACGCTTGTTTCAAATTTGAGCAATGAAATGAGTTTTAATTTTTACCATTTAGCTCCATTTCTGGCTGTCTTTGCATCTTTTTTTTTAATTTTACAGGGAAAGAAAATGTCTGGTGGGGGATAAAGGAAGAAGAGCAACAGTGTAGATTATGAAGAAAATCACTTTTATGAATAGGACAGTGCCCGCCCCTCCCCACCTATTTTTTACACCCCTAGAAAAATGATTATGTTTCGGTTTCCTTTCGGACGAAAACAACTCACTTAGATGTATTCGAGTCACTAAATTTAAAGAGGAAAACACGGTTAACCTTTTTTGTCTCAACTAATTTCATTATTTCCACAAAATTTCACTTTGCTTTTCCACAATGTCAATTACCAAAGAAAAATTACTTTTGCATGCTATGTGGGAGCTTGTTAAAATGATATTCTCACCTCCCGTCGTCGCACCTCCTCCTTTTCCCGTGGCGGTCTCGACCCTCGAAAATGTCTTTTTCGTAATCTAATAACCGGGGGATTTTCTTTTCCGTATAATTTCGATATAAATTAAGCTAATAGTGACCATCATTTAAACTCCAATTTAGGAATTTTCAAAAGGAAGATATATATTATATGACGGTGTTTAAACAGCTCCGAGGCATATTATTGAGAAATTTTCCCTTTTGTGTTTTCTCCCTCCTCATTAAAATGAAGGTTTTAATGAACGCTCCGGTTGACGTCTTATTAACAACAGCAAGGAAAGAAATTTTCCTTTTTCTGCGGTGCTTGAAAAAATAAAGAGAAAGAGAAAAGAGATATGTTCACCGATGGATCGGTTTTCGCTTATAAAATGCATTCAAGAAGGTCAGTTGTAGTAGGCTTCAGGGAATACAGAAAGGAATGGCTGTTTACGGGGGAAAAATCAAATTTTAGGTATCTGACCAGCTTTTTTGGTGTACCCCGAAATTTTTAGGGCTAGTTTCAATTTGTCTGAATTGCAAAAATGCAAAAAATAATTTCGAAAAAATTTCCGAGGGAAAAACGTGACGTCATGGTGACGCGTCCGATTTTCGTCACCAAGTATGGTCATTTTCCTGGACGATTTTACGAGATTTTTTAAGTCATAGTGACGTCAAGACAGTGCGGCCGGTAATATTGGTGAGTGTTTGACGTCTAACTTTCGTCGTACTGACGCCAACTTAATTTCGAAATATACAAACGTCATGACGTCTATAAGACGTCATACTGACGTCATTCAATGAGATACGTTATCGGTCGTACTTCATGACGTCATTTTGACGTCGAAAATCTCGAAAAATAGTCCCGGAAAGTGACCATGCCCGATGACGTCTCCGGTACGTATATGGCTGATGTCTTCATGACGTTTAAAGTACGTTTCTGTGATCTTGAAAACTGTTAATATCTGCGTTGTAGTCCAAAAGCTTAGATTTTGTTTTCCAAGTTTGTATTTAATGTGACGCAGGAGTGATTCATTTTTTCGAACACCGTATACTTCGAAATATGCAAATATTATCCTTTTGGTGCTAGATATCAAAATTCCGCTTCCGAGCAACAATTTTTATCAATGTTAGGCACCTTCAGGAAAAATTCCATACCTGACCATACAGTACTTTTTTGGGAAACCTTAATCTACTATAACTTCCCGGGAATTTATCCTAAATCAAAGTTTCCCGAAAAAGTACTGTGTGGTCAGGTATGGAATTTTTCCTGAAGGTGCCTAAGATTGATAAAAATTGTTGCTCGGAAGCGGAATTTTGATATCTGGCTCCAAAACGTTATTATTAGAGTTTTCGAAGTATTGGGTGTTTAAAAAAATGAATCACTCCTGCGTCACCTTAAGTGAAACCAGTTGAAACTTGTGTTCAAAATTGCAGGATACACCAAAGGAGTTCTTCAGACCCGTAAAATTTCGATTTTTTCCCTGTAAGTCAAGTATTAGACAGAACAGTCATTCCTTCCTGTATTCACCGAAGCCTACTGCTAAGAGCGATTCGTCGAAATAAATCTGGGGGCATTCAAATAATCCGTCAGCATAATTTTTACCGCAGGCGATGGGTTGCCAACCCTGCATTCTCATTTCGGTTTTTTTTTTTCATATTTTTCTCCTTCAACTCTGTAGGCTAAGAGCGAGCTTTCATTGCTTTTGTCTCCGACACAAAGAAATGCTTTTACTGAACTTTTTTCTACGCCGTATTCTCCATTTTGTAATCGAAAAATCTTTAAATTTACAAAATTGCAGCTTTCTTCGGACTCAAAAATTTTAGCGTAACGGCCCGTTGGAGTTGCAGTAGCCATATCTGTTAACAGCAGCTGCTGCGTCCTCATGGCACCATATGTACGCCTTCACCATATCCCGCCGCTGCTCCGCATTATACTTAAATGGCATTATAATTAAGGCACGAGTTAATAATTAAAAACAAAATCATCCAAAATTCATCCAAAAAACAAAATCACAAAAAATTATAAAACCGGAGAAATGAAACTAGGTTTTTGGCTTCGTTTAGGTGAATGTTCTGAATTCGAAACTTTTGCGTCAGAGGATTCTTCGCTATTGTGATGATCGCGAGGATTCTTTGTTATTCATTGCAAGTTTGTTTGAATAAGACCAAAAAATTACAAAGCATGTTGTAACAAAGCATCTGATGTAATTTTGAATGTTACGCCCTGTTTGTGTAAAATTGCCCGGTCACATGAACGGGGCAATTTTACACAAACGGAGCACTTTTTCAAATCAATCACAAACTTATATGCGCCGTTTTTTCGGCCCTTGACTATTTTACGAGATTTTCGACGTGAAAAAAAGTCATCAAATTTGACCGATAACGTGTCACTGGATGACGTCTTGTTGACGTTATAACGATAAAGACGTCTGGACGTAATAACCATTATGACGTCTTGACATTATGACGATAATGACGTCACAACGATTATGACACGTTGACGTCATAACGATCATGACGTCTTAACGACAATGATGTCTTGTTGACGTCACAACGATCATGACGTCTTGTTGCCGTCATAACGATCATGACGTCTTGTTGACGTCATAACGATCATGACGTCTTGTTGACGTCATAACGATCATGACGTCTTGACGTCTTGACGTAATAACAATCATGACGATCTGACGTCATAACGATAATGACGTCTTGTTGACGTCATAACGATCATGACGTCTTGACGTTATAACGATAATGACGTCTTGTTGATGACATCTGAATTTTCAAATCTAGCCGATGTCAGTATTACGTCAGCAATACGTCATACAGCCACAAATGTTACAGGTCGTACTCTAATGACGTCATTTTGAAGTCGAAAATCTCGTAAAATCGTCCCGGAAAATGATCGTACATGACTACGAAAAATTTAAGGTGTCACCACGACGTCACCTTTTTTGCTGGGACGGTTGAAACACCTTTCAGTATACTTGCTCCGATCTTGAATAATGTTAAAACGTCAGCCTATACAATCCGGTACACAATATAAATCCTTTGAGCAAATATTTGCCTGGTGTAAACACCCTAGCACTCGACCTACAAAGGAAGAGCTCTTAAGAATAAGTCATTTTCAAATTTATCGGATATTTCGAAAGATCCGCCCTGACTCTTGGGTTACACCGACCCAAAAGATGAAAATCTTTCAGTGACCGTATATAAATCATCCATTTTGTTTCAATCCTATATAAGTGAAGAGATAAGGGCACTTTTAAATTGAATTACAGTTCAACAGACTGTCATCAACAGAAAACGCGGGTTAATCTATTTCTTCCTAGGAGGAAAAAGGACTTACGGGGACGCTGTCTTCTACCGGGAAGATAAAAAGAGGGAATGGGTTGAGGTTTTTTTTTCACCCCTCCCTCCTTCTTGTTTAAAATTTTTCCACGTGCTAACTATCAGAGGGAAAAAAAAACCGTAACTCGGGATATAATTTGGAAAGCGGTTTTCAAAAGAAAATGAGATCTGCCGCGCAAAATAAAACGATCAAAGAAAGATGGAATGATTTCGAAATCATTTTATTTTCCTCCGGGGTAAAAAGGTGAAAATTGATATAAAAAAATATTCTACTTTAATAATTTATAACGAATCAGTTAATTTTATTTAGAAATTGTGCAATCGATCCCGGAGGAAAAAAAAAGTCTTCCCTTTATTGAATCCGATCTTTCCGGTCAGCGATTTTTACCGTGAAAATCGAACGGATATAACGCGAAAAACGCGACGGATCGAAAAAATAAAAAGTTCATATAATGTTGTTTTGTTCGACGGAAAAAACGGAAGCTGTCACGTGACCGTACAAGAGTGTGACATGTGATAACCCTGGTATTCTCCAAAAAAAAAAAAAAAAAAAAAAAAAAAAAAAAAAAACAGTATTGGCCTTTTTGAAATTTTTAATCATATCTTTTTTTTTTTCCTGGTGGAAAAAAAAAAAACTGACGGATGTTGACAGATTCCTCGGTCCGGTCGTCCTTATACCCTTTCGATGAGTTCCCAGATATTTATGAACATGTCAAACGTGTATAAGTTACTGTAGTAAAAAACCGGAATGAGAAATGAAATGGAATATTGATGACGTTTGGAGTATCAACACACGCAAAATGGCATCAGTCTGCGGTCTCATCATTTTTTTTTTTTCGTTTTTTTCCCCTTCTCTTCTTTCTTTGATTGACCCGACAAAAATGTACGTTTATTTAGAAAGTTAGCACAATTTGACTGAGTAAACATTTGCCTCTTTGTTGGAGAGGGAAGGCGGGACTTCTTCATGAGGAGGTACAAATATTTGTTCCGTCCGGCACTTAGGAAAAGGAAATGTTTTTGAACATGTTCTGTCTTGCAACAAAACGGAATGCTTCGTAGACAGGGATGATTGTTTTAAAACAAATTGGTTTAAAACACGGCGTTTTAAAACGTTTTAAAACATTTGAATAAAAAACACCGTTTTAAAAATTTGAATAAAAATAAAAACGAATTTAAAACATTTTGAACGTGTTTTAAAACATGTTTTAAAACGTTTTTAAACCATGCCCAATAAAAGATGTTTTAAAACGTTTTAAAGCATGAGAAAATAATATAAGACGTTTTAAACTGTTTTTTATTAAAAAATGTTTTAAACAGCAACCCTGTTTGTAGCATAACAAAAAAATTTTTTCCTAGCGATTTTGTCCTATCTCCATATCTGAATCGAATAGGTCTGTTTATAAGTCAACTTTAATTCGTCGATTGCGGGTCGGTAGCTTAGTGCTAGAGAATCCTCCGGGCAAGCGGAAGACGTGGGTTCGATTCCCACTCAGCTCATGTACCCGACCAAAAAATTTTTTTCTATTGTTATTTCCGTAAAAGTAAAGTATTTCAGAGATTTCGGTTTTTATAATTTAATAAAAGGCGATAGATTTTTCCTCTGTTTATGTTTACCTTATAAACAAACGCAATCGGTTCCAAAATGGAGATGGGACGAAATCGCTTGTCGGGGCAGCACGTAGAAATCGTAGCCTACAGGAATAAATAAAATAAAATAAAATAAACAAAATATAATTTGATCTCCGTACAAAACTTTCGTTTATCGGGACTTGTTGTAAAATCGTAAAATGTAGGTCATTTAATCATAACTTTAAATTAGAAGAGTGGCGGGAGAGGGGGTCTTTGTCGCGAACACCTGCCACCTCAATTTTTTATTTATGGCTTTCAAATTGAATTAAATCAAAGGGTTTATTCTCCGATCATATCGATGGAATGCATTAATTTCAAACCGGTAAAAAGAACTTTTTTTTAAAAAAAAAACCCAAGAGAATAAAAATGATTACTTTTTTTTTTCCCCGACACCGATGTCGAATGAGGGGGGCGAGTGAAGGGGGGAAGAAAAATTGAAGGGAAACGAGTAATAATGTGAGATTTACAATCCAATAACGATTCGGAGGTTTTCGAGGTTTACGACCCGAAGGTGGTATGTCAACTATATCATTATCCGTTTTCCACGTTTAATTATAGCCATTTTGAGCTTTTTCCCGGAAAACTATTTCATTTTAATTGACTTTCGGGACTGTTAAATTTTTTTTTTTTGTTTCGAAACAACAAAAAGTCGTAAAAAAAACTCGTTTAATTGAAGACTTTTTTTTTGAGATTTGGTACGGATTTTCTTAAAAGCATTACACATGGAAAATCTTGGGATTTTTGTTGTAATTGAATTCTGCGAAATAAAAGTTTACCTTTGGTTGTTGCCAATTCCTAAATTAGATCTTTTCTGTTGCTGTTGTTGTTATGTAATCCAAGAATAAAATCAGGGATGGACTAGAACACTAGAACAGTCCAATGAAATATACTTTTCTTAAAAAAAATAAAAAATTAACAGTTGTTTTTTTATGACAGAAGAAAGATATAATAATTAAAACGGAGGAGTTATGGTTTAAGATCGAAATTTCACGCTAAAACAAGTTGCAGTTTTTGGATGTTGAAAAAAATTGTTGGTCAGTTTGTTGCAGCGTTAGGAACATGTTGCGCAGCATTTTTTCATTACAATTTTTTCCCCCATTTTTTACTCTTGTGCTACAGGTTTTACTTTTCAACATGTTGAGTATCATGTGAGCAACATGTTTCTAATAACGGTGCAACAAATTGAGCAACACGTTTTTCAACATGTAACTGCAGCATGTTTCACCCTGAAATTTCGGCCTTACCGGTAATACCGGCATTCAGAAGGCCGAAATTTTATTCTAAAACATGTTACTGTAACATGTTCTAGCGTTAGAAACATGTTACACTACTCTGAAAAAAATTGTAAATTCGCCCAACATGTTGAAAACATGTTTTCATCGTAACATGTTTGTGGTAGAAACATGTTGTCAGCATGTTGGGCACATTTACAATTTTTTTTCAGAGTTGTGCAACATGTTTTTACGCTTCAACATGTTGAAAAAATGTTTTAAATGCTGCTCAACATGCTGCCAACAGGTTTCATTGTAAAATTGTGGCCTTAAGGCGACACCTTAACGGGTCCCTCATTTTAACATCCTGAGACTGGGGACCTAAGAGTTCTTAATGGGTCAGAGTACCCTGCCCAGTTGTACCCTCAGTTGTGGGTACAACTGAGGCATATTCAGGTCATTCGAATATTTCCTAACATTTTTCGACCCCTTCTCCTACCCCCTTTTGTAAGTCTTCTTTTGATGAAGATTTGCTATTGGAGTGAAACTTGGGAGACCTCCTTTTCCACTCCATTACGGTTACGTGATGCTGGAATTTTCCGACCAATTTCCAATCGTTCAATCTCACACCTTCAATCCGCCCCTGGGTAATGCGAAGAAGGTTTAAGGGAAAAGGATTCCAATTAACTTTGATTGCCGATGTTGCTTACTTAAATGGTATGAGAAAACTTTTCGGCGCCCTCCCGCGCAAACATTTTAATCATCGAAACCTTGAAACTTAATAATATCAAACGCCAATTTTGAGTCGATAATCGAAAAATTTGAAATTTGATCGTTTTAAAGGAAAAATATGCGCATTAATTTAAGTTTGAAATTAGATTAAATCCCATTTTTTTTTTTTTTTAAGAGAGATTTTCTCAATATCGGGAACGCCGCAGTCCCCTTAGGGGAAACTTCGCTAAAACCAGAAATATACTTTCCCACAAAGATTTTAATGGTCTTGCCTTGAGCTACCCACTCGATTTCCCAGGTCTAAAATCCTGTTTTTGCTTTTGATGGAAACGCCCCGGTAGGCGGACTTTCATCCTTAAAATCACGGCTTTTGAAAGACGGGGGGTCAAATTAAAGGTTTCGCAAAAGAGGGAATATCCGCTGTCCCCCCCTCCCGACTCAACCCGACTCACTGTAAGTAAGTCGAACCGTGTTTGACGGGGGGAATTTTTGGATTTAAAAGGAATTTCCCCCTTTGCAATCTTTGTAAACTGTTCTCACGGGAGAAAGAGATGCGGTGCAAGTGTTATTAAGGAAGTATTTTCGGCTTTTAAAATTTGGTTCCCGTATAAACTTGGTCTGAAATTTTCAGTGTGAAATGTTGATCCTCTTGACCTAAACGAAATCTGGGCCCTGGGGTGAGTTGTTAAATACAAAACTAAAAATTAGGGGGAAAAAATCGAATAAGTCATTGATTCCGGAAGGAGAATCTTGAAAAAACGTTTTGAGGTTCAAACGGCATGGATTCGGAAAATTGATGACATTTCCATGCTTTTTGTTCCGATAACGGAATATGACGCCGGCTTCATTATCGGACTAGGCTATTGTTTTCCCCCTGTTTAAAATATTCGAAAAACCACAAATACATCCCGGAGTATTGACTTTTTCTTTTACGGCTCATAACTCATTTTTCCGGGACATTTTTAATTTCCAACGTCATTATCAGGCTTAACTTTTTTTTTTTTTTTTTGAAAATTGATATGAATGACATCACGACTTTTCATATTTATCCTTCATTGTGAAGAGACCGAAGGGGAGTGGGGGGGTTGTGGAAAAAAAGAAAATCTGTTTACTCTTTCATGCTTCGCTGTAAACTTTATTGATGGCGTCCTTGTATTTTTCATCGACCACGTTCCTTTTTATTTTCAACGTCGGGCCGAGTTCTCCCGTCGCCTGGGAAAAATCTTGGGGGAGGATGACGAATTTTTGGACTTTTTGAGCGTTTGATATGGCCGCCTGATTCGCCACGTCGATTCCCTTTTGAATGGCTGCAAGGATCTGGGGGTAGGGAAAAAAGTTTAATTAAATTAATTAAAGAAAAAGCAACAGCCTGTTTATAAATTTTTTTTTGGGGGGGGGGAGCGGGAGGAGGAGAAAAATTCGCGAAACTAGGGGGAAAAGTTGAGTTTCCAAACAATAAATTCCTTGCATATGAAAATCGCATTAAAAGATGTTCATGCTTTCGGGATTTTACTTTTAAAAAAGTTGTCGTACATTTTACTGAGAAATTATAAAACATTTAAAATACTTCTGTGCGTGGCGTGCAAAGAAAAACTTTTCGGGTTGTGTGACAAAGCTAAAAGTCCCCCCTCCCCGCCTATGCGGTTGCGCTTTGTATATTAACCGCAAAGTAAATAAACTAAAGGAAAGAAAATTTGAGTTGACAAGTTGCCTTAATTAGAATTACACACACGTTTATATTAAAATTTTTAGAGTGGAAGACGATTGAACTGGATTTAGCAATAATGAGTTTAGTTTTATTTCTAAAAAAAAAATCAAATAGATGGTTCAAAAAAGAACTTTTTAAGGAAGAGTTTGGGGGCTGAAGTAAATTTTGGGTGTTTCTTATTTTGAGAAGTTTGGATTTTCGGAGGTGCCACTTTTTAACTTTTTATATTTGTAGGAGTTAAGTTTCCCTGAATTTTTTCTATTTTTTACTCGACGGCAAAGTCGAGCTTTTGGTTCAAAAAATCTCATAAGAATCAAAAAATTGATGATTTTTTTTTGTAAACTAACCCTCGTGTCCTATATGAAATTTTTCCTATATGAAAAACCGTTTTTTTGTGTCTGATCCGGTCTATGAGACAGAAGCCAAAAAGCAATGAAAACTGGATTTGGAGCCTTTTGTTTTGATTATTTGGCCTTATTTGGCCTCTTGGTCAAAAACCGGACTATGGTGCAAAAAACTATTTTCAGATTCAAAATCTACGCAAAATTTCCGATAGAAAACAAAGTTTTTTTTTTTTTTACATAACAAATCATCAATTTTTTGGTTCTTATGAGATTTTTCCGAACCAAAAGCTCGATGAGGCACGCTTTCGCGTCGAGTAAAAAATTTG
This sequence comes from Liposcelis bostrychophila, assembly GCA_037577465.1. Lineage (NCBI taxonomy): Eukaryota > Metazoa > Arthropoda > Insecta > Psocodea > Liposcelididae > Liposcelis > Liposcelis bostrychophila. Next base: position 23,794,010 of record CM075209.1, on the reverse strand, counting down.
AAAAAATTCAGGGAAACTCATCTCATACAAATAAGAAAAAGTTAGGGCGTGTCACCTGCGAAAAAAGAGCCACCCTAGTGAAAATGCATTTCTTTTTATGTAAAAAGCCTTTCTGAAAAAAAAAAATCTACAATTTATGGGTCTCTGAAAAAGGATCCAATCGACAAAAATGGAAGATATTAATAAAATTAATTAAATTATTAGATTTAAATTAGGGGCCGATACTAAATTAACAAACTAAGTTCACTAAAAAAATTTCCTAACTTTATTCATCCCTTACTTTCGGATCCGGTCCGCTATTCAAAACTTCCGTCATTGTCGTAAAATTTAAACCCAGTTTAGCCAGCCAATTTTTCGCAACTCCCGCTAAATTATCCGTCGGCTCTTGTTTATCGTTTACCTATAAATAAATTGAAATGGGAGTAAAAAAAAAAAAAAGTTTTTAAAAGCGAAACCGCCACCGGTTCTAGGAACGAGATAATAGAATAATTTAATTGGGAATCCGAAATTACCTCGGCCGTGAAGGTGAGTAAAACAATTAGAAACTTTTTCCGATCGCCGATCACGACCGGAAACCCGACGCAGGGCAGAGCCGCTTTAATTTGTTGCTCTATCAAAACCGGCGCGACGTTTTCACCCCCTGCAGTTATCAATAATTCTTTGATCCTCCCCGTTATGTAGATGAAACCGTCTTGGTCGATCCTTGCGATGTCCCCCGAATGCAAGTTTCCGTTTTTATCGATTGCCTCAGCGGTTTTTGATGCGTCGTTTAAATATCCCATGAAGACGTGGCGCCCGTAGATGCAAAGCTAAAAATAAACGTTGTTGTTTTGTCAGTTCATTACCGAATGTTAGAAAAGATGGGGGCGGAGGGGGAAGGGGGGAAAGAGGAGGACGTTGTTACAATCAGTGTTTTCGCAAAGTTTCCCGTGCCAAGGAAAATCTTCCCCCTTTCTAAGACAGGGATTATATATGATAAATTTCCTTTAAAAGCCGCAATGTGTCGTATCAAATTAAAAGTGTCATGCGTCTCTTCATTTTGGGGTTTGATAAATAATTAAAGATGAAATTTTGAGAAGTGGAAATTTGATATTGATAAGAAAAACCGTTTGACGTGGGTAAAAAAAAAACAAGCCACACGCGAAACGGAATTCGTTACCTGTGCCCAAAAGAAGTGTGACATAAAATTTTATAACTGCATAACGTTTTGGCCGATAATGGTACATTACAAGCCGAACTAGCCTCTGATTATCGGGCGGAAACCCGATCAGATTATTAGTGCGTTGTATTAAAAGGGTAACAGGAAAATGTATGAAATCACGTCAGGTGTACCTCAGGGTACTAACTTAGGGCCCTTACTATTCCCTATTATGATTAACGACCTTTTAGACCAATTAAAGTACTCTGTTCCGTATTTATTCGCTGATGATCGCATTTCACAAAGTAATTGAGTCGTCTAAAAATGCCATTCACTTACAGGCCGATATCGACGTTGTTATCTGTTGGAGCTTAAATTACAAACTTAGGGGTCGTACATAAATTACGTAAGCACAATTAGGGGGGGGAGGGGGTCCAAATTTGACATCTTACTCATAAGCTAAGCATAGGCGAAATAGGATAAAGCGTGCAAAAAGGGCCTAACCCATGCTTACGCAATTTATGCACGACCCCTTAGGCTCAATGAGAGTAAATGTAAAGCTGTGACTTATGCCCTGAAACAGACCCAAATCATTCACAGTTACAGTATTACATTGCGTCCCATAAATTGGATAAACAAGCTTTGATTAACGACCTTGGAGCCTTTTCGATAGCAGTATAAAGTTTGACTTGCACATACAAAAAAAAGTAAATGAGGCTCTCAAAATGCTCGGCTTCATTAAAAGAAACTGCCGACACATGCGTGTATGTAGCTATGTATAGAGCTATCATTGCTCTATATGACATGCGTAAAGCAATCATTACTCTGTATGACGTGTGTAGAGCTATCATTGCTCTTTATGACATGCATAAAGCTACCCTTGCTCTATGCAAGGTCTTTGTAAGATCTAAATTAGAGTACGAGTCATTAATATGGTCCCCTAATGATAAAAATAGGAAAGAGGAACTTGAGAAACCTCAAAAGCGATTCTTAAAATATCAGCAAAATTCCTCGATTCTGATGACCGATTCACTCCGTATCCAGATCTACTAAAAAAGCATAACATAAATTCCCTACTAATGCGTCGAACAGTGTCAAGCTTGGTCAATGCACATATTACTGCGAGATAAAGAACAGAACCCCGATTTCTTAAATCGTATACAAATCGTATACTTTAATATACATCCCCGCAATACGAGACAACACCGATTAATCTATCCCCTTCACACCAGAATTGAACTCTTTAAATACTCTCTTTTCAGCCAGCTATGCACCCCGCTAAATGGAAATCAAACAAGCATAGATATTTTTAATGATACCATAGGAAAATCACAAAAAAAATCGCCGAAATGATCATGGGCAGGTACCGCCACAACGCTATAATTGGTTGTGCTTAAGATTGTGGCGTTATTTTAAAGGTAAAATAAAATGAAATGGACGAATAAATCTGACTTCACAGCGGGTTTAGGGATCATGATTATAGTCAGAAACAAGCAATCGCGTCAGATCATCTTGGGGCCCCCGGGAGCCCCAAACTTTTCCTTAGTCATGTAATATACCATATGAAAACCCGTTGCAAAGACTGAAAAGTTTTCCGAGATTGTAGCTCGATTCGCGTCGACCCCAATTAACCTAAAAAAACCTTTTTTTATATCCCCGTTTTTGTAATTCTTCTCCTGCCACTGCACTCGACTAAAACTGTCTCAAGTTTCAAAAAAGAAAAACCATTTCAATCCGTGGAATTCGAATGGACTCTTAACGAAATAAAAACGACACAATTGATATATTTTTGTGGAGGGGTGGGGAGAAAGAATACCGCAATATGAAACTGAAACTTTTGTTTTTGTCTTATTACAACTTGACACCATTTATTTTCTTTAACTCTCTCATCATTCTATTAATTAAACACGAACAGAAGTTGAAGGGAAAATTCTGAAAAGGCCATTTTCTTGGAATTCCCTCCCCCCCCCCCCCCCCCCCCCCCTCTCCTCCTCCCTTTTTGCTAAGAATACAACAAACCAAATTAAATCTCAAAACAGAAATCGGTTTTCAGGAAATAAAAATAAATAAATAATAATAAAAGCAGACGTAATTTTGTTTCCTCGAACGTAATAAAACGTAACACCAACTCGAATCTAAGAACATTAAACAGAATCGGATTTAAGAAGGAGATTATGGTTTTATTTCTCACAACCCCCGAGTCTCTCATTATACTTATTTCTCCTTAAGTCCATTTACCAAAAAACTTTTTTTTTTTCCTAGAAAAAGTATTTTCTAAAATATAGTTTTTTTGTCTTGAAGGGGGGGAAAAAAAGATCGCGAACCTCTTTCCTTTCACCTTCTAAATTGCACTTTTAAAAAGAGTTTGTAATTCTTTTAATTTATTTATTCTTTTTCCTTTTTTTTTTCGATTTCGGAAAGAGAAAAGTGATTTATTGTTGGATTTTTTTTTTTAAAGCCTTTTATCGAAATTGAGCTTTGATCGGAGGGGGGGGGGGGGAAGCATAAGTTTAGATTTAAAGATGCAAACGTGATCTTTGGATAGCATTTATTTTTATTGTGGCATCAGAATGAAGGTGAAAAAGAAGATGTAGGTGCTGCCACGTAAGAAATCGTTGGTAGTGACCAGTTAGGAGACCTGGAGGCCGAAACAGGCAAATTCCTGAGATGCCACTACTCCTTCGTCCAAACTAATCGCCTAAAGTATCCGAAAGGACTAAATTTGGGCCAATTTATACCTTTTTTCTCTCCAAAATATTATTCTAGTCTATTTTTTGCGTATTTTCACGTGGTGATAGCAAAATTTTGGTCCAACCGGGTCTTGTCAGTGAAAAATTATGATTTTGGGCATTAAATTTGATCACTTTGAACCTACGGGGCCCAAGGTGAAATACAGGATTTTAGGCCAATTTTTTTGCTTGCTTTCACATGGTGGCAGCGAAGTTTGAAATTAGCGGGGTTTTTGTAGCCAACCCATTTTGGCGGCATTTAAATAATAAGTGAATCGCCATGCCATCTAGGGTAGTTCGATAGAACTACTCTCGATGGACGAGATTCACTGCGCGCGCAGGGCGGTCGAGCCCTCAGTCCCGTATTACGTCTTAAAAGAGAAAGATGTTGTTTTGATCATGCCTAACCTAAAAAGCCTAAAGGGACAAAAAGTTTCAAAGTGGCAATCCCTCGTGGAACAACCGACGAAAATTTTTTTTTCTCGAAAAATGACACACCCCGTGAAGTGAAAAGTGAAAAAAAAAAGGAATTAATTTTCACGTTGATTTTGATGTTAATGCATTCGGATTAATTTTTTTTCCTTTTCTTCGGACAACCGAACATGTGAGTGTGTGAATGATGCTGTAGCAACGTGCATAAGTGACAGGGATTCGATTTTTACGCTTTGCAATGGCGACAGTTCTCGGATTCTATTTTTTTTACCCGGTTTTGGATGGATAATTCTCTGGGTTCGTTTAAAATTTCTTTCCCGGTCGTCTAAAGGTTATTTTAACGGTCTATCTCATTTTTTTTTCTCGACTCAAAAAACGGATCGCGTGTAATGCAAGTCATCCGGTTGCATTGATTTTTTTCGGGCAACGAACAAGGACAATTTTACGAATTTTCTAATCATTTCCACGGGATAATGGCTGAAGGTTTCACCCCTCCTTTCCCTGAGGCAGAAATTGTGGACCTCACCCCGGCACCGGATTCACCAGCTTCCCCACCACTGAAGAGAAGGTAAGGGGGTTCACATATATTTTTTTTTAAAAAAACCTGAGATGCTCCGGTCATTTTTTTTATTATGTTGCATTTCAATTTTGAATTTTGGTGGGCATTCCTGTAGCACTCTTAATTCAGACTGAACGGTTCTTGGTTTTACATTGAGTTTTTATAATGATTTTTTTTTTGAATCGTTCAGTTTCCTTTGGATTATTGGGATGCACATGTTTATCCTTTTGGATTTTTAAGCTGATTTTTTTTTGGGTTTTTCCATTGATGTCAGAACAGGCTGGATCCTGTTCCCATTACAATTAATTAACTTAATTGCTGTGCATTCAATAACATTTTAAATGTATACAGGCTGGATCCTGAAATTTTTTTTATTGAGTCAAATGTTTATGGGAGATTGAAAAGAGTTTTTTTTCTTTTTTTTTCTGCTCTCCCTCTGGTTGTAACCAAGGAGAAGAATTTGGCTTGGAGAATCGTTAAATGTTTTAAATGTCTACAGGCTGAATCCTGTTCCCATTACAATTATTTTATTTAATTGTTGTGCATTGGATAGAATATCCTGAATTTTTTTTTTCTCTTTGAAATGCTTCACCGGTTAATTGTTGCATTTCAATTCTGATTTTTTTTGAAAACGATAACTGCTTTCAACAAGAACAGGCTGGATCCTGTTCCCATTACAATTATTTAATTTGATTGTGGTGCAATATCCTAGATTTTTTTTTCTCTCTGATTGGGTTACATGTTTTATCGGAGCTTGAAAAAAAAGAGCTTCATTGTTAAGCTTTCTTCATGGTGCTGCCTAAGCTGCAGTTTTTGGGACATTTTTTTTTTCTTCCCTTTCAATTGAATGTTTTGACTTTTAGTCAGGGTTGTAGTTTACAACGGTTACCAGAAATTATTATTTTTGAAAATTTTTTTTTCCTTTCAATTGAACGTTTTGACTTTTAGTCAGGGTTGTAGTTACAATAGCCAAATGTTTATCGGAGATTGAAAAAAGAGTTTTTTTCTCTCTCTGGTGGTACCCAATGAGAAATTTCTTTTTCTTTTGCTTTTGCAATGTTGAGTGCTACTCAGGGAAAGTTCTTCTCCAACCAAGCTGTTTACTTTTTAAATTAAATTATTGGCTTGGCCCTAGCCAGCACCCTTATAATTATTTTATTTTTATTATTATCCAAACAGCTTGATCGGGGAGGCCTTTTCTTGTGACATTTTTTTTTGCAGTTGTCAGCTCTACAATTTGAGATTTTTTTCTAGTTGTTGAGTTTTTTGCTTTTCCTTTAGTATCTGAAGGGTAAAAGTTTTTGCTTTTCCTTACTACTCGCTTCTATGAACTTTTTCAAAAAATTCATTTGTTGTGGTTACAACGATTCCAAAATTTTTTTTGGAAGTTTTCAATTGAAAAGTTTTTTTTTGACTTCTAGTCAAAGGTTGCTGGTTTGCAACGATTCCAAAATTTTTTTTGGAAGTTTTCAATTGAAAAGTTTTTTTTTGACTTCTAGTCAAAGGTTGCTGGTCTGCAACGATTCCAAAATTTTTTTTGGAAGTTTTCAATTGAAAAGTTTTTTTGACTTCTAGTCAAAGGTTGCTGGTCTGCAACGATTCCAAAATTTTTTTGGAAGTTTTCAATTGAAAAGTTTTTTTTTGACTTCTAGTCAAAGTTGCTGGTCTGCAACGATTCCAAAATTTTTTTTGGAAGTTTTCAATTGAAAAGTTTTTTTTTGACTTCTAGTCAAAGGTTGCTGGTCTGCAACGATTCCAAAATTTTTTTTGGAAGTTTTCAATTGAAAAGTTTTTTTTTGACTTCTAGTCAAAGGTTGCTGGTCTGCAACGATTCCAAAATTTTTTTTGGAAGTTTTCAATTGAAAAGTTTTTTTTTGACTTCTAGTCAAAGGTTGCTGGTCTACAACGATTCCAAAATTTTTTTTGGAAGTTTTCAATTGAAAAGTTTTTTTTTGACTTCTAGTCAAAGGTTGCTGGTCTGCAACGATTCCAAAATTTTTTTTGGAAGTTTTCAATTGAAAAGTTTTTTTTGACTTCTAGTCAAAGGTTGCTGGTCTGCAACGATTCCAAAATTTTTTTTGGAAGTTTTCAATTGAAAAGTTTTTTTTTGACTTCTAGTCAAAGGTTGCTGGTCTGCAACGATTCCAAAATTTTTTTTGGAAGTTTTCAATTGAAAAGTTTTTTTTGACTTCTAGTCAAAGGTTGCTGGTCTGCAACGATTCCAAAATTTTTTTTGGAAGTTTTCAATTGAAAAGTTTTTTTTTGACTTCTAGTCAAAGTTGCTGGTCTGCAACGATTCCAAATTTTTTTTGGAAGTTTTCAATTGAAAAGTTTTTTTTGACTTCTAGTCAAAGGTGCTGGTCTGCAACGATTCCAAAATTTTTTTGGAAGTTTTCAATTGAAAAGTTTTTTTTTGACTTCTAGTCAAAGTTGCTGGTCTACAACGATTCCAAATTTTTTTTGGAAGTTTTCAATTGAAAAGTTTTTTTTTGACTTCTAGTCAAAGGTTGCTGGTCTGCAACGATTCCAAAATTTTTTTGGAAGTTTTCAATTGAAAAGTTTTTTTTGACTTCTAGTCAAAGGTTGCTGGTCTGCAACGATTCCAAAATTTTTTTGGAAGTTTTCAATTGAAAAGTTTTTTTTGACTTCTAGTCAAAGTTGCTGGTCTGCAACGATTCCAAAATTTTTTTGGAAGTTTTCAATTGAAAAGTTTTTTTTTGACTTCTAGTCAAAGGTTGCTGGTCTGCAACGATTCAAAATTTTTTTTGGAAGTTTTCAATTGAAAAGTTTTTTTTTGACTTCTAGTCAAGGTTGCTGGTCTACAACGATTCCAAAATTTTTTTGGAAGTTTTCAATTGAAAAGTTTTTTTTTGACTTCTAGTCAAAGGTTGCTGGTCTGCAACGATTCCAAAATTTTTTTTGGAAGTTTTCAATTGAAAAGTTTTTTTTTGACTTCTAGTCAAAGGTTGCTGGTCTGCAACGATTCCAAAATTTTTTTTGGAAGTTTTCAATTGAAAAGTTTTTTTTGACTTCTAGTCAAAGGTTGCTGGTCTGCAACGATTCCAAAATTTTTTTTGGAAGTTTTCAATTGAAAAGTTTTTTTTTGACTTCTAGTCAAAGGTTGCTGGTCTGCAACGATTCCAAAATTTTTTTTGGAAGTTTTCAATTGAAAAGTTTTTTTTGACTTCTAGTCAAAGGTTGCTGGTCTGCAACGATTCCAAAATTTTTTTTTTTGGAAGTTTTCAATTGAAAAGTTTTTTTTTCCTTTCAAAATTTTCCGTGGGCTTTCAACATTCTTGTTGTTGTTGCCCCTTGACTGGTTGGCCTGGGGCTGATAATTTTCTAGCCAACCGGGAGCCAGTGGATTTGGGACCAATTTTCTTCACTCCGAGGGGGAAGAAGGCTCAGGCTTGATTACAGTTAACGACTCGCATCAAAATGATGCCACAAAAGACTAATTTTATGAATTCTAACCTCGGATATCGTTCTGATTATCCACCTCCACCTATGTACATGCCTGGATACCCTTATCCCGGAGTTGGTCACCCTGATCATGCTCGTTCGGGATATGGATATCCTGGATACGGATATCCTGGATATGGATATCCTGGATACGGACATCCTGGATATGGATATCCAGGCTATAATTATCATCACCAGTATAATTATCCTGGGGAGCACCAGTTCACTGGAAATTATCCCGGATATTCTGGATACGGAAATCCACCTCCTAAATCCGATGTAGATCCTCTCTTGGAGGAATTTAGAAGATCGCAGCGGGAATTCAAGGAAAAATCTACGGCAATTAACTTGGAATTTCAAAGGCGTCTAACGGAAATTCGAGAAGGCACACATTTTAAAAAAGTCAAAGACGCTTCTAGCGGGGATGTGACACTTGAGGTAACCCTTAACCCGCTCAATCCGATTACCTCACTGGGATTCTCTTCTGGGGAGGTAACTAATAGTTACACGGCTTCGACCAATGAAGCAAATAAAATAAAACCTTTGACGGAACGGATCTATAGTTCAGACGTGCTTGTGGAAGCCGAGTCGTCTGAAGGGGTCCTTAATTCGACATGCCTTGTCGACGAAGCTTCAGCAAGCACGCTTGAACAGGAGGTCATCGTAACCAAAATCCTAACAAGGGAGGATACTCACAGGAAATTGCAACCCAATGTTGAGCTCCCCGAAAATACAATGAGCCCAATTCCGATGGAAGCAGAGGCTAAGAAAAAATATGACAATGTTATCGGGGAATCCTCCAATTTAATGTTATCAGATTGTGATAATTTCAAGGTAAAAGCTTACCCCGAACTCGAATCTCAAGCTACTTCGTCGGAACATTCTAGGATGGTGACTTATACTATTTCTGCTACGAGCCCTGAAATTTCTTTTGACGATTGTGAAGCTCCCCATAAATCTATGGAAACAACTATGTTTGATGAGCATGAGAAAAGAACCAGAAAAGTTTCATTCAGAATAACTCCCAAACACTTTCGATCTCGGCGTGAGACCGCCAATAAAAAATATAAGCTCGACATCTTAGGATTTCCGATTTGCAAACCACGGGCGGGCAAGGAAAATCCTTTCGTAAAAATAAATGAGCCCAATGTCCAAAATCGGAAAGTTGGTTTGGAAACTTCAAATTTTGTTGTAAAATCGGAAAAAACCCCTACAGTCAAATTTGAGAGACCAACTTTGACTTCTTGTCAGCTTCCGGACGAATCTGAGGAGGATATGGATTCTCAAAATCCTTCAATCCCGATTTCCCCAGAGGAAACCGAACCTAAACCCTTCTGGTTTTCAACGGAGATCGAGAATCTTGAGATCGATTATGACAAAGCCGAATGCCAGCCGGAGGAGCACATAACGGATTCTGTCGAAATTATTTTAAATTCTGATCAGAACAATTCAAGTCAACTTTTTGAAGATCCTAATAGAGTAGAATTTTCGATTAACAAGCCTCGTGCAGTCGAGGGTGTTGTCAATAAAATCGGACTGCAGTCGGGAAAACTAAAAACCCATTCACCAAGTGAAACCTTTCCCACTAATTCTCCCCTTGAACCTTCCAGGAAGGAGGGAAAGGAAGATATAATTCATGAAGGAAATTTTTATAAAATTGAGGATCCGCCGTTAGACGATAATACTGTAACGACTGAAGGAGTCCCCACGACGCATTTCGACGTCATAAACTGTCCGAGTACTCCTAACCCGGAAGATAGTAAGATTCCGAATCTCGACCTTTCATTCTCGAATCCCGAGTCCGCAAGTGAACCTATAAAAATAGTCAAACTCTCCCAAAACTTTCATTTAACATTCATTCCGGAAATCTCCTCTAAAATGGGACAAATGAATAAAAATATGAAAAAGCATCTCAAATACATTGTCATAGATATGTCTTGCGATAAGTCTCTTTTGAGTTATTCTTTTCCCGAGAACACAAAAATAGATTATCGGGAAATCCTATCAAATGCTAAAACGGATTCTAGCGAATTTATTTTAAATTCTAATAACTGTTTCTTGGAAGAATCTCCCGAAGAGGGGAGAAGGACTTCAGACAAGAAAAAGATCCCTGTATCCAGATCTGATGAACTAATTTTGAAAAAATTAGACAAAACTGACAAATTATTTTTACAAACTGATGAATTCGAAAATGACTCATCAGAAGAGGAACCTGAAGTGGAAGATTTCAGAAAAATCCCTGAGGCAGGAGTTCCTGTTGTAGGAATTCCTAGTAAACGACCGGTTTTCCCTAAGCTAGACGTCAGGGAGATTTTGTCAAAAGTTAAAATGGAATTTCGATTACCTTATTTACGATTACGAATCTTAAAGATGGACTACAGAGAGGTTTTGACAAAACCAAAAAAATCGTACCTACAACAGGTCTTCAACTTTCTCTTTTTGGGATTTATAGATTTAAGTCTATCGATAATCTGGATGATAATTTTAATTATCAAATTGAACATTTATGTTTCGAAAACCAGTATACTTCAGTGAGTACATATTCAAACCTGAGTTATAGAAACCTCGCGTGCTCGATCGCTTCACACGCTTGGTTCGTGAACTCGGATAACCAATAAATTAGTCCAGTCTTTGAACTGACGTGTGAGACGATCGAGCCTGCGGGTCTCGGAATGTGAAACAGAAAAGGTTCTGTTTAAGGTCGGCGTATCGATGACTTTAACCCTAGCAAATTTCTTGGCTAAGGGCTTACTTCCCAAAGCGGAAGCTGATTGCCTTGGTTCGGACTACAAACCTGATTTGTACTAATTTTGGACACCCTCCCTCCACTTTCGTTTTACACCCACTTGTCGTTTGTTGGGAAAACAAACAAGCGACTGGCATCCCTTCCATTTTATTCCTTTCTTTTCACGAATTTTTTTTTACCTCGCCACCTGGACCTCGCAATCCTTTCGTTATCCCTACGAAGTGGAGGCGCGATTTGTAAATAGCTTTCCCGGATTTGACTTGATTTTGTCAACGAGGTGAATGTGGCTATCTTGCCTCATTCCTTGTTTAACTTTAACTTTATGTCTTTATGTCTTTATGTCTTTATGCTTATACATTTTATGTTCTTTTAAATTTATCATTATAAATTTAACTTTGCCTTGAGCTCGAAAACTTGTAAGGGTTTTAGAAGCTCATCGCTCTAAACCTTTATAAGTTTCTTGCTCAGCAAGGTTGGACCCTTCTAATAGTCTGCTTCGGCAGACTCGCCATCCAACTGTAACGGCGATTTTTTTAAATGGGCTAATGGTCAAAACTTTAGCCTCTGAGAACTTTTTTTTCTTATTGTCTGTTTATCTTCTTGTCAAATAGCGAATTATGCAAAAATGCTTAAGCCAAGCATCTTGCTTTCTCTTAATTGACTATTGTTTGGTATCATACGTTATACGTCTTACGTCATACGAAAGAACTTTCGTTTTTCATTAAATGAGGTGAATGAAGCCTTTTTCGCCTCATTCCTCATTCCTTCAAAATTTTTTTTATTATTATTAATAATTAAATGAGGTGAATGGAGCCTTCATAGCCCCATTCCTCACTCTGCCAAAGCATCTCAGGTTTCCCCTTAAACTTTCGCCTTTTGAACCCCCTACCGAATTGTGGATCGTCGTCTTCAAAGTCTACTCATCTTCAAGACCGCCGATCTTCAAGAAGTTCAATCTGTGATTCTCGGAAAATAATGTGATAATAAAAGTGCTGTGATGCTGCAAGCAGGAACGCTCCAATTTTTAACATATTTTTTTTTTGTTGTATAACTATTTTTTTATTTTCCCTCAAAATTTTTGTAACGAATTAGTTTTTGCATTTTGCAAGTTTTTTCATGGAGCGTAGTTTTTTTTTGAAAAAAACCTGATACCAAATAGAACACTCTAGTCGCGAACCTTTTTTTTTGTAAATATTGTTGACTTTTATACTCTTATTTTTTGCGTTCAATATATACAAGTAATATTGGACTGACGGTTCGCCACGCCCCAATAACGTTCCAACGTTTCTTTTTTTTTTCCGGTTTTATATTTTTTTTAACTCCACCACCCGGGAGAGCTCTTTTTCTTTATTTCTCCAACCTCGGAGACCGAGTTTTCTCCTGGGCGGGAGGAAGTTGTAGCCAACCCATTTTGGCGGCATTTAAATAATAAGTGAATCGCCATGCCATCTAGGGTAGTTCGATAGAACTACTCTCGATGGACGAGATTCACTGCGCGCGCAGGGCGGTCGAGCCCTCAGTCCCGTATTACGTCTTAAAAGAGAAAGATGTTGTTTTGATCATGCCTAACCTAAAAAGCCTAAAGGGACACAAAGTTTCATTTTTGTGGCGAAAAAATTTTTTTTACATTTTGGCCATTTTATGGCCGCTTTGGCCTTTGAGGAAAAATACCAAAGAAAATATGTTTCTAACCAGTTTTTTAGCTGCTCTCACGTGGTGAAAGCGAAATTAGTGTTCATCGTTATCTACGCAGCGAAAACGGTGTTTTAAGTTTTGGCCACTTTTTTAGCCACTTTCTTGGTGAAATAAAAATTTAGAAGCACGTGTACTAGGGTGTCCCTTCTTTTGCAAATTTTCGAATTTGATGTTGGTCCGAGTGGAATCTCGTTCTCTATGAGACCCTAAAACCCTGAATTTTTTCAGATTTTTTACTGAACGGGAAGGCGTGACGACTTGAGCTTTAAGTTCCGAAAATTCCCATAAAAAAAAAAAGTCGACAATTTTTTTTTCGCGGAAAGACCTCGTTTTCTATAGTTAATTTTTCGTAGATCACGAATCTGAAGTCCGTTTTTTTATATCTGGTTTGGCTTTGGAGTTAGAGGCCAAAATATAAGCAAAACTTAGGACTTAGTGCGTTTTGTCACTTAACCAGGTTTTCTTGCCACATTTTCTCCTTAAAAAGAAGTTTTTTTTTTCGTTTTTTTTTTTTTTGTTTCTTTAATCACAGGGGATGGAAATGCTAATGGAAGTGCACCCACTCACCAGGTCCTATTGATGGGTGAAAGCTCAAAAAAAATTAATTTTGGGGCACGAACCTTATCGTAACCCGGTGGCAGCCTTTACAGCCACATGAATTTTGCAGAATCGACCTTTATTCGCTCGTAACCGAAGCTTTCTTTTTTTGCTGTGACAACAGATAAAGACTCAAACACGAGTCTATTGAAAGCGCTCTTCAATATTTAGTGAAAATCCAAATGCTATCGCAGGGTTAAAAAGCTCTTAAATCTTTAAATTTCAAAGGAAATCAGGCACGTATTCCCTAAAACATATGTTCGATACGTGGAAGGATTCCCACACGCGAATTTTTAAAACATTAAATCTCGTTCGAATGTTGCATTCATGCTAATGCAACACACGGATTTTACTTCATATACTGTTTCTATATATCTTTTTTTTTCTCCCCCTTCCCTTTTGTTTACCTCTCCGTTTTCATCTTTATCCGGTTTATCAATTACGGTCGTCATGCCGGTGCAGCTCGTACCGCAGCTACTAAACCTAAAATTATCCGGGGTGTTACAAGAGTGGAGGGCGGAACATTCGGACATGCCGAAAGCTTCGCATATGATTATGTCCAAACTCGCGAAGTAATGCTTGACGTCCAATGCCAAAGGGGCCGCTCCCGTTATGATGCTTTTGCATCGGTTAATCCCTAATTTTCTTTTGACTTTTTGGAATGCTATGATGTTGGCGCAGCCGTAGCAACCGGAGTAGGGACGGTTTAGCTCTGGAAAAAAAAAGGAAAAGAAAGTAAAAATTTTGAGAAAAAAGGGTTTTGTTGGGCCTTGTACCAAAGCACTCAGTAAAGAGATTAAATTTCATAAGCTAAACATATTAAAGAAGTTTCAATCGTATAACTGGGAGGTGAAAAAATATATTTAATCCTTTGTCGAGCTTTTTCTTTAAGTACACTGAAAGGAAAATAATATATTTTATTTTTCTTTTCTTTTTTTGCATTTAGAAATGAGATGTCGATGAATTTTCCTCTGTCGAATGGCGCTGACATTTTAAGAAAAGGAAAAAATACTATTAATCATTTTGGCGTTGTTTTTGTTATTTATTAGATTTATTCTGGTTTCGATGGCTTAAAACATTTTAATTTTTTTTTTCTTATTAAACTTGTTTTAGATTCGTTAAATTTCAATACAAAATCCATAAAAAAATTCATATACATGTATTGTACCAGGGGCTACTTTGTACACTTTTTGACGTTTTTTCCAATAACAGATGTAAAATGTAAATGTAAATTCATATCTGTTTATACCGACATTAAGAGGCGTTCTTCAGCTTTATACCCTGCTATAATGTATATACTTGTTTTAGCACGAATAAAACATGATTTTCCAAAGGCTGTCGTTCTAACAAAAATGGGGCTACTTTGTATAATCATGTTTATACCTGAATATATTTAATAATTTAAGAGGATATGACAAATTATTGGTTTCTGTAAACGGAAAATGTCTTAATAAAATGATTGGTACCTTTTTAGATGTTCTATTAATGGCTATCGCTATTTATTTTAAAAAATAGTGAACGTAGTAAAAATGTCGATTTGTTATAAATTTAGCACCCATGCGACATAGCCATTGAAATATCTGTACAATGTAGCCCCATTGATCGTAATTTTTTTTTCTTCTAATCGTGTCATTTTGATTGAAATTAGGATGATTGTTAAAGGGACTATATAGGGCAAGTGCGACATGAAATTTAATTTCAAGTTGACCGGTGGATGCAGCAGAATGCATCTTAGCATATTAGGTTGCGTGATTTCTTAATTTTTTTTCTCGTTAAAAACTTAATATTTTCATAATAAAACATGACACTGGCGAAAATAATCAATGATTTCGAGTAAGTTTAATTTTTGAAATTTTTGAAACGATTCTTAGCCGTTTTGAAGTATGTATTTTTAAAAAATAAAAGTGTCTAAAGTAGCCCCCTGGTACGGTACTTATTCTTTATATTTAAATAATGTTTTCGTAATCATTAAACAATTTGAAAGCTTTCTTTTTAAATTTTTTAAAGAAGAGGCTCGTGACGTATTTTAAAAAAAATAAAAGTGCCTAAAGTAGCCCCTGGAGTATAAAATAGCCCCCTGGTACGGTAAATTTTTTTTTTTTTCAAATTCGTCGTGGCTACGGGCCCGAATTGCTGCATTGTTTACATAAGTATATTTGTAATAAATATACGGTATACAGTAGGGTGGGTCGAAAAAGGCGAATTTTTGAATTTCAAAACGCCTGATATGGGGATCGATGCCTTTTTATAATACTATTAACCCTAATTTTTTTCAGATTTTTTGAAGGTCATCTTGAGGTCGCGCAATGACCTTGAAGTTTTTCAAAAGCCCATATAAGGGCAAAAAATAAGAATTTGTTTTTGCTGAAAAAAGTATCGCTTCCTATCGGAAATTTTGCGTAGATTACGAATATGAAGTCCAAAATTTATTTTTGTGTACAGTTTTTAAGGTAAAAGGAGAAGCAGTCTAAAGTATTTCAGGGTTTAGAAAATAGGAGTAAAGCTCAAAAACCGAACACTTAAAATGATTTTGGACTTCATATTCGTAATCTACGCAAAATTTCCGATAGGAAGCGATACTTTTTTCAGCAAAAAAAAATTCTTATTTTTTTCCCTTATATGGACTTTTGAAAAACTTCAAGGTCATTGCGCGACCTCAAGATGACCTTCAAAAAATCTGAAAAAAATTAGGGTTAATAGTATTATAAAAAGGCATCGATCCCCATATCAGGCGTTTTGAAATTCAAAAATTCGCCTTTTTCGACCCACCCTAGTATACAGTATTATCCCAACTCAAATCGAAAGAGAAACCAACAACCCCCTTAACAATTTTGTTTGCGGTAAAAATCCTTATTAAACGCTCTTTTTATTTTATATTTTTCGCTTTAAATTGTCTATTTACACCGGAAAGAAATAAATCCCGATTTAAAAGCGAAAAAGAAAAGCAAAAATTCTTTTCCGGTTAAGAATATATATATATATATATATATTTTTTTTTTCCAAGGAAATGTTAACGGAGTTTAGAAAAAGTCTTAATACTAACCCCGAGCTAAATTTTTCCTGAGACCGTGTTTCTTCGCCCAAGTGGATAACATCTTCTTAAGCCCCCGACTTTTATCGGCAACATCTTGAAATTTTTCAAATATTTTTTCCCAAACCCTCGGAACGGATAAAATCCTCGTCGGGCGAACTTCCCTGAACGTATTGACTAAGCTCCCCCTGAGGGCGTCCCTATCCGCAAAATAAACTCGGACAACGTGTAAAAAAGTGCAGTGGATGTCGACGATGTTCCCGGCGACGTGACTCAGGGGCAAATAACTCACGTAAATTTCCTGGGGGGTAACGGTCAGTTTTAATTTTTCCCCGATTTTCAGGGCATCGTACACGACGTTGTCGTGGCTCAGCATCGCTCCTTTCGGGTCCCCCGTGGTCCCGGACGTGTAAACCAAAGTGCAGCATTTGTTGACGGCGATGTTGGCCAAAGCTCGGTCCAGAACGGAATCGCTGACGGAACGGCCTAAAATCATGACGTCATCCCAGCTCATGACCTCCGGGGATTTGACCGGATCCGTGTACTGGATTATGGTTTTCAAATCCGGCGCGCTTTTCCTGATGGATAAGATTTTGGTTAGCTGCACGTTGTCTTCGACCACGACGATTTTGGCTTTGCTGTGGGAAATGCAGTACAGGCAGGCGTCCGCGGAGTTGGTGGTGTAAATTCCGGCAGCCACACCGCCCGCATAGATGGCGGCCAAATCGGTTATGAACCATTCCGGGGAATTAAATCCGATTATGCAAACGACGGAATTCGGAGTCAAACCCAAAGATATGAACGCTTTGGCACACGTCCGAACCAATTGTAAATAATTTTTGTAAGTGATTTTCGTCCAACGTTTCCCGACTTTGTAGCACAACGCGATTTTATTGGGATATGTTTTGCATATGAAATTGAACCAACCGGGAACCGATCTCGGAGGGAATCGATCTTGTTCGACCGGGCGAATCGTCACGGGATTAGCTAAAGAAGTAGACGTGATGCTTGTTGCCTGTAGGATTTGATCGGGACCGTTCATGCTATAATTACACAAACACTTACATCACAATTATCGTTTTCCTGAGAATGTAATCACAGTTTTTTTTTTCTTTTTTCATGAGATCGGTCTCGGGGTTTCGTGATATCCGGGGAAAAAGGAATCAGGGAGTCCGTTGATCATTCCGAAGGGGTTAAATAATATTGTCGTATCCGAAAAAGTAAATTTTAAAACTATATTTTTATAAAAATTAAATTAATGGAATGTTTGTTATTGTTTTTGTTTACAAACTGAAAGCGCCATGACGGATTTGGAAAATGACATCTAAAGACACGACAAATAAAAAGGGCGGTTTTTTTAAAAATTGTGTCATAAACATTTTTTAAAAAATAAAAGTGTGTAAAGTAACCCCCTGTTACTGTACCTTTTCTTTTTTTTTTTTTTCCTTTAGAATGTTTAGTAAAAAAATACCTTGATCATACATATAAGTCAGTGCGTCGACTGCACATAATCCAGCTGTAAATATTTCCTTTAAAAAATAAACCAGAAACCCTGCAGCTGATTTTTTTTTTCTTTTTTGGAATTATCAAAATCTCTCGTACGGAAAACCCTCTTAATGGGGGCTGGGCAACCAATAAAATGCCGACGGAAAATGAGCGACTATTTCCGGGAATTGATGTATTACGGAAGGAAATACTTGAAGAAAATTCTATTTCCCATACCTCTTTCTCTCTCTCTTCCACCCGAAAAAAACATTCTTTCTCGACAGTCTTTTCGCTTTTCCACTTTAAAGAAAAAAAAAAAAGTAAATAAAAATCTGGAGGAAAAAAATATTGGAACATATATGAAGTGGAGGAATTTGAAACGATCTTCAGGGCTGGCCACTTCCCTCAGCAGCAATATTCATTTTATCCTAGAAAAAAAAAATTTTCTTTGAAATTTTTCGATTTTCCGAATTCGTGTTATTATTTTTTTTTCCAAATCACCGTGTGCACATCTGGGAAAATTCGTAATAATATAACAAAGAGGAAGGAAAAAAAAAATCGGATTTTATTTTTTCCTTTTAAAAAGAAAAACCTGAAACATCATCTTTCACCTTCTCTTTAATTTAATTAACTTTTATCGGGAAAGTTGAGGGAAAAAAGAAGCAGCACAAATCCAATAATCAAAAAGATAAGAAGGGAAAATTTTCTCGGATAAAAACAAATAAGAGTTTTGTGTGTCATTATGACCGAAATCAATCAGTGCTTTAACAAACGTTGTCCTATTTTTCTTCTCCGATTTTGATCTTTTTTTTTTCTTCTTGATGAAACTTTTTTTTTTTTTTCGTTTTTGATGAAATTTTGAAATTTTTCTTCATTCGTTTTTTTTTTCTTTTCAGGCTTCGTCGCAGAGCGGCGATGCTCCGGCTTCATGGTATGAAATTTATTTTCCGGCTGCTTTTTCTGGTATGTTCTCTGAGCGCGTTGTTCCTGCTTTTACTGCTGAGTCGATGCGGGCTGAATTTGGACGAGGAAGGATACGAACATGGAACAGGTGAGTTGTGACAAATTTTAGCTTTTTTTTTGGGATCGGAATCTAAAAACGTAAAAAATTAAGAAATCTTCATTTTCTGAAGATTCCTTAATATTTCTTTTTGAAAGACTTGTCTTCGTTTTTCCGTAAAAAGAAAAATACGATTTATCTGCTGCCACGACAAATGCATATTCTTAATTTTTTAATTTTTAATTTTTAATTTTTAATTAATTAATTTATTTTTATTTTTTTTTATTTTATTTTTTGGGCTCTCAAAAGCGGGAGACGGTAAAAATTTTTATGTTGAAACGAGTAAAATTTATTTTAAAAAAATCAGGGATGGCAAACCGAACCGCTTAAAATTATGCTTAGCTTATGCACAAGCCAAAAGAAATCTTATTTTAAGAAGAACCCGGTTCCGGTTCGGTCCGGTAAACTAAGCACCCGAACCTTTTTGGAACCGGTTCTTTGACTCGGAGCGGATTGCCATCCCTGAAAAAAATTGTATTTAGAGCTTTATTTTAATTTAACATAAAAAATGAGCATAAAAATTAATGTGACCTTGACCTTTTTTACATAAAAATTTTTATTGCGAATAAGAAACCTGTGAACCATTTTAACCGTTTTCTCTCGTTCCAATCGTTAAAATTATTCAATCCAGTTGATTTATTCCATTTCACAAGCCTTAAATTCAAAAATTTCAAATGTTACCTTCTCCCTTCTGTTTCCGGAAACGACCTATGTTATCAGCATATGTTTTCTCCCCCTGAGATCCGATGAAACGTGATCATCGAAAAAAATTCTGGATTCATAAATTAGCTCCGATACGTTTTTAACAATAATTAAATGAGATCGAAGTTTTTTTTTTTTTTTTTTTTTTTTAATCAAATAAACACGACATAGATTTTAATGACGGATGACGCGACAAGACAAGCAAGCTTATTAAAATTAATATGCTTTCGAGATTAATATTAATACAAGATATACAAGCATTTAAGTTGATGGATGTTATTTTGATCCGTGTTTAATCCAGTTTAAAATCTTTTTTTTTTCTTTTTTTTTTCTTGCCTTCCCCCATAAATGACGCTTCTTCAAGAACAAAAAGATTTATTTTTTAACGAGTTTTCTTTTAAATCCGTTCTCCTTCCTTTTTTCTCGAAACATTTTAATTAGATTTAAATGGAAGAGTAGGCGGAGAGGAAAAGGGTAAATTTTTTTTTTCGCAAAAAAAAAAAAAAAAAAAAATCACGGCGGACGTTTTAATGTATAATGATATTTCGAATGATTTCCGAACGACCGGAAGTGAAATTTTCCGAGAACGAGACTAAAAAGGGTAAAACGAAAACGTTGTCAGAATTCGGGGCAATTTAAAAAGTTTGTTTCCAAAAACTCCGTTCACTTCATTCACCCGCTCTCCACCGCCCCTTTCTCTTTTTTCCCTTGAAATTTTTTTTTTTCGTAAAAGTCCTTCTGATGGAAGGAAGAAAATCAGCTTCCGACCTTTCGAGGTTTCGATATTACGATTTCATTCGTCATCCCGAGCTGACGTTACCGCCACCTACCTATAAGTAATTTTTTTCTTGGGAATCAGTTGGGTCCGTTCGTGTTTCGCTATGTTCCGTACTCTTAAGCATTTTTGATACGACCCAAAAATATCAGAATTTTTGGGCTGATTTTTTAACCTTCTCTTTTTCCCCCTGGTCGTATAAGGAAGAGTTTAAGTATTATGGAAGGGGGGAGGGGGTGCATGAATTTCTTACGATTTCTTACATTAGGGAGAGGGGGGTCCGGAATTTCTTACGTAAGAATTTTTATTGTCATTTATTGTTCAAAAAAGTGCAAATTTAATATAAACGAGCCTCTATGGGGCCGCTTCGCGGCCCCTTCGCGGCCCCTTCGCGGCTCGATGAAAAATGGAAAGTAGAAAGTTGATACGCCGAAAATAGTACCATCATCAAAGTGAAAACATTATTATTTAAATATTTAATAATTGGAATTGAAATATTCTGCTATCTTTTGGTTATGTTGATTTGCCCCTTATAAATTAAAAAAAAAACTTTTTATAAAAACTCTCTATAAAAATCTCTCTAGAAAGGTATGTCCACAAATACGTGGACGATTTTTTTAGTTTTTTTATGTTTTTCTTGTTTTTTTTTTTTTTTTTTTTTTTTAAAGGTTAATAAATTTTATTTAATAAAAAAAAAAAGAATTTGTAAAAAATTATGACAGGCCATGCTGAGCATGGTCTAATGATTGCGTGAATACGTCTGAATGAGGCTTTTTTACAAAAGAGCACTTTTAAAAAACGCAAATATTTTTCGTACCTAAATATTTCGAAATTTTCGCTAATCGTTTAAATCAAATCCCCGAAAAATTATTTCGGTTGACCTGGCCCCAACACCTCGACAATTGCCGCTCTCGCTTCGCTCGAGCGGCAATTTTGTCTCGGTGTTATTTCGACGATAACCTTTGAACTTTTGTATCAAAAAATGTAACTTTTTTTAATTTCAAATTTTCGAAGTTAAAATTTTAATATAAATAGTATTTTGACTCCTCTTGGAAATTCAGGAATGTCGTATCGATTTCAACAATACAATTATCAATTCAGTTATCAAATTAGCTTAAAATTAACGAAAATTTTAAAAAATTAACGAAAAATAACGAAAAATTTAAAAGATTAGCGAAGAATTCGAAATATGTTGAAAGGTTTGTTGGAAAATTAAAAATTCGAAATATTTACGAAAAAAATATTTGCGTTTTTCAATATTTCATTTTTGGTAAAAACATTTTCTATTACTCATGGTATAAAAAGTCCCTTTTTGAGAATTATTTGGGGACTTAAAAGTAAAACTTTTTGGGACTCTACTTTCTAGTACGGAGTACTAAAAAGTTGACTTTTTAATACTCTTGCTATCGTGTCGTCTGCATCGAAAAAAAAAAAGAAACCATGAAGGCCCCGAAAAATGGTTGGCAGCATTGTATCAAGAGTCACGTTATATACGTGAAGAGTCACGTTATATACATTGTTTGGACAAACGAATGTTTTCAATTCACATTTTCATTTTTTTTTTTTCTTTTTTCACATCACACCCATTTGTCACAGCAATATTAACCCCTTGAAATCAATCTTTACGAAAAAAAAATCTCTGTTTCATTCGAAATAGAAAATATTTTTAACCCCAAAGACAACACGGGGCCCTTTCCTGAACTTCGAGACAGTGTTGTCAAGCCTCGCTTCGCTCGGCTTGACAACGCACTGTCTCGAGTTCAGGAAAGTCCCCCGTGTTGTCCTTGGCCTTAAAAATACTATTTAAATAGGGAAATAACACGAAATAACACTTTGACAATTGCCGCTCGAGCGAAGCGAGAGCGGCAATTTCGTCTCGGTGTTGTTTCGCTCATAACTTTTGATCATTTTTATCAATTAAAAAAGGGTACCTCCACTAACACTCCACTTCTTTTGTGAGGAGTACTTTTATGCGTTCCTCACAAAAGAGCACTTTTATGCGTTCCTCACAAAATGCATTACCGCTTTCTTGCCCAATTCTCGGGGGTACCTCCACAAAGACGTATTCACGTAAAAAAAAAGGGTATAAAAAAAAACTTTTTATAAAAACTCTCTATAAAAATCTCTCTAGAAAGGTATGGTATGTCCACAAACACGTGGACGTTTTTTTTAGTTTTTTTATGTTTTTCTTATGGTTTTTTTTTTTTTTTTTTTTTAATAAAAAAAAAGAATTTGTAAAAAAAAAGGGTATAAAAAAAAAACTTTTTATAAAAACTCTCTATAAAAATATAAAAAAATAAATAAAAACCGCGTAAGACAGACAGACAGACGGACAATTGGAACCGAAAAAAAAAAACGCGAAAGACAGACAGACGGCCATAAAAAACAAAAATTGAAAAAAACTCTCTTAAAATAAAGTTTCCGCGTAAGACAGGCAGACAGACGGACAGATTCAAACCAACTACTATATAAAAGGGGAAAGGTATGTCCAGAAACTTTATTTTAAGAGAGTTTTTTTCAATTTTTTTATTAAAAAAAAAAAAAAAAAAAAAAAAAAAAAACACGAAAGACAGACAGACGGCCATAAAAAACAAAAATTGAAAAAAACTCTCTTAAAATAAAGTTTCTGGACATACCTTTCCCCTTTTATATAGTAGTAGAAAAGGGACACCCCTCCATTTGCCACTTTCTCTTTAAAAAAAAAAAAATTAAGAAAATCTTAAGAATTTTTTTTTTTTTTTATTTTTCAAATTCTGTAAGACTTTTTTGAAAGGGGGGTCAGCGAAAATATTCCATAAGTTAAAGAGGGGGTCGAAGAAATCTTACTAAATTTTATATGATCTCAAGCATTCTGTTGGTACGTCTTTTTTTTTTTTTTTTTTTTTTTTTTGGCGCCAATCGAATAAGACACCCCCCCCCTTCCTCGTCCCTTTCTCTCCCGTTTCTTCATTTTTGTACGGCACTGACTTGCTGCAAGTATCATAATTTTGTTAGCGGTCCCTTTTCTACCCGATAAACGGGTGAACGGACCTTATCAAAGAAGCTCGGTTTTAGCTCTACGGGAATATCTTCTCCTATTTCACCCTTGTTTACGTAAATGCGTATAAATCACCGACTAACATACGACTTTGCTACGATTTATCTCTCGGAAAATTCGCCCTTTCTTTTTACCGCTGTAAAAATAAATTCAACGGTGGGAAAGCGAAAATCGGGATATAGATCGCAAAAGGGGGAAACTTGTAACAGACATTGATAAGTTAAACATGGAAATCGTTTCCGGATTGCTGAATTAGCGATCGGGGGCAACCTCACTTGTACCGCATCTTCCTAACGAATTAAAAGGTTACGGCTCTAGTATATACACTATATACTACTACTATATATCGCGTCGTTGTCAGTTTTTATTGGCTATACGATTTCTTTTTTACCCCCCCGAAAGGATTTAGATGCAACGGGAAAAATCGTTTTTCTTTTTTTAGTTGTTGTTTTTTTCGGAGAAGGAAAAGGGTTTAATGCTTTTCGAAGTGAAACTTCATTTGTAGTTTATTTTCGGATTTGGATGTAAAGTCCGAGTTCGGATTCGTAAATAAAGAGATGTAGGGAAAAGGGGAAAATAGTTCGGAACCAGCGACGGACGGAAAGGTAAAGGGTGACGCAAGTGAAAAGGTAAAAAAACGAGGTGGAAAGAAGGAGAAGAAAAAGAAACAAAGGCGCCAACTGTGCACGTACTAATAGATTAACTTGAATATAACATGTTTTAATAACATGTTATGATATAAAATATGCATACATGTTATATAACATTACGTTATAGCATTACATGTTATATACAATATAACATGTTTTTTAAACTTTGACATGTTTTTCCATAAATATAACATGTATATAATATGTTTTTAAAACATGTTACGATATAACATGTACATACAATATAACATCTTTTGAAAAATTTATAACATATTTAGTAAAACATGTGACGTTTTCACAAACATGTAATATAACATGTACGTACAATATAACATGTTTTTAAAACTTTATAACATAAGAGAAAAACACGTTCATTTTTTTTGAGAGAACAACATGTTCACTATGAATTTGTGCTATAGAAGCTTAAACATATAACGTAACATGTTATAACATGATTTGTTCGTTATGTGTTTATAAGCATATGACGAACATATTATGTTATATCATGTTATATGTATATGGCATGTTTGTATATGTTTATATGCTTTGTAATTACATATGAACACATGTTATATCATACGTTCATATGTCATGTATTGTATATATGACCTGAATATACCTATACTGTATGTGACATGTTTGTAATTTTTTTTTTTTTTCCAAATCTGTTCTAATTTTTTCACATTTTCTGACAAGATTTTTTGCTTTCTTCTCTGTTTGCAGCAAATTGGCTGCCTTAAACAATTTAACTATTCAAATAACATATTTCCCAGCTTTTCGAGTTTTAAAGAAACCAACTTAATTACAGTGATCGATTTTATAAATAAAATCTCTTTCAGTGAAGTAACAAATTGATAAAAAATTTCATTAAGCTTACGTAATTTTCTTTTCTTTGAAAGATTGTATTTTTTTTTTTTTTTTTTTTTTTTTTTTTCCTTTATACAAAAAATGTCAAATCAGCCAAAGCAATTTTTTTTTTTTTTACTTTTCAAAAAAAAGAAAAGATTTATTAATTTATATACATTCAGCGATTTCACTCACTCCAAAAGCTTAACCGTATGAAAATGACTTAAAAAAAAAAAAAAAAAATTTTCCTTCTTTCGCAATTTTTTCCTTTATTTTTCTTTTCGCCTGACATAAATCAAAGAAACAAGAGTCATACAGCATTAAAAAGCAGTTTCAAACAATTTTATAGGTGAACGCGTTTCCTTGTGAATTTTTTTTTCTTTTTTTTTAAACCCCCGAAAAAAAACTTAACAATCTAGATGAATGTAGTGGAATAAACAAGCCTAATTTTTTTCCTTCCTTTTTTTTTCTCTCTCTCTGAAATCTTTTTTATCACGGCTGACTACTTTCTACGAAAGAAATATAAAATAAATGGGAATAAAAACCCGAATGGTCTATTTCTGGCTTTCTTATTATAAATTCAATTTTTTCTCTCCCTTTCTCTCCCAGGATAGGGCGAACTCATTCAAACAAACGATGTTTGCTTCGTTTCAAAACAAGGGAAATGAGAACAGAGTCTGTCGATGTTATTCATGATTTTTTTCTTTGAAAAAAATTTCACGTAATTGCTTCGAAGGGGTGAATATATTCTATTCATTCATTTCGTTTCAATCATTCGTGTATGATCCTCCCAAGGGGGGGGAGGGGGGCAGGTAGGGATGATTACAGACTGTGCTTCCCATAAAGATAGGAATTCGAATACCTTTAGTCTGCTAGTCCTCCCACTCCCTTTGCTCCCTTCAGCCTAAACGTGACCCCTTGACTTTTAAATAGGGGGGATGGAGGGTCATTGTACCCACTGACCCCCCCCCCCCCCTTGGTTAAATGGTTATGGCTATACTTTAACATTTCTTACCGTCCCCTCGTGAAAACATTTTTGTTCCGATCCCCAAAAAGCATGAAATAGACCCCCCTCCCCTTCACATCTTTGGGGTCATTGGGATTATTGCTGCCCCAGACCCTTTTAATGAAATTACTTTGGCTACTCATTAACCTTGCTTTCCTCCACCTCCTTTTTGAGAAATTGCTTTTTTGATTCCCCCCCCCCCCCCTCTCTGTCTCTCCTTCCTCTACTTCGAGTATCAAAACTTTGTTACACCCCTGGATTCCTGTCACCGTCTTCCATTGTCCTTTCATTCAAAATCAGAAAGGTCTTTTCATTGGAAAAGACTTGCTTAAGAAAGTCAGGTAACTCGAGCGACCGTTATTTGATTAAGCCACTTTTAATTATCTAAAGAGAAAAAAAAAACCCCTTTTTTTTTGTTTCGTCGCAAAAACTTTTCGGGCGAAACCTCAAAACGTAAAACTACGTTAAAGACGAGAAAGAGAAAAAAAAAAATTAAAAAGAATCCGAAATTCCTCTCACAACTTTTGGAGAGTGGAAAAAAAAATGACAGTCAGAAGGAACAAACTAAACAAACAAAGTCAAACAAAAGATGGGGGGAGAAGGGGGGGTAGGCTTAATAAAAACAAAAGAGACAAAAGTAGAAGAATGAATTGTTTGAAATTCGCGTGTAAACATGACCCGAATGCATAACAACATTTAACTCATCTTTAAATTAAAACAATAAAAGTACACACAATTACATTTTTTAAGGGCGTGATTAATATGTTTGGGGTCTGTTCAATGCTGATTAATATTGATGAGTCTGTTGAATGGGCAACTGAACTGTAGCTGAATATTATAAGACGTCGGAAATAATAAGCTCTTGCTTAATGGTATAAGATATCATTGACAATAAGCCTTGAAGTCTTTCTGCAGCTTATAAAATCTCGTAAACAATAAGCTCTTGCTTAGTCTTATAAAGTCCCATAAATGATAAGTTCCCCCTGAATGTTATAAGATATAGACAATAAGCTGTTTCTGACTCATAAACAATAAGGTATATCTGGATCTTATAATTAGTGATTGGGTACATTCATGTAAGGGGTTATGTTTGGCTTATGGTTGAGTGACATTTTTTCTATTTCTTTAAACGGATGAAAATACTCAGTATAGGTTCCATTTACAGCCAGAAAAAAGAAATGTCGTGAACAAGTTTTGTCTTGCAACCGATAGATTGTTTCTTGTCAAGATATTTTTATTGCTTTTGCATGATTTTTATGAAAATGTCTTGTCACAAAATTCGCATTTAGCCTTTTTTTTTTCTCGGTGTAAATATTAAAATCTACGATGAATCCTTTTTATTCAAAGCGTAAACGGTATTGCCGTCATCGATTTTATTTCCGCCGAGAAGTTGTTTTTAAACTCTTGGCGTTTTTGTTCGTTCTTAAATTGTACAGTACTTTCCAAAACTTCGATTCATTGTAAATCCCGTTGGAAAACTTTTTATTTTGTTATTGTGTATCCGTCCCATTATGAAAATTGAAACATTAGGGAAATTAAACAAGACTTATACTGTATAAGTGCACTTTTTACTTTTTCTTAAGATTTTTAATCACTTTTCAAAATACGACTTTAGTCCAGTAGTCGACGAGAGAGTGAGAAACTTATTCAAAGTTTTATTCCAGGCTGGGGTCACGAGGAAAAACTAACCAAAATTATGCACACGTAATACTTGAATCTAGCGAAAAGCCGACGAATATTTTTTTTCAAAACCTGATCTGTGAAGTGAAAAGTACCTAAAATCTTGTAAAGCAAAATTTATTTTTTGAGCCCAAAATTTTTATAAAATCAAACCACATAAATCATAAATTGTTCTTGAATTTTTTAACAGAGTAACATAATAAAGCAAATTTAGGCAACTAGGCTTGAACGTAACACTCGAAAATAATCAATGATTTAGAATGAGTTTAATATTTTGAAACAATTCTTAGCCGTTTTCAAGTATTTTTAAAAAATGAAATTGCCTAAAGTAGCCCCCTAGAGTACAAAGGAGCCCCCTGGTTCTGTACTTATTTTTTGTATTTAAATAACGTTTTCGTAATCATTAAACAATTTAAGAGCTCTCTTTTTAAATTTTTGTAAGAAAACTCCCGTGAAGAGCTGTTGTTGAAAAATGATGACTTGATCCCTTTTTTTTCTTCAGACTTAAACCGATAGCTTTTCTTTTCTTCTTTTTTTCCTGGAACTTTTTATATCTTTTAACAAGGGCAAAAATACTTTTCCCAGAATTACTTCCCTCTGCTCTTCTATTCTTCCTGCGCTTCTTTTTTTTTTTTTTCCTTCTCCTATTAAATACAGAGTGTCGCATGGGTTTAATGAAAAGGAAGGCGGACATTTAATTAAGTGAAATCAGTAGTTTAATTGCGAAATCGAGCCTTGTTTTGTTATTTATCTTCCGCCCCATCCTCCTCTCTTAATGCCCAAATGAAGGAAATTGGGGGGTGAGGGGGGTATAAGGTTAAAATTACCATATTCAAATTAACAGCCATTTCAGGGGTTACCTAAATTGCATTTGTCATCTGTTTCCCGATCTCCGTCATTTAAATCAAGACTCAAGTTTTGTCCGGTTTTTTTTTTTTTTTGGACGTAGTTTATTTCGAAATTCTACTGCATCCTAGGGTAATCGGGAAGTATCCTACAGTCTTACGAACGTTGTATATGAATGCCTTAGCCATTTCAATAATTTTCGAAAAAAAAAGCTTTACCTGTTTGCTGAAAATTCCAAAAAAAGAAACTGAAAAAAAATTCAACGAAAGAAAAGGAAAAAAAAGGTGGGAGTTAAATTGACTGCTTTAACGAGAATTTCATCCTTTCGCTCCTTAATAGAGGATAATAATCATCGTAAGCATAAAAACGATGAAAAAAAATAAATAAAAAAATGAATGGAAGCAAAAAAAGAATCCAAAAGGAACAAGTGAAAGGCTGGGAAGGAACGGGGGGGGGGGGGGTGCAAGGGTTATACAAAAAGGTGATGAAGAAAAGAGAAAAGTAAAAGCAAGAAGAAAATTCGAATTCTAACAAACTTTATTTTCTAGTTGAGAAAGTTCCTTGATAAAGTTGAGGGGAGGGGGGGGGGTAGAAGGAGGGGGGAGGGGGAGTCTCTGCAACAATGAGAAAAGACGAAATAAATCGGAATCCCAATGGTAGACGTACTTCCGATATATGAGGAACCTTTTTTCGCTGAGGTTCATCCTTAAATTCTTTTCACGTTCTTGAGACGTTGGCCCTCCTTTTTCGCGTTTTTTCGAGGGGAAAAAAATTAGGCAACCCTTCGTCTACGACTTGTTTTTTTTTTCCTTTTCCGCGGCTATGAATAATGATAATATTCAATGATGAAAATAAAAATGACGCGCTTGACGTATTTTTTATCCTTTTTTTTTTAAATGGATTTCGCTCAACTTTCAGCATTTTTTCATATTAAAATATATTTTTTTTTCTTCGTTTCTTCCCCACGCTTTCATTTTTTCTTTTCGAATCCTTCTGTTTTTTTTTTAATGTTGCATGGGAAAATTTTGAGACGTACCCATGCTGCAGTTTTGACTAAGGAAAAAAAAAAAGTAAAATAAAATAAATTCGTATAGAAAAGGAGGTGAAACTCCTCTTTCCTTCTTGAGGTGAAAGATTGAGGGGGGAAATCAGCCCAGTTGAAATGGAAGGAAATGAGTTGTAAAAGTTACATTAACACTCCTCTGACGGGATCACGGAGTGTCTAACCAACTTTGTTCCAGAGAGGAGAAGAAAGGGAAAGTTCAAGTTTGGGAAAGATATTTTATCTTTTTTTTCTTGTCTTTGCTACTAATTCATTTTTTTTTTGGCGAAATTTCTGGGTTGGCCCGGTCCTAGGTGTGAAGGGTAGGGTATCCCTTATTTTGGCGATTTTCGAATTTCCAATCGCTTACCCCAAAAATGGTTCTCCTTGGTGTACTGATCAACCCGAGTTTTTTAAATTTAATCGACGGGAAAGCGTGGCGACTTGAGCTTAAATCGCTCTAAAAGACGCTGCTCATTTTTTGCAGAGAGTAAGTGGCAGTCCCAAGTACTAAAACTACAAAAAAAAAATGGGTCCGGTGAACCGGAACATGGCTTTATCGATCTTATGTAATGGGAAAACAAATAATTATATTTGGTTTAAGTTATTTGAATTGATGTACCAAAAAAATGTGGTTCGATTTTGTAAGATTGAAAACCCGCGGAACTTTACCGATTTCTAAAGTTCAAATTTTTGAATGTTTACACCCCTGTTTTCTATTGTTAACTTGTTTATTTTTCTGTCTTCTGATTTTATTTCGATTATAAACATCGTTTCTTTTTTATGTCTAAACGTACTCTGTTAATAGATTTTCGATCAGAGGTCCATCAAAGCTGCAGTACGAGCATAAGGAATTTGAATTTAGGAAAAATTATTTCAGATTCGGAATCCTCTACCCCGAAAATATTCTCAAAAATAAGGTTAGATTTTTGATCAGAGGTCCACCAAAGCCGCAGTACGGGCATAAGGAATTCGAATTTTGGAAAAATTATTTCATATTCGGAATCCTCAACCCCGAAAATATTCTCAAAAATATGGTTAGATTTTTGATCAGAGTTCTACTAAAGCCGCAATACGGGCATAAGGAATTTGAATTTTGGAAAAATTATTTCAGATTCGGAATCCTCGACCCCGAAAATATTCTCAAAAATATGGTTAGATTTTTGATCAGAGTTCTACTAAAGCCGCAATAGGGACATAAGGAATTCGAATTTTGGAAAAATTATTTCATATTCGGAATCCTCTACCCCGAAAATATTCTCAAAAATACGGTTAGTTTTTCGTTAGCTCCCACGAGGAACCCGCCAATCAGCATCCAAATCGCTTTGTTGACGTACTCGATGACGTCATATCGTGACGTTTCAAAAGTTGGAGATATCGGTTTTTAGGCCTATACCCATACTTTTAGCCCTGCTCACCGTTTCTGAACCACTCAACAGAATTTAACCAAATTTCAATGGTAGCGTATTTCGATGAATATCTACTACAGTACAAAAATTTGCCTCAATCTGTAGCTGCGTTTGCAATTTACACTCGACCTAAAAATATGAACATTTATAATCGTCATTTCCGAACGGCTTGAGCGATTTTGCTCAAAATTCTTCAGTCACGTCCCACTAGACCCTTGAACACTCCGGCCAAATTTCGTTTCGATCCGTTGCGTATTTTTTTCTTAAATCGGGAAACATACATATACTTTTCTGTCACACACACACATACACAAATACGCACATTGCCATACACTGTGACGACCGGAGTTCCAGAACCGTATAAGTCCCAAATTTTACCCGGCCAAGGTCACGCCCTTTGCACGTGCTCGGGTCGTGATCAGCGCGTGATCACTCTGGCGACCAGGGTATTGGTCTCCAGAGTGCACAGGTCGCGAAAGTGATAAGGGAATTTGCACAATCGGTCGCCAAAGTGACGAAAATGTACGCGCACACACACGGACATCATGGAGTTTGATATATTTTTGGATTCCTTGCTTCACGGGGAGTCAGAAAATATATAAAACTTGATAGGTGAAATTTTTTAGGAAAACAATGCTTTTCGCCCCTGGGTCGATAAAGCAAAAATGGAATAAGAATATACAGTAAATTCAAATTAATAAAATGAGCCTTAAGTGTATCAAGTTCTTTTCTTGGAAAATATAAAGAATTGATTTAATTCCGACACTTCGGTTCCAACTTTTTGAATAGGGTAAAGCGCAGCGTTAACTTTTCAACTTCATTTTGTAATTTCTCAAATTCAGAAAATGAGCCGACGCGAAATTGTTCTATTTCGTAATGGGAGACGGGAGGAGCGAAAAGTGAAAATCGGAATGGAAATGCAAACGATGGAAAACGAAGTTAATCAACAAGATATAAAGTTAACCTATTAGTTATTACTCAAGAATGTCATGAAAATTAGTGAAGCGATTAAAGCTCTTTAAAAACTTTTTGGAAGTGAAAGAAAGTGAAGAAAAGGGGAAAAAAAAAAAGGAATAAGAGACAAAACTCGACTGCAGTCAAGGGTTTGAGAGGAAGGAGAGAGAGAGAAAAAAAAAAAGATGAATGTACGTCACATCGTGCATTTTGATTTTCTCTCGAACAACAAAGTTTGATCCCCCTCCCTTCTCCGTAGTCCCCAAAAGGGGGTCTGGAAGAAAAGGAAAAAAAAGTCTGAATAAATGAAAATGAACCGAACCGAAAAAAAAAAGTTTTGCGTATATATAAGGGATTTCGGTCAAGATTTTCGGGATAACTGCTTTTCGGTTCAGCTATTTTTTTTTTTTATAATAATAAAAATAGGCCTGCATTTTTATTTTATTCATGGTCGAATCCCCAGTTTGGAATATGATAATGATCACTTGCCACTTGGCTGGAAAAATCAAAGAAGGTTTTTCTTGGTGGGAGGGGCGACTTCATATCGATATGAAAGTCGCCCTTACATTGCAGCCCCCCGATTATTTTTTCGAACACAAAAAATAATCAAAACGAAAAAAAAGTGATAGCAGAAGAAAAAAGTCCAAAAATATACAGCATTTCCGGTGGCGCAATTAATTGTACCCTCCAATTAATTCTTCAATGGAGACAGAGCACTTATCTCCATTTGATAATTAATTGCACAATTTATTACACCAACGGAAGTATTGTGCTAATTTTTTTGTTCGAAAGCATATTTTTTAAAAAATTTTTAATGTCCAAATTCAGAATAATTTGGAAAATATATTTCAAGAATTTTATTTTTCAATAATATCAAATTTGATTTCGGAATGATGAAATTCCAAACAGAAAAAGCAATATGGCGCCAAAAGTAAAATTTTTAAAAATGAAATTGATCCACCATTTTGAATTTAAATTTTTTTTTAAACTTTTGACTTCAGATTCGGACTCAGCAGTCAGAAATACAAAAGTAGGTCAAGTGTCGGCTTATTCCTGTCAATAGCAACAAAATTATGAATTTTTTATGACGATGCCTCGTGTATGAGAAAATATTGCAAATGTCAACATATTTCCATGGGAGGTCGACCTAATGATGACAATTAATGATTGGGGGCAAGGGTTATGTACATATAACGAAATAAATCATGACCTAGTGTTTTATTGCCCCCAGAAAAATATTTTTTCAAAAGCTCTATACCATGGAGCTCTAAACCAATTCTCACCCCCTCTCCCTCTACCGCCCTCAATATGATAAAAAAAGGATTTGCTAAAAATGATTTTATATATGAATAAATTAAACCCGCAAAATTGAAGTAACAATAAAAGGCGAGAAGCGCTCATCGAGGGTAGAGAAAAAAAAAAAAAAAAGTTGATAATATTGGAAACGAAAGAAGCTCGCTTCGGAGTATAATAAAAATCTTTTCATTCGAGATATTACGATAAAATTAAAAGGAAAATTGAAAAGAACCAAGGACATCATTAAGGCGATATAAACGAGGAAGAAAAGAACCTTTTTCTTTTTTACTCATCTATTTGTATAAGTTTAGCTAACGAGGGTAACATTATACTTTGCCAATAATGATCCGGGCTAATTTTGAAATTAATGTCTTATGGGATCGATATTTTTAATTTTAATCTTGATCTCGGCGGTCGTTTTACTCTTACAAGACGTAATTCCGAAAGCCGCGGGATAAAAAATTTAATCTCTTAATTCCATTTTTTTGCATAAATTTCAACGTTTTTGTAAGAAGAAAAAATAAAATGAAAGGGATTTTTTTTTTTTCGGGAAAAAAGATTTGAATGCAAAATTTTAACTTGGAAAAACTTGACATTCCGACGTTAAAGAACTTGCAACTCAAGGAATATTTTTTTCTTTTTTTTAACAGAGGAAATGTATAAATAACTGAAAATGGTTTGAGGTAATATAAAAATGTGTTTTATATGCAAAAATAAAGGATATTATAATGATAAGATTATAAATACAAAGGATAAAAAAAAAAAAACAGGGAGAATGGAAAAAAAAATTTTGGAAAACGGTTTTTAAAGCAGGGGAATGGGAAACACAAGGGAAAAAAAAGATGGGAGGTATATTTGATGTGAGAAGCATGTGCTACGAAATAAAGGAATTTTAAATTTGCATTCCTGTGTAAAAGAAAACTTGTTTCTGTTAGAGGGGAACCTTAGAAGGTAGAGAAAAAGACAGAAAAGGAGTGTGAAAAAATAGGCAAAGGGAGCTTTCACCGGAAAGTGAGTACTGAAAAATAGAAAAGAGAAAGAGCTGACAAGGAAAAGCTAAGGAAACTTAATGTATAGATCGTCGAAATCAAAATTAGAAAGGGAACCGAGATGAAGTATGGCATTAAAATTAATTAATGCAAAAAAATTTTAAAAATGCATAAATTGAACTTTATCTTCTTTAATAAGCCTACTTCATTTCGTTTCAACCTTCTTTTACTTCTTTCGTTGTATTTTTGGTTATTTATTCGATCTATTATTTTATTTTATTTTATTTTATTTTATTTTGACTTTCTTCTATTCGTAACATGCCGTTCAAGTATTACGCAAAGAAAAAATGATGTTTTTATCCTTTCTTCCTTTGTAAGATTTAAAAATAATTTCCTAGACCTCCCCCCCCCCCCTCTAAAAGTAGGACGTAAAATTTACGTAGACCTCCCTTCCGCCCTTATTAAAAATTTTTAAGCTAAAAAATTATAAGCAATAAGCTGGTTTTTAAGATTTGATTTTAGTTAAATTTGATTTGATTGAAGTTCATGATTCATAACAGTTTTGCAATAAGCTATTAGATTAAAATTATAATATTAGAAAAATTACTCAATAAAATAATAAAAATTTGGCCTATAAGCTAAGCATAGTGGTCATAGAATTTTTAGTTTTAAAGAATTTCATTGTTTAAACGCTTATAAGTGATTTTGCGCGCTTATAAGCTATTCCACTCTTATAAGTCAACAACGCTGATAAGTCATTTCACACTTATAAGCCAACCACACTTATAAGCGTTAGCACGCTTATAAGCGTGGTTGGCTCTTGTTTCTTGTAAGATTAAAAAAGATTTTCTTTAAAAAATTTAAGTTTTTTTTGTGCATAAATGCATTTTTTATAAATATTTCCATTTTTTTTATTTTATTTTATTTTATTTTATTTAACAACTCATTTGGTTTGTTTTTTGTTTTTCAAACCATTCATTTAATTTTCGTTTCACTTAAAATTTTACCTTAATCTCATCCATGGTTTTTCTGCAGAAAAAGAAAAAAAAATTAAATCTGCAAACCTCAAACGGGAGAAAAAAAAATTAAACTTCCAAAAATCAACGGAAGAACCTTTTTTCCGAAAATTTATGTTCTGACACAAAAACAGAAAAACAAAAAAGAATCTCCTTTTTTTTTTTTGTTTTGCCCCGGTCGACGGTAAATAATTTTTTTTTTTTTTTTTCCTTCTTCTGTCATCTGATATGCTATTCAACTCTATATAGCTCCCGCCGAGCATTTAAAAACGTCCCATGGGAAACTTCTAACAACCACATTTTTAATTATTAATCCGTGCTACCTTGTAAATGAGGATTCGAGTTAATAAAAATTTTATCTCGAGAAAAAATTTTTAAATATTTATCCGCCGATTTTTTTTTTAAAGAATAAATTCTATCCGTGCAGTTACACGTAACGAATTTAAATGGAATTTCGTAGGATGTATGAAACGTAATTACGGCCGACAGCGTTTTTTCAATCCTTTTTGACGTTACCTTTTCAGTAATTAATTTTTTTTTCCCCACTTCTGCTTGCAGGTGTTCCGTTGTCGCAATCGCAGCAGCAGCCGCAGCTCCAACAAAAAAATTCGAGAAATCAACGGAAACTGGCGTTCGGGGAAACTTCGGAATTTTCGACGCAAAGCGAATTGTCGAGCGCTCAGCTCCATCAGCATCAGCATCACCACCATCAGCAACAGCAGCAAAAAGACACGGTCGAATCGTACATTCAATTACTCCAGCAAAGGGAGGAAGAGAACCGGATGGAAGTGGAGCGTCTCACTGCCGAGATCCGGTCTTTGAAATTGCAGTTGCTTCAATACAATTCCCCGCCTTTAGCTGCTCACCGCAACCTCGCTAACGTTTTCGAATCCGGGAATTCGTCTTTGAATATGTCGTCAACCCAACGGTTGGGGGAGGATTGCTCCCTGTATATTCGAAGGCAAATCACGTTAGCGGAGATTGTCAAAGGTGCTCAATTAAATAACGAATACGAAGTTATTCCTTTTACTCATTTCACCTTGAATCGGATATACCCCGTGGATTTGAGCCTCGGGAAACGAGTCGTGGAAAAGCTCATCGGGTACAAAAGGAAGGATTTACTGGAGGCTTTGTTTAAAGCTTTGGAGATATTAAACTCGAAGGAGGAGGACGGGGATGCGCGAGGCGGCAAACCCGCCGCGGCAAACAACAAAACCGGGACCGTTAACTCGACCAAAAACGATTATAGCGAATTAGTTAAAAATAATAAATTGTTAGTGTTGAGCGTTACCAATTACAATTTCAAAGCGAGGAAAAAATATAATTTGGAGGATTTCGTGGAAGGATTGTATAGGATTGATCCGACCACTGGGACTCAATATGAATTGTACTTCCGGAATAAGTATAACGAAGCTGAGACTCATACGAAAGTAACTGTGATGCGCCCGTTCGCGCCTTTGACGGGCATTTTAAAAGAACCCGTGCCAAGGTACTTAGCCAGGTGTAATAGAATTTCGAAGCAATTCAGGTATTTGGGCAAACGTTAAAAGTTTCCTAATTGGTAGGAATCGTCCATAAACCACATTAGCATTATTTTGGCCATTTTCGATCCCCTCCTGCCCCGTTAATTTTTTTTAAAAATTAATATTAAACATGTAAAAAATCTGAAATTCTTCAAAACTTAAATTTTTGCAATGAAAATGCGGGCTGCCTATACTCGAAAACGGTAGGATAGGAGCTCAATGAATGTTTGAACGCAAAGGGCGAGTATCAATAGGGACGGGGGAATAGTTTTTTTCTCGAAATTATTGTTTTTTTCTCGAATAAATAAAATTCATTTTTGGAAACATTATTTTCCGAATTTTCCAGGAATTTCCCAGAAACTTTCCAGAATTCGGACCCTAATACATTGAAACTGATTTGCGAAATTTAAAATTCTGCTGCGCCTGGCTAAGTTTTTATGTTAATTACTTACAGAAAAAATAGTCGAGAAAAAGAATTAGTTCACGTGATATTACCATTGTCGGGTAGAACAGAAACGTTTCAAAATTTTATGGATAAATTTGTAAAAATAGCATTGAGGAACGATAAAAGAGTGCATTTAACGGTGGTGTACTTCGGGGACGAGGGTTTAGCCGAAGCCCGGGCCATCATGTCCAAGGTCGTCCAACAAAAAGGAAACGGGAACAGTTTAAGGTTGTTAGCTCTGAACGAAACGTTTTCCAGAGCGAAGGGGTTGAGGGTCGGAGCGGAAAGGACTTGGGACAACGAGCCCATCAATTCGGATACCAAAGACGTTTTGTTGTTTATGTGCGACGTGGAAATCGTGTTCAGCGCAAGATTTTTAGATAGATGCCGGTGGAACAGCAAACCCGGGAAACAAGTGTATTATCCGATTGTGTTCAGTTTGTATAATCCCCACGTGGTGTACACGTTGCAGGGGAAGGAGATACCATCCGAAACGGAGCAGTTGGTGGTGTCGAGGGATACCGGGTTTTGGAGGGATTTCGGATACGGTATGACGTGTCAATATCGATCCGACTTCTTGAGGATACGAGGTTTCGACGAAGATATCATCGGATGGGGAGGAGAGGATGTTATATTGTACAGGAAATACGTTAAATCTGATATCAGAGTCATTAGAGCTACGGATCCTGGAATATTTCATATCTGGCATCCGAAGGTAAGTTATTCGGGGTGGAGGACAGGGGGACTGATATGTAGGTTAATGGGGTTAATGGAATGTAGTAAAAATGACATTAAGAAATGGTTAAATGTTTCACGAGTTGATTTGATTTTTTGGTCTTGAAATGTAGGAAGGTTTTACTTTTTTTTTATGATTCACGTTATGGTAATTTTTATGCCTGCAGTTCGTACTTTGATTGATTGTATTGCAACTATGCTTTTAAAATACTGCCGTCCTTAGCGTGACTGGCGTATGTTTACTCCACTCCATTTGGCCCTTCCCTAAAAAAGTGAGTTAAGTCCAGCCAATAGGTTAAAATAAGTTATAACAAGATGATAAAACTTATAATCTTGTTATAAGTTGTTGTAACGTATTGGCCGGAGTTTATAACTCACTTTTTCTTTTCAAGTTGTGGGCCAATACGTTACAACAACTCATAACAAGATTATAAGTTTTATCATCTTGTTATAGGTTATTTTAACTTATTGGCCGGACTTATAACTGACTTTTTCTAGAGTTTTTAGTAACAAGATACTGTTACCGAGAGGTGCTTGCTTAAAGCTCACAGGGAATTGAGGTATTCCTGCGGTCTATGTTCAGCTTACATAAGCTTAGCATAGCTAGGTAATCATAAGCTGTAGGTACATAATCGTTTCCCATGAGAAAATAAATCTGACATCCGTCTGATCTCCTTCGGATATCAATCAGATATCAATTCGTTGCTGTGGTAACTGCTGATATCAGACTTGTCCGAAATGAAATCAGATGGATGTCGGATCTTGGCGCACCTTAGAAGCTGCCAACTGCAACCCATAGCTGGGAAGTTCAAAACCTTAAATTGAATCGATATCTTGACTAATAACGTGACTTAAAACGGTCCATTTGTTAAAGTACGGTCAGATTGATAGGT
The DNA here is from genome assembly GCA_037577465.1 of Liposcelis bostrychophila. Taxonomy (NCBI): domain Eukaryota; kingdom Metazoa; phylum Arthropoda; class Insecta; order Psocodea; family Liposcelididae; genus Liposcelis; species Liposcelis bostrychophila. Next base: position 23,755,232 of record CM075209.1, on the reverse strand, counting down.
GATAATCAGATTGAAAAATTAAAGCCAGATTGATCAGATCAATGATCTGATCAGATTAAATCGATTAAATATGACTGGATTTACCATTTATAAAGATAATTATGGTTTGTGATTAGATTTACGCAGTATCAATTACGATCTCATTGATCAAATTGACGATTACACTCGATCATGTTAATTGAGTATAATTAGATTAGTCAATTGTAAAGCTGATTATGGTTGGCGATTAAATGGATCAAATGTGATCTGATTATGATTATGATTATGTGATCAGATGTGATTAATACTATTGATTTAATCTGATTAAATTGATCAAATGTAGATAGAGATCATTATGGGGTGATGATTCCAAGTGTAATCGGATCGATGAGTGCCGATCAGATTCATCCGGTCGGATCAATCTGATTCAAGTAATCTAACATAATCAGATTAATGATTTTATTTGAAGATGTTGATTGAATCTATCAATTGTAAAGGTAATTATGGTTGGCGATTAAATTGATCAAATGTGATCAGATTGACAAGTTGCGATTTGGTTAATCAGGTGTGTTCAAATTGATTAAATCGATCAGATTTAGAGATCATTATGGGTGAAGATCCCAACTGTAGTCGAATTGATGCGAGTGCTGATTAGAGTTATCAAATATATATTCAGAATTGATCAAATGTAAAGATAATTTTGTGCTTTGATCAAATTTATTAAATGCGATGAGATTGACTGATCGGATTGATCGAATGACAATAGATTAATCTGCAGTAAATCATGCAACTGGTCACGTGACTAACCATTAATTGTTTGATGCGTTGTACAACGTATATCTGTGATCATTAATCGATCAGATTAATCCAAATGCTATAAGATTGACGAGTGATTTTCGGATTAATCTAGCGTGGTCAAATCTGATCAGATTGATGATTCCATTTCATTAAATTTTAAATGGATTGCGAAATGTTGCGATAGTTATGAGTTGAGATCAAATTAATAAAGTGGGAGGTGTTTAGATGGACTGGCGATGAGTAGATTAAACGAATGAGATGAGGTCGATTAAATGGCATAACTTTAATCAGCAATCCAAGGACTGGTGAAAGGATGTATAACAATAATTATTGTCATTGACCAATTGATGATCTACTGATGATCGATGTACCAAACTGATCGATTAATGTATTGATTGTACAAAACACAGAGATTAAAGGAATTTACGGAAGATTGCTTAAAGAGGTCAAAATTTTTGAGCCTAAAATTCTAGTACCGAATATTCATGTGGAGCCCCAGAAAAAGTGAGTCATAAGTAAGTCCGGCAAATAAAATATAAAAACTTATAAAAGATGATAAAGCTTATAATCTTGTTATGTAAAGTATTGGCCGGACTTATAACTCACTTTTTCTTGGGAATATTAATATACGAACTACTTTTAGGAGCCGGTTGCCGGCTCTGTTGATTGCCGTTTTAATTGTTCGTAATGTACCAATTTATATTCAGTTCTTCTCTATTTCCCGAGGACTCGTTCCGAGTTTTATCTGGAGCCCGAGGTAACTCTCTTCTCTCCCTCCCTTTTCAAGTAAATGATATTCCTCCCTAGATAGGTAAGTCTATCCAGTCCTGAGGACGCCATGAGGATATTTATTAGATGCCCATTGGTCCGTACTGATCCAGAAAGCGTCTTTTGGACGTCCTGTGGATATCCCATGGATTTGGATATCTGATGGACAATCCAGAGGATGTCCAATGGATGAAAAATCCTATCTAAGTCTTCTTACCTTAAAAAAAAAATATCGTCGCATTGTACTCGCGTTTACTTTGTCCTTTTCAAGGCGAAAAAACCTCTCGTTCATAAATTTCAACCGTCCCTCCAACTTTGTGCTAATTAATCAAAAGTCTTTTTCTTTAACTCCCTCTAATTGGCGTGCCTGGAATAAAGAATTGAGAAATGGGGGAAAAAAAAGTTTTCGGCTTTGGTAAAATGGAACTGATGTCTCCGGTCGAAAGTGTGCGCTCTTGCTGGAAACTTTGTTTGACGTTTTCTCCGATGTTCGTTATCTTAAAACAACCCGCATTAGCTTTTCGGGTAATTTATATACATCTCGTCGTAGAATTAGAAATCGGTAAAGAGGGAGTCAGAAACTCAAGAAGCAGTTGAATAATTTATAACTCAATCTTCTGCCACTGTTTTCGTTCAATTATTCATCAGCGGGCTCCAAATGCATATTACTTTTAATTTATCGGGAATGCAACGCGCAAAAAAAAAAAAAGTTTAAGGTTTGTCATTTCGACGAATCCTTCGAGAATATTAAAAAGGAATTCGAAAAAAAAATAACGATTTTTTTTGCTAAGTTTCAAGAGGCATCTTTTTTTATGTAGATTCATTATGCGTGCTTTCCTTTTAAAATAAGGTGCAACGGGAGGCAACCCAGGGCGGACACGAAAGCTCTTTTCTTATTTATTACTTCATAAATATTCATATACGTTGACACAAAATTCCTACTCCCCCCCCCCCCCCACCTTTCCCCCCTCCTTCTTTTTCCTTGAAAGATTTTCTTAGAAAACGAAAACGACACGTGAGAAAAAAAAAAGTAACGTCTATTTTTTTTTTTTTTCTTCCGTGGAAAGTTTGTTTGATGACATACTGGGGGAAAGGTTTAGCATTAATCGATTTAATTTCCAAAAGGGAAACCGGAGATGAAAATCCGAGATTCAGTTAGTGCGAACCTGCTGATGCGATTTAATGATAAAGATGCCATTAGTCAATGACCCTCCCCTCCTCTCCACTCCAGCTTTTACATATGTCGGGAATGAGGGTTTATGGGGAAAGTGATTTTATCGCGTATGGGAAATGATCGCGGATGGTGACTTTCTGTTCGGGGCGCTTTCAATCCTCGTTGACGTTTCGTATTCGAAGGAAAAAGATGAGGAATTATTCTTCCCTAGGCTTTCGTTTCCGAACGGAAAATTTATAAATTACATAAAAATAATGCATAAAATATGTTAATTTAGATTTTCTAGATCCCCCCTCCTAAAATTACGTAAGATTTTCCTTCCTTAACTGACTCAGATGAATTTTTAGGTCGATAAATTCGATCTTCATGTCAAAGATGGACATCCTGCGGATTGTCAATCAGATATCCATGGAATATCCAAATCCATGAGATATCCATAGGACGTCCAAAGGATGCTTTTTGGATCAGTGCGGGCATAGGTAAATCCAATGGACGTCCAATTAATATCCTCATGACGTCTAGAAGACGTCCTCGGAAGTGGATAGACTTGGCTATCTAGGAAGGGAAGGTAATTTAAGAGAATGTACTTTTTATCAGTTAAAAATTGAAAATAAAAATAAAAATAAAGCCAAAATCCTTGAAGTCGAAATTCAAGATGGCGGACCACTAATTTAAATACTTATATTTTGAGTTCTAAGTTTGGATTTCCAGTTCAAAAATTTTGAGCAACAAAAAGCAGTAATATGGTTAGTAACACTAACCAATGCTTTCATAATAAAGGAGCTGCAGTATAACAAGGGCACCATAGCAGAATGGGAATGTTTTCTTACACAGAATAAGAACAAAAGATACAAAAAGTTTTTCCTTACAGATTAAAAAATTAAAAAAAAAAAAAAGGATAAATTAATGCGTTAAAGAGAAAAGAAGAAGTTACCTCGTAAAAGCTAAACATCAAAATGAACTACTGACTACCAGGAAATGATATAAGTTAATAATATAAAATACAAAGAACATCAGACAACTTGAAAACATGCAGCACCGTTTTTCAACAAATTGGCGTATTAAAAATACTTTTTAAATGTTTATTTATATATAGATTATCAATTTTGTTTCTTATAATAAATAAATAAATAAAAAAAAAAAAAAAAAAGTCAATTAAGAATAGGCTATAACTAATAGATTTTAAAGGTTTTTCATTAACAACTCGATTTAGGGGCAACTTACGGAAGTTTCGGAACGAAAGTCACTAGGTAACGTGTAGTGCTACATTTTATACATTTATTTTTAATAATATACGTATAAGATTAAACTAGCTTAGATGATATATTTTTGTTATCAAAATGTAACTGATGTGAATTATTATGATTTTTGATGAAGAAGCATGGCATTTGGTGCAAATTTGAAATTCGACTTTTTCGACATATTTACACGTTCTGAGGTCCTCCGAGTCATAACATTAAAACTTATTTTTAATATATGTATAAGAGGAAATCGTTAGCGTCGATGATATATCGTTTTCTAATTGTTTCAGAATGACCGAAATGCGGCCTAGTTATTAAATTCAGTGGAACGATGGAATAGTAATAACATGAAAGACTTTATTTTGAAGTAAATAACCAAAATTGTTTTATTTCAAAATGATATATTTTTAACCCCGATTTGCTGTACAAAGCTTACACATATTATAAGCCTACGTGGCAGTAAGATTAATTTTCTATTTATAGAGTTATGTACATGACAATGAGTGTCGGTATTAACTTGTGCTTATTAGAATGCAGTATCTACTAAGTTACTGCCTCATTCTTGAAAACATATACGCTAGTAGTAAGTTATTGCGACTTCGCCGATTTCGCTCTTCTGCCTCCTCTTGTTCTCTTTTTTGTCTGTTATATGCTTCCAGTTGTCGTTGATATTCTTCCTGTTGTCTTTGTGCCTCCATCTCTCTTAGCTGCTGTTGTTGCTTTTCCTCTTGTTCTCTTAATTGTCTGTTATATTCTTCTCGTTCCCTGTTCCTCTGATCTTGCTCTGCCTTGAGCCGTCGTTGGTATTCTTCCTGTTGTCTTTTTACCTCCATCTCTCTTAGCTGCTGTTGTCGCTTTTCCTCTTGCTCTCTTAATTGTCTGTTATATTCTTCTCGTTCCCAGTTCCTCCGATCTTGCTCTGCCTTGAGCCGTCGTTGGTATTCTTCCTGTTGTCTTTTTACCTCCATCTCTCTTAGCTGCTGTTGTCGCTTTTCCTCTTGCTCTCTTAATAGTCTGTTATATTCTTCTCGTTCCCTTTTCCTCTGATCTTGCTCTGCCTTAACCCGTCGCTGATATTCTTCCTGTTGTCTTTGTGTCTCCGTCTCTTTTTGCCGCTGCTGCTGCTGTACCTGCGACAGTGTCTTTTGAAGTCCCAACATTCGCTTGAATAGTCTTTCATCTTCGTCATCTAAGTATCTATCCATCTGACGCTGTCTTTCATCTTCGTCATCTAAGTATCTATCCATCTGACGCATTCCTTCATTTAAGTATCTATATATATCAATCTTATGCTGTTGGTATTGTTTTTCCATCGTACCTCAGGATTAAAAACCAAGAAACTTCCGTACCTTGTTTCAGTGAGCACAATTCATTGAGAATAATGAATCACTCAAGTTGTTCGATATTCTGCAATAGAAAAAAAAAATGATTTCGATATGATTGATGATTCGATTTTGCATATTAAAATTAAAATTGACTAAAGCTTACGTAAAATGAATTCTGCCGCCTTAAACAAAGTGAGAGGGCATACATTCCAGAATTTAAACTTACATCTTATGTTTCGTTTATGTTAAGGGTCAGTCCATGTGAAATGACCAAATTGCAAACCACTACCTTCACCGATTTTTTTGATTTTCGGGGAATCGAATCTACCCATCGGTCTTATGAAAACCCCAAATTTTCAAATTTTTAAAACCACCCGTTCCGAAGTTATTGACCTCGGAAAATTGGGATAGGGCGCTTACCCTGTTTTTGAAAATCGCTGTAACTATGGACCGCGGTGACATAGAAAATCGAACGAGGTCTCTTTTAATCGCCTTTAGTGGGGCTTTCGTGTGATATACCATAACCGCCATTTTTTTTAAAAATTAGTTTCCCGGACTTTCCGAAAATAAAAATTTCAATTTCCGGAAAAACTATATCTTTAATTTTTTTAAAAAAAATGTAGGTTAAAGTAGAGGTCTAGCTTACCTTTTAGCCAAAATTTCACGATGGGCCTGCCATGGGTTCCTACAGTATCACGCTGTTGAAAATGTGCTGTCGGAAAAAAAATTTTTTTTAATGGTAATTTTGGGTTATTTTGACTCCGTAATGAAGGTTTGTACTTGCAAAATTAATTTTTTTTAAAATGGCCTTGAAATTTCCAAAAAACCCATATAAGGGCCAAAAATGAAAATTTTTTTTTTTCATAAAAGACCACTCATTCTTATCGGAAATTTTGCGTAGATTACGAATTTGAAGTCGGAAATTAGTTTTGGTACATGATTTTTGAGCTAAAGCTCTGAAAACTTTCTTACGGCTTTTTGCCTGTGGCTCAAAAATTTTGCACCAAAACTAATTTCCGACTTCAAATTCGTAATCTACGCAAAATTTCGGATAAGAATGAGTGATCTTTTATGAAAAAAAAAATTTTTCATTTTTGGCCCTTATATGGGTTTTTGGAAATTTCAAGGCCAATTTTAAAAAAAATTAATTTTGCAAGTACAAACCTTCATTACGGAGTCAAAATAACCCAAAATTACCATTAAAAAAAATTTTTTTTCCGACAGCACATTTTCAACAGCGTGATACTGTAGGAACCCATGGCAGGCCCATCGTGAAATTTTGGCTAAAAGGTAAGCTAGACCTCTACTTTAACCTACATTTTTTTTAAAAAAATTAAAGATATAGTTTTTCCGGAAATTGAAATTTTTATTTTCGGAAAGTCCGGGAAACTAATTTTTAAAAAAAATGGCGGTTATGGTATATCACACGAAAGCCCCACTAAAGGCGATTAAAAAGAGACCTCGTTCGATTTTCTATGTCACCGCGGTCCATAGTTACAGCGATTTTCAAAAACAGGGTAAGCGCCCTATCCCAATTTTCCGAGGTCAATAACTTCGGAACGGGTGGTTTTAAAAATTTGAAAATTTGGGGTTTTCATAAGACCGATGGGTAGATTCGATTCCCCGAAAATCAAAAAAATCGGTGAAGGTAGTGGTTTGCAATTTGGTCATTTCACATGGACTGACCCTTAACAAATAATTATTTCGAAAGTAACTTGCAGAACAGTATTTTAATAGAGAAATCACATGTTGTGAGATGACTCCATCGTTTAATTGTGCTAGGGGAGATACGACAAAAAGCGTAATTTTGACTCGGTAAAAAAAACTGTTAACCCCCGAAAAAAGAAAAAACAAAAAAATTGAAATTTGAATGCCCGCCAAAACTGAACGTGAAGGAACGTGACGTCATCTGCCTAATAGTGATTGTGTTCATTTCTGAAACTCTAAACGGCAACGATGCGTAATGTTTACAAGCATGTTTACAAATAAGACGTGTTTCCCTTCGAGTTCGATATCTCGCTTCGATACAGGCAGATGACGTCACACCAATAGAAAATTGTTTAAGGAGTGATCACGTGACAAAAACTTTTTCGGACTTTGTTTTTCTTTTTTTTTTTAAATTTGATGAAAAATTTTCCCGTTTAAATACTAGTTTTTAGTTAAGAGCATACTATACATTAGTTTCCAGCGAAAATCTCAAAACATGTGACTTGTCTATTGAGATGATGGATCTCGTTCCATTGAATAGATACAAATAAAAAGCATCTCGGGATTGGAACTAACTATTCGGGTGTTCCGAAAAATGCGAATTTTCAAATTCAAATTTGGTCACCCCGGAATTTGTTTCTTTTGGTGCACCTAAACACCCTGAATTTTTCAGATTTTTAAAATGACGGGAAACTGTGCCGCCCTGAGCATAAAGTGAAATAGTCGGTTTTTAAATAAAAATCGCCTAAGAGTTTGACCCAGTTAGTTGGCTGATTCAGTGCATAGGCGAAGGTCCTAAAAACGAAATCAGATAGTTAGTGGGTCGCGAGGTGTTTTTTATCAATATAGGTATCCGTGGAAATTCGAACAGTGAAGATCAATTTTTTATTCTACTACCTAACCCCGACTACGATATCAAAAGGTCGGAAAATTCCCATAAGAACAAAAAAGTCAATATCGTTCTGGCGGAAAATTTGTCATAGAATGCGATGCTTTCAATGTTTATAAACCAATCCCGCACAGCACCAGAACTTGCCGCAACATTTCCGCCATGTCGGCATTGTAGCAATATTGCAGCAATGCCGAAATGTAACGGCCTGGGCCCTGCCTCAATATGGAGGCAAGGTTCATATTGCACCCACATGGATGCAATGTGTTTCTTGCCTCAACATTTCCGCAAGGGCCAGGCCGTTACATTTCGGCATTGCTGCAACATTACCACAATGCCGACCTTGCCGGCAAGGTCCTGTGCTGTGCGGGAAGCCCGGCATTCTTGGAAATTTTTTTCGGGCAGAACGATATTAACATACGACGTCACAACGCTTCCGCGATCCGCGCTTATTCCGACCGTTTTGGTTTACAATTTTGAAGCCTTCTTCTTAGTTTCTTACTCGATTACGAGCGTGGTGATCTCTCACGAGCCTTTTAAGCAAATTATTGCATACAGAAAAAAAAAATTTTTAATACTTTTTATGACACAAATAATTTTTTCAATTCATGTACTTTATTTTTACTCCCAAAATTTTTCAAAAATAAAAATACCTGAAAATACCCTACTCCGGGGGTGACCAAATTTGATTTCGAAAATTCTCTTTTTTTGGAACACGCTAACTATTTAATCGGATTTTATTCCTGTATTCCATTTGGATTAAAAAAAATGACTTACTTCTTTTTCTTTGTAAATGTGCCAGATATTAAAAAAAAAAATTGAAAAAATATGAGTTTTTTTTTTTTTTTTTTTTTTTTTTTTTTTTTTCAGGAAAATTTTTATTTTTCCGATCGCAAATGCTAGTTTAATACTGAAATTACTTTATAGATTCCTATATTTATAATGAACATAACACAATCCGATAAAACAGTTAATCATATCTTAATAAGTAATATTTACTGATATGAGTATAAAGCCTTACATTTTTTAGGACTCACCTTTCTGCTTGTGGAAATTAAATAGTAAGGAAGTTGTTGAAAAAGTTATAACAAAATAAGGAATTTGTTATCTTACCAGGAAAACCTCATGGCAATCAAGTTTTTATCTTATTGTGTTTTTCAGTTTAAAATCCAATTTAAATGAAACTAGAGCACCCCCGTCAGACCCAGGTGTTCTTTTCAAATTAAATATCAGCCTAAGATTTAAGTGTTATCATGACAATATTAATATGATATAAATTGTATAATACAATGTTATTGATCAGACATCAGAATGATTTAAAATAAAGAATTCGCACTGTAAAAAGGTTTATATCATAATGATATTAGAATGACATTAGTTTTTTGAAAATTAAAAAAAAAAAGTCGCCACTGAGACTAGAACCCACTCCGTTTAGATTTCTATTGTCACAACTCCTTCACCTTACCATCTTCACCACTCTTTAAGTTACAAAAATGGTTGATAATTTGATTATTTAAGCTTACAAACGATGGACTTAAAATTTTTTCGACTGTTTTATTCTTATCACTTTTTCAAGTGGAAGAACAAAAAATTTCAAAAAACGAAGGGCAGAACAGCCAAAGCTCTTGAATCGTAGATTACGATTTTGCCTATATTCTTGTCCCCATTTCAGGTATAAGGTACGAAAATTCCAAAAAACGTAAAGTATAACTTATAAAAAAAATTTTCAAAGAAACTTCACAAAACTTAGTGATGTTACCGCAATATCAGGCTCACTTCAGACCGTTATTATTCTATTTTGTGAAATCTAAATTTTTTTTTTGCAAGTTAAAACATCTATTACTGTCATTATTATATTAAGTGAATATTTGACCGATATATGTTTAATATAAGTCAACGGTCTGACATTGGTTTGATGTTAGTGCTACATAAAGTTAATATTAGACTGATCACATTTTTTTAGAACACCTGGGGACAGACGGGTAAAATGTTACAACTGTCGCGGAATAGGGAATTTAAAATGTGAAAATTTGTTTTTCCGCTCTCACCGGAAAACGGAAAAAGATATCGAAAACCCGAAAAGAGCCTGCAAACCTACACCCACATACCTATCGATCCTGAAAATTTCATTAAAATCGGTCTGGTAGGGGCTCCGTACTTGTTGGACAAAGGTTCGAAAAATCAGGTATAAGGAATTTAACATGGGAAAAATTGTTTTTCCGCTCCTACCAGAAAACGGAAAAAGATATCAAAAAACTGAAAAGAGCCTGCAAATCTATGCCTATATACCTAACGTTCCTGAAAATTTCATTAAAATTGGTCAAGTAGGGGCTCCGTACCTGTTGGACAAAGGTTCGATAAATCAGGTATAGGGAATTTAACATGGGAAAATTTGTTTTTCCGCTCTCACCGGAAAACGGAAAGAGATATCGAAAAATCGAAAAGAGCCTGCAAATCTATGCCTATATACCTATCTTTCCTGAAAATTTCATCAAAATCGGTTGGATAGGGGCTCCGCACTTGTTGGACATCGCTTCTTTTTCTTAGCGTTTTAATATATAAGATGCTGACCAAAAATCCTGTTTTCGCGTATTGAGTGTCCTGTAATTTAAAAGTATGTCCAGAAAACATAGGTCTTGCGAGCCTTTTTTTTTTTTTTTTTTGAGTCCTTTAGACAATTTCTCTCTGCCTTGCGATTTCTAAGGATATTAAATGTTTTTTTATCTTTTTATCTTTTTGTGTCCTTTCACTGTTAAGGCCTTTACACATTTCCTGCTCCTTTTTTTTAAAAAAGGAATAGGACTTCGTTGGTTAATGCACATCGCAGAGCTGCCAGATGGGAAAATATCTGTTTTGAATGAACAGTACCTTTGAACGAAAACCTATTGCATGCGATCTCCACATAACCCCACAATAATACACATATCCGACTTCTGTTACAAAACAGTGATCCCTAAACCTAGCTTTCGAAAGCACCGAAATCCATGGGTACTGTGAAAATTTAATAAAGCTTTTAATACTTATTTAGAGGGTACATTGTGGTATCAGAGTTATGTAGAAAGAGTCCAGTCCAGACCAAAAGGCTTAAAAATTAGGCTTTGCAGTTGCATCCTGTCAGAATGAGTCTTCTAAATCTTATTATTCAGGCTGAAATTAGGTAATAGCAAAGCCATGGAATGAAATCAATTTTTCTCATCTTTTCCTGTTTATTGATCTTAAAAATTTCTTTAATCAAGATGTAGATTACATACAACTTTAGAAATGCGTTGTATTTTTCCGACGAACACGGAGCGAAGTTTATTTGAAAATGCTCACATGCCATATTTTGCAGTTTAAAGGAAAACATAAACAAGGCAAATTTTCCTTATGGTATGACTTTATTATATCTGACGAATTGTTTGAGAGATGACCTGATTGCAGTGCATCAAGATAACTAAATCGTTCATGCTTCAAGTCGGTGGTGGGGTGGTGGTATTTCCTACTGCGCATTCATTATAAGATCAAGTTGATCAAAAAATCGATTCAGTTTTAAATTTGGGGTGGATGAATAAAGATTGACGTTGCTGGTACGTCTACTAAACAACAATGTCTCTGAAGGTATAAACATTTATGGGTTATGAAGTTATTTTATTAACCATGGATAGTCATTCTTTTGAAGTCAGTTAGATAAGTAACTACTAATTAGTCATTCTTACTTTTTACTAAATTATTTTTATAGAGAATTGAATCAAAACCAAGACATCTGGAAAAGTATGAAAACAAGGCGGAAAATTCATGGCTAGTGGAATTTCCATCTTTAGCGTTAGTATTTGGAGGTGAAGATGAAGATGAATATGAAGATAAAAAAGGATTTAATAAAATGGCATTTGTCGGCTTGCTGGTGAAATCGCAAATGGAGATAATGCAGCTCAAATCAGAAAGGAAACAAATTGAGTTACAGACGCGTATTGATGAGTTGGAGAAAGAAAAACGGGAAAGAGAAAAAAATGAACAAAAGCTTCAGGAGGAAAGGATGAAACAACGACGTTTTAAGCAGATGGTCGCTGATACGCAACTAAATAATTTGGAAGCAATGTGTTCTTCTTTGATGAAGAAATAACCTTTTTTGTCTTTTCGCTTAAGGATTTTATAGTTATTGCTACATATTGTTACTTTTAATTGTTGATTCATCCATTCGTTCATTTAAGAAACAATTTCTTAAAAAATATATGTCAAAGCAACTTTTTTTTTTTTTTTTTTTTTTTTTTTTACTACCCACATAACACAGGTTGGTTGAACAACGATAGTGGCAACGTTTTACCGCAACGTAGAATAACCGTCATGAATGTTCGTTGTTTTTACGTATAAGATGTCCGCCCTAAATGACGGTCCCGCTGACGTTTAAAATGACGTTATTTCAACCATCGGAAAAACGTTTTGTCAACGATGGAAATAACTTTATTTATGCCCTAGTAGCACAGGGTCCATAGGATATTTTATTCGGATATATTGATATCCGGTAAATATCCATTCGGGCTCAGTTTTCCGGTTTCCATAATTTTCCATTTCCAGAATGTTTCGATATTTTCCAATACTCGTAGAACATTCTTGAGATATATTCAAAAATGCCCCTGTTAATAATAATAATAATAACAACCAAAAAAAAAAAAAAAAATTAAAGATTTGTTTTTTATTATTTTCGAAGCTCATTATATTTGTAATTGTTGTTGAATAACGAAGCATGTCCATCTTGAACTAGAAATGACCCTGAAAAAATACCTACACCTTGAAAAAATCATAACACCTAGCAAGATTCGAACCTAAGACCTCTCACACCTAAACCAATCAACCCTGCGACCTTACAAACTAAACCACACAAGACCTGGCAAAACAAGTAGAAACTAACCAATATTAAGTTTTATTGTATTGAAAAGCCTGAGAAAAAAAAAAGATCAAATCTGACACGTGACACCATTACTACCTGCTGCAAGATAATGGCGACTACCCTTTGTTATAATACAAAAATAATGTTGCTATGTAATGTAAATGACCTCGGTCATTGGCCCTAGGGCTGCCGCCATAAAAACCCATGCTAAAAAACTTTTTTTTTTTTTTTTTGTTTTAATTTACAATGTTTGAAAAACAAAAACGGCAGAAGCAAAATGAAAAAGATTTAAACTTTTTCCCACCGTCAAGCGTATCTAAACTGTTATGGGTTCTACGACGGCGAAAATTTGCATGCATTCGTTATAAATATGCGTCCCCTGCAAAAACATAGGTATGCAATTATTTAACATCGTGAAATAAAATAGAGCTCCATATTTAGGCTTTAAATTTGTAAGATACTCGAAAGAAAATTACGTCTATTAGACGTGAATAATACGTCTGGTAGACGTCAATACCACGTCTGATTGACGTGAATACCACGTCTGTTTCATAGCTTTTGACTCTATCCTACACTCCCTGAAATGATGTGGTGGTATACCATCTTAGTCGCCGAGATTGAGAAATTCTGCTGAAAGTCAGGCGGTTGCTTTTTGGTTAGCAACGAACGTGCAGAGGCGGACTGGCCATAAGGGCGGAAGGGGGAACGCCCGATGGGCCGGTTTCAAATGGGGCCGGTTTAAAAGCTCTTAATTTTTTTTTTTTTTGAAACGAAAAAAATTAAATGGATACATGCAGTGTTGATTCCCTAGTTAAGAAAATCAAGCATACAGAAAATAAAAATCAGCTCTAAAAAATAAAACTATAAATCTTTAATTCAATCAAAACTAAAAGGCCGGCAGAAGTAAAAAAAGTTCGATGTAAGTAATATTTGCGTAATTAATTTGTTAAATTATTTTCGGGAAAATAATATTAAAAACCTCCAACTTCAAAAAAAAAAAAAAAAAAAAAAAAAAAAAAAAAAAAATTGGTTAAAAACTTTTTGATGAGGGGGGGGGGGGGGTGTGCGAGGAGCATTATTAAGGCCGAGATTTCTTAAATGCCCGGGCCGATTTCTAGGGCCAGTCCGCCCCTGCGAACGTGTTGTTTTCTATTGCATTAGAATACTAAAAAGAAAGACGTTTACTTCCGTCAGCCCTATTTATATTGGCTTTTAACCTATATCACCCGTTGTCATATAACGTAGCCATAACGGTAAATTAACGTTTTGAAATGACCGGGTTGCTTTTGGGTCTGTTACCGACGTTGTTTTCTAGTATTATCCACATAGTTGAAAAAACGTTATCGATTCAACCTAGTTGATTTTTGGTTGGTAACGTCGGTCGTCACCAAACGACGTTGCCACAACCGTTATTCAACCAACCTGTGTTATGTGGGTACTGTCAGTGGGACCAATTTAACAGAAATCCTGTAAGTAAATGGATAAATATAAATAAAACTAATTCCGATTTATTTTACTGAATTCCGCCGAATTATGTTTTCTAATGAATGTCTTCTATCATCATTATCCTTCTAGAAGCTTTTTACTTTTCGTTTTTAGAAAAGGAATAGTTTTAGAGGATCGCTCTACCCGAGTTCGAGTCCCATTCTTGACCGATTTTTGTTTATTTCCAATCTAAGTCTTCTGAGATCCGAGTTTTATTTTATATTATTTTATTTTATTTTATTTTATTTTTTTTTTGTGTGTGTGTGTGTGTGTCACTAAATCATAAAATTTTTCTTCATAGCAACGCAACGGTTGCTTGGATCAAACATTTCGATTATTCTTCGTCTATTTTTTCTGCCACATAACCTTAAATTTTTGCACAAAAATTCTGGCCGATAAAGCTTTTGATCGGTCCCTCGATTTCATTTTTCAGGGTTTTTCTCCCCCCTTATTTACTCATCCGAATTCTTTTACCCAGGAATACTGTATAACGCAATCTAATAAAATAATGAAGCTGTTCTTTAGGGTGTATCATTTCCGACAAAGTTTTTCCGATTTTGCTCCTCCATGGAAAATAGGTTCATTTTATGTTAAAACTGCGATATAAATTTTAAAATAATTTTTTTTTCACCGTTTAGGGGTTGCTCAAGGTCGATATAGGTTGCGGCGGTATGATTTATTTTAGGCAGGGCTGTATATTGGTAATACCTCACTAGTGGAAATATTGGTATTAACAAAAGTACTCTACACTAGGGTTTTCGAGGTCGTAGAACACGAATTTCACTATCCCAAATTTTTCCGATTAACCCCTGTGACGTCATTAGCGTTTTTATCGAGCCAATGCTTGGTTTTTCCTCGTAAAATTCGGCTTATCTCGAATTTGGAGCCCTGAAATTTTTTTTAAAAGTTGGTATCGCTCATACTTATGCTTAAATACCCGTAGAACACGAATTTCACTATCCCGATTTTCCCCGATCAACCCCTGAGTAGGAATATAAGTGAAAATTTGATTTTTTGGGCCAAAAATGGATTTTTCTGCCAAAAAATAACAACAACGCCTCACCTGTTTGATTTAGAGCTCATGTTCAATGATATTTTTTACTCTGGTTACTCTAATTAATTATTATCTTCTGTGTTTCGAATCAATTTCCGAAATTTTTTCCCGTCGGAAAAAATTTGAAACTTCAAAAAATTAAGGGTGGAATTTTCCGACCATAAAAAATTTTGGAAATTGATTCGAAACACAAAAGATCCTTATTAATCAGAGTGTCCTTACTAAAAAATGTCATTGAGCATGACCTCTAAATCGAACTGGTGAGCAGTTCTTGCCATTTTTTGGCAAAAAAATTAATTTTTGTCCGAAAAAACCAAATTTACACTAACACCCCTACTCAGGGGTTGATCGGAAAAAATCGGGATGCTGAAATTCGTGTTCTACGGATATTTTGCATAAGTATGAGTGATACCAATCAAATACAAAACTTTTCAGAGCTTCAAAATCGAGATTAAGCCGAATTTCAGACGGAAAAATCAGGTACAAGCTTGATAAAAACGCTAATGACGTCACAGGGGTTAATCGGAAAAATTCGGGATAGTGAAATTCGTGTTCTACGACCTCGAAAACCCTAGTGTAGAGTACTTTTGTTAATACCAATATTTCCACTAGTGAGGTATTACCAATATACAGCCCTGCCTAAAATAAATCATACCGCCGCAACCTATATCGACCTTGAGCAACCCCTAAACGGTGAAAAAAAAATTATTTTAAAATTTATATCGCAGTTTTAACATAAAATGAACCTATTTTCCATGGAGGAGCAAAATCGGAAAAACTTTCTCGGAAATGATACACCCTACTGTTCTTATGATGATAAATACATTTACCTTTTTTTTAAATTTTGATTACTTAATTTGTATTTGTGCTATGATGATTTTAGTTCATTTATTTTATCATTGGAAATGATTTTCTCCCGAGTATTGTGCTAATTATAAGTTTTTTTTAAAATTATAAGGTTTTTTAAATCATAAAAATTTCTATGATTCTTTTACTCTCTCTCTCTTAATCCAAATATCATAACCAAATATTATAACCAAATTTAAATATCATAACCAAACTTAAACCAAATATTATAACATCGTGACCGATGTGTGGTGGTCGATTTCAAGTGTCTGGGATATTTCTAGTCACTTTCTTAACAATATCCCTCCATTTATCCCGGTCATTGGCCTGCCTGCACGCCTTCTCTAGGGTTGACTCCGTCAATTTAGAGATTAGTTCTGTCCACCTAGTTGGCGAACGTCCCCTTTCTCTTTTGCCTTCCGGTGTACCTTGAACCACAAGTCTCTCCATCGTATCATGACGAGAGATGTGGCCAAATAACTTGAGGATCCGGCTATACGTCAAGGACGAGAGTCGTTGAGTCGGCTTGATCTCATTTAAGACAGACGCGTTGGTTCTTCTAGCTGTCCAGGGTATTCGGAGCAGCCTTCTCCAAACCCACATTTCGAAAGCATCAATTCGTTTCCTATCACTGGCGCGAATCACCCAGGTCTCAGACGCATAGGAGAAGACGGGAAAAACTAAGGCATTCACCAGAGCTATTTTGGTCTTTTTGGTAATATTTTTATTCTTCCAGATCTTAGTAAGATCGATCATGGCAGTGCGAGCAATCTCGATACGACGTCTTATTTCATGCTCACAACTTCCGGACTTATGAAGCAACGAACCGAGGTAGACAAATTTATCAACTACGTCAAATTTTCCGATTTTCGCAGGCTGTGGTCTCCTCTCATTCCTTCGATCAATAATCATAACTTTGGTCTTTTTGACATTGATCTTAAGTCCGTACTCATGACTCACTTCTTCCAATCGTTGGAGTAATTCTAGCAGTTCTTCGGCACTATTGGCAATAAGTAAAGTATCGTCCGCGAAACGAAGATTTGAAAACCGTTTTCCTCCGATTTTTACTCCGCCTTCCCAGTTCTCAAGAGTAAGTCTCATGACAACCTCACTATAAATATTATATAACAATGGCGAAAGCACACAACCCTGTCTGACTCCTTTCCTAATCTTGCACTTGTCCGAAATCGAGTTATCAATCCTCACCACCGCCTCTGAACTCTCATATAAATTTCTTAGTAAGTTCGTCAAATGATCTGGGACTCCCATTTCTTTTAATGTGGGCCATAACTTACACCATCGGACATTGTCAAAAGCCTTCTCATAGTCCACGAAACAAAGGTACGCTGGAACGTAGTACTCCCGAGCTTTTTCTATAAGCTGCCTGGCGTTAAGAATTTGCTCACGAGTACCGCGTCCTTTCACAAAACCTGCCTGTTCCGGGGCTATTTCATAATGGAGAAACGCATTTAATCGAGCTTGCAGGATGTACAGCATAATCTTACTAGCATGCGAAATCAACGCAATCAATCTATAATTATCGCAGAGTGTCGTAGGACCCTTTTTATGAAGGGGGATAAGCATCGATGTTGTCCAATCGTCCGGCCACTCATGTGTCTTCCAAATCTTCTGACAAAGGCAGTGCAGAATTTTCAATCCATTTTCATCGAGTGCCTTCAATACCTCAGCCGAAATTCGATCCACTCCTGCAGCTTTCTCATCGTGTAGTTTCCTTAGAGCAGCTTCCACTTCTGATAAAAGGATATCGGGCTCCTCTTCAAACTCCTCCTGTTGCACATCATCCACAACCACGTTTACGTCCGAGTAGAGATCTTCGCAGTATTGCCTCCAGACGTTTTTTATTCCATGTAGTTCAGTAACGAGGTTGCCTTGTGAATCGTTAATCATCCAGCTTCGGGGCTTAAATTTCCGAGTGATAAGTCGAATTTTCCTAAATAGATCCCTCGTATTGTAGCGGTCAGCATGCGACTGGATGTCGGAACATATTTTATTTAAGTATGCGTTATGGTCTCTTCGCGAGGCAGCTTGAATTTCTCTATTTAGCCTGCGGTACTCATCATTGTCGCTTTCGTCAGTCAAGCCCCTATTTTTTACCATTCTCCTGGCTTCGATTTTATCCCTCGTTTCCTGTGTTAGCCAGGGTTGCCGAGTTTTGACTTCTCGGTCTGTAGGCAACTCTTCTAGTGTTGTTAGTATGGCCTTTTTGAGAGATTGCCATAGGTCTTCCGGGGATTTTTCCGCTATTGCTTGAAGCTGAGGATCTATTTTACTTCGGATGCCTTCGTTGAATTCCTCTCTGTATCCTGCGATTCTTTTACACTCATGGACAAATCTTTTTATAATTTAAATGAATAGATTTTCCTTTTTTCGATCTGTTTAATCTGTAATTTTTTTTCACTGATTTTTTTTGTGCTAAAACTTGCTCATCATGGAAATAACTGCCGACGCACTGAAAAACCCCTGAAAGTTTTTGGCTATTTTTCCCCCCGATTTTCTACTACTTCAATCTTCCACCCGACCCTTTAAATTAGTACTTAACTTACTCCAAATACACTTTTTATTAAGTGCTGCGTCTCCACTTGATAACAAGTTGAATAATTTATTATATTAAATTATTCAAACAAAATTGAAAAAAAATATACAGAAAGCCTCTACTTTGGATTTTAACACTTGAAAATTCCAGATTCTCCGTGTGCGGAAGCATTTACCATCGCAACCCCTCCTCCCCCTAATTGCCCTCATCACAAGTTTAACAACTTAATCCCGGAGGAGTACAAAAAAAAAAAAAAAAAAAAAATGCAAAGCCACGTGACTTTCCGCTTTTTTTTATTTCAAACAAATCCCGCGGAAAAATAATTTCTACATAGAAACATTCACGGCCAACACGTTTCTGAAAGTAACAAAAAAAAACGTTTAAATTGATTGACATCGATGAAAATCTTCCATCGTCAAGCTCACGTCCCTCCTTTCCTATTTTTTTTCCCTCCCCTTTCTCCTTCCCTTAAATTCGTACACTGTGGGAAAAAGGGTTTCTACTAAATAACACTTCAATTTCTCAACTTGTTTCCGTGTCACGTAAAATAACACTCGAGCGACGAAGTTTAAAAGCATTTAGTAGACTCTAGTTTAATGGTCCCGCAATTAAACACTCGATCCATAAAACATTTTCTCCTTTCCGGGGGGTTGAGCGTTTTTTTCCCCCGTCAAAACAGATAACATCTTTTTTTTTTTTTCATCATAAAATTATTAATCACGGGCTAATCTCTAGGAAAATTTAAACCCCTTTCGTGCTTTTGATGTGTCACAGACTTACATCCTTCAAAAGGGGGGTATTATGTACCGAAGCTCCTTTCTCTATTTCCACCCTCCCGCTCCTTTCTAGGGTTTCCCCCATTCGTCGAAAATTTTAATCAAAGAAATCGGTTTTGATTTCGCGTTTTGTTTCTCATTTTAATTAGAAAATCCTCGTGTTCCTTGACTATATTGAATTTGCGATTCATTTAATTCGGTATTGTCCTCGCTGGGTTTTAGTCTCGTTATTCGAGGAGCCGAATTAATTTAAAAGCGGTGAGTAGGGCGTGGGAGGTGGGAGGGGGGGAGGAAGAGGACAGGAGGAGGGGGACGAGAGAGACGGAGAAAATGCTGATTGACTCGAGACAAATTTCTACCCGTCACCGGGTTTAATATGTTTTAAGGTGGAGGTTGACAAGATAAACCGCGCGTACTTTTGGAACCGTCCCCCTCTTGTTCATGTTCAGACATGTTTTCGTTGAGAGGAAATTTTTTTGAAATTTAACCTTTTGAGATGAGCCTTAAAGTGGAATCGAGGGTCGGATGATTGTAAGGATGTTGCATTTTCAAATTAAATTATGGTAAACACACCATTAATTCTGGACCTCAGAGTGGAACTAAACCACCCGACTTGGGTTCGAGTCCTCCATGAGAACACTGTAATTTTCTTTTTTTTTCGTAATTTTCCTTTTAACGCTAAGACCTTCTACGAAAAAACGATGAGAGGTTATTCTACGTTAGAACCGAGAATTTCCCTCAAAAATTATTTATCTTTCAATTCTGGTCGGGATTTTTATTTTCTCTAAAAAAAAAAAAAAAAAAAAAGCTATTCACCGGAAAAAATGTTTGAATAGAAATCATAAAACCGCATGTACAAAAGAATTCTACGGCGGAAAAAGCATTTTCGGAAAACCGGTGAACGCAAGATTAGCCCAAGCATGCTTCGTTTTTTTTTTGTTTCATGACGTGTTTTCCTGTTTTAAAACAAACAAAAAAGATGCACGTTCAACGCAGTGAAAATAAAAACTTCCGCTCCGATAATTTTTTTTTTTTTTTTTTTTTTTCAAAATCCTATTAATTGATAAAAAAAAAAAACCCTGCAGCAAAAAAAAAAAAAAAAAAAAAAAATTAAACCGTCTGCATTCCGACGTTTCATTTGTTATTCAAGCTTCCTCTCTCCCCCTCCCCTCTTCCTCCTGTCCTCCTTCAGTCCTTAGAAAAAGTTATTTTTCCTGAAGTCAGAACCCTGGAAATATGATATAAGTGGAAGGATGTCGTAACTTAGAAGATTCTCCCCGAAATCGAATTTTGGGAAAAAGAGAAAAGCCGTTTTTCCATGTTCCTTTTTTTTCAGGGGGGGGGGGGGATGGGAAAATCCAATTCACCTTAGACCGATGCGGGGGTGTCTTTAACGAGGATGATTCAAAACAACAATTTTTATTTTTAGCATTTTTTTTAAATTATGGAAAAGGGAGACCGTTTTGACTTTTTCTTTTTCCTGTTTTGTTTTTTCTATGCTTTGCCTTTAATGCAGGAAAAAAGGATTTTTTTTTTTCTAAAGTTTTAAAAAAAATGAGAAGATTAAAAAAACTTGCGGTTATATTTTTTTTCGTCCTTTTATGCTCTTTTTTTTTTTTTTTTTTTTTTTTTGGATCTCGTATTGTCTTTTGGGTTTCTTTCCTTCTTTCATTCCCAAGAGGCGAGGGAAAAGATCGAAGCGAATATTAATAAGAATATTTCGAGCTCGTGTGAGCTTGTTGAAAGGGGCAGAGATTGCTGCTTACCTTGGTCGATAGACGGCTGCGAAAACAGAATAGTTGGCAATCTGTACGATTTAAGATTTCAATGAGTTCTTCAGTCGATACGCAATGACCCAGCGAAAAATGTGACGTCATGGTGACGAGTACGATTTTCATCACCAGGTATGGTCATTTTCTGGGTCATTTTCGACGTCAAGACAGTACGACCGGTAATATTTGGGACTTTTTGGCGTCTAACTTTCGTCGTACTGAAGCCAACTCAAATATAAACGTCATGACGTCAACAAGACGTCATATTGACGTCATTCAATGAGATACGTTATCGATCATACTTAATGACGTCATTTTGATGTCGAAAAATCTCGTAAAATGGTCCCGTCTCGTATATGGTTAACGTCTTCATGACGTTTAAAGTATGTCACCTTTTTCGCTGGGAAGCAGCGAAACCAGCAACTTTTATGTAAAGTCTTTAACATAAAAGGACGAGAAAAGGTCCAAAGTTCATTTTTTCAGGTGATGTGATTCACTATTTTCTCACTAGCTTGCTTGATGGTAGTCCAAACAAAATCGATTTCGACTGCGTTTGCGTATAAGCTTATACGCAAATGCAGTTGAAATCGATTGAATAGGTTTGTCGATGTTAGAATTGGCAACATTGTCTTAGGTTGGTACTTCACGTCATTCTCACTTTAAATATTTAATTTAACTGTTTCTGGGCCCATAACCTTTTACAATAAAGTAAATCTAGTTAAATATTATCTCATATATTGTAAGATATCTTTTCTACATGAATGACGTGAAGTACCAACCTAAGACAATATTGCCAATTCTAACAGTCGAAATAATTTTATCGAAATCGATTGAATAAACCTATTCAATCGATTTCGATAAACCTATTCAATTCAGAAATAAAGATAGGACATAATCGATTGGCAGGGCAGACATATTGCTGAAAGAAACTCAAAATTCATTTATTCTGCTGTGCATATTTTAAGAGTCTCATATTCATTCTTGGCTCCATTGGTTGCTTCATTAATTAAATAAAATTTTTGGCTACTTTATGTTAAGACGAAAAATTATATTCTCCCTACACTATGATTATAATTATTACAGTCTTAAATTATGATCATAGTGGAGGGATCGTGATCGTATTAAACATGTGTGACCGTGTCCAGGATAAGGTAGCTAAGGGTGAAAAAAATTCGACTTCGATTTTTCGATGAATTTTCGATCTATTGTATTGGATCAATCAAAATCCGTCCAAAAATTGAAATCGAATTTTTTTCGCCCTGAGCTACCTTTTCCTGAACACGGTTTAATGTACAGTACAATGAATTCCAAAAAATCGTGAACCAAATAAAGATCCCAGAGGAAAAAAGATCAGATTCCGTTTGTGCACATTCTGCTTTGCTCCTATGTTTAGCTTTTGTTAAAGATTGTCAACAAAAACATGGAATCTGATCTTTTTTCCCCTGGAGTCTTCAAATATTTTGGCCTCTTTAACACTTTAGCCTTAGCATTAGCATTAGCATTAGCAGCAACGTTGACATTCGCTGAGTCGTTCGAGTTGTCGTTCGAGTGTTATTCTACATATATTCGTTGTTGGCGCTTTCGTCTAAGTCGAATTAAGTATTTATAGAAATAGTTTTATTTATAGTTGACTGCCTCAGCAGTGGAATTCCTCTCAGAGGAATTAGGGATAACATCTGTTAAAGCCAAATGCGAGAATGAAAGCCTTGAATTGAAAGACTTCCTGAATGACATGCCATTCAGAATTAGGGGTTTTCATGCTCGCATTTGGCTTTAACAGATGTTGCCAGAGATTGGTTCGGATATCAAAGACAAAAGCAGTACCGTTTAGTAAACCTGGAAGTACATTTCTGTACCTCAGTTCAGAACTGCACCAAGTCCATTCAAGAATTGCAACTTCTTATTTCAAACCTGACTTTAAAGAGTAACATGTGGTTACGGCGCTGCTGGTCCGCTTAGGGAGTGGCGCCCCTACTCCTATAAGGTGAGCACCCCTCTCTGGGTTATGAGCTGGTGGTGGGGAGCAGTGCCACCAGTACTGCCTTAAGATAGTAGTAATCGGTTAGGCTGGAGTACAGATATCAAGAGGCAAAGGTATGGCTCTTGTTCTGCGAACTATTGGTGGGCAGCAGTGTCGCTAGTACTGGCTCAGGGCACCATCTTCATCCATCGGCTCAAGAGCCGATCACTTTCAACCTTTGGCTTATACAAGCGTTGCCAACTCAAATTAATGTCTTCTGCGAGTTAACTTTTCTGCTGTCAGCAAAATAAACTTGCTACCAGAAGGCATTAAATCAGCACTGCCAACCGTTGAGCCTGTATACCTTTTGTAAAGTCGGGTTTGAAATAAGAAGTTGCAGTCCTTGGACGGACTTGGTGCAGTTCTGCACTCAGTTACAGATTTGTTTTGAATTCCACCTTTTTTCTTCAAGTAAATCAATTTGTCATTATCCGGTATTTTCCTGGTCAAGCGTTTCAATATTGGCTTTTCGAGTTATTCAATTTTCTTTTCATGGACCCGTTCTTTTTTTGTTTCTTCCTCTTAATTCTTTGCCCCCTATTTTCTTCTCTGCTTTTATCAACTTAAACTCTTCACATTTTTAACCTTAACAGAAGTCCCCCGAAAAATGAATTTTCCAAAAGATAAAAGAAAAGGAAATAAACAATATTTTTTAAAAACATCAAATCCGAAAATCAGTTTAAAATGGCTTATTTTTGCCAGGAAAACCCCTTCCCCCCACTTCTCTCTTTTTCTATCGGTTTGACAAGATGATTTATTGCCGTTTCACTTTTGCTTTTTGAATTATCTTGTTTCACCGATAATAAATTACATCTTTTAAATCGCATAATATAATTTACATATTTTCGGCTCCATTTTTTAACGTTTTCCTTTTTCCTTTTTCAGGTTTGTTCTGGGACCACGGACGGCCATCCGTTAACGGCGGAGCAGTATCGAGCCTGTATCAGATCTCGAGCTCTCAACGAAGCATCTCACGCTCAATTAGGCCTGTTGGCGTTTAAGGACGAGATAGCCAACATGAGCATACTGCATCAGCAACATCATCAACAGCACACGCATCCGAAAAAAGCGCCAAGCTCGAAATTTCAGAAAAAACAATCAAAAAAAGCCTAAAAAAGATTTAGAATAAGGGCGGGGGGGAGGGTTAACTCTTCTTTTTTTTTTTTTTTTTTTTTTTACGGAAACATATCATCATTTTAGGTACTTAAATTTTTTTTATCGCGGTGAAAGAAAATCCTCTTTAGACCCATTAAAGTCAATTGACCCGATTCCTTGACGCAGCTTTTAAACGGGAGGTAACTTATTTTTCTCGAAATCCTTTTGAATAAATAACGAGACCTTTTGTTTTTGGAATCTGTCTTACATTTTCTCCTCTCTCACTCTTTCTCTTTTATTTTTACAACCCGGTTTTCAAAATTTAAGGGATTTTCTCCCGAAAGGGAAATAATATAAATTTTAAACCCTAGTTTTTTTTTTTTTTTTTTTTTTTTTTTTTTTCTTAAAAGGGATATTTAACGTTATATCACCGCGCTATCTCCTTTGGTACTTCTTAAACCCTCCGCCCATGGAAGTTAATGTTCCTTTTACGTTGCATTCGTTTCAAACTACTGTAACAAACGACTAAAAGTAGGAATGTAATCAGTGTAAATATTTTCAGATCTCATTAGATGGTAGTCGCTCGTGAGGCCTATAGTCAGACAGAGAAGATAACGGAAGCTCAAGGTTTTAGAAAAGGTCCTCCTCGGTCATAAAGACAGAAGCTACTTTCTGCAAAGCTGTCCCGCTTTAGAACACAGATTTTAGTTCCAAGAACAGACGATGATGGCGCAGCCTTCTTTGGAGACTCACTATTAAAAGGAGTGATTATTTAGGAGGTCAAAGAGAATTAATCTCGTATAGCTGGTATCGGGAAAACGGGCGCTTATAAGCTAACACATATAGGCAACTTGTGTTGCAAAAAAAACAACCGAGAATTGCTCGCCTGCTTTATACTGTGCTTATGGCTCTAGCAGGCGAGCAATTCTCGCGTACTGCGGATTGCATAGCTACTCTCGTAATCCCGATACCAGCTATAGTTTATTGTACGTTGAGGTCAGATATATCTGACCTCAACGACATGTTAACGATAATCTGTTAAATTTTTAACAAATTCATATGTCAATTTAACAGATTTCAAATATGTCATTTTGTTTTTTATGCCATTCAATTTTTCGGCAAATTTCAGAATATTAATTTCTGAAAAAAATTTTTACAGAACTGCAGTATGTTAAATTGACATATAAAAATTGGTGGACCGTTTTGAACAGACAAAACATGTTGATTTTACAGATAATTTTTTACCGTGTACGCAGTTTTTATAGGAACTACTTTTACAATGAGAATGAGGTTAAGATGACTGTATTTCCAGTTCTTACTGTCCTTGCTTATGGATGCAAGACCTGGACTCTCAAAGTTTCTATGATGAATCGACTTGAAGCTTTTGAGATGTGGTGCTATCGTAGAATCGTTCGAATTTTCTGGGTTTTCATGATGGTAGATCAAAAAACCTCGGAAAAACAAAGATAATGTCAGATGTTGTTGGCGTAGTTTCAGTAATTTGAAACGAATGTAATCTGTTTTTTATATCGGGTTTTGTTTCAAGAACCAAAAAAAAAAAAAAAAAAAAAAAAAAAAATTATTTTACAATTATATTTTCATTTTTAAAAAAAGTTACCGTGGAAAAATGTTCAAATAAAAATAATTAGGAAAAAAAAATGTCATTAAAATTTTTAAATAAAAAAAATTAAAAAACGTTAGCAAAAAAAAAAAAAAAAATTAATTATTTATTTTCCTATTTCTCCGAAAACGCTCCATCTGTGCTTCCAGCAGACGGGAAAATAACGATGATTTAATGGAAAATTCGGGTAAGCTAATTATTTTTCCGTCTCGAACTTTTTTTTTTACTGCGGTTTTTGAGGAAGTTAAACGGTAGATTTTCGAAAAAAAAAAAGGACGGGACGAAGGAGAAAAAAAAGCTCCCACCCTCTTCTTTTTTTTTTTTAAGCGACTTTAAAAGTGAAAGAGGTTTCGTTTTTGGCGACGTCTATGCTATAGATGAAATATGTACGTCTAGCTCTGTTTCAGTCTCCATTTTTTATAAATGCAAAGGGCTGTTCATTTATTATGTCATCTTTTTTTACAGATTTTCAACCTTCCCTCCCTTTGCTTCATAATTATCAGTAGTAGGAATTTCTCGTCGCCATTTAGCATTAAACATCATCCCCCTCCTTTTTTGGAGTGATTACTCAAATGACTTAGTACCTCTAAGGTCAAAACGAGCCGATGAAGAAGAAAGAAGTAAACTGAAATGTCCTGTTGTAAAAGGACACTTTGTCGTGTTGTAAAAAGACATTTTGTCCTGTAGTTATAGAGATGGAGAGCTGAACTTCAAAGCCGTCAGTCAAACAGGTATTTTTAAACCTGCATTTATTTAATTTAAAATTGACATCACTGACGCCTTATTAAGAATACCCTCAGCGCTCCTAACGGCTAAATTTTCAGACTTTCGGTTTTACCAAAAAAAAAAAAAATAAATAAATAAATAAAAAATAAAAAACCCTTTTCGTCCTCTTTATTTTTCCATATTTTAAAGGTTTTGAAGCTCCGTTTTTTTTTTTTATATTTATATTATTCATACGGGTTTGCGATATTTTTACTGCCGCTTTTCCCATTTTCCAGTTGAAACGTATACTATATGTATATCAGGGAGCTGAAAATAACCAAACCATTATTGCTAATTGACATTCTAAATGGCGCTACAGCTGTCCTCGACCGTTTTTATCCCCGTTTTTAACGTCAACTTATCAACTGAAAATCCCGACCATACGTCCATTAAATTATATATTACACCCTGGAATAAAAAAGAAAAAAAAAATAGATTTTTCTTTCGTTTTATTTTTTGATTGTAAATGTAACCTAATTTGAATTTTTTTAAGGTACATTAAAAAAATGTTCTGACATTGTTTTTTTTACCGATTTTCAAGCTTCATTTGTTTATTCATTTAACAACGTTGAAGACAGCGCTCCTGGTGGAAGACGCTTAAACTTACACCGTTTTTTTCCACTCCATTGGAGTATCTGTCATTTCCTCTATTTTATAAAAACCAAGAGATAAATGCAATGAAAATTCAAGGAAATTCCGAAAAGTTAAAGGAAGAACCAAAAATTAACGAGTAAATAAGGCTTATACAGTCGTTTACCGGCCGTTTTAGATGCCATTTTGATTTCGGTTGTTTCCTTTGTGAAACCTTTGCGATGATAGTCAGTCAAGATGGCGGGCGCAGTGAGCAGGGGAGTGTAACTCTTATGAACGATTTGGTTTGGGATCACATCGTGTTTAGCTTACGGATGACGTCATTCCTTCATAAGCTAAACATGATGTGATCCCTAACCAAACTTTACCATGGGAGTTCCTTCTCTACGTAGTCTTCTTTACTCTGTGCGCAGTGAGTCGACGGAAGGTTTGTCAATTTAATCGTTCAAGGGTTTTTCTGTCAAGAAATGTTCAAAGAAATATTAAAAATGCTAACGAATAGTGACCGTCGTAAATATAGCATAAGTGCTACATTTTATAGATGTTTTTAGACGTATAATGTTTATGGTAGCATCTTACGTAAGAAGGTTATAATGTTTGATGTTGTGTGTTTCAAGCCGATACAATAGTTCGAAAATGAAAGGTTAAAAAATTGATTTAGAGCTAAGTGGATGAGTGATGCAATTAGAAGGAGTGTCTAGGTCTTACCAACGTAATGATTGGAAACTGGAAGGACGAAAACAAAAAGGTAAGAATTTTGATTTGAACGAAAGATCTAACATTGCACTTTGTTGACTGAAGAGTCAGTAGATATAAAACAGTAGGGTAGTAATTTTATAAATCAAATCGTTTTACAAGCATTCCCTCCCTTGTTATTCAGGTTTATATCCCTATGATTACTGATTGAATTGATTTCTAAGGAAGAATGCATTTTTGCAAAGCATAATATGCACAATTGATGTTAATGTTGTTACATCTTCTCATTTTGGCATTATTGGGGTATCATTCCTTATTTGTAATCATAATGTTTTAAATTTGGTATTCCATTGGTTTCCAAATAAATTTTGCTTT
Organism: Liposcelis bostrychophila; assembly: GCA_037577465.1. NCBI lineage: Eukaryota > Metazoa > Arthropoda > Insecta > Psocodea > Liposcelididae > Liposcelis > Liposcelis bostrychophila. Next base: position 23,726,837 of record CM075209.1, on the reverse strand, counting down.
TAAAAAAAAATTATCTTCAGGAAAAATGAAAGTCCATATACTGCTGTTCAGACCCACCAAGTGATCCCAATGACATCACCTACTGACCTACCAATTAACAATAACATTCGTTAATACTGATTTTTTATGAAAAGTAAAGATAGATAATAATTAAAATTTTATTAAGCTGTTTACTGATTGTACCTACTTTTGCTGTAATTCCTGGTACAGTATGATTTAGAATATTTTAAAAAGGTAAATCTGAGGCAAACAGAAAAATCAGCCAGATATCAAAAAATATGTAAAAAGTATATTTAGGCCTACCCAAATACTAATAGAAAATACACAAACATGTTTCCTAATCAAAGTCTAAATTGAGAGAGGGAGAAATGATGCTCGATACCATTCATCATTTCTCACATTTCTCAAGTCAGCAGTTTTGGTAAAGATTCGATTTTATATTTCTTCTGTTTTTTTTTTTTTTTTTTTTTTTATCTTTTATCATATGAAAGTTTCTTAAGCCTTTAAAATAAAGAATTTGCTTTAAGTACGTTTTGCACCAGTGTGTATAAGTAACAACTGAATCAAAATTGTGACAAAAATTGCATTTTATGCCTATTAATAAATCCAGCATTGGCATTATTTTGTTTTTACTTTTGTAACCTTGTTATAAATTATTATTTTATACAATTTTGCATGTTGCCCTATTTTAGTAACGTTTTGCTCCCAACTATTCTGTATTGAAACAGGACTTCACCAATTAATTTTTTTTTTCTTTGTAAAATTTTTGCAATTCATCAAAATCTTTTTTTTCTCGTACACAATCACATGGTCAAATGTGTGCGTTTCCCCCCCACACAGCTGCTAAAGTGCAAAAAAAAAAAAGGTTAATAAATCAGTATACCATTCCTTCGAAGGAAAAACAATACGGGGCTCGTTACAAAAAGCAGCTTTCTACTTTTTCTCTCTCTTAACTATATCGTTGCGGAGAGAATTTAATTGCCATCTTATTTTTCCTTTTTGTGTGTTTCCGTTACGGTAATAAACCATATTTCTCATTTTATCGTCAAAACTTTCCTAGAAACTTTTTTTTTGTTTTGTATGTGAAAGGCGCGATCGCGCTGATTCGTTTTTTTTTCTTCTTTTTCCCAAAAAAGCAAAAAAATCCTTAATGCCGAAAAAAATGGCTATATTGAGGATTTTGAGGGAAAAAAGTGAGTTTATTTCAAGTTGAAGCTCATGGAGAAAATGAATTTATTTCCTGATTGCAATATTGTTATTATTGGAAGCGTTCCCGGCCATTTTTCCTAATCCGTTTTTCCTAAATAAATAAATTTCTAATCCATTTTTCCTAAAAATTTTGGTTCCTAAAATGTTTTTCCTAACCATTTTTTTCCTAATTTTCAATTTTCCTAAAATTTTTTGACTCATAAAATAAAATTTCCTAAAATGATTGTTTTTCCTTAATTTTTAAGTCCCTAAAGGGATTTTAGGAAATTTAATTTTAGGAATTTTAAGAAATTTTATTTTAGGAATCAACAACTTTTAGGAAAATTAAAAATTAGGAAAAAAAAAATAGTTAGGAAGACAATTTTAGGAGCCAAAAATAAAAACTGGATGAGGAATTTTTTTTAGGAAAAATGCATTAGGATATTTTTTTTTTAGAAAAAATGGATTAAGAATTTTTTTTTAGGAAAAATGCATTAGGAATTTTTTTTTAGGAAAGAGGGGTTAGGAACTTTTTTTTAGGAAAAATCGATTAGGATTTTTTTTTTTTCGGAAAAATGGATTAGGAATTTTTTTTAGGAAAAATGGATTAGGAATTTTTTTTTAGGAAAGAGGGGTTAGGAACTTTTTTTTAGGAAAAATCGATTAGGATTTTTTTTTTTTCGGAAAAATGGATTAGGAATTTTTTTTTTTTTTTTTTTTAGGAAAGAGAGGTTAGGAACTTTTTTTAGGAAAAATGGATTAGATTTTTTTTTTTTTTTTTTAGAAAAAATGGATTAGGATTTTTTTTTTTTTTTTAGGAAGAATGGATTAGGAATTTTTTTTAGGAAAAATGGATTAGGAATTTTTATTTTAGGAAAGAGGGGTTAGGAACTTTTTTTAGGAAAAATGGATTATATTTTTTAGAAAAAATGGATTAGGAATTTTTTTTAGGAAAATTGGTAGGGAATCTATTAGAAGAGTATTTTTCAAAGGATATAATTTTCGATGTCAAAGCTACGCCCTCGCTGAAAAATTTTTAATCTAAGTTCGTCCATGCGTCTCGATTCGGGCTTTTCCGACGATCGCAAAAACGCATCAAAATATATAAACTTATGTTTAGCTTATGGAAGCTACCCAGCGAAAAAGTTGACGTCGTGGTGACCCGTCATATTTTGGTCATCAGACATGATCATTTTTCGGGAATTTTGAAATGGCGTCAGCAGAAATACAACTGATAATATTGGTCACCATGTGAAGTCTTATTTTCGTCATATTGACGTCACCTCGATTTCGAAATGCAAATGTCATCATTTTTAGACATCAACAAGACGTCATCCATTGACGAATTGTATTATCATTTGTTTTTAATGACGCCATTTTGACGTCATGACGTCATCACATCATAACATAAGAATTTTCGGGGAGGAGGGGGGGTGAAAATACTTTAATAATTAAATAAAGATTTTATCAAAATGGTTGTAAAATTAAATGATAATTGGTGGTTATAATGAGTCATCCACATACCTCGAAAAGGACGAATAATTTATTTTGAATCATCCATTCTAGGGTTTCTACAAATAAAGCGAGCTGTTCCAGCATTTTTCAAGTAATTTTAGATAACTCAAAAACTTTCTGAATTTTCAACGTTTCAATCAAAAAGGGATATCCCACGTGACGGCATATAAAAGGTAACTCCATTAAAAATTAATAAATTTTACGGTTTATCCCCGAAAAAGTGACGGGAATTATATTTATTTTTGAAAACCCATCTTTTTCATTTTGAAAAGAGCAATCCCTCTCTCTGTATATTTGCTTAGCTCTATATATTGTGTTGCTCCTCACGTGAAACTGTAATTCTCCTCTTTTCCTCGCGAGTTTCAGAAACACACAAAAGGGAAACTTTACATCACGGATTTTGCGAGTTTGAACAATGAATTGCAGCATGACTGATAAAACTCCCCGCGTTATACTACTCCCGCAACTTGTCTCGGGATATCTGGGGGATGAGAAAAGGAAGATTTTGAATTTTGATCGGGAGGATTCCGAGGGAAATTCCTTTTTGATGCGTGTGATGATGATGATAAATAAGTTTTAACGAATCAAGGAAAATATTTGTGATAAACATGAAAAGTTTACGTCTTTTACGGGGTGTGACAGTAGCGGAGCCTGGGGAAAATGCCCCGCGGACAAAGTTTGCTCTACTCTGGAATAATGATTTTCCCGGTTTCTTTGCATTGTTGTTACTCTGGTGAAAAGGCAGATATTGACTTATCATAAGAAAAAAGAATCCGCATTTTTTTTTTTTTTTTTTTTTTTTTCTTTTGCTTTTACCTATCAACACCCAGCGAAAAAGGTGACGTACTTTTAACGTCATGAAGACGTCAACCATATACGTACCACAGACGTCATCGGGCATGGTCACTTTCCAGAACTGTTATACGAGATTTTCGACGTCGAAGTGACGTCATTAGACATTAAGTATGACCGATAACGTATCTCTATGAGTGACGTCAGTATGACATCTTATTGACGTCATGACGTTTGTATTTTGAAATCGAGTTGGCGTCAGTACGACGAAAGTTAGACGTCAAACAGTCACAAATATTACCGGTCATACTGTCTATCTTGCTCTTTATAACGTCGAAAATCTCGTAAAATCGTCCCGGAAAATGACCATACCTGGTGGCGAAAATCGGACGCGACACCATGACGTCATCTTTTTCGCTGGGCCCAGCGGAAGTGGTCACGTACTTTAAACATCATGAAGACGTCTACCATATACTTACCAGAGACGTCATCAGGTAGTGGTCTCTTTCCGGAACCTTTTTACGAGATTTTCGACTTCAAAATGACGTCATCACGTATGATTCATAACACCTGTCACTATAAGACGTCAATAAGACATCTTATTGACGTCAAGGTCAAGGACGTTTGGGTTTCAAGATCTAGTTGACGTCAATATGAAGTCAGTAAAACGTCATTTAGTGGCAGATGTTAGGGGTCGTACCTGATGGCGTCATTTTGAAAATGACCATCAATAAGACGAAAATCTGACTCGTCACCAAATGACGTCAACTTTTTCCCTGAGAAGTGGCCGTTTAAAAATTGAGTTAACTAAGTAATTTTTTTAAACAATTTTGATCTTCCCTTAACCCGTACAAAAAAGAGATGCATAAAATATGTAAATTTTTTGCAAAATAAATACAAAAAATTTATATTAATTTTGTATAATTTATACAAAAATTTGGACATACATAATTTATATATAATTTATGTATAATTTATATATAATTTATGTATAATTTATATATAATTTATGTATAATTTATATATAATTTATATATAATTAATATATAATTTATATATAATTTTTCGTTGAAAAAGTTAATGTTTCTTACACATAATTTATGCATAATCATCCCCGAGGATAAAAAAAAAATTCGTTAAAAAAGTTAAAGTTTTTTATACATAATTTATGTATAATCATATTGTAGGATAAAAAAATATAAGTTCTTTATACATAATTGATGCATTTTTTATGTATGTCCAATTTTTTGTATATTTTATGTATAATTTTTGTATAAATAATACAAGTTTTATGCATCCCTTTTTCGTACGGGAAATTTGTCATCAAAAATGGTTTTTTTTTTACGGCCATTAACGTTGTAACTTGAATAAACTGCCCCTGTAAGCGACTTCAGCGTAACTCTATTTTGAAAACAACTCGACTAGAACCGTTGTTGACAAAAGCTAAACATCAGAAAGAAGCTATTGTTTTCAAAATGGAGTTACGCTGAAGTCGTTTACAGGGGCAGTAAACCCCCTTCCCAAATACGACGTCAAGTAAGACGTCATCAAGTATTTCTGGTAACATGTGTCACGGAACGACGTTAAGAAGACGTCCTATTGACAAGGATGACATTAGTATTTCAAAATGGAGGTGACGTCAATATGACGACAATAAGACGTCACTTATGCATAAAATCAGGAGGTCTGACTTTAATAAGGGGCCTCAGCCCCCTTAAGAGGAGGCCCTCCCGCCCCGTGTGAATTCTTTTCCGGCGTATAACCATTTTTCTTGCTGTAAAAAAAATCATTTGGAGCCCCATTACTAAAAACTTTGAGACCCTCATAGCCCCTTAGACTGACTATCTGCCCGGCCTATGACATTGCTTCCTAACCTATTCTCTACAACGAAACCGCACTCGTCTAAAAACCGGACAGTGAGAACACTTCTTCAATCTCCCATATAAAGCCGAACAAATTACCTTTTCAATCCCGTATTCGAAAATCAAATACCAAACATCGAAATTGCCCCGGTCTATACGTGCTTACCGGCCATTAATTTCCGGCTGATTGCATTAAAATGCCTTTTTTAACGTCCCGCATAAAAACCTTAAATCAATACCCACTACCCTCGTTTTTTTTTTTTAAACCTTCTCTTATTAGGTAATAATATAACGTACATTTTTTTATTCCTCGCCTTTTTTTTTCTCCTTTTTTCTCTTGTTTTTTAATAATATAAAAGAGGAGCAAATATTGCGGTGCAAGGCTTAAATATCCATTAAGGCAAAGAAAAATTTCTCAGCATCTGACACCAATTTGAAATTAGTATTCTCGGGTGATTCCGCATTTCGGAATTCGCTCACGTACCTAGCGTTCCCTCTGTTGTCCGTGTGCTCACTCCTCTCGCAACCTTTTCCTTTCTCTCTTTTCTCTCTCGACAAAGCACATGTCACCTTGTAATATCGATTCCGATACGGCTATAAAATCCCGAAAACCCTTTTTACACGTAAAACAAAAAAAAAGTTAATAAACGCTTGTTTATGACTTGATAAACCCCCTTATTCATAAAACTCGCCCTAAAGGCATCAAAATTTAGTTCCATAACCCTTTTTTTATTATTAAAACAAGATTTTGTCGGGAAAAGATCCAGGGGTGTAACAAAGTTTAAATATCGAAGGAGGGGGGGCGGGGGGGGGGGGGGGAGGCCATGCACTGCTAGGAGTAAAAAGATTGGCATTTGGTTATCATAAGTTGCGTCTTTCAAAACCATTTTTTTTTCGCCGTGCTGACGCCAACTCAATTTCGAAACACAACCGTCATGACGTCAATAAGACGTCATATTGACGTCATTCAATGAGATACGTTATCGGTCATACTTAATGACGTCACTTTGACGTCGAAAATCTCGTATAATTGTTCTGGAAAATGACCATGCCCGATGACGTCTCCTGTACGTATATGATTGACGTCTTCATGACGTTTAAAGTACGTCATCTTTTTCGCTAGGAATGACCATTTGGAGCCCCCTTAGAAAATGTTGAACCCTTTTTCCCGTATCCGGTGGAGTAGACGTCAAAAAGACAAAAAAAATGCTTACTTAATTTTCGTACTACCCCAATGCTGCATTAAGACACGTAAAATGTTAATTCTCAGAAGCTGATAATATTTTGCGCCAAACCATTTTCAAAACGTTGCGAAACCTACAGAATTTTTTCCCTAAAATATTAAAAATTTAGTTTTAATTATCAACTTAAAGTTAAATAATTTTTTCCTTTAAGGAAATAATAAATTCTAAAAGTTTTTTTTTTCTTTTCTTCTTTTTCTTTATTTTATTTTTATTCGCCAAGAGTTTAATTACGTTGGAGAGTGCATATTAGGTGAATAAATTTTCCTTTATATCACGCCCTTTTTTTCTACTTTTTCGGGGAGATTCATTTTTTTCGTAAATCTACCCCCGTCCTTGTTCTTAATAAAATGTAAATAAGGTAAAGGCGTGACAACAAAATAACGTTTTTTTTTTTTTCTTTTTTGTTTTGCTCCGAAGAGGAAAAAATTTAAATACAAAAAAAAATCACCTTTGAAACGAAAAAAGATATTAAAATCACCTGAGGATTTCTCAAACATAATGTTATTTTAATTGAAAGCACCGAGTAAAACATCCGAAATCAATTTCCCCCTTTACTGCCATAATGATTTTTTTAAAACATAAAAACGAAAAAAGAAAAAAAAAATTATTTTCATTTGTACGGAACGACTGCCAAACGACTTTTCTGACGAGAAGAGTTAATGGGAAAAAGGATGAGTTTTTAATTTTTAAATTACCGTTTCCGTTTTTGCTCCTCAGTTTTAAAAAAACGCCGCGGAGAAAAAGGAGTTGAAAAATATGAATGGGTATAGGACCTATGATACCCTACTTTTTTTTTCACCCCCCCGTCCCCTCAAAAAGATTTTCATTATAATGATTTTATGGGAGTAGTTTCTGGCACCGAAACGACATTTCGAAAAGGGAAAATGGAGGGGGGGGGGAAGGATTTGTAAATGAAAACGATGTTATCCGATAATGTAGTGAGTGATGCTGTTTGTATTGAGATGGAAATCATTTGGATGAGAGAAACAAGAACTGACATCGATATGCAAACAGTTTAATGAACATGGGGATGTTAAATTGGTATAAACAACAAGAGACCGGAATTCACGTTTCAATTTTCGGGATTTCTCCCGCAGTCGAGCGGGCGACAAAGACGAATTATCGTAGGGATGTTTTCCTCCATCAAAAACGAAATGTAAAGTATTTATGCAGCGTCTCAACTTCTGTAGCAGATCGCTTGGCGGATTTTAATTCATCCCCATTAGGGGGTGGCCTCTGTAGGAAGATGCAGAAATGGAATGGTTATGTATATACAAGAGAATTGTACAAGTACATTTTAAATAATATGCGATTTTAAAGTTTAGTCAATATTATATACTTTATAGTATAAGAATCATTCAGGTAATACATACGCAAAATTTGGTCCGTTTTTTTTACCCCCTTACCCATTTCCCAAGCAAAAATAAGTTTTTTAAAACCCCACACGTCATTGGTCTACAGCTCGGGAATATTTAAAATAAAATAAAGTAAAAAAAGTAAATAAAAATATTTCCGTTCAGAGAAAGAAACGAGTCTATTACATAAGCTAAATATATAGATACATCGTGTACCGTAATGCCAGTGTCGCTACTTGCACGATCCTGCAATTAACATACGATGGCGTCTTAAGTTTTTTGTATTGTTTGTTTATCAGGAACAACACCATGGCCATCAAGAGACACTTGATTTTTCAAGGTAATCGTTTCGTTATTTTTGAGCAAAAAACGATCATCAGTCATTTTCCAAATACGTTTTTTTAAAAAAATTATTCATGTTTTCGATCCCGAAATGTCAGATCCGTTATTAAAAGATGGCGACGGAAACCTTTGCGGTTTTTAAAATTGGCGACACTGTTCTCGCCTCTTCACAAAACAAGATGGCGGAATGTTGTGTTTTTCAAGAACGTGTAAAGAACTAAAATGATAACAAATGCTGTTGTGAAATGATGCTTTAATAGTAAATAATCATTTGAAATTTCGAATCTGTTATTAGTATTAAGATTTAAATTGTTTTACTGATCGTTTTTCTTACGTGTTTGATAACATTGATTGTTGTGTTATTTGTCTGGGAACAAAGCATCCTTGATTACAAGTTTCTGTAAACATTTTCAAAAGAGGTTAAGTTTTTAAAATTAAAGTATCCTAAACGATATTATTATAAATATAGGATAAAAGTGATGATTTATCACATGTTTAATATGACAGGTTGAAGTTTTACTTCATCGAGAATTTCAGTTTAGTCTTAGGTATTTTAAACGTCTGTGTGATTTTTTTAAAAATGTAATAATTTTTAATTTTGATTAATTTCTTTTATTTCAGATGTCAGGGGTTCAGATGTCAGATGTCAGCTTAGAGATACTTTTCTTTATTTTTGTGTGCATTCAGTCCTGAAGAGTTTCAATCGTGTTTTAATTATTGATTTACTTGGCAAATGAGACAGCAAAGCAAGTTTTGAATACATTCAAGGGATTTCACTTGTGTAATAATGTAGGTATGTTCATTATATTCTGTTATTTCATGTGATGAATGTTGAGAAGTAATAAGAGTTGCAGATATTGTAAGTGGAAGGAGGAAGCAAAGCATGTATACATGAATGAAAAGAATGAAAATGTTTATAAGGGATTGTTCATTTTTTTAAAAAAATTATATAGTTAAGTCAGTTAGGATGAAAATTCAGTACATATATCAGGATTTTTTTTGTTTTTTTTAAGGCAGGAGTCTTTAATTTTATATAGAAAAATTGCAAACATTTAACGAACAATGAATGCTTTCTGCAAATGAATACAATTTATGTGAATTATTTTATAAAAATGATCACAGTCTTCAACGCTTGTCTATCCAATCCTGAACTTTAAAATTAGAAATAATAATTTTTAATTTTGTCGTTATTGATATGATCATTTACAAACAAAAAAAAAATGTTAATTAATAATTTTTAAGATGAGCTCATGCACCTGCTCCATATATTTTATGAACAAATTTAAATTAAATTTCTTATGCTTATTTTCTTTGTACAAACGTCTTGCACCTTTGATAATACACATGCAAACATATAAAGCATTTAACAAAAGATGTTTAAAATATTCTTAAGAACATTCGTTCCGGGATGTGAACAGCGCATCAGACAATCGTTTTATTAAGTGTTTGAATTTTAGAGTCACTTCCTTCCTCATAACCTTTACAGATGGGAGGACTTTAGGCCTAATCAAAGTATTTTTTTTTTTTGTCTGTCTTTGTTTAAAAAAAACAACTGGTCAGGTCATTGCCAGTTTTATTTCATCAACTTTGTTTAAAACAAAAAATAAAGCGATTTATTATAACTGAACACCTGAGAAATGATAATGAGTTTTTGGGAAAAAAAGAACGGTTTCTTTTAAAAATTAATTAATTGTAATTTCGCGAGAATTTAAATTTCGCAATCGCGCCCATTTAAATATATTTTAATTTAGCATCTGCTTCTATTGTTTGCTTTTTTCTTTTTTTTTTTAGGTTAATATGTTAATGAAAAGTCTTCAAGGAAAGGAATTGGTTTTTTGGAAATGAGAAAAATCGTATGAGTAACAACACGTTTCGATCGAATGAAAGTCAAAGACGTTCTGGCCACAGAGTTCGCACCCTTTCCGAGGAATTATCAAATGTTTGCACTTTGGACGATTTGATATTGGAAGTGTCATGCTGGAAAAGGACGTTGTTTACGTTTTGCGGGAGGAAGGAACTTCAGAGCGAGAAAACTTATTTCGAAAGAATTTGCGGTAGGAAATTTTCATTTTTTTTTTAATTCGAAAAACATTTTTATTCCTCAAAAATCTTGATTCCTTTGCAGGTTTGTGCCTTGTTCAAACAAAGGAACAAAGGATTCTTAGCAGGATCCGGAAAAAAGGGTTGAGTCGTTTGGATCTGTATTTATCCAATTTGACGAGAAGAGAAGTACTGTCGTTGGATATGAAACTTCTTACCTGGTGTTGTTTGAGTTTGCTTGCGTATTTTCATCAGAGGGCTCATCAGGGGAGATTTTTCCAACGGCAAAAGTTCCACAACGCGAAATATCTTTTTCATAATACAGTGCATTTAGTCTTGCCGGATAAAGAAAAAGAAGTAATTAAATACAGTATTACTTATTTTAAAGCCACTAATCAGTGGCATTTAGAGGAATTCGTGGCTCTTACTTTCGAGGTAATTTCATGAATTAAAATTTTCCCGCCTTTGTTAAGGTAGAGGATTTGATTGGATTTTCTTTTTCTTTTTTTTATATATAATCAAAAAAATGGGTTTAGTTTGAAAAAATTCGAAAACGTTTTTTATGCAGAACCGGTTGATGAATTCTTCAAATGAAAAAGAAAATGATGACAGAAAGATTTTTTTTAAAGATCAAAGTTTTAATAGAGGTGCAAAACGGGGAATTTATTTTGCGAGGAATGTAGCCCCACCCCCTTATTAGGAATTTTGAGGAATTATTAACATTATTTAAAGAAAATAAAAATAGCAAAAAAGCACAAATTTTTTCGCCAAAAAATCCGTCCACTGCAAAAATTCTTCGCTACGTCCTCGAAAAATTTTTAAATTTCTTTTTATTCATTCGCTTTTTAGTCCTTACAACTTTTTTTTTCCTTTCATTTATTTCGTGTTAATTTCTATTTATTAATTTATGTTTTCAGGAAATATTATCAATTGTGAACAAACCCGAGCTTGTTTTAGCTAAAATCATCAAAGAAATCGTTTACAGCAGAAGGAGCAATTCATCCGAAGAAGCTCAGGAAATAACATCAAGCCTCGCCGTGATTTTGGAGCGCACTTACTGGGATAATTATTTATTTAATCACAGACTTCATAATTGCCTTAACGAAATGTTGAAACTTTACCTTTTGGAAGGTTTTTCACGTTCCTCCTTCGCCTTAAAATTCAGAATGGAAATCAAAAACTGCTTGAGAAATTTTATTTCGAATATGAAAGATAATAAAGGTGAAATTTCAGTATATTCATATCGAAAAATTAAACTCAGGGGTGCCGTTAAGGGATGGAAAGAAGCAGAATTTAGGCTTTTAGTTAAGGGGGAGGTAAAGGTGGCTCAACCTCATAAAGAAAAGCTTTGAACCTTCCTGTAATTTTTTTTTTTCTGTCTGCAACTCTTTTCAGATTTGTTCACTAGCAAAATACTTAGTCCCATAAATTTAACACTGTAGTTAATACTTAGCTTGTGGTCTTGTTCCTCAGGCAGGTCAAGACGTTATTTCATGCGGATAGGAGAAGAGGCAGTTAGTTCTCCCTGCCTGATTTGGTCCATTAGCTAAACATTGAATGGCCCTTAAAGTATTACGTAAAACAAATTTTGGCCTTTTTCGACACCCTCCCACTCCTTGTGAGATATTGTAAGATTTCTTAGCTTATTAATTATTTACAAAAAAAATTCTTATGTACAGCAATATGTTTGCTTAGTACAGTAGGAGCCCCAAGTAAAACGATTTTAGCTAAAAAAATTTGCCCCATCCCCTACTTCTTCATCCCCTCGGCCCCTGTTCCCATCAAATCGGCGCCCCTGATTGAAAAAAATAAAATTTCCAGAATCGTAATTTTTTTTTTCCTTTTTAGGTTTAGTGAGCGTCATGGACTCGATCGCCAAATGCCTTTTCGACAGCACCATCAGCGATTCCGATCGAATGGATTTATGCGACTTGATGTCCTTTTGCGCTTCGAAACATAAAGTTGGACTTTACAGAGAATCCATCACGCCGGATGTTTTAATTTTTTTAATCAACAATTTAAAATCCCGCGATAGAAATTTGGTTATGCTCTGTCACAAAATCCTTCACACCCTTTTGGACCGAAGAGGGAATTTAAGGTGTTTCGCGGAGCCCGTTTACTTTTTCCGCGGAAGGTTCGACATAGACATCAACTTGAATTGCGACACGGAAGACGTGCAATTCTTCAAGTAAGTTCCCGGAGAAAAATGCGAATGGATTAATCGAAGAAAGAGAGCCCTGATAACAATTTCTTTTTTTTTTTTTACTTCGGGAAATTCGCGGGAACTGTTATTTACTTTTCAGCTTTTGAAAAAGCGAGTCAATATTTATTCCAACCTCCCTTCTTGTCCCCCCCCCCCCAAAAAAAAAAAACTGAAAACTTGTTTTCTATTATTATCATCCTTGTTCGTACTGCTTTTATATTTTTCGAGGAAAGAGATTCGTCTTTGTGAAGTTTAATTCCGTTCTTTTATTTTATTTTTTTGGTTTCAGGCATATTTCTCAGAAATTGTACGATGCTATTGTGAGCTCTTTCACGAATTTTATGGATATAGCGAATTTGTCGATGTGTTTCATGACTTTGTGCTTGATTTTGGTTGAAGTTCCGGAACCCGTGATTACTATAAATATTGTAAGTAGAGGAAAGTTAACTAATAAAAATGAAAGGAAATTTTAAAAAAATAACAAAATTAAGTATCAGTCATCGGTGAATCATGAATGGATATTCACCCAACGAAAAATGTGACGTATTTTTTGAACGTTAAAAAGACGTCATCAGGCATGGTCACATTCTGGGACGATTTTACGAGTTAAAATCAAGGGTCCGAAGCCGGTAAAAATCATAATGTGTCGGCGTTCAAAATTTTCAGAAAAAAAATTCGCGGCAGCGCCACATTTGTAAAAGAATTCGGCGCTGGCGTCGATGCCGGCGCCGGAGAAATTTTTAATTTATTTTATTTCGCAAAAAAAAGCAAGAAGGCGGTTACATATATCAGTTTTAAAAAAATCAAGTTTTGTACTTAAAAAAATTTATTTATTTTTTAAGAGCAAAAGCTGAGAGGAAAGAAAAGGCTTCAAAATTTAATTGAGTTAAACATTTGAAAAATCAAAAATTATGAATCAATGAATATCGAGTATTGAACTAATCTCCTATCCTAAACAAAATTTTTTACTGCGTAATTAATCTAAAAGTAAAATAATAAAAAAAACTTGAACGGAAAGAGGTTATTTCAAAAAAATTAATGAAATTCTAAAAATGATTTTTAAAAGAAAATTTTTAAAATTTCATTAATTTTTTTACCGCCCGAGATCGGCGTCGGCGGCGGCTTTGGAACCCTGATTAAAATACAATTTATTTTTATTACACTTTATGTATAAAATTTGTCAGTGGTTGACGTCAAGAAGGCGCCTTATTGAGGTCACCCATGTTGTTTTGACGTAGAAAGTCCTGGAAAATGATTGTCTGATGACTAAAATGTGACGTGTCAGGGTTCCGAAGCCTGCGCCGGCCGCGACGGATAAAAAACTCCGCTGGTGCTGGCGCTGGCGCCAGATGATTTATTTTCATTGTGGTGCTGGAGCCGGCGATTCAAAATTTTTTTTAAAATAATTTTTAGATGTTTAGAATTTTATTTATTTTTTTAAAATAACCTCTATCTGTTATAGTTTTTTTTATTGAACGTCATTACATTATCTAAGAAAACTTTTAGATTAATTACACAGTAAAAAATTTTGTTTAGGATAGGGAATTCGAATTAGTTCAATACTTGGTATTCATTAACTCATAATTTTTTATTTTTTGAAGTCTTTTCTTTAAAATCTTTTAAAAATTTAAAATTTTTTAAAATCTTAATTAAATTTTTAAGTCTTTCCTTTCTGCCTTGGTCTTAAAAAGTAAATAAATTTTTTAAGTACAAAACGTGATTTTTTTTAAAAAATATTTCTTGCTTTTTTTGAGAAATAAAATAAATTAAAAATTTCGCTGGCGCCGGCACCAAAATTGGCTTCGGACTCCTGGCCACCATGATGTCAGTTTCGTGGGTGGAGCACCCTGAATATTTATGATTTATATTCATTTTTGCAAGTTTTTTTAAGAAGTTGCAGATTTTTCGTCATCAAGACAAACGAAATTTCTTTTCAAAAAACTAATAAAACAAAAAAAAAATGAAGCTTAGTTAAATTAAAATTTTGTTTTTTGTTGAAATTTTGTTTTAAAAAATTTAGTTATATTGATAAAAATTTTGTTTGTAAATTAGGAAAAAATTTTTTTAGGAAAATCGAATTAGGAAAAGATTTCTAAAATTTTTTAGCTTTTCCATAAGCTAAGCATGGGCGATATTATCCCAATAGTGCTTAACCAATATTGACGTCTCCACAACAGGAATTTCTTCCCTAAGCTTCCAAGAAAATATTTAATCAAAAAAATTCGATGAGGAAATTTTTGAAAAAAGATTTTCCTAAAAGTTGTAGAATTCACACGCAGAAAAAAAAACTCGGAATAAACTTTTTATTTTTTTTCCTCTCTTCTTTTTTTAGATTCACATCATCATCCAGACGCAAACGGCAGTGTTACAAAAAGCTAAAGAAATCCCATTCTCGGAGAAAGCTCACATCCATTCCATTTTAGCTTCGCTCTTATCGCTTATTTGCGTGATCCATCTCGAAGAAGTCGAACCGTTGCGAAAGTACGTGGACCAAGTCATTAGTTTTCGAACTGAAAATGCTCCTCATTTACTGCCTCCTTTATACGTAAGTTTTTTTTTTTAATGACGGTCATAACGTTCGAAGTTCACGGTTCAAAGAATGGGTAACTATTAATTCTTATTACCGTTTATTTATTTATTTATTTTTTTTTTTTACAGCCTAAGTATTCTGTCGCAAGTCATCACACGACCGATTATCACGACCAGCTTTATTTCGTTGAAGAGGAAATCCTTTACGCTTTGCAGAGATGCTGGTTGGGTAGGAGGCAAACTGTGCAAAGGAAGTCCATCGTCGATAGGTAATTACCCGAATCTGGGAAATCGGGCAAGAAAAATATCTTTTGCAAACAGGTAAGATAAATATTTAGATTATGTGTCGCCGGTGACGCGAAATAAAATAAACAAAGAAAATTACCGGGCACAGACTTTTTTTTTTAAAAAAAAGGGCATTTATGATATTATTTCAACTGAAACGATTTAATGATTTTCAAGGTAGATGACCTTCGTGGTTCCGCTTACTATTCTACTAATTTAATTCTCGTCAGAAAAAAAAAAATATTATTCGGAATGAAAAGAGTTTGTTTTATTTTTTTTTTTTTTTTGTTTATTTCTTTTTTTTGATACAAAATATTCATTGTATGACTGAGAAGGTGTGGACTTTTTTTCATTGTATTTTGAATAATCGTTGACTACGTGTGAATCAGTCATCGAAATTCGTATGCTCCGGGCTGAAAATAAATATTGGGATATGATGTGACGAAAAATTGGCTAAAATTTTCTGCCTTATGAAACCTGAAAACCAGTTCGGTTATTTTTAATTTCGGAGTTCAGAAAACGCTATGCCGTTTTCGTGCGATGTCACATTTTATTAAACCCGAAAACCGATTAGGGGTTTGGAAAATTCGGGGCTCCTATATAGACTCGAATTGATCAAACTTTGGAACACATACCCCTTCTTTGAGCTTTTTTCGAGCTTTTGGAAAAATCAAGCTTAATCAAAATGTAAGCATTGCACTGCTTATTTCACTGGCAATGCCACGAAATTAGCAGTGCCATTTATTATCCTCCGAAAATTGACACACTTTCTTTCCAAATCCTTTTTCATTTTCCCAAACTTCAGAACGATAAGTAAGTAGGTATTAATTTAAAAATCGCTACAAAAGTAGGAAAAACTCCCCCCCCCCCTTCTTTCTTTTCTTCTTTTCATTCAAAAAGTTGCCGTCTTAAGATATAAATTAGCTCGATCGCTGAACTAGAATTTTCTTTTTCAAGTTTTTTGGACTTTTTTTTTTTTATCCTTCCTGTAGAACCGAAAACCTGACTTTCCCTTTAATGAGCTTATCTTCATCTTCCTTTTGCCGTTGACGTCTTGACTCTCGGTCTAGTTTTCTTGATTAGTACTTTCACAAAGTTTAATTTGGTTATTTGTTTGAGCTTTCCCCTTTTCGTTATGCGAATTTAAATTGAAGAAAACCCGATAATAAATCAAATAAAATGGGAATTCAAAAGGAAAAAAAAAACCTTTTGCTGAAAAAAAGGAACTATCCTTAATCATTTCTCTTTTTTTTATGTCAAAAAGATCTTTTTTTTTTTTTTTTTAAACCGCGAGGGGGAGGGGATTTTTTTTTCCTTTTTTTTTCATCGACAGTCATTCCTTCAAGCGATCGTTTTTTTTTTCTTTTTCTCGTTGTTTCTGTCTTTAACATTCTGTTTGTTCTTAAACTGGATGTGGTTGTTCTCGAAGTGCAATGATCAATCGTTTCACACTTTTTTTTTATTTCCTTTCCCTTCGCACCCTCAAGGTTTTTTTCTTCTTCAAAAATAAAGATTTTTCACTTTTTTTTGTTTGCATTGCTTGTCGTTCGAATTTTTTAAACGCAAGAAAAATCTAGCAGTCTTGCAAGATTTCTTGCTTTTTTTATCAGCCTCTGCAACTTAGTTACGATACCGAGTGAAATTAAGCCTTGCGTCAGCTCTTAAAGCCAAACCTGTGGAACCCCTCCCCCCCCCCCCCCCCCCAAGGGCCCCTGGGCATCTAAATTAGCCCTTGGCTAGTCTAACCTAAACTTATTATTTCAGACGAATTCTAACTGCTCCACCGAAAAAAGGCTTACCTCCCTCGTTTAAAGGCTTTTTAAACACGTGTTAAAACACGCAAGAGTTACAAGTGCTGACATGCCAAATAGCTTCCTGAGAAATGAGAGTCATTATCATTAACATGTCCCACGTTTTAAGATAGTGGATAGGTGTTACCGGGACACCGTTTCTCACTCCTTTAAAACTTATATATACGACATTCCTTTTTTTTTCCCTTCAAACCGGACAAAAGGAAATGAAAAAAAAGAAAGGATAAAGGGGAAAGGAGGGGGAAGGGGGAAGCTTCTAGGAAAAACCTTAGTTGTCCGTATTTCACGGTCACTGAAGCACTTCAAAGAATAACTTACATTCCATCTCCTACTCTTACATTATTACAATGCGGCCGTTCGGGATTGTCCTTTTTGTGTTTCTCACGGGAAAGGAAATAAAAAAAAAAGAACGCAAAAAGGCATGTGGAGTCGAGGGTAAATGAAAACTTTTAATTGCTTGCACGTACCGAGGCCCCTAAAATACCGGAAATTTGAAAAGAAATTGGATCTGTGTCTTTGAGTGACCACAAATGGAAGTGAGAGGGGGTTGACACGAGTATTTGCCATGGGGTATTGTGAGTACTAGAACTTGTAATAGCCTACTCCAGGGATGATTGTTTTAAAACAAATTGGTTTAAAACACGGTGTTTTAAAACGTTTTAAAACATTTGAATAAAAAACACCGTTTTAAAACACTAACGTTTTAAAACACTGTTTTAAACACCGTATTTTATTAAGTGAATAAAATACGTTTTAAAATGCGTTTTTAAGAGGCCCGAGCCCGCAATTTGTCGCGCACGACTCATTTTAGATTGTATGAGCCGCTCATATTCATAATGGTTGCTTAATCGCAGGGATGATTGTTTTAAAACAAATTGGTTTAAAACACGGTGTTTTAAAACGTTTTTAAAACATTTGAATAAAAAACACCGTTTCAAAAATTTGAATACAGATATTTAATAGTAAAAATAGAAACGAATTTAAAACATTTTGAACGTGTTTTAAAACATGTTTTAAAACGTTTTAAAACCAGGCCGAATAAAAGACGTTTTAAAACGTTTTAAAACATGGGTAAATAATATAAAACGTTTTAAACTGTTTTTTATTAAAAAATATTTTTAACAGCAACCCTGGCCTACTCTGCTCTTTTTTTATGGTCAAAAAACAAAAGCTAATTTTTTTCAGATTTTTTCGCGAAAACGATCACGTTTAGGGGTGTATCACGGCCATTTTGTGCTTCAAAAAAAAAAAAAATTTTTTTTGGCATTTTTTTGAGAAAATATTTCCGAAACTTTAGGAGTAATTCTTCGGGACCAAACCAGGTTGTTTATGTGTTTTTGACGCTGTAGAATCCGAAAATGACCACTTCGTTTAGATCAGAATCACCTTTAACTGGCCAAACACCATTTTTTGACCAAAAATGGCAATTTTTCGGCTAAAAATCGAATTTTAAGTCGATTTTTTTTTGGGGATTAAATTGTGCTAAAATACGTTTTCGACACCGTAGAATTCGAATGTAACCACCGCGTTTCGATCAAAATCACAATATTTTTTTATGAAAATCGACATGAAATTCGATTGTTTACCGAAAAGTTGTTATTTTTGGGCAAAAAAGGGTGTTTGGTCGGCTAAGGGTGATTCTGACTAAAACGCGGTGGTTATATTCGGATTCTGCGATGTCGAAAAAGTAATTTAGCACGATTAAGCCCCCAAAACAAATTGTCAGAGGGGTGAAAATCGACTTTAAATTTGATTTATAACCGAAAAATTCCTCTTTTTGGCCAAAAAATGGTGTTTGGCCAAATAGGGGTAATTTTGATCGAAACGTGATGGTCATTTTCGGATTCTATGACGTCGAAAATACATAAACAACTTTGGTCCCGAAGAATTACTCCGAAAGCTTCGGAAGAATTTGTTTAAAAAAATGCCGAAATTTTTTTTTTTCAAGCACAAAATGGCCGTGATACACCCCTAAACGTGGTCGGGAAATTCTGAAAAAAATTAGCAAAATTGTTTTTAGACCATAAGAATAAGGAAAATCGCAAAGGTAAAGAACCACCCTAATATGGGGGACTCCAAATTTTCCACAAAACGGAAGGGCACTAAATGTAGCAGAATGGAGTAAAAAACTTTCCTGAGAGGCCCCTGGTATAGCTCCGGTTAACCCGAGCCCTGCATCCCGACAAAGTCAACGAGGAGAGTGACCTAACCTAAGCTTGAAAATCATTTTTTTTTCTCTTCTATTTAGCGTCTATTTTCCGACCCATTGATTTTTAAGTGAGCTAACTGTAAAACAATTACACAGTCGAATTTTTTTTTTCTTAATTGAAATCGTCGGCGCAGGTAGTTATCCTTGAAATGATGTACGTCCTCACTTTAAATTGGTCAGAGCCAATTGTCACAGGCACAATTAATTCGTTCAGTGAGTTATGTTCTTAAAATTCAAACCGCCAATTTTCCGGTCCCCGGATCAGGGCCGTACCCGTAACCCGAGAGGATGAAGGCGGGTTTTGCAAAAATCAGTCACGAGGACTTAGCCCGCATGTCCTCACCCCCTTCGGACTTGCCCAAGATTAATCTGACGAAAAAAAAAAAAAAAAAAAGTGCAACTTATATTTTATGCGAAACCTTTTTTACCAAATCTGGAAATTATTCCAGCTCTTTTTCTGAAATCCAGATAAATTGCGTCATTTTGTAGCTTTTTTCAAGAAGAAGGAGGGAAGCGGAGGGAGGGGGGGTTAAGACGAAACAAGAACTTGTTCTCAAAATTTTATAAAATTAAAATGGGTCCTAAATAATATCAACGGATCAAATTATAAAGATTTTCTCGCTGAAGGATGCCTGACTTGTCTCCTTGGAAAATTAATGTTGAATATTAAATCAAGCAAAGCGGAGGATACGAAGGGAGGGAGGAAAGAATTTTCGGAAAATTTTTTGAAATCTCGGCCGTCTAATTTTAATTTTTTGAAACGAAACGGAAGATTTGAGTCGATGAGAATTTTCTTTTTTTTTTTAATCACCAGTCGGTTTTTCATCAAGACGATTTATTTATTAAAAAAAAAAAAAAGATAGCTCCCTGAGAGAAATATTGCATTAATCATTCTTGATTATCTTTCTTTTTTTTTCCTTATGCAAATTTTTTTTTCTATGCTTTTATAATTTTTAATTCAAGGTTGCTCAAAATATGCAAATGCAATTCCGATTTAGCGAAGGATAGTTAAAAAAAATTAAGATGTTAAAAGTCTCACCTTCGATAATGCGAGATGATTTCTTCCTTTTTTTTTTTAAAAAAAAGGAAGTTATGAATATGAATGAGAAAAAGAGACAAAAGCAACCTTTTTTCCTTTTTTTTTTTGTAAATTGAAAATCTCTGATGAAAACGAAAACACAACGGGAGGGAAAAGAGAAAAGAAAAGGCAAAGGTCTCGATTAATTACCGCGCGCGGTAACTCGAAATATTATCTGTCACAATATGAATAATTATATTTTTCCTTTTTGCCCCCCCCCCCCTCGCTTCCCCCTGGAGGCAGCGACTCGTCTTAACAAACAAACGAGCATTCAATTTCAGCGGGATAAAAAAAAGTTGACGGGGAGCAGACACGAAAACCCCCGTGAGAGGGAATTGAAATAAAAAGGAAAAATTTCTTCGTGTTTTGAAAATAAGAAAAATAAATGACAAGTTTCAGTGACAATCGCGACCCGAAAAATTAAGTGCCGAAGAGGGGGCCGCAAGAAGCTGTCGCTGTCGTACGTTCAAGGAGACTGGAATTATGACATTTTCTTCTATGACTGATTGAGGGGTTTCCCGAAGCGTCACGATTAGAGATTTCAAATTCCCGACGTTTTTTCATTCCCGGGAATCGGGAATTCCCGTTTTGGTTAGCTTTTTATTCCCCGGGAATCGAGAAAAACGAAAGCTCTGTTTTCGTTATACATATAATAAATACAGGGATGATTGTTTTAAAACAAATTGGTTTAAAACACGGTGTTTTAAACATTTGAATAAAAAACACCGTTTTAAAACTCTAACCAGGGTTGCCGTTTAAAACATTTTTTAATAAAAAACAGTTTAAAACGTTTTATATTATTTTCCCATGTTTTAAAACGTTTTAAAACCAGGCCGAATAAAAGACGTTTTAAAACGTTTTAAAACAAGTTTTAAAACACCGTGTTTTAAACCAATTTGTTTTAAAACACCGTGTTTTAAACCAATTTGTTTTAAAACAATCATCCCTGCGATTAAGCAACCATTATGAATATGAGCGGCTCATACAATCTATGGTATGGTCCACACCATAGATTGTATAAAATGAGTCGTGCGCGACAAATTGCGGACTCGGGCCTCTTAAAAATGCATTTTAAAACGTATTTTATTCACTTAATAAAATACGGTGTTTAAAACAGTGTTTTAAAACGTAAGTGTTTTAAAACGGTGTTTTTTATTCAAATGTTTTAAAACACCGTGTTTTAAACCAATTTGTTTTAAAACAATCATCCCTGACTCTAACGTTTTAAAACACTGTTTTAAACACCGTATTTTATTAAGTGAATAAAATACGTTTTAAAATGCATTTTTAAGAGGCCCGAGCCCGCAATTTGTCGCGCACGACTCATTTTATACAATCTATGGTATGGCCCATACCATAGATTGTATGAGCCGCTCATATTCATAATGGTTGCTTAATCGGAGATATGATTGTTTTAAAACAAATTGGTTTAAAACACGGTGTTTTAAAACGTTTTAAAACATTTGAATAAAAAACACCGTTTTAAAAATTTGAATAAAAATAGAAACGAATTTAAAACATCTTGAACGTATTTTAAAACATATTTTAAAACATGTTTTAAAACGTTTTAAAACCAGGTCGAATAAAAGACGTTTTAAAACATGGGAAAATAATATAAAACGTTTTAAACTGTTTTTTATTAAAAAATGTTTTAAACAGCAACCCTGAATAAATATTCATGAAATTTCATTCATAACTAAAAATTTTGGCTTCCATATTTTGCCCGCCATTTTGAATTTTGGGGCACTGGCAGCAGGTTTTTAATTGCACAAAATATCGAGGCTTTTGACACCTTCATCTTCTTTCTAAGTTTCACACAGACTTGGGGATGAGTTTTGGCCACTTATTTTTTTTTCCGAACCACTGAAAAACATTCACCAAAAACTAATTTTCGACTTCAAATTCGTAATCTGCGCAAAATTTCCGATAGAAATCGATGGTCTTTTATGCAAAAAAAATTTTTTTTTTAAAGTTGATTTTAAAAACTTGTTTGCTGACTAATAATGGACTACTTTTTTTTTGCTACATGATGAAGATCATAAAAATGAAATTCTCGCGAGACTGAATTCGCCGTAACCAGACTAGTTTCTTTGAATAAACACAAAGAGGTAAATATCAACAAAAAAAAATTTCCATCCATATTTTTTCTAGCTGAAAATTTTTAGTCTAAAAAAAATGCTCGCATCGTTTCCACCGCGGCGTAACAAAAATTCATTCAATGACAAGATTCATACGAAATAATTATTACCATTTTATTAATAAAAAAAAAAAAAAAATTAATTCGTGGGACCGAAATTACTTCATCATATTATTAAATACCGTTACAAACGTATCTGTCCATACTCTCCTGACCATTATAATTTACTTTTATTACGGTTATACACACAGGACAAAAATTATTAATCGACTTTTATAAACTTTTTCCCCCCAACCTTTTTTTTTGTCATTTTTTTGATTCCTGTTCCTAATGACTCCGGATTTTTTTTTTATGTCGGGACCTAGAAATTTGAACTAGAAACCTTTTTTTTTTTTAAAAAAAAACAAACTCTGATTCGGGATCACATTGAAGTAGCTGGCCTTTGCTTTCTCCGGTCCAATGCATCTTCACTCTTGTGTATAAAAAAAAATGAATACAAGAAACGTGTTTTTTTTTTTTTTTTTTTTAATTCGCATTTGCATCCGTGTGCGTTTCGTGCTATGTATTATCCTCACTTATATATTTTTTTTTTTTTAACGCGCCTCGCGGAAAGTCAGACATTAGTCGTTGGTGAGATCGTGTCCATCAAAGTAGTTTTACGGATGTTCTCATAGACGAGACGGTACACGTGCCCGGTACCGAAAATGTATTTTAGGTTAAAACGGTGATTTTTTTTTTTTTTTTAAGTTATTTACTGAACTTTTTATTTTTATTTTGGGGGGCACGATAGTATTTTACAAAATTAAGTGAATATGCCGCCGTAAAAAAAAGTTGAAAGTGATATTGGTTAAAAAGTTTAGTTTTTTTTGGAATTGCCATTTTTGGATTATTTTGAGGATAATGATCATTAGACGGATTTGTTGTTTATGATATTAAGGTAATTTTTTTCTTTTTTTTTTTTTTTTTTTTTTTTTTTGTAGGATGACAGATATATTTTCGGTAAAATCAAGGCTGCAATTCCGATTCATTTTTATTCGGGATCGGGATTGGAATTGGAATCGGAATCTCGTCTGAAAACAGTTCGGAATCTTTGAAATCGGAATAGGCATCGGAATCGGCCTCGGCATCGGCATCAGCATTGGCATCGGCATCCAAAAAAGTATTTTCGATTCAGATTGACTTATAAAGCATGGAAATACCGTTATTACAGTTAATCAATTTTGGTTCAAACCGGAATCAGAATCGGAATCAACATCGCTAAAAATATTTGTTAGTTAAAATTGAAATCGGAATTGGAATCGGAATCTGAAATTTTTTTCCACCTATCAGAATCGGAATTGCAGCCCTGAGTAAAATAAGACGTTAAGAGAGCAAGTCGCTGAATATGAGAAGTTAATTTTTTTTTTCGTTCCATACAAAATTTTAAAAAGAAAAATTCCACGAATTTACTTACTCAAGCACCAGCTGCATATTTTTTCAACACAAGCTTAGGCACAAACTTTTTCAGGGGAGGAAAAAGAAAATAATTAAATCTAATTAAGGTTTCAAACCAAATGAGACAATTCTATATTTCCAACAGGGTCCGTTCATTAATTATTTTTTTTCCTTGCAAGTTTTGGCCGGTGCACAGTCAGCCAAAAAAAAATTTGGACAAAACAGAATTTGATTAAAACTTTTCAAAATTTTACATGATTGATCGGACAACACAATTTTTAGGTTGTTTCTGTTCTTTGTATAAACAAAAAAAAAAAAATCATTAAGAACATTTTGTTGCTTTTTATATTGTTTTTAACCCACTTTTTGTTAATAATGACATTAAATGTTTTTAAGCTGTAGGCATGTTTAAAGAAATCAGAAGTAATCGAACATGATTTACTGATAGTCAGCGACCCCTCCAAAAAATATTTTCTGGTGGTAATTGGTTTTTAAAGTTAATTAAGTACAAAATTTTATAAAAATAATTTTTCAACTAAGCTTTTAGTCGGTTTATTTAAAAGTCTTGAAAATGTCTATGGTCTCATTAAAAAGCCTTAAAATTCTAAATCAAAAACGTGCTTACAATTTTTGCGTCTCTGCGCCTAAATTTTGTCCCAAATTTTTTTTTTTTTTTTTTCTGGCCCACCGAGCAGTGATAGGGATACCCCAAGGCGTTGTTCTGGTGAGAGGTTGAGATTGTAAATTCTCCTGGCTGGAGTTTTGACTGGAAAAACAAGATCGGGAAAAATCTGTCCAACTTCGATCCTGTCTTGGTAATGTTTCCAATATTGGGCGGTAGCCAATCAGCCATAAGTCCAATCTGCATTCCAGTCAGTTTTCCCAACTCATCAAAACTTGGTCCAATTTAAAATTTCCACCAGGGTCAAAATTCGATCTTTATTTAGATGAGATTTATTCCACTTTGCGTATAGCAGTGGTCAGCCCTACAGTATTGGAAAATTTACTGTTTTATATTGACTGTTTCTTGGTATGTTTTACATTAATGTTTTTAAATTATGCGTTACGCTAAACGGCTCTAGGAATTTCCAAGAAAACTGTACATAGATGTAAAAAAAAATAGATGCTTTTTTTTTTTTTTTTTTTAAATATGTCTTTTATTCCTAGGACTGTAATATGCACTAGAAAATTCGTTTTCGTAGGAATAAAAAATATCTTACATGACAGAAATCGAAGGTTAATTTCAAGACTCCATCAATTGCAACTTGGTCTCATCTTGAAATCTTTACCTTCGACTCCTGTAATGTAATATACTATTTTTTTTTTTTTTTTTTTTTTTTTTTGTTGCTTTTGTTTTCCACATTGTTTGCCATTTATTGTAATTGCTGACGAAATTATGAATGCTTAAAAATGTGACTAATGTTTACGTTCTCATTAATAGGGTTATTTCACATGATTTAATTAAATTTTTTAAATCATTTAGAAAATTTGAAGAAAAAATAAGGACATGTTTACAAAAACAAAACAAATGAACTCCCATCTAGGAAAAAATCCGCTTAGGACGGGAGCATTACTCTGTCTGCATTGTCCTTATTTGGCGAACTTGAAAGTCCAGTATTTTCTTCTCCGCTTCCCAGATCGATGCACTTTTTGTCACGTATGAATCCTGTATTCTTCAGGGCTTTTTAACCTATGGGAAAGCGTGCTAAGTTGAGCCTAAATATCGGGAAATTCTTTTTAAAACAAAAAACTCAAAACTTACCGTAGATTGGGGTGAAGTTGAAGGGCCTAAAAAATGCTATTAAGCATAGTCTGCTTATCTCTAAATGCAATGAAGTGAACTAGAAATGTTCTCTACTTTTCCGCTGCATAGTCAGAATGCTAAAATTTGTGCTGATAATGACTTTTTCAGGCCTTTCAACTTCACCCCACCTTTTCAACTTCACCCCAATCTACGGTAATTTTTTATTTTTATTTTTTTATTTTTTTTCAAATGGGGGGAAAAAAAACTCTCATATCGCAAATTTTGAGTAGGCCATGAACCTGAAGTAAATTTTTTTTTTCATATCTGCCCCGGTTTTTCAAAATATGAACCAAACAGGACTGAAAATGTTTTGTTGCTGAACAATGTTTTTTTAAGGAATTTTTTTGCTCTTTTTTCTGATGTTTTTAAAGGATAAATGTTTCAAAAAAAAAAAAAACTCAATTTACCCTGACAGGAATTAGAAATTGGAAAAACAGAATCCGGAGGAATCTGATCCTGTTCCTGTAGGAGAATCTATATTGATCCAACATTTATCCAGTACACTGACCAATATTGGACGCCAACAAATCGGCTATAAGTCCACTTTTGATAGGCGTTACATTCTAATCTGTTTCTCAAGAGTGATCCATACTTGATCTAATTTAATATTTCAAAGCATGCTTTCAGTATCAGAAAATTTTTTTATCGTTTTGTATCGGAATCAAAAATATTTATCATCTTAGACAAGATCTTGAGCTTAAAGCTCGGAAAATTTTTCATACAAGATTTTTAATCTTCACTGGGCTCGCTTTTCCGCTGAGAAAAAAAACTGAAAAAATTCATGGCGAATTTGCGCATCAGAAGTAAATATTTTCGCCGTACGCATTTCCAAATACAAAAATTCCTTAAAAGAAAAGAAAAAAAAAACACCCTGATCCACCCACGGTTTTTTATATATTTCTTTTATTTAAACACTCTTTATTTATTCTAAAATTTTCAAATTCTTTCCAAAACCTGAAAATTTTTCTTTTACTGTCAAAGGCGAGGGTTACTCACATATGCATTTCTGTGTACACTTGGCTTTGCAGTACATTGCATCACTTTGGCATTACATCCATTTCGCATAATATTCAGTGCACTTGCATTGCCACTGCGTTACAGATTGCATTACTTTTGCATTAGGTATAAGCTTGGTACCAGTTGATTTGGTGCAGTCACGGTGTCGTTCGTGCATTACCTTTGCATTACTACTAAATTTCTTGCATTACTTTGCGTTTTTGCACACTTTTTTCGACAATCAATAACCCCTCGGGCTGATGAAAGCACGATTTCTATGTAAAAATGTCAGTCGATACTTGCGTACAAATTTACGAAGTAGCAAAGACAATTTTATAGGAAAAAAAGTGGATTCAGCACATTAGACTTTCCCTTTTTTTCCCCTTTAAATCCATTACATCAACGCGCTTTCCCAACAGACGTCCTTGCCTCTTACATAAAACCTTTATGACGCTATTCTTCACAAGTTTTATGCAACAGGCGACCTCGCCTTTATTTAATTAAATATTTTCTCCTATTGATTGATGGGATATAACATTTTTTTTCCCTTCAAAACACCTATACTTATAATAATTTTAAATTCAGAGCATGCATCTTCAGTATAAAATTTCAATCGATTTCTTCATCTATTTTTTTTCTTTTCTTAAAAAAAATACAAAAAATCTTTGTATGTTAGGTCACGGATTACATAGTTTAGCCTAAATAAATCACCAATGAACTACTTATGTTACAAATGAAGAATTTAATCCGTTGCAGCATCATTGTTATTTGAATAACAATGGATGTGAAATTTTTTTTTTTCGTATTAAACCCGAATTTGTGTGGTTTAAAGGATCCTATAGTGCGTTTAAATCTTCTAATTTTTCTTTGGGTCGTTTACTTAATTTCAAGTTTTTCAAATTTTTTTATAAGTCGATGAGTTACTTACTCGTACATTGTGGTGTGCTTTTGACTTTGCATCACCTTTGCATTACATCGCATTACTTATTGCATTACATCCCATTAATTTTGTATTGCAGTGCATTGCATTACTTTTGTATTGCATTGCATTGCATTGCATTGCTTTTGTTTTGTATCGCATTGCATTGCATTACTTTTTTATTGCATTGCATTGCATTGCATTAACCTTGCATTAATTTTGCATAGCAGTGCTTTGCATTAGTTTTGTATTGCAATGCATTGCATTATTTTGGGTATTGCATTGCATTCCATTCCATTACTTTTGTATGGCATTGCATTACTTTTGTACTTCACTTTGTAATGCATTGCTTTTGTAATACTTTGGGTGTTGTGTTGCGTTCCATTCCATTCCATTACTTTTGTAATGCATTGCATTACTCTTGTATTACATTGCATTAATTTTATATTTCATTGCATTACTTTGGTATTCCATTGCGTTGCATAACTTAAAGTTCCTTAATTTTCTTTGCAAAATAAGTGCAAAAACCGAACCTGATTCAAGCAATTCATAGGTAAGGCAACTAATACAAACAATTAAAATGCCAAGGTAAGGCAATGCAATGCAATATCACAGTAATGCAACACAATGGAACAGCAAAGAAATGCAATAAAATATAAAATGAATGCAATGCATTACAAAAGTAATGGAATGAAATGGAATGCAATGCAATACCCAAAGTAATGCAGTGCACTGCAATACGAAACTAATGCAATGCACTGCAATACAAAAGTAATGCAATGAAATATAAAATTAATGCATTGCAAGACAAGATTATAGCAATGCATTACAAAAGTAATGGAATGGAATGCATTGGAATGCAATGCAATGCAATACCCAAAGTAATGCAATTCAATACAAAAAAAAAAAAAAAAAAAAAAACAAAACAAAAGTAATGCAATGCAATGCAATGCAATACAAAAATAATGCAAAGCAATGCAATGAAATATAAAATTAATGCAATGCATTACAAAGTAATGGAATGTAATGGAATGGAATGGAATGGAATGAAATACAAAATTAGTGCAATGCAATGCAGTACCAAAGTTATGCAACGCAACGGAATACCTAAGTAATGCAATGCCATTGCACTAATTTTGTATTTCATTCCATTCCATTCCATTCCATTACATTCCACACGGCGTGCCTCAACCAACTTTTTATTCGACAAAAATGACGACGAAAATTGAGTTCAGGGCTTGGTTAGGGACCATGCCAGGACTAAAAAACCGTTCGAACGAAAATCCTAGCTGATCATCTAAACGAGATATCTCCATATTTAGTTCGCCGCATCGCGCTTTGCATATTACATGGTGATTTAAAATTACAAAACTACATCTGGTTTTGTCGCTCCATGAAATTTAGCTTTCTTTTAGTGTAAAATTATAAGATAGTTAAAGAAAAAAATTTTTTTTAAAGTCTGGAGGTCGTTTATAGCCTAAATAGTCGTTTATTTTAGGCAGAGCTTTAAATCGTTATACGAGCTTTTCGGACAACATTTTACTGTCGAAAATACTATGAACTTAAGTTTTTAAGGTCGTAGAACACAAATATAACCCGTTCGATTTTGTACGAGCAACGCAGAGGCAGTCAGATGCCCATTATCGCTTTTAGCACCTATTTTTTTGTCGAAAATTATTAGATTATCCTGAATTTCGCAACAATGCCGATTCCTATTTTCGGGGAATGACAGTAATATGCTTTTAGGATGTAATACAGTAAATTTAGGACGGCTTCAATTTCTTTTATCGATCCTGAAAACAACAGAAGCCATTTTTTGTCTCAAAGTAAGATTTTTTTTCCATAAAATTCGTCGATTATTTAAATCTCCACGATTGTTTTGCGTTTTATCGATGTCAAAATAAACTGTAAACCGTTTTAGAATATCCTAAAGTAAGTTTACGCTGGCTGCAATTGTTTTCAACCATCCTGTAAATGCCGTAAGTCACTTTTTTGCCACTAATGAATATTTTTTCTTAAAATTCCTTGTTTATTTCAATTTTCGCGACTCTTCTGGACTCGTGGCGGTCAATATAGTTCCCAAAACTGACTTTAGGACATCTTAAAAGTATGTCAGTCATTTTCCAGAGAATAGGAATCGACATTGTTGCGAAATTCAGGATAATCTAATAATTTTCGACAAAAAAATAGGTGCTAAAAGCGATAATGGGCATCTGACTGCCTCTGCGTTGCTCGTACAAAATCGAACGGGTTATATTTGTGTTCTACGACCTTAAAAACTTAAGTTCATAGTATTTTCGACAGTAAAAATGTTGTCCGAAAAGCTCGTATAACGATTTAAGCTCTGCCTAAAATAAACGACTATTTAGGCTATAAACGACCTCCAGACTTTAAAAAAAATTTTTTTCTTTAACTATCTTATAATTTTACACTAAAAGAAAGCTAAATTTCATGGAGCGACAAAACCAGATGTAGTTTTGTAATTTTAAATCACCATGTAATATGCAAAGCGCGATGCGGCGAACTAAATATGGAGATATCTCGTTTAGATGATCAGCTAGGATTTTCGTTCGAACGGTTTTTTAGTCCTGGCATGGTCCCTAACCAAGCCCTGAACTCAATTTTCGTCGTCATTTTTGTCGAATAAAAAGTTGGTTGAGGCACGCCGTGTCCATTGCATTGCAATGGCTAGAAAAAGGCGAGAAAATGAGAAGTGAAGGGAAGAGTATTCCTGTTTCCTCATTTGCTGCTTGATTTTCTCAACAAATACTTTGAAATATCTTTTATCAGTTTGAAATAAATAGTTTGCGCTGTTTTAAAAGGAAAAAAATATATGAAAAAAAACTGAGTTGATAATGGACCTGAGAGGTTACTTACTCCCAAAACAAAGTGTGCACCGCACCCTAATGCAAAAATGCGAACTACTGCAATGAATTCAGCGGCAATGCAAGCGATGCAAACATTTTAAATGCAGTGGTGATGCAAAGTAATGCAAGTAATGCAGCGAGATTGCTTCTGATAAACTACATGTAATGCACAGGTAATGCAATCCGCAATGCAGGTGCATTGGTAATGCAAAATGCATGGAGTGCAAAGTCACCAAATCGCACGAGTGAGTAATTTCTCTAATAGAATCATCCTTCCGGTTTGATATCATTTACTCTTAACGCTATAAGAAAATATACCTCACCACTGTGAGCCTCAGTTGTGGGGTAATTTATTTATATTAGGGCGTTTCTTATTTTGGCAATTTTCAAATTTCAATTCGCTTACCTCCAAAAATGGTTCTCTTTGGTGTACTAATAACCCCGAATTTTTTTAAAATTTTTACTGGGCCGACTTGAGCTTAAAGTTCCGAAAATTGCCATATGAGAAAAAAAATCGACAATTTTTTTTTTTGCGAAAAAACGCAGTTTCTTATCTGAAATTTTCCGTAGGTCAAGAATCTGAAGTCCGTTTTTTATATCTGGTTCTGGTTTTGGGCTGACGTTTTTTTTTTTTTTTGCTAAAGATCCATTGCCCCCTTTCTTTTTTTCCTTTACTTTCCCAAAAAAAAAATCATTTTTATCTTTAAAAAAAAATCGTTTAATATTCTGCGCCGTACCGTATTGTTTTGTCACAATGGCGGTATCACTGACAGTAAGAGAAAAATTCTCAACTAATTAAAAACCTTTATCACGTTTTGCGATGATTATCATTCTTTTTTTTTCTCAACAGTTTCCTGTTTCGTATTAATTTGGTTTTTTTCTTTCTTCTTTTTTCTAGATTAAAGGGCAGCGATGCATCGGTTAATCTCCGCCATTCTCCTGACCTTGTACATAGGTTTCACGTTAGGATTAGATTTCCCCTTGGGGGATAACACACGTTATGGATCTCATTATTTATACAATTTCTTAAGGCCTGGGCGGAGCACGGACAGGAACGCGCGTTGCGCGCCTTGCAGGGACGACGACAGGAAAGGCCTCGGGGACGTGTCGAATTACGTCGATCCCGATTACAGAGGGAACGGGGCAGATAATTTAGGATACGATTGGTCGCCTCAGGCTTGGGGAGGTCCGGCGTTTCCCCAGAGGATCAAAGGACAGGACAAGCAAAACGACTCGTGGAACCGGGACCGAGACCGGGGAGGAAGGCAGATGCCGATGGGGGACTGGAACCGGGACCAAAGAAACGACCGTTTTGGATGCGATCGATGCGGACCGGACGGTAGTCGAAACTGGGATAGAGATAGAGATAGAGACAGGGACCGTGACCGTGATCGAGGTAGAGATCGGGATCGGAACCGTGACCGTGACAGAGACCGAGACCGACCCCCGTACGACTACGACCGAGGAGAAAGATCCAGAAATCCGTCTCCTTACGACGAAGCGACGGTCACCAGCCCGCCTGTCGGAGTCGTCTTCAGGGACGACAACAGGATCGCTTACGTCCCTTCCCAGGGAGGAATGGAGTATTGGGACGGGAAATCCGGCGGAGGGACCAGATGGGACGGTTTCAGCAACGGCGTCTCCTGGATAGGAGCTAACAACAGACCCTGGGACCGAAAGGATTGGGAAATGGAAAGAAGGCACGTTTCTCAACGACCGGGATACGATCGGGATCGGGACCGGGATCGGAATCCCAATACTGGTCCCGATGGATTCAGACCTTGGGACGACACGACGAAAGGTAGCTCCGGTTGGGACAAAAACGGGAAAGGATATTATTTTGCGAATGGGCCTTCCGGAATGGATCCAAGGGATAAAGGATACGCTTCCAATTGGAATTACGGGAATAATTGGAGCGGGCACGATATGAAGTGGAATTACGGAGGGAAACCCTGGGAAAACAAGTGAGTTTATGAAATATTTTTTAAGTTAAAAAAAAATGAAGGAATGAAATTTGGAAACGGAGTTCGGTGTCTTCAGTGAAGGATCCTGCTTGGATCAGATACACGCAGTCCTCAGATGAAAAGAATCTAAAGAACGAGAGAGTGAAAAAGTTGAGGGAAGTAAACCGGAAAAAGGCAAATATGGAAACAAAAACGGAAAAAGTATGACAGGTTGAAAAAATAAAAATGAATATAATGAAAATAAAATTGGTATGAGTTAAGAATGAAGTCAGTCTAAAAAAATGAAATGAAATGAAAGTATGGATGGTGACTGAGGACTGAAATGAAACGGAAAATAAAATGAATTGCGAATGAAAAATTAAATTAAATTGAATCGAAGAATGAAAGAAAGAAATAATTAAAAATAACAAGGAATGAACAAAAACAAACAAAAATAATGTAAAGAATGAAGTAAGTAATACGTAAAAGGAGAAAATAAAGATTCAATTTATTAATTTGGTGAGCTTTGACCTCCTCACCCCCTTGTCAGCAAAAAAAAAAAAAACGAAGACTCCTTACGTGTTTACATAATACTTGAATACCCTCTAAGTGGAAATCAAATTAAAATAGAATAAAAACTGAACTGAATGATAAAAAAATAAAAGGATTTTATTTGTAATAAAATTTAAAGTGAAATGAAGGATAAAACTAAAAATGAAATTTATGAGAAAATGAAGAATAATAATTTATTGAAGAAAACAATGTTTAAAAATTTAAATTAAAAAAAATTAATAAATAAAAAATGAAATGAATAGTGGAACGAAAATTGAATTGAGAACAAAACGGAAGTCGAAATAAGTGAATGAAGATTTCTTAGAATTATGGAACGGAGAATAGAAAATGAAGAATAAAATTGGAAGAAGGAAATGAATGAAAATGCAATTTAGAACATAGTTCAAATAAAATGAATGACTATTGGATAAAGAAAGAGGATGAAACATGAAGATTGATATATAGTAAATATAGTTTAAAATGAAAACGAAACAAAAATGAAAGAAAGGAAAAGAAAGACGAGGAAATTAAAGAGGGTGAGAATTTTTATGGTCAGTTACGTATTTAAGTGCTGAGCACATATTTTAAACGGTCAGTAATTAATGATCAGCTTGTTAATGACCATTAATAATAGTAGATTACTGCCCTAGGATGGAAGAGACTTGTTTCACGTCGAAGCACGAGTTTGAGACCGAGGCGAAGCCAGGTGTTCAACGTGTTGAGACGTGAAAAGTCTCTTCCATTCTAGTGCAGTAAGTTACTTTACGTACCGAGAAAAACGAAATATTCACTTCTCGAGCGGGAGAAAAACAAGCGATTACTTTCCGAGGTACGTAAAATTACTTTATCGGTAAAATTATCTTTGGCCTATCAGTTTCGTTACTAAATGATCAGTAATTGGGTCAGTGAATAAAAAAATGCAGAAATTTCGATATTTTTTTGTTCTGCATTAAATTGAAATAAGATATGGACCTGGTCATTGTTATGAACAAATTATGTGATTTTTAGGTTTAACTCAATGGGAGTAATTTTTTTATTTGCTTTAAATCATGATACTAGATCAATTAATTGAGAAACGTCTATATACTGTTAAAATTAAAGGGTGGGACCTATTATGATCAGCTTATGAACGTCGGGACCTCTCCATGCTTGGCTTAGGAAGTTATAATAGACTATAAAGTTTAGATTTTTATTGTCGAAAACGAACACTGAAAATAAATTCGTATGCTCAGCAGGAGAGATTTGGGTTCAATTATTCGGCTTATAAAATAGTACTTTTACTGACCTGATGTACTGACCAATAATTTTTGATTGACTGACCATTAAAAATTAAAAATAACTGACCAGATTAATAAATTGACTGGCCGTAAAAATATTTCGCATTAAAGAGTTCAACATAAAAAAAGTTAAAGGAAGAAAAAAAAACATTGAGGATAAAATAAAACAGGGAAGTAGAATTTTAAAGAAAGTCAGCTTTGCCTCACATTTTTTCAAATATTTTCTAATTTTCTCCAGTTTTTTTTTCCTGCAATAAGGGTTTTGCCTGGCCCTAGTGCTCTCCAATTTTTCCAACTTTTTCCAACTCTTTTAGACATTACTAAAGACCTTGTAGCGCTCCCAGTGGTACCTGTCTTTTTTTTATTAAAAAAAAGTTGAAAAGAGGAAGAGCATTGTCACGCCGCTGATTTTTATCAACAATCTTAACATTCCAGGGAGTGAATCCTTATACAAAATAAATTTTTGAAGCAACCGCAATTTACGTTGACTAACTGTGAAATAATTTTCGGGTTAACCCTTATAACTTTGATAAAAACCACTAAAGAGGGTTTTCATCTAACTAGAAAATCATTTTTCAATTTTCACCTCGGTTATACGAGGTTTGTCGCAGCGTTAGGACTTTTTTTTTTACTTTTTGGATTTTTTTTTTTTCGTTTTAGAGATCGGCCAGATGACCGTTATCCGGATAGAGCTCAAGATCGAAGGTACAATCAAGGAGGTCAGTTACCTTTTGGGAATCAGTACCCCGGGCAACACAACGAATACAGACCACCGAGACCATCGAAGCCCGGATATCCGGATCCTCCGGATAAGAATTATTTACCGAACGATCGGTATCCAGAAAAGCGCCCGGATGGTTACCGACCCCCTGGCGGATTCGATAATAAAGAACCCGGATATCAGAGACCGGGTTCCTGGAGGCCGGGAATCGTTACGAAGGAACCGGGTTATCCGGGGAGGCCCGGGGATCAGGATAAAGGAACCACTGGGAAGTACCCTTCTCCGCCCCATCAAGGATACCTCCCGCAGGATAATTATCCTTATGATAAGGAAAGGCCTACCAGATACGACTACGAGAGGCCATGGGGAGGGAGTAACCGACCCGGTGGATACGACAGACCGAGGCCGGAACCGGGAGATAATTCCCCATACGGAGGGAACCGGTATCCGAGCGGAGCAAGCGGGTCGGGAAGCGGACCGTATCCTTCAAATAATAAACCCCCACCGAAAGGTTTTTATCAAGGATTTATAACCGAAATTGGATCCGGGAACAAATATCCCACATCCCCCTATCCTGATAGGGATAGGTACCCAGATCGGGATAGATATCCTGATAAAAACCGATACCCGGATAGGGATAGATATCCGGATAATCGATACCCAGATAGGGATAGACATCCGGATGGCAATAGGTATCCCGATAGGGATAGATATCCGGAAAATAATAGGTATCCGGATAGAGATAAATATCCGGACAGTAATAAATATCCTGATAGGGATAGATATCCGGACGGGAATAGATATCCGGATAACAGATATCCAGATCGGGACAGATACCCAGATCGGGATAAAGATAGGTATCCAATTTACGAAAGCGATCGGGATAAGGACAGATATCCCGATAGAGATAAGAACCGATATCCCGACCGGTATCCCGGTCCGGATAACGACAAGTACCCTAGTAATCCGAGCAGCGGAGATTACGACAGGGGACCCAATCCTGGCGGTCCCCCGAACGATAACAACGATTGGAATTACGGAGGAGACGATCACAAAGACGGGATTTACAGGAGAGCGGGAGGTTCTTATCCCCCTTACCGGGGTGGACAGTATTACACTTCGTCGTATTTAGCTTCGGCTTCAACTCCTGCGGGTACCGAAAGCAAATCTCCAAACGTTACCAAACCGGACGAAGTGACGCAACCAACGGATGACGCAACGAATTAAAATACGCTTTTTAGTATCCTTTTTATTGCCAAAGCATTTTTTTTTTATAAAACAACGAAAATATAACAAAAAAAATTTTTATAGAAAATAATTTTTTTTAATAAATGAAAAAAAAAAAAAAAGAGAATTTTTACCACAAGATAAATCCGCAAGGGAACTATCGGCTGCATTCTCGTAAAATGATACTCGGCTTTGGATTGACTTAATATGTGAGAAGAACCAATCTGAGGGCGGCAGCCATTTTACCAGGATAGCAATCGATCCGACAGCTCTTTAATGGATTCAGTTTGCTGTAAAAATCCTCATACTAATACTAATATTTTGTACTAATTATTGATGTAAAATCTGAGAAGTAGGAGGGGAAAATAAGAACTAGTAACTGCAGGAATGTAATAATGTGTGGAAACTATAGGAAAGGGGGTGTCAAAAATTTGTCATAGGAGGGGCATATTGTTAAAAGTATAAAATTATATGACAGGAGAGGAGTCGTCTAGCTCTAAAAGGGGTCTTCAAGTCATAACTTACGTTAATCTCGATGGGAAAAGAATATTTTTGATGAAGATGGGTAGGAAGGGGTTAAAAAAAGTAAACAAGAATACGCAAGAATAATAATTTGTAATTTGCCCCATACGGTTTTGGGCAGACATTGCAAATCCTGGGAAAAACCTCCAAGATGGCGGCTGTCGCGTACGATCACGTAATCCGACTCCTAACTGTCTCTTTTTACTTGCCTATTATTGCCCTAAGAGTTCCTAGTTCTTATAAACAGCTGTTAAACCCTTTTTTTTTAATTTAAAAAATCCTGAAAAAAAGAAAGTTTACAGCGACCCTCAAAAAAATTGCAATTAAAAAAAAAACATGTCCATTGTAATGGATCGCAACCTTGGATAACGGAAAAACAAAAAAAAAAATTCAAGGTGAATTGCGTAATAATGAATTAATTCTTTATTATAAGATTTTCATACCTATATATATTCTTCTCCGTATAAAATTAATTGAATGCAATTTAAACCGTAAAATCAATGACTCAGTCAATAGCTTTTAACAATTTGATGGATGTATCTCTTATTGTACCGTATACGATCTTCTGTCATTTTTATTTTTCTTTGTCCAGCGAAAATTAACCCGTAGCAAGCATCCATCATTTAAAAGATAAACCACAAAAATGCATCCGGTTATTTAAACACAGGTTACGTATTTTTTTTTTTTTTTTTTTTTTTCATCTTTTATAACCGCGACCGTCAATCATTTAGGTTTTTTGTTTTCTTTTCCAGATCTTTTGATATTATTCCACGTCACATTACGTAATAAATCATTAAGTTTATTTTTAATTTTTATTCACCGTGAAAATCGTTTAAAAAAAGACTCGACTACATTTTTCATTTTTTAAAAAAAATGGATTTCATGCAAAAGATGGGTAAACGGCCAGAATTTTACACTTAGAACAAAACGTGCCTGGACAAAATTTTTATACAAAACCAAAGTATTACGAATTTTAACGCTGTTCCTCCCGTCCGTAAGTGTAAAACAGGCCTTTCATACGGAGAATTGTACGATTTTCATAGACCCCTCCCCCCAAATATGTTTACGAAATCTGGGCAACATTCCCTTGCCAAGGGCGTAAAAATGTCATTTATTAATTCATATTTATTCAATTAAGCAGAAATCACCCGGACATTTTGCCGTTAACCACACGAAATTTTAAGTTCGCTGCTCTGTTTACTATCCAAATTTTAAAGTTTAGCTATCATGGCAGGAATTCGGTCAGAAACAAAACGGCATACGCAATTATTCTTAATATCCATTCACATACACCCTTATATGTTTGCCGAAAATGACGTAAAAGAACAATCATAGCGGACCTTTAGTATTTTTTCAGTTTTACACTAGAGCCCTATATACTGGGAGAAGCGCAATTGGTGTCATGGCGGCAATTGGACGGTAAAATGGCGTAAAATTTGTATAGTTGTTTATGACATTGATCTCTATTATTTACGCTAGATTCCCAACTGACGGGAAAAATGGCGAACCATAAATTTGACTCCAATGCACTACCTTCTTTATCATTTTTTGTAAACAATTGAACAACGATAATATTTGCTTTCCGTATTTTTGAGGAAAGATTGCAATTGCAATATTTTGTGATGTCCTGATATCTAGTTGCAAATTTCTGATCATTTATTTTTTCATCTTGTACACAAAAATGTTTAAATCATTTTGCTAATTAATGAAAACTGGATCTCGGAGGTAGTGCACTGGAGTCAAACTGGGTTCGCGATAGCTTTTTTTTATTTCATAAGTTAAATATAGGTGAAGAATATCAGTTGTAAATCTAGCGTATATAATAGAGATCAATGGTTTATGACGGGAAAATGGCGACCTCCGTGGGACGGTAAAATGTCGACCTCCGTGGAACGTACAACGCCTATGTTTCACTTACATAAAAAAATACATAGGCAAGGACCAATCAAAATTAGACCTTAGGTTGCGCTTCTCCCAGTATATAGGGCTCTATTTTACACGGGCTACGTGCCACGGTCATACAGACAGGTCCAGAAATTTATGCTCCACTTAACTACGCACATTTTAGTTCTAAAGCGGGCCATTGATGGCGCTGCGATCTTGAGAGATGCAAATCGTTTAAGTTGGGACTCCCACTGGGATTCTCGTGGCGGCCATATTTATTTGTTCGTTACTAACATACTTTTACGGTTTTTTACCCTTTTACGAAAAGCCTAATAATGTCCCGCAAGTGCACTGTTACTGTTTTCGAGACGGGACGAAGAACCCGTAGGGAAAAAAAATTCCTTTTTCAAAATACGGCCGTGGTACGTGCTAAAGAACATTCACCACTGGCGTGTGTCTTCTCTTCACAAGTCAGTTTTCTAAAGGTAAATTATAAATGATATTTTTAAGAAATTTTTTCAGGGCGGCTTTATTCTGACATATAAAAGCTTAGCAGTAATAGTGTAGGAAAATATAATTAAATCCGATCAAGGCTAGAGAAATAAAAGAAAAAAAATTTTTAATCCATTATGGCGTATGATAATTTCAAAACCCTTTGAAAAAAAAAACACACATTAAACCGCAGTGGAAAATCACGTTATTTTTTTGCACACGTATCGCAACTCAAAAGAAAAATAATAGTTTCCTTATCAGCCTATTTTAATTATACGATCGCCACTGTGATTGTTTTAAATAAAAAGCTCTTTTCTCCTGCCCTTGACACAGGGAATTTTTTTATTTCAATGTAAATAGTTCTTGCTTTTATTTCGTCTAGGTGCCGTAATCGTGAATGTTATACATTTTTATTGCACGCTATTTCGGAATAATGAACAAAGCTATTAAAGTTTATTCCCTCCCGTTACCGGTACCTTTTATTATGGAGCGTCTATTTTGCAGAAAAATTGTATTTCAAACGCACTTAAATTCAGAGAAATTCGATTTCTGATTTCGATATATCTGGAACGAATAAAAAAAATTATAATTGCCATCTTGTTTCCATAGTTTGAACCATTATTCTGAATCAGGTTTTTCGTAAATAAACCTTTTAGTTTAAGTTGAAAATTGAGAAAATGGTTGCCAGAACTCTGAAGGTATATGGAAATTTTTTTTCTTTTTTTTTCGTGTAAAGTCTTTTTGCGTAAAACCTCGAATAGATATAGTTCACGCAACAAAATTTACTATTTCCTTTTAATAATTCAATATTAAATGTCTTCTTTTAAAATTGGGTGTTTTATATTCATGAACTCTCTGAAGAGGAGAAAAAAAAAATTCATTTTTTATTTTATACCGTCAGGGATTGTTTTTTTTTTTTTTTTTCTAAATGGAATAATTGAATAAATAATGGATTATTAAATTTAGTTTCTTGCATCCAATATTGCACAACAGCTGCTCTGTTTTTCTGAATTAAAACCGATATTTCCGAATCGACGAAAATAATTAAAAACATTTTTTTTTATATGTTGTAGAAAGTGATGAAAAGTAGGGAGAGCATCAATGTGAACGTTAGTTTGTTTGCTGTCTTCGGTACACAACAAGTAGCGACATGAAACACGTGACGACCGCCATTTTTTAGGGTACAAAATCGATGGAAATGCTTTGATGAAGGCTGTAAGGACTTAGATTTTATCTTCAGGGAAAGTAAACATCCGAAAGATCAGGTAAGAGCTACTTTTCTATATTTAAAAAAAAAGAACTGGCCATAATTTATCATTTTTAAAAGGACAGAAATGTTATGGTCTGGTTTAAAAGGAAAATAATACTGTAAATTAGGTTTATTTACAGGACAAAAGAAATCTATTTTTTGATCGATTACACTGTCTAATTATCACAAATAAATTAATTACATGAAAAAAGTTAGTAATACACATAAAATCCAGATAATGCCATTTCGTTCCGGATTTAAAATTTTCAGTCTTAATTTTTCAAATCGCAATAAAAAAATTTGCCCCAGAAAAAATATTTCTAGCCTCTTTTTTTTAATTTTACAAAAATTAGCGGAAGAAAAAGTGCTAAGCATGGGAAAAAATTTTCGTAAAAGAAAAATTGTACAAAAATACAAAAATGGGATTTTAGATGCAAAATTATTCCGCCAGGAGCGCTGCATATGGCGGTAGCCCCGATTTACCATTTCAAAACATCTTAAATGGTGAATTTTGATGGTGATTGCTTGTTGCCAAAAACAAGTACTAATTTATAAAATATTCTATTTTTATTAAAAAAAAATTGTTAAAAAATTTAAAATTGTCTATAAAATCACAGGAAAAAATTGAAAATTTACTCGGAGCTTTATTTTAGAAACTTGTAAAGTAATACATGCCTAATTATAAAAAAATTTAACGCTTCGGCCTTAGGACCAAAACATGCTAAATCAAGTTAAGATCCAGCTTAATTTCTAGTAAATCTAACAGTAATGATTAAAAAATTAATTTAGAACGATTTTGCTCTCAAGTTTCTAAAATAATAAAAAATCTTGAAGTTTAATAAATTAAAAATGGATTTTTTTTTTTTTACAAAATGAAATCGAAGTAAATAACACGTAAAAAAACTCATTTTAACTAAAATTCTATCAAATCGAGCCCCGTAGGAAAATGAAAGATTAACTCGATCGGGAAGGGAA
Organism: Liposcelis bostrychophila; assembly: GCA_037577465.1. Taxonomy (NCBI): domain Eukaryota; kingdom Metazoa; phylum Arthropoda; class Insecta; order Psocodea; family Liposcelididae; genus Liposcelis; species Liposcelis bostrychophila. The sequence continues at coordinate 23,685,385 of CM075209.1, read as the reverse complement.
TAAAACATTTTCCTTCCCGATTTTTTTTTTAGCTAAAACGATTTTCAAGATGCAAAAAAAAAAAAAAAAAAAAAAAAAAAAAAAAAAAAAAAAAGGTTTAAAATTCCGATGAATTTACTTTATCGTTTAAAGCATAGTAAATATCATCTCGAGTTACGTTCAACGTTAATTTTTGTAAAATCCCGCCGGATGATTGATTCGTATAAATTAAACGAAAACATTTCAATCGATTGGATAACGATATTAAAGACGAAACCGGGGGCTTTTTAATCCCTTCTAAAGCACATGCCGCGAAAAATTGATCGATGACTCTCAAAAAATCGACTTCTTCCAAACCGGAATGAACGGATACGTCCGACATGGATTTGAGGAAAAGCTTTTCCATTTCGCTGCAGCTCCTGAAAAAAAAAAAAAAAAAGAAAGAAACACAAATAATAAAGTTTGAAAAAGTTTTTTTTTTTCTTGTTCATCCCTTTTTTTTTGGATGAAGAACAATCTTAGAAATCATTGCGAAAGTTTTTTTTTTTTAAAGCCTTTCATACGAAACTCGATTTCGAAAAAGAAAAAAAAGCCCAAATCTCTTTTTTTTTTTCTTTTTTTGAGTTGGAACGAGCTCAAGACGATTATGAGATTAGTAATTATGAAAACGCAAAGCAAACGTTACTATTAAATTCTCACGGAGAGAAAACGGGGATAATGCTCCTTGTATTTGTAGTTGATTAGAGTATGTTATCAAAACAAGGGCATTATTTTAAATCTTCCTAACGACCTTGATCTTTGGTGGAAAATTTGTAATTCAAATATCTTCTAGTTTCCTTTTTTTTGTGCTTTTTGTTATTTTTTTAAGTGCTTTGATTTAAATGTTTAATCTATCTACCTATATAATAAAACCCCTCCGTTTGTCCGCGTTTGTCCGCAGACATGCTAATTTTAACGAATTTGACGAAAAAATACATAAAGTTTTAGTTGCCTAAAAAATGTAAGATTTTTGTCGACAGACAAAAAAGAAAAAAAAAATAGTTAGGATCATCAGATCAGACAAAAAAAAGTTTGACGAATTTGACGAAAAAATTGATAAAGTTTTAGTTGCCTAAAAAATGTACCATTTTTGTCCACAGACAGCTAATTTTAACGAATTTGACGAAAAAATACATAAAGTTTTAGTTGCCTAAAAAATTTACCATTTTTGTCCACAGACAAAAAAAAAAAAAAAAAAATAGTCGCATTAGACAAAAAAAATTGTGACAAATAAAAGGGGAAGTTTCCCTGTCTGTACGCAGGAATTTTTGTCAGAAATATCTGACAAAATAAATTATTTATAAACTAGCCTAAACTAATGTAGAAAAACGCAAAAACGTTAAATACTTCATTTTTTTTCGCCCAAAAAAAAATTGTTAAAATTCCAAAATAAAGTGGTCAAATTTAAAAAATTATTTATGGTAATATTTCGAAAAAAGTTAGTAAAATCCGAAAAAAGAGGTGGTAAAATTTTAAAAATTATTTGGTAAGATTTTGAAAAAAATAATTGGTAAAATTGCAAAAAAATATTACCAAGGGCCGACGGGAAAAACAGTCGACATAGAAAAGAGTCCAAAAAGTCTCTGGACCCTTTTCCATTTCGGCCCTTTTCATAAACCCCGAGACAAAACGTAAACAGTGAATAACTTCTGACATTGGGTGATCCAAACGGAATGCGTATCTAAGTTTCGAGTAGCTTCTCTAACTTTTTAAAACGTTTTTCGAAATGAACCACCCTAATGGTCTGCACAGTCACATATACCGTATGAGGGGGTTACTTTGTACTCGACCGGATGACTTTGGACACTTTGATTTTGCCTTAAATTCTTGAAAATAGAACAAGGAAAAGCCCAAACAACGACTGCATTTCATAAAGTGAAGCTTCTTGAATATTATTTAGTAAAATGGTCCTTTCAATTAGCTTCTTTATAAAAATATTCGATTTTCAAAATAATGCGAGACGGGAAAAAAACGGAATTCTAAAGTTCGAAATACTAAGGTCCCTCCAACGGTATCTGAAAGCCGAATTCAGGTTCAAACACGTTCGGCACTTGCCCAACATCATCCTTTAACTACCCAAAAAATTTCTTTCCAAATGTATTTTCCCGAGAGCAGAAAAACAAGAATTAACAAAAAAATGTTTGTAAACACTCCATAAACGCCATGTTAATCAGCCATTTTATTCATCCAAACACATTTTATTTTGGTTTCAAAGAATTTATTTTTCTGGATCATTTTCTCTTCTTAAAATTATTTAACGGCATAAAAATTGTTTATTTATTAACGGTAATATGTTTTGAGAATACTTTTTCGCCCTTTTATTGTTTTAATTACGGAGTTACGGATGCAGAAACAAAAATAAAAATGTCTAAAGTTACCCCACTTTCAGATTGTCGAGGACGTTCGCAAAATTGAGTCACAGATTGACTTAGAAGAAGTATAACCATTACAAGAGGGTATCATTTGAAAGCTGAAGGATCTCCCTTCATGTTTGTGAAGACAGATAGAAAATCGCATCAGTATTTTACAAATAATAACCAAAAAAAGTGAAAAAGTGTACAAAGTAACCCCCTCATACGGTATTCGCATTCTTAAAATGCAAAAGAAATAAAAATGCGGGATCTAAAAAACAGACGGTAAAAATTTTAAAAAAATTAAACTTTTTTTTTGGAAAAAAAAATGAAGTATTTAACTTTTTTCCTTTTTTTACATTACTTTAGGCTAGACGCGAAGGGGCCGCGAAGCGGCCCCGAAGCGGCTAGTTTATTAATAAGCGGTGAGAAGAAAAAAAAATCGATAGGAGTCCAAACAATAAGCCAGAAAAATCAAATTTTCAGAAACATTTTTCTGGGGAAGAAATTTAAAATTTAAAAAAAAATTACTTTTTTTGAAATTTTTGATACTAAGAGATTAAATTTTATACTTTTCTCAGTATAAATTTTTAGTTTTAAATTTTTTTAAAGATATCTTTCTAAAGCCTCCATTTTTTAAATTTCTTCTAAAATTTAGCCCTGAAATTTCAGTTTTGGAAAAAAATTTAACAAGTCATTAGATTTTTTCCCTTCAAAACAAAATAATTAATTTTAAATATTTTTCGGAGGGGGGGAAGGGGGAATTACTAGTCGATTAATTTTTTTTGCGACTTGTACATCACACGGTCTAAAAAGCATTTAACCCGTTAACCGCGTAAGAAATAAGAATTTTTTTATTCCTCTTTTTTTTAAAAAACTATAAAAAAGTATGACCCTAACCTAATAACCCTGGCGATATTCGAATGAGTCATTTCCCGTATGGCTCTATCGATGTGTTTGATGGTGACCGTTTCATCTGGAGCAGGAAGCTCCGTAGCTCTCCTGCAAATATCTAAAGCTCTCCTTGCATCTCCCGAAACGGCTGCAACTTTACGTGTTACTAATTGAACGGCATCGTGAGAGAATGCATTAAGCCCGGTCAATCGAGCTAAAACTATTTCCTCCAATTGTTTGTGTGTATATGGCATAAAAGTCAGTCGGGTTAATCCCTGAAAAAAAAAAAAAGAAATATAAACAGAGCGGTTCTTTTTTTTTTACGATTGAAAAATTTTTTAAAAAATCCAAAAACTTACAAGTCGGCTAGTCACTCGACCTTTAAAAAGTCTTTCAGGCATGTCCATTGTATTCGCGATCGTAAGAACAATTAATCGGGAATGAATTCTAGTAGGCCAATCTAAAATGTTGTAAATTACTTCTTGTTTCTTGGTGCAGATCAAATCCAACTAAAAAAAAAAGGGAAGAAATAAAATCAATAACAAAAATTTGGGCGAAACTGTTCTCAATTTCCGCCATCTTGGATTTCGGACCATGTGTCCGGCTGCTATGCTAAATGATTGAGCCACAGTAAAATATCCTTAAAAATTACTTGTTAATTTACCTCATCTACAAGGAGCACAGTGTTAACCTTGTTATTCTTCCTATCGTTTTTGCTGAACCAACCATCCAGTTTCTGAAGAGCTTTATCCGGTGCAAGTTTTTCTTTATTCCCAAACAACTGCTGACAGATCTGAACGTAAGCCTGTCTAGGATCAGCCAGCCTCATTCCATTTATTTCTAAAAATTTAAATTCAGGCATAGTTCCTTCTTTCACTAAATCTTGCAGATGCCTTATGACTTGCGTAACCGTCGCTGTCTTTCCCGTTCCCGGGACTCCCGAAATGTACATACACCTAATTTAAAAAAAAAAAAAAAAAAATTTTTTTAAATTACATTATCAAAATATAAAACAAAAATTTTTTCTCGATTGATCATACCCTCCGATTCCGTCCTGTAATTTATTTTCTAAAAACATGAGAACATTTTTAAATTCTTTTTCCCTGCAAGGCAACGAGTCTGGGATCGTGGATACATGAAGACTCTGCCTTGCTTTTTCAAGAGGGGTTCGGGGTTGCTCGGCTATAATTCTTCTTGTTGAAGGTGTAACAGGTTCATATTTTTCTTTCTTTTTACTGGATGACTTTTTGCTTGATGACATTTTTTTCTCCTCAGGCTCAGGTGTTTCACATCTTTTCAAACGAGATGAACGTCTTGATATTCTCGCAGGCTCTGGAGAATTTAAAGTAGCATCCTCAGTGATATTACTTCTTCTAGTTGATTTAGGTGTGGACAGTAAATCTTTTTCCTTATCATTTACTTTTGGGGTCTTCTTTAACGACAACTTTAAAATAAGAGGAGATCTTGCAGTAACACCTTCAGCATTATCACTTCTCCTGGTTGACTTAGGTGTACATAATACATTTTTTTCATTTTCAGTTTTTTTTGGAGTCTTTCTTGATGATTTACGAAATGGAGATGTATCATGTTCCTTTACTGTGTTTTTTGCACTTTCAGTTGGGGTCTTGGCTAATTTCCTTGGGGAAGATCTGGGACTGGACTCAAAATCATCATCAGCCTTTTTTTTAGGAGTTCTCTTATGCTCTATAATTAAACAATCTCCTGACTTTTCTAATTCTGGAACTTTTTTCTTTGGTGTTTTCTTATGCTCAACAACTGAACATTCAGTTGACTTTTCTAATTCTGGCCCTTTCTTTTTCGGAGTTCTCTTATGATTTATAATTAAAGAATCTGGTGATTTTTCTAATTCTGGAACTTTCTTCGAAGGTGTTTTATCTGGTGATGTTTTAGGAGATTTTATTTTTGATCTGTCAGCCCTAATCCCCCCTTTTTTAAGTGCCATAAAGATTTCATCAATATCTGAATCACTATCATCATCAATGAGATTCACATTTTTTAATACCTTGTCAGGACTTTTTCGTTTTGTGGGTGAACGAGGAGTATCACTTGACAGCTCATTCTCCTTTTCAAAAACACTTGTTAACCTTTTTTTTAAAGGCAGGTTTGACTGAAGTCTTCCTGAAATGTGAAAAAAAACATAATTATTCAAGGTTATTGTTAAAGAAATGTTTTTACATTTACCTGGGGGTTTAGGAGATTCATCAATTTTTCTTTTTTTGGCCGGACTCCGATTAGTCGGAACGGACTCAGAATCCTCCTGCAGTCCTCTTTTAAGTTTAGATATTTTCGACCTCATATTCATTAATTAAAGATATATTAAATATTACAGGCACAACAAAATCACAGACATCCTTTTCTTTCTTTTTCATAACCAAAACAAAGTGATTTTATGGAAAATAAAGCGGGAATATGAAGTTGCGACAAATTTCTTCAATAATTTTTTAGGAACCCTGCATAATATTAAATGACAGAGAATGTTTTTAGGATGCCATGCTTTGCATTTCGCATTGAAAATGTACACAAAAACAAACATGGCGTCAATAGTCGACACTATTTCTTGTATGCAGGTACTCGAATTTTCCATTGGTATTCACGCTCTTTTTTTATTCCTTTTTTCTATTCCTTTGACTATGTATTTTAAATACTCAAAGGAAAAACTGAACTTGGAAAACTCCTTTTCCCTCTTTGTATATCCGCCATAATAAAAACCGTTGAAACTAAAAGACAGTTGGAGAGCTCTCGTTTTGTATATTAAAATAATCGTAAGTATCGTGTAGTAATTTAAATATAAATATCATAAATAATTGATAGACATAATAAAGGACATCCCTAAACGTTTTTAAATAAAGATCCGCTTTTAAAATTGAAGAAATGCCGAATTTTAAAAAAGCTTTCCTGTGTCTGTGATTTAATGCTTCAAGCATAATCCTGTTGAGACAATGACACTTTGTCCAGTATTTATAATTCCCATTATTTTTTCTTTACATTCTTTCGTCTCGTTTGAATGTAATCGTTCTAGAAGTTGCATTTAGCAATAATCTCATGATACGAGGAAGTCACATGTTTGTATACAATTTTTCAACCCCATGTGTCACCTTTTTTATTTTAGGATTCAAGATGTCTGCATTCCAAGAGAATCAAGCAAATAGGTTAGCAACCTTCAAAAACAAAGGAAAGGATTCAGAGGTAAAAAATCTTTACATCTTTATTTAGTTATTTATTTTTTTTTGTAAATAAAAATAATGATTTTTCTTTTGCTCATACAGGAAATGCGTAGAAGAAGATGTTCAGCTACCATCCAATTAAGAAAAGCAAGCAGAGATGATCAAATTTTAAAGAGAAGAAATATTACTTTGAATGAACCTCCATCTCCGTTACAAGAGGCAAATCTTCTTCAGAACAAAGCTACAATGAGTATTCAACAAATTATGTTAGGTAATGTATTAATGCAAAAAACGACATGGATTTGTTGGAGGAGAATATAATAATGAATGAATGGCTTTCACATTCAGCCTCCTGAAAAACATTTTTGAGCTTATTACGTAATTTATAGTTTTTTTTATAAAAAGATATTTGAGCACTTTTTTTTTTTGGCAAAAATTTTAAAAAATTAATTTGCCATGACTTTAATTTGAGGGAAAAGTAACTAAGAGTGTTGGAGGCAATTTTGAATAACCCTTTGATAAGAATAACAAAATTTATCTGGCCATGAGTCATGATGTGCCTTATGTGAGTAATATGACTGATATTTTTTTTTTCTCTATGCAGCTATTCAGAGTCCGGATGAGAACGTCTGCTTCGACGCTGTACAGAACGCTAGGAGGATTTTAAGTCGTGAAAGAAACCCACCCATTTATGATATGATTCAAGCTGGAATAGTTCCTAAACTAGTAGAATTTTTATCTGAAGAATACTCGTAAGTATCAGGGAAGAGGGAAAAAAATGGCAGAAAGAGCTTGCTTTTTTTTTAATGTAGCAAAATTACTGAAAGTATGTGAGGAGAATTGAATTAAATTTTATGATTGTGTTTTTTTTTTTTTTTTTTAGGTGGCCAAATATTAGGTAAATTACCTGTTTTTAGGTTGAACTTTTTGAATTATGATTTCTGGGCTCAAATCCTCGGGTGTCCAGAAGGATCCGAAATCATAGTAACATTATCGAACTAGATTTCGATATTTTAGCGGTATTTGATAGTAGAATTTAATATTAATTTTATCGTTGGCCTAAAAAAAAAGAGAAAAAAAATCGAAATCGTGTTTGGTTTTGATTTATTTTGAAGGGCTTGAGGATCCGAAAAAATCTTTCTTTTCGGACTGTTTTGTAAATATTTTGTAGAAAAATTAGGGGAAATAGCTAGTTGATGGTAAATTTAATTTAACCTTAAAATGTTTTGCTGCTAAGAATTTTTTTTTTTTAAAATTAAGTTTTCAAGATTTTTTTGAGCTAGACATTTTAGGGTCTCTTTAAATGCTTATACTTCGAAATTCAATAATTGGTTTAAAAGATGGTTTACCTAAATGTTTGTGCCCAGATCAATTTTTTAAATTTTTTGCACGTCAATAAGGTTTTATGAAAAGCTTAAGGCCACATATCAAGTATAGAAAAAACGGAATAAAAGTTGAATTAATATTTTGTTGGCAGAATTGTGCTCATCAGCAAGAAATTTCTGACTTGGGAAATATTCCCGTGAAATTGGCAATATTTATTACCTTAAATATATATTCTGGTATCCATCAGAGATTGGAAAACATTTTTGCTCATTGCTCATGGATCATTTGTTTTCAGGAAATATTCCCGTAAATTTATGAAAATTTTATTTTTTCTCCTGAGGGAACATCTTCGAAAGTTACACAACGCGCAACTCCTGCGCGTCTTTTTGGGGAATGTGAAAAGAACCTTTGAGCCTGAGGCCTTTTTAAAAATTTTTAAATTTTTTCCTAATTGAATTTCGAACAGGGTTTTTAAAAAAATATGGTGTAAATCACGAAAACTGGAAAAAGAAGTAGAAAATTATTCGATTCAATTATCGAATACATTTTTAACGATTAACAAAGTAATTTAGGTCAGTTTCTTATTTTGGCTTTTTCTGTCTTTTACATTTTTGTCGGTGACAAAAGAAACTAATTCTTCTCAATTGCAAGAAGCTAATTTTTACGATTTATTATTTTAGAACGAATCTCCAATTCGAAGCCTGTTGGGCCCTGACGAACATCGCATCAGGAACCTCGGAACAAACGAAAGAAGTGATCAACGCCGGCTCCATCCCAAAATTGGTAGATTTGTTATCGTCTCAGTCACCTCAAGTTTCCGAGCAGGCAGTCTGGGCTTTGGGAAACATTGCTGGGGACGGTCCCGCCGCCAGGGATCTCGTTATCAGTGCCGGTGCCATCCCTCCTTTGTTAGAACTAGCGAAATCTAGCGTCATGATCTCGACTCTTAGGAACGTCGTTTGGACGATTTCCAATTTGTGCCGTAATAAGAATCCATCACCTCCTTTTGACAGTGTTAAAGTCTGTTTGCCGATGCTGTATGATATGCTACATTCATCTGATAAAGACGTTTTAGGTAAATGATTTCTGTTGCTAATGAGGACTTATGACGAGGTTTTCAGCCAGGGGCGTTGCACGTCATACTAGGTTTTAAAAGTATTAAATGATTTCTTTTTTGACTCTACTCCAAGTTCAGGGAAATATTCCTGTAAATTGGTTTTCAAACAATAAATTTATTCCAAAATTTAAAATCTGAAAATTCAATTTTCTAATTTGGGGAATTTCTATTTTGTTCGGGGAAATATTGAATCTAGAAATTTGATCTGTGTTCTTGGGAAATATTCGTGTTTTTAGAATTTCTTCTCAGAAAATATGTCAGCATAGGGAGGAAGTTCATAGACATTTATTTTTTATTTACTTTTAATTCTCCAGAAATATTCTAATATTTTTATATTTTGTTTTCCGGGAATTTTCCTGTAAATATATGGAAATCTTATCTTTTATGCTGAGGAAATATTCTTGAAAATTTACAGAAATTTATTGTTTTTCCTCGAGAAATATTTCCGAAAATTAAAGGAAATATACTTTCAATTCCCGAGGACTAATTCTTTTTTTTATTAATTTTGAGTTACAAACCTATAAATCAGTTTAAAAATAGCTAAGGGCATGCAATTAATCTCATCAATTTTTTATTAAAATTTAATTTTCTTTTTTTTGTAGCTGATACTTGCTGGGCTCTTTCATATTTAACAGACGGTTCAAATGTTCAAATTCAAGCCGTCCTCGATGCAAACGTCGTTCCTAGTTTGGTTAAATTTTTATCCTCTGAAGAAACGACAGTTCTCACTCCGGCTTTAAGAGCCGTCGGTAATATCGTCACAGGAAACGAGGTCCAAACGGATGCTGTCATAAATGCAGGTGCTCTGCCGAAACTTAAGGAATTGTTACACAGCAGAAAGATGAACATCGTCAAAGAAGCCTGTTGGTCTATTTCGAATATAACTGCAGGGAATACGGATCAGATTCAAGCTGTCATCGATGCGAATATTATTCCTTCTCTTGTTAACGTTCTCGCACAGGTATAAAAATACGTGAAATATTTTGGATCCTTTTATGTTCACATTTGAGGGTCATTCAAAGATTACGTAACTGCACTGGAAGACAGGGGTCTTTGAAATTCTTATTTTTGTAGAACGGAGGGGGTCGAAAATAACAGAAAATACTTTTATGTTATTCTTAAATGACCCCTTTTAATTTTTCCAGAGCATGATGGAGTTTACCTTTCATTTTCAATGTTTCCTCCTGAACTGAACTAAATTTTATCTTAATCGTTTTCCAGGGAGATTTTAAATCTCAAAAAGAAGCCGCCTGGGCCGTTACGAACTACACTTCAGGAGCGAGCATCCAACAGTTATCTCATCTCATCCAATGCGGAGTATTAGCTCCATTTTGTAATCTCATGGAGAGCAAAGACTTCAAAACGATCCTCGTCGTCCTCGACGGACTCAACAACATCCTTCACAACGCTCATCGCGTAGGGGAATTAGATAGAATTTGCATTATGATTGAAGAATGCGGAGGACTGGACAAATTGGAAGCGTTGCAAAATCACGAAGTTCAACAAGTTTATTATCGGGCTTTGGGATTGGTCGACGCTTTCTTTAGCGGTGACGATTGCGAAAAATCTGTCGCTCCCAATGAAGTCAACGGTCAATACGATTTCAAACCGGCGGAACATACCGGAGAATTCAATTTTTAATCTTTTTTATTTTCTCTGTTATTACTATTTTTTTTTTTTTTTTTTTTTTACTCGTGCTATTTTTTTCCGTACGTAATTATTTTTTAAGGGTTATTATTATAAGAAATAGTCTTTTTATACACAAATGAAATTTTTTTATATGAATTTATTTGGAACTTTTTTTTCTTAAAAAAATACACCTCGAAAAATGAAGAAGACTGAGATTGTAAATCATGTTTTTGATTAGTTTTTAAAAACTCAATTTTAAAATAAGAGGTGAAAGATGAGATGAAAAATGTAATTAGTAATACACTGCCAGTAAGTTTAAAGGTGTTCATTACGAATTTAAAGTTGTGTTTACACCTTTTATTTATAAATACAATATTGTTTTTAAAAATATTTTCAATCAATTCTTTTTTTTTTTTATGATTTCGCCGAATATCAGCTGGAAACGGATTTCCCTGGCCATTTTAATCCTAAAAAAAGCTGCTTGACTTTCACAAATTGGAAGTTAAAGGCTAAGAGATAGATTTTTGGTCTTATCTAAACCTGAGTATCAACCCCGTTTTGTAATCTTTTAAAGAAGCGAGACTATCATAAAGATATTTCTTTACTCCCTGCCGCAAACTGAACGGCCACGGAAAAAAAATGACTTCAGACTTTTTTTTCCCTGGTCATGGATTTTTCAAGTAATCAGAGTAAGTAATGTACTATATTTATTCAAGTAAGTTATTATGCAGCGTATGTTAGCGCCATTAATTTAAGGCACATGGCACCTTTTTTTTCTCTTTAAAGCGGAAACTTATACAAATGTTAAACCTTTGTGACACCGTAAAACTTTTTTACGTAGCTTACGTTATTATACATAAGTTATTATAGCTTATATGAATTTATTCATATTGTACTACATTGTATAACAACGTAAGCTCGGCGTTTTTAAAAGGAACCGGATCTAGTTGTCAACGCAAGCGGTGGCCCATCCGGTGGCGGGTGGCGGTGACATTGTTCAATATGGCGTCAATTGAAAGTAGGTGTGTTTTGTGTTACGATTTCAATCGTGAAACATCGTTGTCTGTGTGGAAGAGAAACATGGAAAATCGACGGAAATCAGTGAAAAAGACCTACAAGATTTTATTTTTTGTACATTTAAAAAGGTTAGTAGGTTAATCTTTGCAATTTTTATACCCCATCGTTGCTCTACGTTTCCCACTATGACGTTTCCCTTTGAGCAAGTGGCCTTGGTTAGGTCTTCGAATTTTATTTTCAGTTTTTCATTAATTATCGGACGATAAAGTTGTAAAGATAAAGAATGTATATGATCTAGAAATTTATCGTTAGCTCGCTACGAGTTTTATTTTTAACCCATGATATTTGATATTTGTGCATAATGAAATGTACTTTAATATATGCTGGAAGTTTGACATCCGATGTTCGTGTTTTATGTTTTATGCTTACAGTTATGTTTTCTGAATCCCAGGAATCACGAATGTAATTCAATCTCTATACGCAAATGTAACAACATAAAAATGAGGAGTGTTTTGTTTTTGAAGTGTTTCAAGTAGATTTTTCTTTGTTTTTTGTTAAGGATAAGAAGGATGCAATTTCACATGAAAAAACGCAGCTGATGAAAGGGGATGAGAGACTGAGGTTAAAACTACAACTTTCTGCAAAAACCAGTGAAGTATGATTAATTTGTTGAAGTTCTGGTACACAGCCAACATCGCCAGAATGATTGTGGTAAGTTGGTTTGCTATACTAACAATTATTTTTAATTAAATCTGAGAGTTATTTAAAGTGGACAATAGTGTTCTTAACTAATTAAGTGTTCATACATATCTATTCTGGCCTGCTATGCACTTTGATCGTCTTTTTCAGTTAAACACTTTTGACAAGGTTGTATGTAATCTTTGCTGTGATTTTATATTTTGAGCAAGCATGAAGTAATGCTTTATTTGAAATTAAATTTTAAATCCCCTCATTGAAATTGAATAAGAATAACATTTTGCTTTTTATTGGTTTTCCTAATTAATATTGACTTGATCAAGTTTGTGATGTGAATCATATCTGCAGTCGTCACTTCTGGTTTTAGACATTTATCAAGATTATCAGGTAACTCTTCTTAATTAAATAAGAGTTAAAAAAAAAAAGAAAAAGAAGATTATTTAATTTTTATTGGTATTTTGTGTGATTAGGAAAACATTTTTTCTGTCTGGAATTGTTCCAAAACTGTCCATAAATAAATATTTGAAACTGTTTTTTTTAATAAGTAGAAGGAATTAACCAAGGTATGATTTAATTTTATGGGGAAGTCGGTATCTGCATTGCTTCATATTTATAACAAGGGAAGGGGGAGATTAGAAAAAAACAGAATTTTTGTTGAGTAACGTAATTGATATTGCAGATACTATACCCTATACCATTTTCAATGATTCATGTCACCCATTTATATTTCATTTTATTTATGTAGAAGTGTCAAGTGAGATTCAAATTAGATGATTCAGAAAATTAAGTTATTACTGCTTTTTCTTTTGGTTTAGATGCTTTTCTCAAAAAACACCCTAAAAGCGATGAAGTTGTAGCAGAATCAAAACATTATTGTTTTGAAAGATGTAAAGTTGAAGTTCAAACTCAACCACTTCAAAGTTCAAAAAGTCAATAATGAGATTTGTTTAGCTATCGTTTAAACATTTTTGTAGGAAGTGATAATTCAGTTTTTCAGTAATCACAGAAACATACCTTCAGGAAAAATATGCCTCAGGTGATGACTTGATCCTGGTTTCGTTTTACGCAGAGTATTCATGTCTGAGGCAGGGAAATTTTCCTTATTGCAATTTCTTTTTTGTTTTTAAAGTGCAGACTTAGTTATTGTTTCTTCTAACAACTTCTGCCATTTCAGCATTTATGTTTGTTGCCATTACAAACTAAGGAGATTTACTCCGAAACAATTTTGAAAAGTTGTCAACCTCTTTTCATTCTCTATATGTCAGAGCATATTTTTTTTTTTTTTTATGTATAATTCTTCCAGAAGAAATTAAATTTTACTCAATATTTTGTATTACACTTGTGTGTTGAGAGTTGCCTAACCAGTATTTCGAAGCTATAGAATATGGGGATCAAGAGAAAGAACTCCTTGTCGCTCTGTGATTGTTATGGTAACCAGCAACCAGAACTAACATTAATAATTGTTACAATTAATTTTGTTTCAGATTGTTTCCTAAAGAAATGGAAGGCAGCTGACGATGGGTTTAATTCTTTGCCAAACTATCAGTTTCCCATTCACTCTCTGAAGCGTTCGAGTAGCACCAAAAACAAATAAGGTAAGAATTTTTCTTTTAAACTTATTAAAAACGAGTACGGCATATATGTCAGTCCCTAGTCTGAACAATTCATAATTTGTTTATTTTCGATTATGGCATCAAATTTGAAAGGGGATTTTTTTCATCGTTTCTTAAGGGGTTGTAGGTTAACTGTTTTCGAATTTCCCGAAAAATTGACCACAAGCGCCAAGATTAAATTTATGGAATATTTATGTCTATGATACGCAATAATAATTTATTGCATTATAGAATTCACTCTGTATCTTGAAATATTTACCAGCGGTATAGTTTATAAGATTATCCAAATGGAGGAAATCAAATGTCCACAAGGCTTTTGTTTAGTTGTTACTTTTTGATTGAATTTAGGTGTTTTTATTCATTCCATGAAACAATGTTGTTCATCTTTAGGTTCACTAGGTAAAAGCACTCTGCATTCAGTATGAAAATACCAATTCAATTTGATAGGCAATTTCAAGGACAAGAACCTGTCATATTCCTCATGATGTTTAAGCGTACAACAAAAGTGAAAATTAATTTAGTTTTCAAATTAATTATTTAATGATCACCTTGCTGTTTGAACACTACATTTCCCAAATAATCTTGCAATTTATTCTAATTTAAAGTATTGTTGTAAACCTGTGCCTTGAAAGAAATCAAAAACTAATTTCCGAACTCTATTTTTTTTTTTTTTTTCATACAATTTCGACCCCATTTTAATACTTTTCCCATAATAAAAAAATCGATTTCCAATCTAGACAAATACTGCTTTTATAGAATCCACTTCCAGAAGATGACAGTTCTTTTCATCTTCCAAAAATTTTACAAACTGTATTTAGATATAAAATTAAGTACTTCCCTGACCCAAAACACAGCCATGTTAAAATATGACAGACTTTTTCATGCGTTACACAGAGCTTCAAAGCTTTTATACATTTTTTAATTGCATCATCAATCTGATACTTCGAAACAATTAGAAATATTTGGAAAGCATTTCCAAATGTGATTTTATCATTGCCTATTTATACAGTCGAGAAATACATTAAATGTGTCATAGTCAACGTCTGTGATGTGAGTAATTTCCTCATCCTTTAGAGGTTCAAAAAGTATCAGTTACGAAATTGGACTTAGGGCTGTAGAGGAAAGCATTGATTTATTGAAACTAATTGAGTTGATGTTCTTTAGGATAATAGGTGTCAGGTGTTTTGCAATAAAATATGTGTTAAATACCTATGTAAATCTCAAGATCTTTCAGCTCAGTTATAGGGTCTCCAATTTCAAAATTTAATTGGCCAACAACCGACTACTACTTTATCTTCTTAAAAAAAATTATAGCAATGAAGGCATACACCACCCTGTTTTATATTAAAATGATTTCTCAACGTGTTGGAGGTTAATTAATGTAAGAAAACTCAAAACATCTCCAGAATTAACCTAAGTTCTTCATTCATTATATTTACGAACGAGAAGCCATTTTGTTTTACTTCGGTTTTGTTTGTAAACAAATCATTGTTTCAAAACACTTTTCATCTTCATATTAAAGTAGTGTTTTACGGATGGAGCACTCCAGAGGTTTTTTAATATTCTTTTTTTCATTAGAAAATTTATAGGTTTTTATTAAACTCGAACTGAAATTGTTTTTAGATGAGATAAGACCCAAAAAATAGGATCGTTCGATTTCAATATTACATTTTTTAAAATTTGGAGTATAGGCGTATTATGGCGATGTATCTGGAAGTAGCATTGATCTCTATTATTTACGCTAGATTCCCAACTGACGGGAAAAATGGCGAACCATAAATTTGACTCCAATGCACTACCTTCTTTATCATTTTTTGTAAACAATCGAATAACGATAATATTTGCTTTCCGTATTTTTGAGGAAAGATTGCAATTGCAATATTTTGTGATGTCGTGATATCTAGTTGCAAATTTCTGATCATTTATTTTTTCATCTTGTACACAAAAATGTTTAAATCATTTTGCTAATTAATGAAAACTTGATCTCGGAGGTAGTGCACTGGAGTCAAACTGGGTTCGCGATAGCTTTTTTTTATTTCATAAGTTAAATATAGGTGAAGAAAATCAGTTGTAAATCTAGCGTATATAATAGAGATCAATGGGAAGTAGTGTGAAAATCAACCACTGCCTTCTCACGTCGCCACTAGTTTTCATTCTGATCGTGATGGTGTTTGACAAAGCCGAACAAAGAAAGTGAATTTTAATCGAAGAACATCCTTTTTATTTTTCAATTAAAACGTTTCGTATTAAAGAAAATTAGTTTCAAATGTGTTTAAGATTTCGTTGACTGCAAACATGTGAAGGTTAGTAAATTACTATATCCTTAGCATATGGCAAAATGGATTTTTTCGTAGACCAGAGTAGGCATAAGCTATATATAGACACAATTTTGTTATCTATTGATCACGTGACTTGCAACGTTACAAGAGAACAAGCCGGCTGTATAGTTTAAAACGAATGATGACGAATACCGTTTGTGAAGGTCAAGGTTAAATGGCATTGTTTCTTTGTGTTGGTTAATACATAAACTTATTAATAGAAAGAGGGGAAATCGTAAAGTTTGTAGATCAGGTTGGTTAGTTTATTCTGCACGAACAAAGAAAATAATTTTGATTCTCTCATCATTTTGATTTTAATAAAATAAGTCGGAAGCTATCAAATAAATAAAAGAAAATGGCCGACATTTGTTCACGTAAAAATTAATCTCGGAAATGAATCTACAGTCAACCTCGGTTATAGTGGCCTCGGTTATAGTGGAATTTCGGTTATAGTGGACAAACTCGTCCGGTCCCAGTCCCATTCCCTATATTGCAATGTTAAACTACCTCGGTTATAGTGGACCGAGACCTCGGTTATAGTGGACAGGTTTTTAAAGATATTATTGATTTCAATGTGAATTTTTCGGCATAAACAACCGTTTTCAAAGATTTTTTTTCTTTTTTCACGAATGAACATGTTGCATTACAATCAAAAAATGTTTTCTTTTTGCTTTTATTTGTTAGTTGAGGTTAAAATATCGAAAAGAAAAGCATTTTCGTTAGATGAAAAAATTAAAGTTTTAAACGAATTGAAAAATGGCGGTACTCAGGCGGAAATATCAAAAAAGTATGGTATTGCAACTTTTAAAACAGGCTCGAATTACAAATTTTTTCTTTAAAGTTGCAAGTGCTTAAATATACGATTATAATTCACGCTTTTTTTCAATTACCACTTCATTTTACTTTTTTCATTTTTTTCTACCGAATTTTTTCGACCTCGGATATAGTGGACCTCGGTTATAGTGGACTACATTTGGCCGGTCCCTTGAAATCCACTATAGCCGAGGTTGACTGTATTTCGTTTGAAAGATGATGAATAAAATGTTTCTTGATAAAGTTAATTAGGTTGGAAAATTTTTGTGTTCGATTGGTAATGCATTGACCAAATTAATATTGAAAGATATGTGATTTAAAAGTTTTAGTGAAGTGTTGCATTTTGGACGATTGTTGACAGCATGCATGTCCTCAAACTGTTTACTTAAGTTGTTCAGAAGTTTTTTTTTTTTTTTTCTTTTTTTTTTCATAAAATGAAATAAAACAGTTTAGTAAATTACATTACGATTTTTAAAAATATATGAGTATAATTCTGTGCTGTTTAGGTTGTTCTCAAAATTTTTTTTTTCTGGCCCAGTGTTCGAATGTAGTGTAAGGTTCCATAGAAATAAAATTCAAAACTGATATGACTTTTTATTTTATTCAAAATTTTTAAAAATTTTGTTTTCTAAGTGTTTAGTATTTTTAATATTCCTTCTTTTCTGTTATAGGTTGAATGACGGAGTTTTGCTTGTGATAATCATGGACTACTCTTGGACGGATATTATGTACCATCAGACTTGTTTCCATCTAATAGTCTTTGCCCTGATTGTTGTTTGATTAAGATTTAGATGGAGTTGCAAGGACCCATTTCACCCAACTACCTTCACCGATTTGTGCCTTTGTTTTTCACCATGGTGGAGAGACTTTGTTAGTCAGCAAATCATGTGCAGATGTCGCTAGTAGTTGTTGGCAGCTGTCAAGATTTATCAGGTAATTTTTCTAAGTTAAATGAGATATTTGAAAATAATAAAAAAATAACCATTTAAGTTTTTAATTTTAATTTTGTGCGATTATAGAAACATTTTTTCACTCTGCTTTTGTTGCAGAACAGTTTATAAACCATGTATTTTTTAAACTTTTTTGTTAGGAGTAATTAACCAAATTATGACTTATTTTATATGGACTTGGGTAGCTGTAATGCTTGATATTCACAATAATGGGAGAGGAAGAGTAGAAAATGGCATTTTATGTTGATGCAACGTAAGGGATATTGCAGATAAAAATTTTAGACCAGCCTTTACTGCTCATCCGTTAATCCTGCATTATATGTGAAAACGTCAACCCAAATAAGTAAATTTGATGATGTAAAAGTTATGTGCTTTTCATGTTGTTTTCTTGGTTTCGATTCTTTTTTTGAAAAATATTTGAAAAGAATGTGGAGTTGTGGTAGAAATAAGGCATTATTGGTTTGAAAGACGTAAAGTTTTAGTTACAGCTCAACCACTCACAAGTTCAAAAAGTCCATAAATGAGATTCGTTTAGCCACAAAAGAAAAAGTTTAGCTGTTTATACATTTTTTGCTGCAAGTGATAATTCAGTTTCATTTCAACAATCCCAAAAACATGTCTTTTGTCAAATACGATGGCTATTTTTTTGATGTTAGTAAATTTTAGAACAAATGTTTTGAAATGTTACCCTTTGGGCAATTTTAGGCAGCATGTATGTCCTCAAATGTTTTACTTAAATCGTTCAGAAGTTTCTTTTTTTTTCTAAAATGAAACGAAACAGTTAAATAAATTAAATCAGGATTTTTAAAAATTATTAAAATTAAAAATTTTGTGCTGTTTAGGTTGTTCTGAAAATTTTTTTTTTCTAGCTCACTGTTCAAATGTAGTGGAAGATCCCACAGAATTAAAATTCAAATCTGACTCAATTTTTATTTATTGAAAATTTTAAGAATGCTTTCTAAGAGTGTAGTATTTTTAATATTCTTTCTTTTCTGTTACAGGTGGAAAGACAGAGTGTTGCTTGTGATAATCATGGACTACTATTGTACGTATATGATGCACATCAGACTTGTTTCCGTTTAATGGTCTTTGCCTGGATTGTTGTTGGATTAAGATTTAAAATGGAGCTGGAAGGACCCATTTCACCCTATTTTAAGCGATTTGTGCCTTTGTGGTTTTTCACCATGATGGAAGGACTATATTACCTTAGTTAGCAAATCATGTGCAGATGTCGCTTGTAGTTGTTGACAGCTGTCAAGATTTATCAGGTAATTCTTTTTAGTTAAATGAGATAGTAAAAAAAAAAAAAAAAAAAAAAAAACCATAAAACTTTTACTGTTATTTTTGTGCGATTATGAAAACTTTTTTTCACTCTGCTTTTGTTCCAAAGTTGTTTTTGGATTATAACATTTAAAGCTGTTTTTTTTTTTTTTTTTTTTTTTTAATAAGTTGGAGGAACTAACCAAAACATGATTTAATTTTATGGGGGGATTGTTAATGTAATGCTTATTCTTATTTGAATAAGGGGAGGGAGGGAGAGTAAAAATTGGTATATTTTTCGTTGACTTAACCTAAGTGATACTGCACGTATATACCCTTCATTGCTTTCAATAATTGATGACAGCCATTTGTACTTTATTTTATGTGAGTATATCAGCTTATTTAATTGCCTAAAAAATATGAGCTTTCATTTTTCTTTGGTTTAGACTCTTTTCTTAAAAAATATCGTAAATGCAGGTGAAGTTGTTTCAGAACCAAGATATTGTTGACTTGAAAGAAATAAAGTTGAGGTTGGAACTCAACTACTCCAAAGTTCAAAAGTCAATAATGAGATTTATTTAGCTGTTGTTTACACATTTCTAGCAAGTGATAATTCAGTCTTTCAGTTATCACAAAAACATGTCTTTCGACAAACATGATGGTAATTTTTATGATGGTATCAAATTTTAGAAAAAATTTTTTGAAGTGTTACCCTTTAGACAGTGGCTGCAGGTATGTTCTCAAATAGTTTAAGTTAAGTTGTTAAGAATATTTTTCCCTTGAAAAAATTTGAAGCAGCTCAATAAAATCCAACTAAAACTTTAAAAAAATTAAGAATAGAATTCTGTGCTGTGTAGGTCGTTCTTAATTTATTTTCAGGGCCATTGTTCGAAATTACTTTGTCGTATTTTCTTTTTGTCAGCGTTTGTAAGCAAGCTGAAAAATGGCTGTCCCCTTTCAAGTCCTGATTGGGTCCATGATAGTCCAAGGAAATTTTTTTTAAAGTGCATTGTTGATTTTAATTTTTTTTTTCTTTTTTTACAGGCTCAAGGTGAATAACTGTTTTTGAGTGTCAACCGAGTCAATGTTGGGAATTCGTGGATTTGTTGGGAAGTTGATTGGCTCTGGCGCATCGAAAGGCTTTGGAGAATAATGATCCTTTCCGGAGGAAATCTAGGGCAGTCTTCAGCTGCACTAAGAACTAAGAATAAAGTTAGATAGAATAGAAGTCAGATAGACTTTGAATATCGATATTTGTTGGCCAATTCACACCCATTTCAAACGGAGGAGTTCAAATTGGAAACGACTGAGACTGATGCGATCGGATTCTTCCCGGATGGATGTAAGTAAAAAAAAAAAAAAAAAAAAAAAAAAAAAAAAAAAAAAAAGAGATGAAATAGGGGTTCTCTCAAAATTGCGTAAGGATTAGTTAAGATTATTTCGACCAAAAATCGTCCATGAAATGTCATATTTGAATGGGGCCATACGGGATTGATGGTAAATTACTTGTAAAGGAGAAGTCTAAATTCTTATAAGAGAAAGCCTTCTTTTTTTTTTTTCTAACTGTGGGGAAAGTGAGAAATTAAATGGAGCTAAAAAATGCTTAACTATGTTTAATTAAATGCTGTAAATGATAAATTCCGAAGTTAAAACTAGGTCTTCGATTGCACTGCCAACTGTTTTCCCGAGAGTACACTGAAGAGACCATTGGTGGTATCAGTGCTGGAGTCTTAGAAAGGAAGCAATTTAAAAGTCTTTGAATTGATTAATTCTTTAATGCGTTTGATTTTGGTTCTTTAAATTTTTAACTAATGTTAATTTTTTTTTTTTTAAGAGCTTCAAGAGTTCGAGAGTCAGCGCTTCAAGAGATCAACGAGGGATATATTTTAGGGATAAGTCTCAAACAACGTTAGGCGTTCCGTGGCGGTTTCTTTTTTTGGTCGTTTTAGACCTTTTTTTTCGTATGACGGCCTGTCGTCGCTGGTGAGGCTGTCGCTTTTAGGTTTTTTTTTTCTTTTTTTTTTCATGGGGTTAGTGAGGTCGCGATGGAAGGGGGGTTGGGAGCGAGGGTCTGCTTGTCGCTGGTGAGGGGACCCGAGCGTCTCGCGTTCGACGTCGTGGTTAAGCCGTCGGGGCGGCCAATATCATCCCTGACGCGAGGGGAGGGATGGAGCTTTAGAGCCAGCTTTTACAGAGCTCCTAGCCCACGTACAGGTGACCTCTGGTATGGAGACTCGATGTGGTGGTCAGTCGTGCGGGGCGTGAATGTGCTGCTGACCGTAGGAGAGGGGAACATTCCTTAACCGGAATGTAGCGAACCGATTCGTGTCATGGGGCCTTTGTCTAATGACGCGGTTGAGACGTGCTTCACGCACTCATACAGACATGTGGCCGGGTAGGCGTAACTAGGGCTTCCCATATCCTGTTAGGTTTTCTAATTACCGGCGCTGTATGAGGTCCGGACGGGGACTTGTTGATCCGCAAGTGGGATTGGGGAGCTATAATGCTGAGAACCGATCCCGTGGAACGACTCCTGCACATGATGACCACCACCGTGGGGACGACCTAGCGATAGGGACTTTTGAGGTCGTTTTAAATGTTAGGCGAAAAAGGGCCGAAGGGGTAAAAGAACGCTGTGTTGTTTGTGACTTTTGACCGTGAGGGCATGCCGAAAAGATTGGAAGTAATTTATTAGTTTTGTGACACAAAGAAAATTTTGTTGTTACAAAACTAAAAACTCCTTACCTAGGAAGGATTGCACGTTGAGCCCAGTGGGGATAGAGACTGGCCGAGATGAAATTGGTGACTTCTCTATACTACCCTGGGTGCAGCTGTGTAGTTTTTTCCGACTTCCTTTCTTTCTCCTTTATTTAAATGAAATTACTTGTTTTTTCTTTCGGTATGCTCTCTAAGTCTCTAGGCCAGTCATCATCAGGAGCTCCCAGTCATCGATCGCATCCAGTGGGACATCGATTATTATATTCGTCAACGCTCTTCGTCTTTTCAATGAAATAAAAGTTTACCCAGCTGACGTCATCATCACATGGAGGAAAAAAGATTTTTCTTCGTTTTTATAAAAAAAAAAATAGCAGCACTCTGTAATGAGCAGGAAACGGTCGTTTCAGTTGGCACAAATGTTTTATATGAACTCACGTTATCCAGCTTAAGTTTTAATTTTTTTTTAACAATCTAGGGTTAAAAGTATAGATACAAGGTCTTAGACTCATTTTTAGGTTTGAAAATTTTTACGTAAAAGCCTTCAGTATTTTTTTTTTTTTATTTCGTACAAAATTCAATAATAGTCGTAACTTTTTTTTTTTTTTTTCCAAATCTTTAGGGAAAAGAGGGGTTTTATTTAAATATTGTTATCTGGGTTGACGTTGCCTTTTCGGTATCAGACTGTCTTCGGACTCTTGCGAGCTGCCTGTTGTCTTGACTACACACCAGTAAGCGTACTTGAGGAGACTGTCTTGTGTTACGGGGGTATAAACAATGCATTTCGGTAGAACGAGGACCTGAACCTCCTATACCGCAGTTTTGCAGGATTACAGGGATAACGATGTTTCTTTTATAATTCTTATTCGATAATTCCTATTTTATTTTAATTAAAATTAAAAAAAAAAAAAAAAGTGACTTTTTATAAGGATTGATAGTGTAGCAATACTGAAGGAGCTGAAAGGAGCACTTAAATAGAATGAGGTATCTGTTTCAAGGTCACACCTTGAGAGCGAAAAAATAAATGGGCTTGCGTCAATTCCGCATGGTTTTTTTGCAAACGAGAGAAAACGAGTTCAAAAATATTTGTGTTGGCTGACTTGGTTTTTTTTTTTAAGAATAATAAGCTGATACAATTTCGTTTTAAAATGTTTCCTTTGGGGCAAAAAAACTCCTGTTAAAAAGGTGCCCTTGACTTGGATACATCAAATTGCTGTTGTGATGAAGGTTTGATTAAATTTGCATGACTGTTTTTTTATTTAAAACCGTTACGATATTATGTCAAAGCCAGCTGGAATTGCTAGTGCAGAAAATCCATTAAGTGTCTTTGAACTTAAATAACGTTTTTGAAATTGCCCATTTAAAGATTTATTTAATAATATGATGAGTTGGGAAATTAAAGGGAATGTTTTTCTGCTAAATGGGTGATTCCAGAGGCTCATTTTTCTGAACTGTCTTTATCAACAGCAATTTTAATTTTTTGTTTTGTTCAGCTTTTTTAATAATGCTTTTTATAAAGTTTTTGATGTTTCATTTGTGATTTACAAGAACTGAAAATTCCCTAAAGCAGTTTTTTTAAAGTCTCTTAAAGTAAAATCTTAAAATTTGTTATATATAGTTAATGCTTTGTATTGGTTACATTTAGCCAGCTTTTTAGGGAAGTTTCGTTTCTTGTAAAGTAAAAAGTTCTGACAATGTAGAAAATGTTAAAAAGAAATGAGTCGTGGCAGCAGACAAATTGTAAATCCCAGGTAGCACAAGACGGGCGAAGAACTCTGCTAGAATTTCTAATGTCCCTCTACGAAGGTTCCTAGAAGGAAAACGATCTAGTAGACATCTAGATCAAAGACATCTAATAGAGAGCTTTCAAGAGGGACATTAGCGTATCTTCAGAAATCTAGAGCCTGTTTATAAGCACATAAGCACAAAAGTCGTCTTGCGCTACCTGGAAAAATGCGTATTGCCATAGCAGCAAATATTGTAAAATGCTTTTTGTCGTGGCAGCAGACATTGTAAAATGTTTTTGTCTTCCGAGCACATAGTGTAAAATTTATTTGGTGATCGCAGTACATTAATTGTACGATTTTTGTATGATAGGAAAGATAGAGATAATTATAAGAAAATAGACATATATATATAATAAAAATTCAGTTTTATTTTATTTTTAAACAAAATTTTTTATTTCAAAAAAACATCAAACCTACCCCCCCTTTAATTTGGAAACCCCATTTTCGAAAACGGATTTCCTAAAAAAAGAAAAGCGTGAACAACAGACGTACACCCCTCCTTTTTTTAGGAAACCCCAATTTTGAAAAAGGGGTTTCCGGCGAAGGGAAAATTTTAAGGAAAGGTAAGTTTTTGAAGATTAAAAACCACTTTTAATCTTCGAGAGGTAAACAGAACTACAAACTTCAATCCTAAAACTAATGTTAAGCTTAATAAAAGCAGGAGTCCTGACCGAACTGTCGGCTTCATAAGCTCTACACTAGTTAAAGGTTGAAGTTCGCAGCCCTGGAAGAAAGGACCCTTTTTTTGCTTCCTCCCCACGGGTTGAAGGGTAACCCTGTTGGGGCCGTGGCTTTTCTTCCTTCCGCCCCTAGGAAAGCCTTACCATCGGGGAAATAGAGGCCAAGCCTCGGCTAAGTTTTAAAATTTTTATATTAAAAAGCCTAATTATCTGTCATACAAATAGGTAAAAAAAAGTCAATTACTTAAACTTAAACCTAAATCGATTAATTAAACTTATTCAGTTAAAATAACATTTTTCACAGTACTTTTAAATAAGAAAGTAAGTCTATACCATTTTTGCAAGCAGCGACCGCGTGTCCGTTCTGGAATTGGAACTTATTCCTCTATTTTTCGCTAATGCACATAAAATACAATACAGAACAGAGGCTGCCTTTGCTTACATCAGCTGGATTTACAAACAAAATGAAAAAACAACTTATAACTACACCTCGTACACCTTCGGCGCTCATAGGTCTGCAACTGTGGCTTCTTTTCCCCGAAAATTTAAACGCATTAGCATAACTTCATCAGAACTTAAAAATATTAAATCATCAGAACTTTAAAATGCTGTTGCTTGAGTGGATTTTTGACACTCGACACTTCTCTTCATTTATTCATTAAACTATCCTTATATAAGGCAATTATTGTTACAAGTGTTTCTTTAAAAAACCGAGCAAATTGCTACAGAGATCTATAAGGATTTAATAGTTATTGATAAAAAAAATTATTAAATCATTCAATTAAAGAGTCATGTCAAAACGTTGACGGCTATAACGGGAATTCTAAAAATCTGGTCATTATTCAATTCATTTTTACATTGAATTTGCTAGAAACCAAAAATTTTTCAAAGATTTTCGGCACGATTCCCAAATATTATTAAAATGTTATTTAAATCAGTATGTTCAAAACCCTAACATTTCAAATTTCAGAATTGGTAGCTTATAAAATACTGTGACATTTCCCGAACATTTAAATTTTCCTTCAGATTTTCTAAAGTTTAAGTAGTTTAAAAAAAAAAAAAAAAAAGAATCGCTATATTAATGTCTTACGCTCGGTGACTTAAGATGGTAGCTTTCCGAAGCAGATAAAAAACTTGTGTATAACATTTTATTTAGGAGCATTGAATTTAAAACATGAGTTTTTAAAACCCATAAAATCTCTTTAAGTACAATTTAGAAAAAGCCTGTAAGTATTGGTAAACCAAATAAATTGCACAATGCCCGCAACTTCGACTGATTTTTAAATTAAAAATTAGCAGATCGAATTTATTCTTTGCTGTATGACATAGATCTACAAGCTTTCGTATTAAAGAGAAAAACTAAGACATTTTTAGAACTTTTTTTCCAGTTTTCGCAAAGGAAACAAAATTCTCAAACAAAATAAGATCTTATAAAACTGATTTAGCTAACTCAGCTTCTCTCTTTACCAAATACTTTTAAAACCATCGAGTCAATAGCATAAATAAAATAGATAAAAAATAATTTTGAAAATTAAAAAAAAAAAAAAGGTCAATTAGTTTTTTACCTGCTTCTTAACGATTAAAGAGTTTAGCGTTACAGTTAATTTAAAGACAAGAATCAATTTTTTTGCATACAAAATCGGATTCATATCCATAATTCTGAGCGTATTTCAAGCCCTAAAGCCACAGTTAACAGTTTTTAAAATTCAGAAAAGTTTTTTAAAGCACAATTTAAAAAGTAATTCTTTATACGGCTTATAACTAATTTGCTTGGATGAAAATAATTTAACCATTTCCTGTCCTTTCGTTACAGAGTGCTGCTATTTTTTTTTTTATAAAAGCGAAGAAAAATCTTTTTTCCTCCATGTGATGATGACGTCAGCTGGGTAAGCTTTTATTTCATTGAAAAGACGAAGAGCGTTGACGAATATAATAATCGATGTCCCACTGGATGCGATCGATGACTGGGAGCTCCTGATGATGACTGGCCTAGAGACTTAGAGAGCATACCGAAAGAAAAAACAAGTAATTTCATTTAAATAAAGGAGAAAGAAAGGAAGTCGGAAAAACTACACAGCTGCACCCAGGGTAGGTATAGAGAAAGTCACCAATTTCATCTCGGCCAGTCTCTATCCCCACTGGGCTCAACGTGCAATCCTTCCTAGGTAAGGAGTTTTTAGTTTTGTGACAACAAAAATTTTTTTTTGTGTCACAAAACTAATAAATTACTTCCAAATCTTTTCGGCATGCCCTCACGGTCAAAAGTCACAAACAACACAGCGTTCTTTTACCCCTACCCCTTACCCTTCCCCGGTCCCCTCACCAGCGACTAGCAGACCCTCGCTCCCAACCCCCCTTCCATCGCGACCTCACTAACCCCATGAAAAAAAAAAAAAAAAAAAAAACCTAAAAGCGACAGCCTCACCAGCGACGACAGGCCGTCATACGAAAAAAAAGGTCTAAAAGGACCAAAAAAAGAAACCGCCGCGGAACGCCTAACGTTGTGTGTGACTTGATCCCTAACAAATCCTTCGTTGATGTCTTGAAGCGCTGAATCTTGAACTTTTGAAGCTCTGAAAAAATAAATAAAGAAAGAAATTAATATCAGTTAAAAATTCAAAGAACGTACATTAAATATACAATTTATTAATTAATCAATTTTTAAGTCAGTTTTTAGTTGCCGTTACTTGTAAACAATTGTCAGATATGAGGTTTCAGTTAAGTATTTACTGGCTCATTTATTATTCTTGTTTCTACTCAAATCTGAGATACGGAATTATTTTTTTGGGGGGCAGTCATCCATAGAATCAAAAAAACAGTGATCTGGTAAAATCGATGTTTGTAAATAATTTTTTTAGGAAAAACCCAACTGAATCATGTAGGCTCCTATTTTTAGAAATGAAATTTTTACTGTCGTTAATTTAATTATTATTGAAAAAAAATATTCTATTTATAAGAATCAGGAGCGATACAAACGGAATCAAGACATCATAATACACGTAATATTTAATAGTGACACCTCCGTTAAACATAATAATTATGATTTTGAACATTTGAATACGGTATATAAAACAATCATCTCCCATACAAAATTACAAAATTTAGCAATTAAATCTGCCAAACAATTTAAAACCAGATTTTAAAAACTACTTTCTTATATGGCATCCCTTTAACTTTTCAGGGACACTTTTAAATTGTGAATTTAAATTTTCAAATTTTATTTTGTTTTAATGTGCTTGTGACTAGCCTGAAAATCCTGTAATTTAAAGGCAATATATTCTATTCTAATAATAAAGAATGATAACTTGAGACTTTTTTTAAGTAAATTTATTCGCCTAAACGATTTCGCCAATTTTAATAAAAGTTCAAACTAAACCTTTAAGCTAACAGAAGTTTCTAGCCAAATCAGATTTTCTAGTACAATCAAATTATATCAATTCAAAAATCTTTCTTTGAAATAATCTATTATTTTACAATACATCACTCTACCGCTAAAAGCCTAAATAAATCTGGTAAAAGTTGTTATCATAAAATTTTCCTTTCCTAAAGTTTTTTGCAAAACTATTTACATGCAGTTCATTTTCTTAAATTACCTTTACGATTACCGCTAAAATTAAAATTCGAACTAAGAGTATTTATCGCTTAACAGCCGAAAAAAAAATTGCATTCGTCGGAATATCGCAATAAACGAAGATATTTATTACGTACTTACATTGAAATAAAAAGAATCCACTTTGACTATGAATTTCAATGTTGGCGGTGGATATCTGAAGCCAAACGACAGGGGAATTATTCTGATTCTTGGAAACTGAGATGTCTTTAGTTTGCTTCCAGATGGAAAGTTGTACACGTTCATCCAGCTTTTACTGTTGCTCATGTATTTTTATCTTCCTGAAAAAAAAAAAAAAAAAGATTTCAAAATATTAATTGCAGGAAATTTGCTTCAGACATAATACATTGTAGTATGGGTAATAATAATTTACTGCAAAATTAAACACTAATTAATCCAAAAAAGATCAATTGAAGTTTTTCTTTAACGTGTAACTTATTCAAATCCATTTGCCATTTATTTCTGCTATTTTTTTTTTTGGCAACACTGTTCAGGTAAGATTCTAGCAGCTAGTACCGGTTCTTATCTGATACTACTAACAATCTCATCAAGCTCAAGCTTATGGTCGGAAAAATGGATGGCGACACAATCGAAGAGCTAAGTTTTAATTTGGAGGTGATCCATTTTTTTTTTAACCTACATACATACATACATAGACATAAAAAGTTTTGCAATTTTTTTTGAAAGAAATAAGGTTTTATTTTCACTGTTTCGAAGTCATAGTGTCATTCGTATAAAAAAAAAAAAAGGTAGCTACAACAAATGAAATATCCCCTTTTTTAATATTTTATGTAGCCCATTAGTGTTTATTGTGAAATATATTGCTATTCAACGTTCATTCCATTTTCAAATCAAAATTATAAGCTATTTTCAAGCTTTATAAATTAATGCCACTATACCAACAACACTATATTTTTTTTATACTTTACGTACTCAAAATGAATAGAAGTATCCAGCTCCAAGACTTATAAGCAACAAAAAACCACTACGCTTCACAGCAACTAAACTCAGCTTTATTCATTTTAACTCAACTTTAATAATCTTAGATATCCATTCAGAGAGGGGGCCGTAACTGCTGTAATCCTGTAAATCTTTTACTTGACATCTGAAAAAAAAATAAATAAAAAAAATTTTGTATAGTAACAAAACGTAAGAGCCTTTACCAAAATATGGAATTAGTTCAAGCTAAATGGTTTGCATGCAGTTACAAAATTAAAGGCGTAATGACATAGGTTATGATTTTATAAAGCAAGGGTTAAACTCATGATACATATGTATCATTCAAAACACTCATAAATTAGACATTACTTATTTCGTTTGAAAGAATATTAAATTACTTTTTGCTTCAAAACAATTTAAGGTCATAATTAATAAGCAACGATCCAAATGTGAAATATACCTCTTTGAATTTGACGAGCCAAACTGTGACTCAAAATGTACAGAGCAATAAACAGTCGATGAATAAAAACAGTAAAATTAACTTTTAAGTTTGCAAACACAGACAAGTAAAATTAAAAGTGATCAAAAAATCTTTAATACAAATCTTTATTTCACAGCTGAACTCTGAACCAAAATATACAGAGCAACAAAGAGCCAAGAAAGAAAAAGCATGAAATTAACTTACGAGTTTGCTAACTGAGACAATTAAAATTAAAATTAAAAGTGATCAAAAAATCTCTAAGATTTAATTGGCTAATTCTTGAAACACTGAATATAAATTCTTTTTCACACACTTAAGCAGCAATTTTTATTTTAATTGCCCTAAAGTTCATTAGTCTTACAAACATTTTTGTCATTTTTGTCTATTTTTATCATCCTGAAAGGATAATATTTCAAAATATTAATTCAAGGAAATTTGCTTGAGGAATTTGCTTGTCCTTCATAGGGACTATGAAATGAATAAAATAGCACACATTTAATATTTCATACAGCCCTATAGTGATTATTGTGAATTATATTGCTGTTCAATGTTCTTTCCATTCCCAAATCAAAATTCTATGCTATTTTCAAACTTTATAAATTATTGTCACTATCAACACTATATTTTTTTTCTATAATGTACATACCTCCAAATCAATAGAAGTATCCAGCTCCTATACTTCCAGGCAACAAGAAAGCACTACGCTGTACAGCAATTAAACTCAGCATTCATTCCAAGCCTTATTTGTTAAGCTAGGTGACGTCCACACAGAGATGAGGCTGTAACTACCATTCACCTGAGAATCTTTCACATCTGAAAAAAATAAAAACATATTTTATTGAAATAAAAACAAAGCTTTAGCATTCGTGTTAACTTCGACTAAACTGAATAGATGTAAATTAACGACATTGAGTGTTTTCATTATTATGCCAATGAAAATCACTTTCTGATTGGCGATTCGATCTTAACAGAAGTGGCAGAGAAAATAATCTTGTTACTGATTTATCATCAGTACTAAGGGACACCATTTTGAGTTTTAACCTAACAACGTTAAGAAATGTTTCACAGAATCTGGACTTTACTTCCAGTTTTGATTGGGAAATTAAATAATTCTCATGCCATTTTAGGAACTAATTGAAATCAACATGCACTCTACTCATTTTACTAACTGTCGAATTCTGGCATATAAAACAAATTGGTTGAAATGTTTAAACTGATCTTCAAAACGCTTTAGGGTCACTTAGAAATCAGAATAAAATAAAACTGGACAATCGGTGGAGAGTGCATGTTATCTTTCTGCTCAGTATGAAGAAACCTATAATAAAATAATAATGTTGCACGATTTTCTGATTAAGACTGAAAGTCCCTATTTAAAAAAACCTCATCCTATACTGCTGTTCAGTAACACAAGTTAAAGACTTGAAAACAATTCACTAGATGACCTAACATTTAAAATCAGCTCAGCATAACTGACTTCCAAAACTTGTTTAAAAGGACAGTTTCATAGTCTTTTTCACAACTTCATAATACAGTTGTTTTAGTTTTGTGAATTTCCAGAATAAACATTGTAATAAAATGCTAGAAAATACAAGGGCTAAATCTTACCTTTTACTACTTTTAATTCCTCTTCTAATTAAAGCGGTTCTCAACAGCTTCATGAAGCTTTGCTGATGTGTTCTCTATGCTTCATGCTTGCTTTTTCGAGTGATATTGGCTTATCACAACAATTTCTTGATCAACCCAGCTTTCTTCATATCTTAGTGGAAGTCGATATATGCTGATGTGATGCATAATCTTTCTTATGACCAGTTGACATCATTCAGTTGACCATTGTTGGAACAACTAACTCTGTAACAAGAAAAGGTAAAATATAAAATCACAAAACTTCTACAAGTAGGAACTATGCACCCCTAGATCCAGGCTATTTTCAATCAAATATGTCAAACTGACTTTTTACGATCTTTCTATAATTGTTTTTTAATGCTTTTGATATCACAATCGATTTCAGCTAGAAGTTGCGAAAATAAAGAAACATTTAATTGACTTTACTTCCATACATACACGCCGTCAGGAAGCAAAGGCAATTTCTATCCGCGAATATCTTCCCCGTTCCATCCGCTAAAATCTTAAAATAAAAGCTATAGCTTTACATGCCTTAGAAGGTCGTTCAAAATTGCGATTGTTTCGTTTAGGAACAAAATTTTAGTCACATGAACCAAAAGATAAATCATAAAATTGTAGTTTAGATACCCCTAGGGAAAATCCACGCTAATTTCTATCGCCGATTATCTTCCCGAAATTCATCCATCCACTAAAATTATTAAGATATTTAGTTTCTGGATAAACAAAATATTATACATATTCCGTGTTTTTAAGAATTCATTTGGTAAATCAAAGAGAAAAAGCTTATTAAAAAAATTACTCACCTGCTTCTATGCTCCGTCGGAAATAAAATGGCCGAGGCGGAACGAGATGAAACGTGGAAGGCAGTGAAATGTATTTCCGGTTTATAAGATGGCGACGAAAAGCAACAAGTCGAATGCAGACTGCCATTATAGAGTTGGAAAACCTGCAAAATTTAGATACATTTTAAATAAAAACGCATAATATGCCTACTCGAAATTTTAAAAAATTTGATATTAAAAAATCAAACTATCCTATTTTTTTGGCCCTATCTCATCTAAAAACAATTTCAGTTCGAGTTGAATAAGAAACTATGAGTTTTCTAATAAAAAAAGAAAATTTTAGAAACCTCTGGAATGCGCCATCCGTAAAACACTTTAATATGAAGAAAGATGAAAAGTGTTTCGAAACAATGATTTGTTTACAAACAAAACCAAGGTAGGTAAAACAAAATGGCTTATCTTTCGTAAATATAATGAATGTACTACTTAGGTTAATTCTGGAAATGTTTTGAGTTTTGTTAAATTAATTCATTTCGACACGTTGTGAAATCATTCTAATTTAAAACAGGGTGGCGTATGCCTTCATCGCTATGATTTTTTTAAAAAGAATAATAAGTAGTCGTCCGCTGTTGGCCAATTTAATTTTGAAACGGGAGACCCAACGATTGAGCTGAAAAATCTGAGATTTGCATAGGTATTTTTGCTAATCGCCTGACACAGTTGTT
This sequence comes from Liposcelis bostrychophila, assembly GCA_037577465.1. Lineage (NCBI taxonomy): Eukaryota > Metazoa > Arthropoda > Insecta > Psocodea > Liposcelididae > Liposcelis > Liposcelis bostrychophila. Next base: position 23,652,856 of record CM075209.1, on the reverse strand, counting down.
ATCCTAAAGAACGGCAACTCAATTATTTTCAATATATCAATGCTTTGCTCTACAGCCCTAAGCCCGATTTTGTAACAGATATTTTTCGGACCTCTACAGGATGCGGAAATTACTCACATCACAGATGTTGACTATGGCACATTTAATTTACTTCTCAACTGTGTAATAGGTAACAATGAAATCACATTTGGAAATGCTTTTCAAATATTTCTAGTTGTTCGAAGTACCAGATTGATGATTCAATTCAAAAATGTATAAAAGCTTTGAAACTTTGTGCAACGGATGAAAAAGACTATCATATTTTAACATGGCTCAAATTTGTTCCTATAAAACATTTGCCAGGAAAGTACTTAATTTTAAATCTAAATGCAGTTTGTTAAAATTTTTGGAAGACGAAAGGAACTGTCATCTTCTGGAAGTGGAGTCTATAAAAGCATTATTGTCTAGATTGGAAATTGATTCTTTCATTACGGGAAAAGTATTAAGATGGGGTGGAAATTATGTGGAAAAAAATGGAATAAACAATTTGGGAAATCAGTTTATGATTTCTTGAAAGACACAGGTTTACTACAATATTTTAAATCAGAATAAATTGCAAGATGATTTAGGAAGTGTTTGAACAGCAAGATGATGTTTAAATAATTGATTCGAAAACTAAATTAATTTGCCACTTTAGTTATACGCCTAAACATCATAAGGAAAATGATAGGTTCTTGCCCTTTAAATTGACTGTCAAACTGCATTTGTACTTTCCTAATGAATAGGCCTATCAAGTGCTTTAAACAAATAAACCTAAAGATAAACTATATCATTTCATGGAATGGCAAAAATACCCACATTCAATCAAAAACTGACAACTAAACAAAAGTCTTGTTGATTTGATTTCCTCCATTTAGATTATCTTAAATTATACTGCTGGTAAATATTTTAAGATATAAAGTGCAATAAATTATTATTATTTATTACATATCACAGACATAAATATTCCATACATTTAATCTTGGGCTCGCGGAAAATTTTCCGGGAAATTCCAAAACAGTTACGTTAAAACTTTATTTCCTACAATTTCCGGCATAAAGTTACCCTACAACCCCTTAAGAAACCATTTAAAAAATCCAGTTTCAAATTTGATCCCATAGTAACGATATTCAGCACAAAAAACTAAATATGGAGCTTTATAATTTTTCAGTAATGAAAATGGAATCCGCTAAATTGGATTCACCTACTGATTTCCAGTACAGGCAACTTATAAACATGCTTATGTAATGTAAAATATCTGAAAATGCATACGTTTTTAATTTGAACTTTCGAAATCGAAAATAAACAAATTATAAATTGTAAAGACTAGGGACTGCCATATATGCCGTACTTGGTTTTGATGGGTTATAAAAAAAAATTCTTACCGTATTAATTTTTTTTTTTTTTTTGGTGCTACTCGAAGATTTGAGAGAGTGAACAGGAAACTCAAAGCTTGCCAAAGAATTGAACCTATCGTCAGCAGCCTTCCATTTCTTCTGGAAACCACCTGGAACAAAGTTAAGTCATATTTCGGTTAATTCCTCGAACTTATTTAAAAAAAAAAAAAATAGATTTAAATATTATTATTCAAAAAAAGTTTTTAAATAAAAGCAGAAAAAAAAAAATTTTGTTATAATCGCACAAAATACTAGTAAAAATTAAATGGTTTTTTTTTTAAAATCTTATTTAATTAAGAAAAGTTACCTGATAATCTTGATAGCTGTTAACAACTAAGAGCACAACTAAGAGAACAACTAAGTAAAAAAAAAAGTAAACATCCTGCAGGTAACCTATCAAACCTTCACAATTCAACAAATTTTATTTCGAAAAGTTCTTGCACATTGAACTCAAATTCCCTATATATTTTTGAAATCAAAAACTTAAAAAGCAAGAAACTATTCCTCAGCATTCACAAAAACCTCTTCCAAAAAATCACCTGTTTAAAAATTTTAAAGGAAAAACATCATCATTTCTACCTTCATCTACGTCTTTTTAAAGGATTCAATTCACTCCCAAATTATTTTTGCACGGCATAATATAAAAAAAAAAAAAATAAAATAAATGTATTTTATTTTTAAAAAAAAGATGACCCCCTTTTTTTTTCTCTCACGCATATTATGATTAATTATATCGAAATCAAAATGCTGGGGAAATATTTTTTTTTAAAACAACTCTATGAAATAATTTACTAATTTTACCTACACTGATTAATAATTTCTCTCTTTATAATAAAAAACTTCATTAATAATTAGCACGTGGCAGTCATGGCAGTCTTTGAATCGCTCACTATTTCTAAGAACCGACTAAACCAGGGAATCAGGAACAAACTGACTAACAATTGACGACTGCCAGGCAAAACTGACCGCAGTTGACAATACAATCATGTACCGCCTATGCATAACTTACCCTTCGTTGAAGAAAAGATTTATTTTCCCATAAGTTAAGCATAATAGGCTTTTGTATACTTTTAACAAACTGAACAACGTTTTATTTTTAAAAAAATAATAGGCCTAGTGGCTATTTTTTTTTGTCATATCCAACTAGCTAACCCCCAATATTCCCATGACTAACTGCGAAGTTACTTCTTCGATGATGGTTGTGCCTATGTGTTCGCAATTTTGCAATTTCTTTTTTTTTTTTTTTTTTTTTTTTTTTAAATTAAATCGTTTTATTTCACTGTTTCAAGGTCACAGGGACATTTATGAAAATAAGGTACGACCTTGAAATTAATAAAATATTCCACGTTCAATATTTCAAATAGCCCTACTGTGAAACATATTCTTATCCAACGTTTTTTCCACTCCCAAATCAAAATTCTACACTCTTTTGAAACTTTCTCAATTGAGATCCTGTTTTTATGAGTATAATTCAATTTGCTTGGAATACAATAATTAACTTTTCAGACAAACTAATGATCAACATACCTTTCAGTCTTCTGAAATCATATAAAAATTTTATTTCTCTGATGAGTTTTTAAAAATGGAATCTATCCAGGGTTTACTCACTCATAAATTACCCATTACTGATTTCAATTGAAAGGATATTTAACTACTTTTGCTTCAAAACCATCTATGATTGTAATTAATAAAAAGCGATTTGAATGTAAAATTTTTGAATTTGAATTTGACATGCTAAATTGCATACCAAAATCTATAGCGCAAAAAGGAGTGAATTAAGAAAATATTTAAATTTAACTTTCGGGTTTGGAAACCCAGACAATAACAATTAAAAGAGATCAAAAGTTTTTAATGTTTAATTAGATAGTTTTTAGAACACTGGATAGTCACTGGATTCAAAATGTAATATTTGGACTCTGAATGTTCAGAAAACTGAAATTTATTTTTAATTTATGAGAACTGATAATTTTCCAGCCTGAACTATCAAAAAGTATTTCCTATCGGTGAAAGTTTTTAAGATTACTTACAATTTTTTCAGCTTTCTTAAAATCCTCCAGAAATATCAGAACCATTTTAACGTACATTGTTATCCATCGTTTAAAGAAATTTCTAGTCCGAACGTACTGTTGTGAGAATCCATCTGGTCAATTTCTGAAGAGTCTAGAATTACTATTTCAGTAAATGCTCCACAAGATTGGACACTCCTGCTGTATAAGCCAGTGAAAAGGTAGCAGTTGTCTCTTATATGGCATAATCCTCATCCCCCAGAAAGCATTTAAATTTAAAGACCTGAAACAGAATACACTTTTTAAAGTTTTGTTTGAAATAATGACGTAACTAAGGGAAATAACTAACCATGAAATCCTGCTTGCCTCGTAGATGTCATAAATGCATCTGAATCAATTAGAAGCAAAAAAATTCGGGTACACCAAGTAAATCAACCATTCCATCTCCATTCCTGCCTTTGCCAACAATGTTCTGGAAAGGAAGATATGCGCATATTTAACATTCAGTATTAATTAAAGACAAAGCAGGTCAGGGTTTCAAGAGAAAAGTTCGCCTATATATGAATCTCAGAACACCAAAAAGCATTTAAATTTTAAAGCCCGAATATCAATTGTTTCGAATATATTTACATTCAACATAAAATAAAGCAAAAAATAAAAACCTCCTTGCCTGGTAGAGTCAACACTATTTAAATTAAGGTAAAAATCGAATAAACAGAAAAAATTAACAATAAACCCGATTACGTGAAATGGTTACTTTGTTCAGATCTCCATTTTGCTCCATCTTGTTCGTGGCAGGAACAGAAGTGGAAGCAACAGCGCCCTTTAATTTTTTAAATTTTTGACTATGAAAAAAAAGTCAATTCGCATTGAAACTACCCCAAATTGTTCAGCAATGTCTGGATCAAAATTCACGATTTAAAATGCCTGACTTTTTTCTTTTTTTTTACGAAAATAATAACTATTGGGCATTTTTTATGCATTTCAAACGATAAATTTTGATCTCCGAAGAATTGCAGAACAATTTGGGGGAGTTTCGATTCGAATCGGACACCGTTTTCATGCGTAAAATGCCACATTTACCGCAATACATTTTTTTTTTTTTTTTTTTTTTGTAGAAATGAATTAAAAGGACTCTACTTTTGTTAAGAATTTTACGGAAAAAAATCGAATTCAATTTTTCTGTACTTTTAAAAATAATTTCATTATAACTTCAGTCGCTTCTTCATACTTTTCACGTTTTTTATATTCATTTCAATTATTTATTGAGGAGCAAGTCGAAAATGTGTTGTTTGTGTGTTTGATCGCTGAATTATAAGCTGTATCAAGAAGGTTCCAGTGGCGCCATTTGCAGGATGGAACTGGCAACACTTAAAATTTTCCACGATTAATATTCAAGGATGAGCTCTAGTTCCAAATATAGTAAAAGGGCCCCTAGGAATCGGGTAGATTAGGAGAAAAAGTAGCCAAAGAGCGATGTTAACAATTTTTCCCTTGCTCAAACCAAAAACGAAATGACGCCGCTGATACGACTGCCATATTATTATAATTATGTACGATTTAATATCGTTTTATTATTGTGTTAGAGGTCAAGATCATTTAGTAAAATGGCAAATCTCGTTCGAATTCCTTTCAGAATTTTGTGCTTTTTTTCTTGTATAAATGTTTTGTTAGGTAAGCTTACTAAATACCAAAATTTATAACTTTAGTTGTTTGTTTTAGCCAAAAACGTAGCAAAATAAAACACAATAGCTTTTCCTGACCTGTCAGTCTTAACTTTTCAAAATAGAAAAAAAAAGCTTGCAATTTTTTATTTTCATTTTTAAATTTAAATACATAAATCAAGCCTAAAAACGCATTGCAATTTGTTTTTTAGCACAATGCGGACAACAAACTTTAACGGCAAACGAATCCATTCAGTTTTTACGATCTCCTAACTATCCTGAAAATTATCCGGAAGGGCTAAACTGTAAATGGACCATAAGCTCAGATGGAGGCCCGTCCAAAAATGACGGCATTCACTTACATATCGAAAACTACGTCCTTGAAGATTCCGATAAGTGTGATGTCGATTATTTAGCAATCATAGACAAGGGGGTATGTAAAAGAAAAGAGCATTTAATTTATTACATCATCATTTTTTCTTTTACATTATCAGAACTTAAATTCATTTCCTCGTTAAGAGGAGAAAAAGTATTAATTGTGTTAAAAATTAAAGGAGGCAACAGCTTTCGGTGTAATATAATATCAATCCACTTCTTCATTCTCATAAAAAATTTATTTTTTTCCAGGCTAATTTTGATAAGATACCGCTATGCGCAGGAGGCAAAACATTCGATTATTACTCAGAAGCTAGTGAAGTCACTCTTAACTTCGTATCTACTTCGGATGCAACGAAAAGAGGATGGAAACCTCCTTATACCTTAGAAAAAAATAAAGCTACCCCTGTGGCTAGTTCGGAGAAACAGAAAAAAAGGTTTCAGTTAGAATATTCTCTTCCAAGTACGTTAAAAATCATTTTTATTCCACGTGTTACAAAGTAGCATTTTTCACGCACGTTTTCTGCTTCTAAAGTTAAACTTTTATGGTCATTAAAAAAAAGGCTCATAAGGGGTCGTACATAAATTACGTAAGCACATTTAGGGGGGAAGGGGTCCAGATTTGACATCTTACCCATAAGCTAAGCATAGGCGAAATAGGATAAAGCGTGCAGAAAGGGCCTAACCCATGCTTACGTAATTTATGTACGACCCCTAAAAGTAAACATTTATAATCCAACGCTCAAAAAGTGACGTCAAACTGATGAGATTTTTTGCCGCACCTGACTTCGCTCGATGCGGCAAAATCAGTCCCGGACTCAAAAAATCTCGCTTTAGATTCTAGCAGTGAAATATACTATTTTTAACCGCTTTTATTTGAACCAAATATAGTATGTTTCAGCACAGCGATAGCAAGGGAATGTTTCTAGCCGAGGTCACCAGATTCATTTTACCCGGCTGATGAAAATTTAATTATTTTGCAGCTTGTACAAGAAATTTCACCGGCCCATGGGGTCGAATCAAACAAACCCTTTTCAAGGATGATTCTCATTGCTTCATGACAGTTAGTGCCCCTTCTTCGAACCATACGGTATCTCTATATTTCTGGAAATTTCACCTAAAGGCTTTAGAAGACAAGGAATGCAACAAAAATTATCTTGAGGTACAAAACTGATGTGACTCAAATTTTCAACCTGATTTACTCATTGACATTTTTGCCAGGTGAGAGACGGCCCAACCGGTGAGTCACCTTTAATTGGTAAATTTTGTGGGGATAATATCCGGATTCTATATTTTCATCGGGCCAACACCTTTGGTTGCACGTTAAAACGGAGAACGGGAATAACAACACTATTGATATCACTTACATGACAACAGATAAAGGTAACAAAAAAAAATTCACTACAAAATATATGGCCTAATTCTCCTTCTTTTACTCAGGGAAAGGTTGTGGAGGAAGAATAAATGGGGCTTCCGGAGTATTTACAAGTCCCAAGCACCCGCAAAATTATAAAGAAAGTTCCCTTTGCAAATGGGATGTTTACACACCTGCAAATCTGGTTGCCGAATATACATTCATTTGTAAGGTTTTTTTAAAATTTATCCACTAGAACAGATTTCTCAACAATTTTTTTTTTTTTTTTTTTAATAGCTTTTGATATGGGAGCAAAAAACACATGCGAAACAGATTACATCGAAATATTGGATTACAATGATATAGTTGATAAACTGACATCAAGGGTAAATTTTGTAGCGGAAGTCAACCCACTGTTATTCGTACGAAAACCAATTATTCAATAGTCAAATATATGACCAGTGGTGGCAATGAAGGAATTGGCTGGAAATTATTTTTCAAATCGGTTCCTGAAGAATAATATTCCAGAAATAAAATTTTGTGATTGGATTGGATTGGAATAGAAAAGAATCCATTTTTGAAGAAAACAAGAATAAAGAATTGTTATTAAAACTATAAACCTTCTGCATGTCAAAATATAATAATACAAAAAAATTCAGGACTGAATCGGAGGAAATTTTAATTTGTCACACTCAATTTCACATAGCTAGTCTAACTTCTTGTCTTGAATAAATTCTTCGTTAAAAAAAATTCACTGGCTTTAAATTTATTTCAAATTATTTTTAAAACGTCCATAAAATAATTAAAATGCTCACTGTGGCTTTCCTTATAAGATTCCGACCAACCATTATTCCAGTTGGTTAAAATTTTAAAAATTTTTACCCTTGAAGATTTATCCAAAGGTATCAACCAATCCTCAATGAAATATTCAAACAATTCATGTGATGTCGACATCTTCAAGTCACAAACACTTAATTTAATTATAAATGTTTTAACCGCTTTTAATCCATTTTCAGAAATCATAAAATCTGTCACAAATTTATGTCTGTCCTTTTCCATTGGAAAAGCCCAACGCAACAGCCTTCCTACTTTTCTCACTCTTGCACTTTCAATGTAAGATTCACAAAAAATATGTAAACAATCTTTTAAGTATTCCTCTTTTAGTTTATCCTTTTTTTTAGAAGTGAAACAACACCAATCTAAAAAACGGTCAAACGCTTTATAATTTCCTTTAACGATGAGAGCAAAGTCTTGAATTGGTTGCAATCTCTGTGATAAAACTTTTTTTTTAAAATCAAGAATTTCTTTATCAGAGCTTAGAGACCATTTAAAAAATTCGTTACAATTTAATTCTGCTGCATCACAATCATGACGATCTATAACCCAGTTACTAAATATCAAGTCCGCACAAAATTTTTTATTTTTAAAATTCTTTTTGAAATTTTTAATTTTGTCATTGGAGTCATGTTTCCATTTTAAAAATTTATCAGCTGATTCATAAGTATTAAAATAAAGAAGAAAACAGCAAACAACTTCATCATTAATCAGGTTCTTAATTCTCCTTTGTTCCTTTTTAAACCTGTAGTACGATTTAAGAATTTCATCTACCTCAGGGCATTCATAATGAAAAATGGTGCTGTAAATTTCCCTGACAGATTCTTGATCAAAAATACTCCACTCCTCATTGATCAATAGGTGCTCAACATATTCGTCTATTATTTCATACGGATAGTCAGTGAATAAGTCGAAAATTACATTGTTGCCATATCCCAAGACCATGTCTCTTTTATCGACCAAGTCTTTGTCATTTAACACAAGTTTAATGGTTTCAATGTTCCACATTGTAAATAAATCTGCCATTATTTTCTCTGCAATTGTAAGTTTGAAATCAGGTTTCAGATTTGACCATAACTGGTTAAATGTTTTCTGTGTAACACCTTTTTCAACTGGTAAACCATACCTAGATTCTTCTATCAGTTGGTCTGACAATCTAGGAAACAGTTCACTCCATATATAAATCGGAGGATATTCCTTAAAACTCTCAAAAGCTGGCAACAAAAACTCTTGCCATGGACCGCTCGTAAACAAGTTTGTTAGGAAGAAACGTGCAACTGGTACTACACCACATAAATAATGACCGGTACCTGCCGAAAAATAGCTAGCAACCAGTACTTCCGTTAATGATTCTTCATAATGTGAATGCTGCTTGTACAAGAAAATATATGCTTGTAAATTATGATCTCTTACAAGTTGTGGTTTCCAGATTAGTTTATCAGTAGGTTGACACTGGAACAATGGATCAAAATGTTGATCAATATCTACACAGTCCAAATCTATAATTGAATAGAAATATTTTAATGCCAGATGCATTCCTGCTTTTATTGCTGCCAAAACTAGATTTAATTCTATATCATTTTCTTCATTATACAACCCTTCCGTGTCTCCATCTGAATCCATAATGTCTGTAATTAGCTCTCTTTCTGAATTGGTATAATAATGAAACCAATAAGCTATGATGTGTGTATCATATTTTTCATAGAAATCAGTATAATCCTTATTTTGAATTTTTTCTGGCAACTTTTTCCACAAATCATCCAAAACATCTTTTAAACAATAATGTGCTGCCATTTTAAATAGTTTATAAATGTCTATGTTTGGATTTGTCAAAAAAACTAAACGAAAAATTTTTTCTTCATCAATTGTTCCATAACAAGTCCAGTAAATTGTTTTCATATATGTTTCGTAAGTTTCACTTGAAAAATGTTTGAAAAAGTTCATGCCCTGAAGGAAAAGATACCACTCAACAATTCTAATACCAGTATCTCTAACTGCATACTGTAACTGATGCTGAAATACAGTAGGTAACAAGGTAGTTGGAACTTTCTTTATAACTTTTTTTATCACACTTTTCCATTCATCTTTAATTGTCCATTGATCTGCAGTACCAAGCAAGATTTTTTTCATTTTGCTAACAGTGCAATTTGATTCCCACATCGCTTGGGATATTTTGAGAAAAGATAAACGTTGGAGAGTGACATCGAATTTTATCTCCATGTTTTCTAAAAGATAATTAAGCATAATTAATATGCTGCTCAAAATGTAATTAAACTTTAACCTTACCTGGTAAGCAACGTTTGTCAATTAAAAAACGAACTATACAACCAAATGAAGTACCGTCGGTCGTCGGAACGACTATTTAAATACCCGAATATTCTTATTGTAAAGAAAATCTTATTTAATAAGCGGATAAGCCAGTGTCAAACGCAATACCTTTTTTATAACGTCAAAAGCTAAAGCCTGTGCCCGACTACAAACAAACAATACAAAACAAAGAAAATGGGGTCTTTCGTCGTATATTTTAGCATACTCTATCGGACATTTCAAGAACTAAACAGATTCAATTTTTTTTGATAAAAAAATGTTAACTGGAACTGTACATAAAATTTTAATTTTTTAACAAAAGTATGAAAATTATTTATCCCAAAAATTGTATTTCCCACCGATACCATGTCCAGCATAAAGTTAACTTAAAACCAATTTTGTGGACTGCGTTTAAACTCATTATAACTGCATACCAAACTTTTGTATGGGCAATCTTCATCACTTGCAAGCAATGACTAATATTTTTCCCCGGAAAAAGTTTCATATGTTTTTCTGACCCTGTAGATTTCAAATTTGATGCCAAAATAATGAAATTGACCATGAAAATGCAACATCAGCAACTGCTAATATTAAAATAGCTTTATCATGTAGGACGTTAATTTTTTTAAAAATTATTTTGACTTCATATTCAAACCAAGAATTCAGTGTAGAATTTTTTTACTTTTTTAAAGAGATATCAGCAAAACACTTTCCAGCCTCTTATCCCCATAAAGTTTTTCTCAAAGAAAGAAAGAAAGAAAGAAAGTGAATAACTTTTATTAAAGCAGGCAGTATAAACAGAAATCATTTTTGTAATCAAGGGTCATTCATTAGCTCAAAAGTTAAACACGCAGCATAACATCCAGCGTACCAATAGTAACAAATTTTTAGCTTGTGATTACTCCTTTCTCATTTTCTGCCTCCCCACACAACATATTTTCCTGATGTGGAGTTGCATTGCACTTGCTACAATGTATTACATTGGTCTTAAAAAAAGCTTACTTAGTAAGCATACAACTCCAGCAGACAAATTTTCTGATGCTTGTCAGTGTCCATCAGAGGGGCTTTACTGCAATTATACAGTAATACCAAATAAACTGCTCTGCGATTCAAGCTTTAACATTCAAAATACTTTTCAAAATGTACCAACAGTCATTTCAAACATTTTCCAAGTTATACCAGACAGAATTAGAAAACATGGAGTATTTCATTCAAGTTCTCTCATCATTAGCAGTTTTATTTAATAAAGCTAATTAAAAGTCTAATCATAACTCACCAAGATCTTCCAACCAAAAAACAATCATCACATATCCAGCCACCGATCACTATCACCGCTATCTTGACCTTGGCACAAGCGGTTTGTAAACTTGAAGCCGCAACAATACGAAGCTTATTTATCCGAATTAAATAACACAGCCCATGTTCATTAAACCAAAAGTCGCTTCTTTAGACTCGATTTTATCACTGATTAATCAAATCGAATATTAACCTCATCCCACTAGCGATTTTATCACAAAACCAGCATTCACACATTCACAAAGTAAGTTGACGCCATTTTGAGTTACCTTTAAATTGCAGAGTTGCCAACCCAATTTTAGAGAGTTATAATCCCACGTCTGACGTGGAATCTAGAATTCCAAAATGGCACTGTAAACGAAGCTTGTTCCGTGAAATATCCTTTATTTTATTTAAAAAACTATAATTTAAACCGTACTAAAGAGTATTAAGGTAAGCAAAAACGATTCAGAAATAAACTGAACGTTTTTTTAATTATCTTTTTCGTCAGTATCCATTTAAGAAACGGGAATTTTTAAAAAAAGTAAAACCTTGTTTACCATAAAAAACCGTTAAAAAATCACTGACCCATAATGATTTTCTATACTACCATTCAATCTTATACTTTTTTTTTTTTTTTGTTCATTATTATAGAAATGTCGGCTCCCACGACTCCTTTAACGCTGAGCGAAGAATTGCGTCTGGCTCTACGGGAACGAAACGTATTAACAACAAGGTCGAAAATGAAGGTTTTAACAGCTTTAAGCAACCTTAACAAAGCCTCTCATCAGCAAAAAATGAAAGATTTACAAGAGAAAACTGTAAATGAAATATTTACAAGTGAGGCTACATACCTCCGCCAGCTGGAAACAATTATGAAGGTAATTTTTTTTTTCTTTCAATGAGAAAAATGTCATCGTAATTTTTTAAATTTTTGTTTCATTTATTTTTTTTTTCTTTTTCTAGTTTTTCATGGAACCTTTACGAACAAAGACCTGGTTGCCTCAATCAACTTTTCATGCTTTATTTGGGAATATCGAGATATTGTACAAGGTGAATGGGGAATTGCTTCAGGAGCTGAAAAATAATCCTGAGAATGTTGGTGCTGCATTTGATAAAATTGCTCCTTACTTGAAGTTGTACTCAGTTTATGCTTACGATTACAAACAAGCTCTTCACATTTTACAAACCATGGTTAAGAATGACAAAGAGCTAAATGAATTTATTGTGAGGCAAGAAAAACGTCCGGAGGTTGCTACGTCACTTCAGTCGTTATTGATAGTGCCAATACAGAGGATTCCCAGATATCGTTTGCTGCTGCAAGAATTGCTGAATCATACCGCACCTGATGATCCTAATCATAACACAGTCAAAGGTAGGGAAAGAATTTCAGAGTTGATTTAGAGGCGGATGATTAATACATTTTTTTTTTTCAGTTGCTTTAAAAAAAATCGAAGCTTGCGCTTTCCACATAAACGACTTAGTAACAGAGTACGAAAATGCGGAATCAATGATAGCTTTAGCCAGAAGACTTTCAAGCGCACCTATCAACGTTATAACTCCCGGTCGTAAAATCGTGAAGCAAGGGTCCCTAATGAAAGTGTCCAAAAGCGGCCGAACATCCCATTCCAGATTTTTAGTCCTTTTCACGGACTCCCTAATGTACTGCAAAGGAGGCGAAGAAGGACCGCTAAAATTTTCTTGCCTTTTCCCTTTGAAACATTGCGAAATCGAACCCGTCCTCAGCACGGGGGTATTTAAAATAACTTGTCAAAACGAAGAGGTTTTGTTATACACCGCGGATTCTCAGTTGGGAAAAGAATGGATTTCGACATTGCAATCGGCCGTCAAAGAGCATCAGGACTGCAGAAAAACTTTGAGGAAGGAAAGCAGTAAACGAAAACCGATTCGGCGGAAAAAAATGTTGCATTCGACAATTATTGAATCCCCAAGGGGAGGGAAGACGAAGGAGCCTGGTTGTTTTAGTATTCTGAAAAGGCTTAGATAAAAAAAGAAATGAAAGTGAAATAAACAAAAATTGAAACTGTGTATTTATCTATTTATTTTTTAATAATCGCATAACTTCAATATTTATATTTTTTGCCTGACAAGTTTAAATATAATGACTCTGAGAGGATAATTTTAGGCTAATTATTATTCGGAAAATTGAGGAGTAAATCTGCGATTATTCCTCAGAAGGGAGACTCTTATCCATCATAATTCACTGTACTTTTGATTCCTAACCTAACCTAACCATATTTTAAAGTTGATGGAGAACGGAACGATCTACTAAAAATCTCAAATTTTTCTGTGGAACCTCCTTAAAATCTCTCAAATATTTTTACTTCGGTTCATTTTTTCTTATGAAAAGGGTAATTTTTTACATATTTAATTGAATTGTAACCTGATGTCAACTCGAAATCCTTGAACTTAATGGTCAGACGTGACAGAGAGCGACATTCCTCACTCATATTCATTGGTCGTTATGACTGCAAAAGTCTTTATCTCTTTTAAGTCTGCGATTTGTTCTCATCTAGCCGGTTTCAGTTATTTCTTTGAAAAGTCAATCTTCGAAGTCTTTCTTTTTCTTTTAAAAATTTAAATACTATTTTTAAATATTTTCTGATAAATGGAAAAGAGTGATTGAACATAATTTAGACGAAAAACTTCATCTGCTCGGCAATTATAAGTTTGAAGTAAGCAACATCCTTGTAAGTACTATTTTTACTTGTAGTGCACTCTTCATCTTGGTTCCCGACCATTTTTCCTAAAACTTTTTTCCCCTAATTAATTTTTTCCTAATAACTGTAGTTATGCTGTTTTTCCAAAAAATGTTTAGATTTATTTTTTTTTTATATAAATTGCCCATTCAAAAAAATGATTATTTCGCTTTTCCTTGATTATTGTTTTATGCATCAGATAAAAATAATATAAAATAAAAAGAATATAAAATCAAATTTTACAAATATCCTAAAATAAAAAATGGTAAAAATTGTAAAGAATATAAAAAAAATATTGAGAAAGTAATTGAAAAAGAAGCTCGCCAATACGAAGCCACAACCCAAAATCTCACAATGAGATATGGCCTATCATCCTCAAATAATTAATTAACGTATTTTGTTCTTTGTAATCTTCATATTTGAGAACGATATCCTGCTTTGAAGTTCCCTTAATAAATTTATGTTTTGTTGTTGGCCTATATTCAATCTAAATATTTTTTAGAAAAAATAGTTTTTAGGAATTTTTTCCTTTTGAAAAGTTACTGTTGGTAAATTTTTTTTTTAGGAAAAATGGAAGAGAATCCTTAATCTTACAGAAAGGAGGATGCGTTTAACTTTGATAGTTCTTTCACTTCAACTAATATGAGATTTGCAAGATAATTTTGAATCATCCATTGACTCTTGAGTGACTCATAAAAGCTTTTTTTTTTTTTTTTTTTTTTTTTTTTTTTTTTTTAATTTTTTTTTTTTATCGCAAAAATGAGGAAAGGTTAAAGTACCAATTCGTACGTCAGTACCGAAGCTCAAAATTTGAAAAAAAAAAGAAAAGGTTGCTACCTATAAATTTATTTTCTGTAAGCAACGATCATATCGACTGCTCCGAAGAACAAGTACCTATTTTTTTTTTTAGCAGTACAAAAAGTACCTATCTTTTTTTTGGACAGTTGAAAAACTACCTATCTTTTTTTCGACGACTTATAAACGATCTATTTAAATGGTCACTGTTATATACGATAGATCATTTTTGCAGTAACACAAAAAAGATAGGTAGTTTTTCAACTGTCCAAAAAAAGATAGGTTTTTTGTACGGCTAAAAAAAAAAATAGGTACTTGTTCTTCGGAGCAGTCGATATGAGACCTTCTACACTCGAGGTTTTGTCACAGATGTATACATAAAAGCAATACCTGGCTTTTCCTTATTTTTAAAAACTTTTTCTTGTGCAAAAATTCTTTTGGGTAAATAAAAGAGGCTTTTAAAAGAGCGTCTGAATTTTGAATGAAAAAGTTATTATTTATAGAGAAAAAAAAATGATATAAAGCAAAAAGTTTGCTTCCGCAGCTTAATCTGATAATCTGATGCCGCCACTGAGGGGCTGACCTTGCGAGACATCTTCACCAACAAGTTCTCCTTAATATTTATTTGTTTATTTATTTATACTTATTTATTGGCAATGGGTTTTTCGAAAAAAAAAAAAGAATTTATCAATGTCGCAAAAAAAAACCTAACAATTAAATTTACCAAAAAAAAAAAAAAATAATAATAATAAAATAAATAAATAAATAAATAAATAAAATAAAAATTTTAATTAAAAAATATTTAAAATATAAAAGTATTTTAAACATTTTTACACCAAATTTTTCAAAAATAAAAATACCTGAAAATACCCTATTATTATTAAAAGCCCGTCTCGATTTATCTAAAGCCCGCCTTTCAAAAACGAAATGTGAGAATCTTAATATTAAAAAAATGAAGTGTTTTCCATCTTCTCCACAGTGGCTTTCAGGACTCAAGAAATTAAAATCCAACAAAGTCGGAGTTCGTGATTTCGTCTCATCTATTTCAAACGATTTCATAAACGATTTTGGTTAAAACCATGGCTGGTGTAGAAACAGAAAAGGTAAAATCATAGTGTAACTTACTTAGCTTAAAACAAATTAGCTTAAACGGCTTCAATTTCACCCGAGCAGGACAGCTGTAACATACAAGTAAGTCTATTGACACGGCATATCCGGTTTAGATAAGTGAATCATGAAGGCCACCGCGATTTAGAGCTATCGTATTTGTTGTAATAGAACGAACGTATAAATAAATTTATTAAGCATTTAAAGTATAAGTCTTCAGTTTCTACAAATGGCGACGAGGATTAAAAACGTATAAACGCGTGTTCCCAGAAATACCGAGGAAATATCCGATAATTCACGTGCATCGTGTTTACGAAACACAAAATGGCGGCCAGTTGCAATGTATTCCGGAAGAAGTTCGATCCCTATGGAGATCCGTCAACGATTAGCTCGCGAGGGTTCATACATAAATTACGTAAGCATGGGTTAGGCCCTTTTTACACGCTTTATCCCATTTCGCCTATGCTTAGCTTATGGGTAAATGTCAAATATGGACCCCCTCCCCCCCCTAAATGTGCTTACGTAATTTATCTACGACCCCCGATGGGAAAAGTACGTCCGGGCCTTTAAGCTGCACTTGATGACCATTTCAGCGAAAGATGGGGCTGCTAAATTCGGAATGTTTCTCATAGCAACGGGTTGCGGGTATCGATACACAAGACATATGGCACACCTTGCCGAAAAGCAAGGTTGACCTAACGACGCTGACGAACCCTTTGGACGTATGCATCCAGGCGTTGACTGGTTTTTCCGTCAGCAAAACGGATGAACCGCAGGCCAGGTCGAATTATAGGGAAATTACGCCGAAAGCGGAAGAATCTGTGGCGCAGTACGTAATGCGACTTCGAGTCGCAGCAAAGGGTTGCAACTTCGGCGAAGAAGATAAAGCGATCCGGGATCAAGTGTTGGACTCGGTTATGTCCAAGGACCTCAAATAATACGATAGCTCTAAATAGATGGCCTTCATGATTCATTGATTTAAACCGGATATGCCGTGTCAATAGACTTACTTGTATGTTACAACAGCAAATATAGTTGAAGATATGTGCATACATAAAATTTTGTTAATTGCACTGTACTCTATATCAATTTACAATTTCTGAACACAGTTCATTGGCTAGACCCACAGAATTCGGTTGGGCACACCTACCTCATTGTACTTTATTGTAACCAAAATCTAAATGTTCTTTCTTAATTTCAGAATTTTTGGCGTGAAATCCCACGACAAATAAAGCGGCCTGCTTTTTCGGACATCAGCTCCATTGGGGAACTGTACGACGCTAAAACAGAAACGTTTTCTCACAGATCTTTATTTCCCAACCTGCCTAAGAAGTTCATAAGAACTCCGAAACTCCCCAACTGCGAAATTAGTTATTCCTACAAAGACACACTCTCTGAAAGATTAAAGCTTTTTAAAGTGGAAGGCGAACTTCAACTGTCAGTTCTTTCAAATATTTTGGGTGGATTAGGTGTTCACGGTCAATATTTAAGGGAAGAAAAGGAGTCCGAAAGGATTATCTCCAGCACTTTTTCATATAATTTACTGACCCAGTGCGAAAGTTTATTTTATTCCGCCAATGACATCAAAGAATATATTGATGAAGATGCTTTTCTTGCTGACAGGTACACACACGTGGTTGTAGAAATAATTTGGGGGGCTAATTGCACGGCAAGTTTGGAATGTTCCAACATCGATTCCAATCAAAAAACAGAAGTTGAAGGCATGTTAAAAGGGGAGCTAGCGAAATTAGGCTCCATTGCAGACGCAAAGGTCAGTGGCGGTGGATGCTACAAGGGTTCAGAAAATAAGAGAGTCGAGACTTACCACTTGAAATTCAAGGCGGATTTACCTCCGAAAGAAAAAATCCCCGACAAGATAAAAGGAGTCGAAAATTACATTTTGACTCAGCTTCCAGAACTTATAAAAGAAGTTAACGACGGTAAGGGGAAACCGTTATACTACATCATGGTACCAATTTCGGATTTTAAAAGCATTTTTAAATATAAGGAGAACGAGACAATCGACAACGTAATAAAAAGCATTGATGAGAATTTTACAGCGCAGATTGTTCGTTTATTTCAAAACATTGCGGTTCTAAAGCAAAAATTGAATGATCTCGTTATTGATTTTTCTCCGTATGAAAAATATCTTTACTACCCCCGTCAACTTCAAAAAAAAGAATCAGACCTTGACTGTCTAACAGAGATTCGAAACAAGAAAGAGGAAATTGAAACAAGCGAATTAAAATTAAAAGATGACTTAAAGAATGATTTGCCTAAAGTTAGGGCAGGGAAAATTGATTTAATGGAATTAATTGAAAAAGTAGAAGACTATAAGTCAGAACCTCTGAATTCAAGAATGATTCAAAGATACATTGATAATTTTGCTGTCGTTAAAAATCATATTAACGATATAAAAACTCTATATTCACCCAGAAAGATTATTTACGTGGGAAAAGATGAAAATTTAGATCATTTTATGAACAGAAATAACAACAAAGATATTTTAGTGCTGTACACATCTGAAGAATTAAAGAAGAAAAATGAAGACTTATCCCGAAAGAATTTTATTTTATTTTTATCCGAAGCAGAAAACCCAAGGAAGAATACTATACATGTGATAGTTAGTTTTGACGTCAGTCCAGGGTTGTTACTGAAAGAAATGGAAGAAGTTAAAATCGTGCACTACAAAAATGGCCAAATAATATCTCATGACGTATATAAAGATCACGAAGCTGAAAATTCCTTGAATTTCGCAAAATTAATCAAATCTAATGATTTGAAAGTCGTTCAGTATAAACCTAATAATAGAGTAATTTTAAAATTGCCATGCCCAGGATTTAGACTCGGGCTCAAATGTCCTAGAGATCCGATAATATGGACTTGCATAAATTGCAAAGATAATTTAGAATATGGTTTTGACAATTTTTTTTATTGCTACTGCGGCAAAGCTTCTGCTCAGTCTTATGAATTAAAATGCAGCTCATTAAATCACGGAAGTAACTATTTGAAAGTCAGTGACGATCGTTTTCCTTTAAAAAAAGAATTGGAGAATTTAAAACCTTTGAAAGAGATGAACATACTACTTTTGGGTCAAACAGGTGTTGGAAAATCGACTTGGATTAATAGCATCGCTAATTATCTTCGGTACGAAACTTTAGAGAAAGCAAAAAGTGGAGGCGTTATTTGTAAAATACCAGCCAGCTTTACAATTTCGACGCCGAATGATAAGGGACTCGTGGAGCAAGTCGTGAAAATCGGAGAAAATGATCCCAATGAAGTTACAAAAGTTGGGAAATCCGCAACAAGACGTCCAAAAACGTATCATTTTATTTGGGGAGATAAGGCTATACGTTTGATTGATACTCCCGGTGTGGGGGACACTGGTGGAATCGACCGTGATAGGGAAAACATGAAAAATATAATAGATCATATCAGTCATTTGAAGGAAATCCATGGAATAGTTATTCTGTTGAAATGTGGAGAACCAAAAATTGATGCCTTATTTACATTTTGCATCATGGAGTTGTTAATTCATCTTCATAAAAATGCAGCTGCAAATATATTGTTTTGTTTCACTAAATCTCAAGATTTTAAGCCGGGCGATGCTTTATCTGTGTTACAGGAACTTTTAAGAATAGCAAATTTAGATAAGACCGTCACTCTCTGCAACAGAACAATCTTTTGCTTGGATAATGTAGGATTTAGATTTTTATGCGAGCTGAAGTATCCAAACATTATTCACACCGATGAATTTCGGGATTATGCCGCACGCAGTTGGAAGAAATCCGTCGACGAAACAAAACGATTTTTCGAGCAAATAGAACATTTAAAGCCTCACATCGTTGAAGATTCGACATCGTTATGCAAAGCTAGATTTCGAATTCTACCCTTAACAAGAGTGATCGTAGATAAACAAAATAATATTCGGGACAACGTCAACGCAATTGATAAACAAAAAGAAATAATTAAAAATTCAAAGCTAAGTACAGAGGAACTCTCAAAACGGTTATTTATTCCTGAAATAACATTGGAAAGCGAGTATATCGATTATCCTCGAACTGTTTGCACGGATCCAAAGTGCGTGAAATACTATAAATCAGACTTTGCAGACCGCACTTACATTGAATATGTAACAATATGTCATGATCATTGCGAGTTGGAAGGCATTGTTACTGATAGTCTTCCTCAAAGTGGTTTGCGATATTGCTGGGCAATGAAAAACGGAGAATCTACAAAATGTCGTGTATGTGGATGCGATTGGGAGCTTCATATGCATATCACCTACTTGCAGAAAAGAGCAGATATAATGGTTATCAATCAGAACGCCCGAATAAAATTAGATACCGAAGAAAACCATGTGGCCAAAGTAAAAAAGACTCTAAAGGAATTAGAAGAAAAGCGTCTCCAATATATAAAAGAGGAAGAGATTATGACGAATATTGCGGCGCAATTTGCCATCTTTTTAAAAGACAATGCCATAGCTCCTTATAACGATGGCTTCAAAAACTATTTAGAATATTTAATCGACCAAGAAGAATCTAAAAAACAAAAAACCCAAGGGGACCGTGATGCGATAAAGAACTTGCGTGAGATGATGACACGTCATGAAACTGAAGTTAGGACAATAGAGGAAGAAATGAAGAAATGTAAAAATCATGATGGTCAACAAAAGAAGTTAACTCCGAAAGATATTATAGAGTTAGAGAAGCAGTTGTATGATTTAAAACTGACCGGTTGCCAAATTAAGGAAAATGCAGATGTGGCTAAAACTTCGATTTTACTCGCTATTCAACATTCAGAGCAATCGTTATACACGAACACACGGAGCATATTTCAGCAAGCAATTTCATCAGCAATTTTACCATGGAAATAATTTAAGACCAATCGAATGCCGTTTTCGGCGTTAATCAATATGCACAATTTGCGTTTTAGATTTAAAATATACCCTCTTATTAAGTTTTCAAATAGCTTCTAGATTTGTAATCTGATGTTTCTTTTGTACATTTTTCATATAGAATATAATAGCATTCTTATTAAACGGTTCCTTGATTTTGAATTAACAGTACCTTCAAGCCTTTAATGCACAGCAT
The DNA here is from genome assembly GCA_037577465.1 of Liposcelis bostrychophila. Classification (NCBI taxonomy): domain Eukaryota; kingdom Metazoa; phylum Arthropoda; class Insecta; order Psocodea; family Liposcelididae; genus Liposcelis; species Liposcelis bostrychophila. Next base: position 23,631,911 of record CM075209.1, on the reverse strand, counting down.
CAGTACATCATAAAAAGCAAAGTCTATTATAAAACCTTTACCTATTTCCTAATTAACTATCGACTGAGGTATAAATTATTGCTAAAATTTTAACTTCGCTATGCTTCCTCTTTCAGTACTAAATCCTGAGCCTAAGGAAGAAAGTATAGGATAGTAAATTCAAGCTAATTAAATGCTTTGCCACAATATAGTTCAAAATCTAGCTAGGCAACAATAAAGTAATAAAACATCCCATTATTTTTTTTCCATGCTCATATACTCAAATACTTATAAGCGAATTTATTATGGGCATCCTTAAACTCATAGGCAGACCTAGAATTTTGTTCTATGGAGGGCTAAGAATATGGAAAAATTTTTCTGGGGGCGGTTGACCCTATTCAAGCTAAATAATTTTCAAAATTCTAGGGGGGCTATACTGCTAGCCCCCCCCCAGCCCTCCTTAGATCAGCCCATTCAGTTAAACTATGGAATTGCAACAATTTACAACACAAAAGATCTATTTTACATGACTTACCAGAAATCATTCCGCCTGTGTCATGAAACCAGCAAATCTCCAGGCAATTATCTATCATCGGCCATCAGATACATCCGTTGAAGAAAAGTCAACCATTAAAACTAGAAAAAAAGAAAAGAACATGAACATTTTTCCATATGTAAAAATTTTTTTTGCTGACCAAAACACTGTGGATAGCTATGTAAATTGTAGCTCAGAGTCAACAAAAATGGAATCTAATAACTCAAGACAGCAGTTGTATTTTTCTTTCCAACAAGAAAAGGGTCTGATTTCAATAGATTGACTGTATTTCGGCTATTTTGGAATAGAAATATTGTTATTATTATTCTAATTTAGTGTGCCTAACAAACTCTATTTCATGTCTTTGTGCTTGTTTCAAAAATTCACTGAAATGATTTATTTTTGAACTCTGATTATCTGATTTAACATCTATTCCCACAGTCCAAATTAAGTATACTTGAAAGTCAAGAAAGCTGTTTGGTATCAAGCTTTTCCTAACGATTTCCTGTTCCTGAAGAGCTCTTCATTGCTCTATGGCATTCTCTTTTCTTTTCCGTCTGTAAATTTTCAGTAATTTCTGAAAAATCAGACAATAAAAACTTTCTTTGTTATATTCGATTTTTACTGGCTGCAAATATGTCCCATCATAATATGTAAAATTACATCATGAATCTTCTCTGAATAGGAAGGACAACTTTTTAAAAAATTTAAGCATACACTTTTCATATAACTGCATAAGTAGTCTTAAGCAAAAGTAAAAAATTGAAAAATGTGTCCATTTCTATTTTCTCATTATTACCCATAGTTTATATTAAAGTAATTAATATTTTTAATATGCTTCATCACGGCTAAAACTGGATGTAAATATAATTCAATAACTGGAAGAAATGAATTAACTGCTAATCTTTTTTTCATTTTCTCTCACTGACATTGGCAAAATAATATTGAAAGGATGTTAGTAATTATGTTCAACGGTGATTTTGAACGGTTTTTCGTTTGTCTGGAGATGTTGTATGCATGTTTTTAATTATCGAATGTAAATTTCAACTATTTAAAAATATGCTCACATTGTTTGCGATTGATTTTTACATACCTTCAAGATCAAAACAAGTGTAAATAATATTGTTTTCACTTTATAACAAGACAGTTTAATTTCATTAAATAAAAACGACAACAAAAGTCAAACAACACTGTCAAACATGTCGGCATTAGTTCAATAAATTGACGCTCGATGGCACTGCTGTTCTCACTTAAAAAATGAGCGCGTTATATTTAAATATGAGACCCCTATTGTAGCTAAAAAAACCTTAGTCATCAAGTCTATTTTTTTTTTTTTTTTTTTTTTTTTTAATTAAAAATTCAGAAACAATAATTTGAGTATTATAAAATTTTTTCTTCATAGGGAATCATTTAAAAAATGGGGATGGTTCAGCCAGTAAAAAAACCGTTAAAAATTATTTATTCAACAAAAACGTTGTCTTGGAAAATAGATTCGGCGGAAAGCTTGTTCCCATCAAGAACTAAGCAATCACCCATGAGTCAGAAGACGAAAGAGCCTAATATTTTTAAATCCTTAGATGAAAAAAACCGAAATTAAAATTGTCTATTTACTTTATAAACATTTTTCAATAACTAAATATAGAGTATACTTTTATTTGTTCTTTGCGCCTGACAATTTCAAAAACGGTGCAAGGACTCCATTGGGAAACTTTCTAAAAATAATAATTATTCAAAAGAATTCCACGAAGTACTAAATGAAATTTGACCAGATGCTGATCTATGACCAGTCAATGTTTCTAAAAATAATCTCATCAAAGGAAAAACAGGGGTCTTTATTTTTTAATTTTTGATTTTGACATAATCTATATCGTTTCCACTTTTAACGCAAGTAGCGATAAATGATATAAATTAATTCAAGTATAAGAGAGTAAAAAATTCGGTTTTATGTGGTTCATATGCCACTAAATAAAAGGGGGGGTTAGATCGATGCTTCGGTGTGAGTCTCAGGTATAACCCAGTGAGAAAAATGACGTTCGAAAGACTTCATATTTTTTTAGGGTGACGGCAAAACTTAAGGAATCTCTTAAAAAATGACCGGAATATGACGTCAAAAAGACGTCGATTTTAAGGGATGACGTCATCCTTCTCGCTGGGAAGAGACTGAATTATTCTTTTTGCCTTTGACCAGGAGTCGTAGCTTAAAGGCAGAGTTTCCGTCCGGCAAACGGAGAGGCCGGGGTTCGATTAATGGGCTGAGACTGGGAATTTGTTTCTCTCTTACTTGAATTTATTTATATCAACAGGAGTCTTCTGTCTGATAACTAATTCTGTTAAAATCAGCACGTTTTACTTTAAAATGAAATAATATTTATTAAGTTATTAAATTTATTAAAAATCATTAAAGTTATTAAATTATTGTTACAATTTAATAAAAAAACAAAGTCGGATTTTTCGAAAAATAATTCTGATTTATCTCTGATTGACATTAAAAATTTTAAAAGTTACACAGCACATATATTTTCTCATATAATTTCATTATTTATTAGATGGTTTCGAAATATTTTCATTTATGGTAGGGGCATTTACAATGTCTCACTTTTAACAACATGTCTATCATTAAGTTCCACCCAGTCATCCCAATCTCTAAATCATCTAATAAACTTTTCATGATGGAAATAGTATTATCACACGCGTTGATATTTCTATAAGTATCAAGGTTTTGTTTTATTTTAGAAATGCAAATTTGAGGATTATTTCCAATCCAAAAGTTTAACAATTCTGGTTTTTTACAGTTCTTCATCAATAATGTTAAAAGTAACAAAGCTCCTTTAGGACTTTCCATATAATCTGATATCATTTGATATTTTTTGCTGGGAGAAAAACCCCAAGAAAATAGCCAGTCAACCATAAAAAACTTATATTTTTTGATGATGTAAGTATCAATCCACCAGTCTACATTGTCCTCTATTCTTTTTTTCATTCTTTCTGGTGACCATAAACAGAATTTCAAAAATTTCCGAAATAATCCATAACTCAATTCCGAAGGCCCAGAAATATCCCAATAACGTTCAAAAAATCCATCATTTTCTATTAATCTGGTTTTCCTGAACTCTACTATGTCTTCTTCTTTTTCAAAAAACCAGCTCAACAAAAGTTGACAGTTATTTTCAATGACTTTTATTTCATCATCTAACTCATAACGATTTTTAATCCTAGACCACATTTTATAAATTTCATCATGAAGAAAACCTTTTGATATTAGATTTCTTTTCATCATATTCTGCTTCTCTTCATTATTGCCACAGTGCCATTTTAAATATTCACTTGCTGAATTGTATTTCCTACATTTAATTAAAGCAGTGCAAACTGATAAGCAGTCAATTCTATTCTTTGTATTAACTTTTTCTTCTTCCGAATCACAAAGCCAATCTAAATGGGCTTTAGCTAAATCAATATCCCCAGACATTAAGAAAGTATTTAAAAAATTAAATTTTTTTTTATCGTTATAGTCACATAATACCATTAACTTGTTTACATCCCTATACCGACCGCCTTCCAGTATAAAACTTTTCATGTACATTTGTATCAACTCACTTCTCTTATTCTTTAAAACAGAGTCATTAATAATTAAACATAAAAATCGACAATCTACATTAGCCCTCATTAAACTCTTTAAAAATTTGTTATTGTCTTTGGTAAATGTGTCTTCTTTCAATTTTTTCGGTACAATGTCCAATAAAATCTGAAAAATTTGACAATAAAAAACTCCTTTTGTTAAATACCTTGTTACTTGAGTCTTATATCCAAAATTACATAAATCTTCTAAAATTTCTTTAAATATTTTATCAACAGCATTTGCTGAATAACAGGGATAGTCATTAAGTAAAATATTTAAGCACACTTTTTGATACGGCCACATGTATAAAAGTTTCATAAACAACGAATAAAAATTTTTTCCTATGAATTCCAATTTCTCGTTATCATCTATATTTTGTACCAAAGTAGTTAATATTTTATAAGAATTTTCTATTGCATAACTGCTGTTACTAGATCGAAATATATCCCAACAGATTGGAAGTAACAAATAAATTACAGCTATTTTACTCTTGTTATCAACATTGGCAAAATAATATTCAAAAGCATGTTTGCAACTATTTTGAACACTATTTTGAAGCGATTCGAAAACTATTTTAGGTCTATCATGTAAAAGATTTTCAAATGTCTCTAATGCTATAGTTTTTGTTTTGCATTTGCAAAGAATGGACCATGTCCCAATAATTTCAAAAGAACTCCATTCCATCAAACATAGATCATACTGTAGTTCGGAAGAAAATTGTTTACATATTTCAGTCTTCATCTCTTCCAAATGAAAATTGAGAAAATTTTCCTCAACATAAGTACAAGCCATACAAAATGATGGATTGTTCCAAAAACATATATGCTGGGCATTTACAGAAGTGCTACTTAAGTTACTTACTTTTAGATGTTCTCTTAACATTCTCATTTCATCTATTTCTCCTGTGGAAGTCCAATAAATGTGATCTGCATATCTAACATCATACTTTAAATGAAAAGTCACATACATTATGAAGCAGCACATCTTGTGCCCTAATATTTCAATTAAATTTTTAACTTCAGTAAGTAACTTATATGGCAAACATACTTGAACTTGCTTTAATGCTAATTTGATCACTTTATTTTCCCAGCCCTTCCAAAGATCTTCTTCAGTTTTACTCTCCAACAAAGCAATACAGACATTTTGCTGAACTACTGGCAACTGTAAGTAACTCACTGCAACAGCAACAGCCGCAAAGTTTTCTAATGTTAAATTTAATCTAAAAATGCCATCCATGATGATTCAACCTTTCAACAAAAGAAAAATAAAACCATGTTAATAATGATGCAGTTCCGGATGATTAATTTAAATGGTAGAAATTACTATAATGAAATAGAGAATAGAGGCAAACATAAGGGAGCCGTCATAAAACACTCACAAAGCCTGGTTTTCGAGTCGCCTATTTCAAACTAATATGTTAGCCATCGTATTCTCTGTATGTAACATTTTAACCAGCATGAAAATAGTACTACAACAGTATAATACTACAGTATTGCAAAAACAAAAGGACCGCCGCCATGATTTTTATCCATGTAAATTTCGGACGGTCGGTATCTCCGGAAGATATAAGTATTTTAACTGATCATTTACGCAAACGTGAATGAATTAGAAATGCCCTCTCATTGTTCCTGAATATTTTTTACATACCTCATGGATAACAGCATATGAAAATAATGTTCTTTTCAAAATGTAAAATATAAAGCTTAATTTAACTAAAGTACTTCACACGAGCACGATTCGATATTAATTATGGCGGCATTAGTACCATAAACCGACGCTTGTGGCGCTCCTGTTCCAACTAAAAAGAAAGCGGTATGTTTAAATGGCGGAACATCAACAATTTTGTAGAGACCCTTAATTAGAAGAGACCCGACAGAAAAAATGGGCGCGAAATTTTGGAGGCATATGATCATGCGCATTAGTTTTGCAAAAAACAGTTGAATAAAAGGTGCTTTCAGAAAACAATCAAAAAACGTAAACAAACAGAAGAAAAAATTAATGCGCACGGTCATATGCCTCCAAAATTTCGCGCTCATTTTTTCTGTCGGGTCTCTTCTAATTAAGGGTCTCTACAATTTTGTTATTAAAATTTGAAAGGCAATCTGGGCATATTTAAATTTGTTTTATTATAAAGGATGATTTAAAGTTAAAAAATTGGAATTGATAAAGGGGGGAAAAAACGCTCATTCTGACCTGCAAAAAAAGAAAAAAAAAACGAGGAGTCTTTCTACTAAAGTACTATAGGCTACCACAGACACATTTTTTTTTAATCTTAAACATTACCCTAAAACGATTTATTATGGAAATTAAATTTATTACTTTGTTCTCCGATAGCGAATAGTCAAATAAAAAAAATATTAAGACTTCTTTCTTCTAACGCCTACGACTGTGTTAGCTGAAACAGCTGCAGGGCATTGATTTAAAAAAAAAAAACTACAAAAGGGCTGCACAATCTTTTTTTTTTGCAGATTGTGTATTGTAATACACCACCCATGATATGCATTAGTATCTTATTTCCGGAGAGTCCAAAAATGCAATGCAATTAATTAAATGTACTGATTGTACGTCTGTTAATACCTTCTGAGCCAGGGGTAGTATAGAATGACTATTGTTTACTACCGACCCACCAAACAAATGTTTCGTTCCAAATTCGCCCAGAAATTGCGGTTTGCCCAAGGATTGCAAGAACGTTGTACCTAGGTATAACATTTACTTCCTACACCTTCGGCTACATTCGTCGCTTGAAAACCCCATAAGGGAGTCTATGACGATTACCTCCATTTACCTTGACCATCATAAAGTTGCAATCAGTGTCATCATCAATTTGTTACTGTCATAAAGTTTGTTTACATTTATCAAATTTTTTACATTTATTAATTTTTCAATTCTAGCTAAAGTACAACGGAGCCTACAAAAAAAATTATGCAATTTCTCAATTGCTTCTTACAAATTATAAAAATATAAATACTCTTTTTTTACTTCTGACAGTAAAATTCAAGCTCTGCATGCAACAGTGAAACTATACAATTATTTTCTTTAAAAATTTAATTTTTAACAAAAAACGAATTCAAATTCGATGATATACTATACTGATTAGCTAGAGCTCTTAAAAATTGACCTCGTCTTATGTTCGACGCCTCCCGTTGAATTTCCTCGTTATTATTGCTATTCAACTCCAATAAACCTATAATTTTAATGACCTGCTGCTTTCGCTGAGTTTCACCCCGTTTATTATGAAGATTAATTAAATATTCTAAGATCGTCAAATCCCAGATGCAAGGATAATAAGCGTCCATCGCATCCACGCAATGCGAATTTTTAGTCTCGGACAAACACTTGAAAGCCGTAGTGTAATCCACCTCATCGAGGAACTGACACAAAACCGCGGCTTGGGTCTGACACTGAAGCTGGGAACAGCATTTAATCATTCTTTTGTAAACGGAATGGTCTATCGCTGCCTTGAGCTCGTCGAACCGTGTGAAATAATCGCTGGCCACCGCTCCGGCTTCCAAATAATACCTCAAAGCGCTTGCCCAATCGTTATTAACGTAATTTATATCCCCTAAGACTTTAAAAAAGCCAATGTGCTTAGGCATGAATTTCAAAGCCTGAAGAGTGACCTGGATCAAAACCTCAGCGACGGCCCGCGAACTATACGAATTGGAATTGCTCACTACAGCAGGCCACAACCCGATATGCTCGTGATTAATTTCCAAATTAGTTTCGTCCTTCAAAACATTATGAAGCCTGGCCAGGAGGGATATCACCACCGCCAGGCAATCCGGCTCCCTTAATCGAATTAAAAAATTAACCAAAGTGTTTTTGGTTAAATTCGAGGAGGTAGGGGAAGAGGTCGTCCCCACTCCCCCTCCTCCACCCCTTTTGTTCTGAGGACTCGGACCGAAAACCGGAAGCACCAAATCCCAAGCGTCCCTCGAAATTTTTTTACTCCCTTTGTATTTGCTGATGTCTTGACAGGCGTAAGCGATGGCCGCCGCCAATTCCAGGTACGTCCAGCGTTTGTCCATCGTGGTGAGGGTGTCCCATTCCTTGAGGTTCAGCAAAGCCAAAGCGCAGTTCTCTTTGACCTCCAACCTGGGAATGACGGAATCGCCGGATTGAGAAGCAGCCAGGCAAGCTTTGCAGGAAGAGATCAACTGTTTTTCGTCGATGGTGTTTTCCGGATACTCCTCGAGGTACTGGTTGATTTGAACAAGGAGAATTTCCCAGTCTATTAAACGGTTTAGCTTATAAAGTGTGTTGGAGCTTATGCCAGGCGCTTCCTTGACTTCTTTGATTGTATTTTCCAGTAATAAAATTGATCTTCGAAAGTCCTGAAATTCGGAAATGAAAATTTATATACCGACATTTTTACCCAAAAGTTTATTTTTTTAGTCCGTTAAGCACCTTATTATTGCTAAGCTCCCTTGATTTCGCCAGCAAAATGTACACTAAATCCTGAACGAATCCCTTCGGTAGGCTCATAACCACGCTCTGAAGCGGAATCGGCAAGTCCCATTTGCTGTTCAACTTAAACCAAGACTTAGCGGGGTCCTTCGAACATAATTTCTGCAATAATTTTTTTACATTGGCCGTGTCATACGTTTGTATTAACTGCTGCTGAATATTCATGACTTCTAATCTCGGGCTCCCTAAAAAAAAAAAAAAAAAAAAAAAAAAAAAAAAAAATCAGTTTTTTTTTTAAAATTAATAAAAAAATAATTAACCTAAAACTTACTCGATATTAATTGTAGCGGGACATCAACCGAAGACGTAGAACTGAACACCTCATCCAAATCATTTGATGCTGTCCCCATTTTCAGCTCGATTTCTAAAATTTCTTCCTTTTTGAATAAACTTTTAACTTGATCGTCCTGAAGCAAAACCGAAGCCAAAGACGACAGATCCGGAGATCTTTCCGACCATGTTACATCCCTCAACATCAAATCGAATAAGAAATATTTTACATTTTCCAACTCGGTTTTTTCGAGTTTTGGAATCATTGTTTTCAGATAAGATAAAAAGAAATCTACACCTTTGTTCCCTCCATTTTGAAAAACTTGGATAAAATTAACATTTACTACTTCATTCGTTGTAATTCTTCTTAAAAAATTAAGGATTTGAATCCTCAAAAGTAAATCTTTTGCTACGGTAAATGCACCACTGTAAGTTGCCACTTGAATGTCAACCTCCAACAAATCTCTATCAATTAATGGAATTTTCTTATATACATTGTCAGATTCCAAAATTTGCAATATTCCCTTATAATGATTTTTAATGGATGATTTATATTTTTCATAAAAATCAGTATTGTCTTTGTCTGCGTTAAAAATAATATCACTAGCTTGGCAGTAACCTTCCAGCCTGTCTTTATCAATATTGCAAAATTTCACTTTGCTTTTCAAATCAGGGTTTTTTTCTAATGCCTGATAGTGTTTCAAACATTCAGTAAAATGCTGTTTGGCAGATGAATAATCCTCTCTGAAGAAACAAAAACTGCCAAGTTCATAATGAAACTGACATTTAAATTCCTCTGCACTTATTGTGACTCCATTTTGCCATTTTGTTTTTGAGTCTGTAGAGTCCTCATTTAAATGTACAAATGAATCAAGAGTTGGAACTGTGATGGTAGTAACTTCAAACAATATTTTATTGAGCAGTTCAAGACTGCTCATTACTTGGGAATCAAGTTGCGATCTAATCATGTCCCTTTGGTTAGCAGCCAATAAATTTGGGTCTTGTATTCCTGGCATTGGTATGAATGGGACTCTGGCTTGCTTTGTTATTAAAGCACCGCACATGATTGCTTTTAAAACCCAACGATGGTATAAACTAACAGAAAAAATTGTCTGGTGATCAGCTGATGTGAAATCAATAGATGAATGATTTGCTATGTTTGGTTCTTCTTCCGTAGCTATGAATAGTAAATCCCTCAGCATTGTCATCTGCATTTGTAAGGGCAACCTGAAATTTTTTTAATAGTTAAATAAACGTAGATTAAAACAGAAACAAGAAAAAAAAATTTCTTACTTGGATTCCAAAATATCTAAATCCCAATGCAAAAACGCCATGACTTTTAATGCCAGCATTTTAATAGCCAAGCTTCTCTTGGTAATTTTCGGGACAGGCTCATTCTCCCCATTCTCCTCGTCTTTAATAACAATTTCTTCTTTTTTATCAACACTTAAAAACTTGATCATAAGCTCCCAGGCTGTGGGATCCGGATTCGGTTTATTCAAATGTTTCTCTAATAAATTGGGATCCAACAAAAATTCGAACCACAAGACGGTTTCCGGAGCTAGAGGGACCGTCCCCGGTCGTAATTTATCGACATCCATCTTTTTTAAAGGTGTGAAAACTATTTAAAATCACATTCAAAAATCCTTACCGACGGCCGGCGTCCGGTTTATTTTTAATCTAGCGCCACGACATTTCTGAACCGATGCTGCCAACTTTTAGAAAAAAAATTTCGCTTTACTTTTGTCGTGGTACGAAAGGACCCCTTTATAATCCGAAAACAATGGGTTCCGTATTAGGAAACGTCAACTATACTTTACTTACGAGAAAAAAAACATGGCGTCTAATCTGTCGTAGCTCTTATTGAAATTCCAATAGATCCATAAACATCCAACATGGCGTCCTTATGTTTTTATTTATAATGGAAAATATATATCTTTTTATTGAAAATTATGAAATAAATTCGTATTCGTTAAGAGATTTATAACATTTAATGTAAAATCCGAAACTGAAATATCATATCTCTTAAAATGACTGAGTATATAAGCAATGAATTATGTACAGACGATATTCATAATTTACCCGATGTTCATTTTCATTCGGAATTGAATGAAACTAGAATGTTACCTGAAGTAGGTAACGTTGAGCATGAAAATTCTTTAAAATTGAACGATAACGTTTCGGTTTTAGAAATTCATTCTTTATCAGGGGCTGAAGGTGAGTTGTATGATAATTTGAGGTTGAATAAGGTTTGAAAAAGTGTCTGTTTTAGGTACGATTCAAGAAAATATCGACAAGACATTGACAAACGAATATATAACGCTACCGGTGGCAACGAATATTAAATATGTAAATTACATATGTCGGCTGTGTGCTTCTGTTATTGATATTGATTCAGCAATAAGTATTTTTCCCACTGATGGGTTTCAGGAAAATTTGGCACTGAAGATAAATAAATATCTCCCAATAACAGTAAGTCTTGATGGTCAACAAGAGTTATTCCAGAAGTATGATGTTTTTTTTTTTTTTTAGGTTTATGAAGCTGATCCATTCCCAAAAACAGTCTGCAAATCCTGTGTTTTGAAAATCAATGAATTTCATGAACTTGTAGAAAAATGCATGCTAGTAGAGGAGCAACTACGTCAAACTTATGTATTTGATGAAAGATACATAGAAGAACTAACAAAAAAAATCCAGCAGAAATCAGAACCAGAATTATTAAAACCTGTAAACAATTCTCAAATTTACAACATTCAAGAGTTTCAATACATCGATCCTATTAATTTAAATTGTAAATCCACAGAGGAAATCAATGCTAAAAAAGTGGAAAATGAAGCAGGAACAGTATTCAAAACGATTTGTAAATTTTGCCAGGAAAGTTTAAAAGATTATAGCAATTGCTTAGAGCACGCTGATCGCCACGATCAAGGCAACACTTTTGAATGTTTATTTTGTCCGGTGGTTGCCAGCGAGAAAGGGAAAGGGAATCTCATTTAAAAACGCATTTTGAGGAGGAAACCACAAATCCGAAACCTTTAAACTCCAGGGATAAAACGAAAGCTCGCCTTCAAAAATTATTAAAGCACAAATTAAAAACTTTTAACAAAACTTTGATTTGTAAAAAGTGTAAAGAGCCTTTGGAAAATGTGGACGCGGCAGTGGAACATTGCGTGAAGCACAGACCGCCCAACATCAAGTCCTTCCCTTGCGTTTTATGCGTGAGAAGGATCGGAAAACCGAAATTGAGGGAGCACGTTTCCCTGCATTTCCCGTTGATAACGAAACCGATTTTAACTTGCGACAATTGCAATAACCTTTACCCCGACGAAAAAACTCTGAAATACCACCGATGCACCAAACTGAGAAAATTCAAATGCTCCCAGTGCAATCAAGGATTCAAATCCGAAGACCGATTAAAATTCCACGAGGATTTCCACAAAACCAAATCCACTTTTTGCGACATTTGCAAAAAGGATTTTAAATTCGAATCCCGGATTTACCTCCATTTCGCAGGGGTCCACAACGGGATCCGGGACAAGCCCTACTGCTGCGACGTGTGCGGGAAAACGTTCACGTGGCTCACGGTTTTGAACAGTCACAAACGAACGCACACGAACGAGAGACCGTTCAAATGCGCAAAATGCGACGCTAGGTTTTGCAACAAATATTCCCTAAACGGTCACATGCCGAGCCACGAGGATCATCCACAATTCTACTGCGACAAATGCGACTATCACACCGGGCGGAAGCAAAATTTGCAAAAGCACATGAGCCGATTTCACAAGGAAATTAATTCCTCTCAGATTTGCATAAGGTGCAAAGTTTGCAACGAGATTTTCCCGAACAAGCATGACGTGGACATCGAAAACCACTCCGGGAAGCACACGGAAGAAGAAATCAATTCCATGATTTTTTACCAGTCCACCTCCGACCCGGAAGAATTCGTTTCGGATCTGTTCCAGTCGTTGGTCGTCACGAAGCTCTACCAATGCGAAAGGTGCGACCGGTGCTACGCCTCCTCCGACCATCTCACCCAACACAGGACCAAACATTCCGCCAACGATCCCAACACTTTCTACCAGTGCCGGTTGTGCGACAACGCCTTCTCCAAGCACGACCTCTTGGTGAAACATCAAAAAGTTCACGTTAACGTCACATCCCAGTACACGAGCAAACTCTCCGTTTTGATCGTGATTTCCTGTGATATTTGCGGGATAGAGTGCGTGGATTACAGGCAGTTGCTCAATCACAAGGACAGAGGGAACTGCATGATGAAAAAAATGAGCGGGACCGTTCGACCTAAAAAAGTACTTATTAAAAAACATTTGAAACCCTTGAAAACCCATCAGTTATTTGTTAATTCCAACGGGTTGTTCGAATGTCCGACCTGTCAAAGGACTTATAAAAATAGAAGAAGATATCGGTTGCATTTAGCCACGCATTCGAATACTGTTGTCTAAATAAATTTTTTTTAAAGGAAAAGTATTTTTTTAATTTTTTAAAAGTACGCTCTAGTCGTGGCAGTAGATAAATTGTATTTTTTCATACGAAAAAACGTAGTTGCCCACAGTTTACAAACGGACACCCGGTATATTAAGAAATCTTTAGGGAAAAATTTCAAAGATTTCCTATTTTTTTATTTTTTTAGATCTAAATTCGTTTTCCCGAAAAAAAAAAATACGATTTATCTGCTGCCAAGCATACTTTAGATACGTACTTTCAAGTCCATTTCTGAACCTCAACATAATTCGTTTTTTTTTTTTTTTTTAGAATATATGTCATTTTTTTATTTTAAGAAAAAATAATTTACAACAGTAAATTTAGTATCAAAGGATGACTTAACAATTAAGTGGTCAGATCTTTTTTTTTTTTTTTTTTTTTTGTTAAATTAATTTGGCCAGTTTTTCAAACAGAGTACGGTGCATTTTTAGCATTTTTAGTTCTTTTCAAACATAGTACGGTCACTGGTAGCTGCATTTTAGTCCTTTTTTAAAAAAAAAAATACCAAAAAAATTCTTTTAAAAAAAATACAGCTTTTGAATAAAATACTGACATGTTTTTTATCTACTAATACTGATTCTAGTGACTGGTAAATATACCGTATATTTATATTTCCTATATATTTATCATTTACGTATAAATATATAGTATATGCCCCAGCATTACTGGCCAAAAAAACGTTACCAATTAAGTTCAAAAAAACTGGCCAAATAAATTTTTAGTCGATAAAAAAAAAAAAAAATTATCAAAACTACAATGCAGTTTCATATACGTGATGATTTACATGGTTTTTACATTCCGAAAAAGAGGAGCAAGAGCAATCTTGCAATATTTTAGAATCGTTTTTCGAATCAGGGGAACGGGGATCGTTCCCGTCCAAGCAGTACAAAAGGGACTCGCTCAAACCCGCCTCGTTTAAAATGCTCTCCGGCAAACTTTTAAAATCTTCGTTCCCCACAGAGGAATTTTTTTCGCTCAAAGACAAAAAATCGTCCGTCCTGGAGGAAAAGCTCAAGTCCACGGGACTTGCTGTCAAAACGCTCCGACTAAATAGGTAATCCCTAAAGGTGCTTGAAAGGGAATCGCTCCCGGTTCCCTCGTTGAAATCCTCTAAAATTAATTTCTTACCGTAGTCGTCGGATTTTTTTAATTTCGGATTTGAAGGTTCGTCCGATTGGGAATCCCAAGAATCGACTGTGGCCAAGTGACAGAGATCCGTTCCGGATAAGGATATTACCGGTTTCCGGCTTCTTGGAGTCATCATAGTTTCCTGGAATTATATAAAAATAAGGATTAGAGAAGCGTTTAAAAAAATTTGGAGTATTTCGCCGATCTCTAATGATTTTTCTCCTCTCTTTTTTTTATATATTAAATGGCAGCCGTTTTTAAATATGGCGGAGAATAGTAAGCTAATAAAGTATTTGAAAATCAAAAGTACGTTTCAATGCGAAAAAACAAATAAATAAATTGCCATCATGATCGGTGTCCACCTATGTTTAGCTTATGCAACTAAACAGTTTAAAGAAAGCTTATTTTCATAAGCTAAACATACGATTTAGATTTTGGCTCAAGGTCTGGCAATAAGTGACGCTTACTAACGTCAAAGCAAGCTCTTTTCTTAGCTTAAGAAATATTCCTGTGACTTTCCGTTGGGAAAGGAACACCTCATAAGCTAAATATAAGATTTTCGTCAGCAGTGCCAACATTGGAAAATGTCCATTTTTAGTTTTTTGCCAACGTTCAAAGATGGCGCTGAGATTACCAATAGAGATCAACGATTTATTTTATCAGTTTCAATTTATGCACTAGAAAACCAACAAAAAAAGAATAAAGTTTTAGGTACCAACCGGAAAAAACTTTAAACGCTAACATGCAACCGACTGAAGTTAAGGATCAGTTGTTCAATCTGGAATAAAGAGAAAAGGAATTAAGGAAACCGAGGAACAGCAAAAATAAGGATCAAAGCTTTTTCAAAAAGTCAATCAAATTTTACAAAAACCACACTCAAAACTCAAAATTTTACGATTTCTCACCTCCCAGTAGCGCTTTATCTGTTTTTTTTTTTTGGAAAGAAAAATTTAATTTGTTAAATTAATTTATGTAAAGGCTTCTTCACCTTAATAAGTTAAACATGAGAATCTTTAGGTATTTGATAAATCCTGGGAAATTTATTTTAAATTTCCGCAGAACATTTAAAAATTAAAAAAATACAAATCATGAGAAGTCTGCGAAAATTTTGCAATTGATCAAAACTTTTACCCCCAAAAATTTCTGACTTAGGGAATATTTCCGGAGAAATAAATTCCGGGGAATTTTACACGCTTAAGCTAAGCCTGGAACGTTTCCTGCTAATTATTCCTAATAATAAATAATAGCTTCCCGCTTCTTAACTGACTAATGGAGTAAAACTTTCAACCTTCATAAAACCAACGAGACTTCAGCCAAATACTTCAGCAACTTCCTTTCCGGTCCAAGTAAAACTAACCAAGAGCGTAAGGACTGAATGCAACTACAAAACAATACAACCAGAGACACTACATAAATATACCATACATTTTTAAAAATTACGGGAATTTATAGCTGAACTAAATTTTTTTTTTCCTTATCTAACTTTTGGAGGATTATTTTGCCACTAAAATTTAAACGTTTTAATGTCACACAAAGCTCCGCCGTATATTTGGTATATTTATTTACTCGTGTATATATATATACGCAAAAGTCGTATATTTTGTATATCATCCGATTTTCGATTTTTTAAAAATTCATTTCGAAAAATTATTTTCCGGTGGCGTACAATATTTTTTAAAAAAAATTTTAATTCACACAGGCATATATATATATATATACACGTATATTTATACGGAACTGTATAAATATACGGAAAAGGCATCTTGGTTAATTTTATTTGGATTAGATTTGTAACACCGATGGCCTAAAAAATTGCTAAAATTGCCAAGTAGGTTCCATGAAGGTCAACATCCACTGGACCGCACGGTCAAGTACTTTGTCAGGAAATCTTTTCTTTGGTCGATCCTGCAAAAAAGAAAACTCGCACGACTCCAAATTCCATCAACCACCTTTTTAAGTGCTCTGATCAAACCATGCTCAGTGCCAAAAAAAAAAATCAAAACAAAACCTAACACACAAAAACGTTTTCAATCGCAGTCACCTGCATGGCTTTCGGCATCCTCTGCGTGGACCTTGTGATCGGCGACATCGAATTATTTTTATCGACGATCGGCGTAAGCAGACAATTGTTGCTTGGTGCCGGAGTGCTCGTCGTCATGAGCAAATGAGATTTCGGAGCGTAACGAATCGGTATCCGGTTAGTGTTATTAGGTGAGGATATAAAGCAATCAGTGTTAGTGGACCTTAGAACGCTCGAAATATTGTTAAATTTCGTTATCGGAGTTTTTAATATGTTATCGAAAACTGAATCCGGATTCCTTCGAAAATCCTTTTCGTTGTTGTTACGGTTAGTCAAGCATAATTCGTATAAATTCGTTACGTTTCTCTGATTACTCACAGACCAATCCCGCTCGAGCCGCTTCCCTTCCTCCTCTTTGTTCGGCGATAAAATCGGGGATGGAGATTTCCTTTTCAAAGAGATTTTACCGGGGGAGATGCTTTCGATCGGGACGGCCAAATCGCTGGATTCGTCCGTTTCCGCGTCCAAAACTTCGCATGATTTGCTCCTCGACGTGTTTTTGAAGGATTTACGCAGAGTGGGGATGGCCTCTTCCTCTCCCGTTAACAGCCTTTGATCGTTTTCGATTATTTTTTTCTTGGGTCGAAGGATCAACGGTTTTTCGGCGAGTAAAGCCGGTTTCAAAATTGGAGCGTTTTCCTTTTGAGAGCTGTAAATGTGTTTTTTTGTCGACGAAACCGGGCAAACTGGACTTTGCTGAAGGTTCGTTTCGTCGTCTCCGTGTTGCTTTTTCGCGTTTTTGCTGAACACCGGCAAATGTTTCTGAAAAAAAAAAAAAATAAAAATTAATTTTAAAACGCAAAAATATTTTTGATGCAAATTAATGCATAAGACGGGTCATGCAGTGGCCCAAATTCTGTCCATACTACAGACAATTATTTTTGGCTACTTCTCCAGAGGGAAAAAACCAAAAAAAAAAAAAAAAAAATTTTGCATGTTTTACGAACATGATAAATATTTTTGAATCAGCCACCTTTTCGTAGTCAAATTTTTTTTTTTTGATTTAGACATGACTTTGGCCTTAAAAACAAAAATATTCAAAAATGTAGGCCTAAACTGCTTCAGGCTAATCCAGCTAAATTACAGCAGCTGGTAGCTTCCTTCTTCTTCTTCTTTTAAGTGCCAGCTCCGCGACGAAGATTGGCTATCATCTGGACTATTTTTACTTTGTCGACCGCTGCTCGAAAAAGACCCAAGGAATCGACACCAAACCAGTCTCTTAGATTTTTGAGCCATGAGGTTTTCCTACGACCCTGACCGCGCTTACCCTCGATCTTACCCTCCATCACAAGCTGAAGGAGGCGATATTTTTCATTTCGCATTACGTGGCCGAAATAATCGAGCTTCCGACGCTTGATCTCGTACAGAACTTCTACTTCCTTCTTCATACGAGCCAAGACGTCAGTATTTCTCACCCTGTCAGTCCACGAAATTTTAAGCATTCGACGGTATACCCACATCTCAAAAGCCTCCAACTTCTTTTCCACGTCCTAGTTAACGTCCATCCCTCGTGTCCATATAAAAGCACGGGAAATACGTAACATCGGACGATACGGATCCTCGTTTGGAGGCTCAAGTTGCGATTGCACAACAGGTCTCTCATTTTGAAGAAAGTCCCCCTGGCTTGCTCTATACGAGCTCGGACTTCCTGGCTACAATCCCACGAATCATTCAAGAGGGTTCCGAGATATTTATACGAGTGCACCCGTTCAACTTCCTCTCCGGCGATAAAAAGTCTAGCATCAACATTTCTCCTGCTGACAACCATAAACTTTGTTTTCCGTGTATTTATGGTTAAGCCGTACCTATTACTCACTGCATTTACATGATCGAGCAAGGTTTGCTGATCTTCTGCACTACCTGTAGGTAAGACTGTATCGTCTGCATAACGTAAATTGTTAATGTCCTCGCCGTTGATCACGATCCCTAGATTAAGGCCATCTAAAGCTTCCGAAAGAATCATCTCCGAATATAAATTAAAAAGTAACGGAGACAATACACAGCCTTGCCGAACACCCCGCTGTATTTGGACTTCATCCGATAACTCATTTTCGACCCGCACGCTTGCGCTTTGGTTCCAGTATAGGTTCGCAATAAGCCTCACATCTCGACTGTCGAGCCCTATGCGCTGAAGGATTTCTAACATTTTCTGATGTTGAACCCTGTCAAACGCCTTCTCATAGTCGATGAAACACAAAAAGACATCTTTGTTTACATCCCGGCATCGCTGCACAAGTACTTGTAAGGTAAACAAAGCGTCACGTGTGCCGAAACCTCCACGAAACCCGAACTGAGTATCCGACATAAGTGCCTCGCACTTTCGAAAGACCTTTTAGCAGGTGGCTCATGAGACTGATGGTTCGGTATTCTTCACAACGCCTGGCGTTCGTTTTCTTTGGGAGAGGAAGGAATGTGGATTTTAGCCAATCATTAGGGAATCTTCCGCTCCGATATATTTTATTGAAGAGGGATGTGAGGACATCTAGATCTTCATCGTCACTCAGTACCTTAAGCAATTCGGCCCGAACTCCGTCGGGTCCTACAGCCCTGCCCGGTTTCAGCTCTTTTATAACTTTAATCACCTCCCCTCTAAGAATATCCGGACCGGTGTCCCCTTCCCTAACCCCATGATCTTCGGGCCTATCATCGTCGAAGAGCCTGGACACGTATCTCTCCCAAACTTTAAGTTTTTCAGAGGTACTGGTGGCTATTTCCCCATTTTCATTCAGTAGTACCCCGAAATGCTGTCTAGGCCGTTCCCCTGTAAATTCTTTAATTTTCTTATGCAGGTTGAACGTATCGTACCGGCTTTGTAACTCTTCGATTCTTTACATTCTCGGAAGCTTCTGCTTCTACAGCTTCGCGGATCTTATTTCTAATCTTTCGTTGAAGTGCCCTATAACCGTCAGGATCGCGCCCTTTGCATTCTCGTCTCTCCTCCATCAGACCAAGAATCTCATCTGTCATCCAGGATTTATGTTTCACCTTTGGATCCGCCTTTAGATGTTCCTCACCCACTGCAACGACAACCTTTTTGACCTTATTCCAGTGCTCATCTACGTCCTCTTGACCAGAAATTTCTCTGAACCCTAGACTCAGGTCATGCTGAACTTAAAGGTACTCAGAGAAGAACTCAGGTAGCTTCCTTAAAAAATAAATTTAAAATTCTTGCTTTCATGAAAAATACTAACTTTTATGGAATCTCCAAGGCTGCGACTCCTAGTACGTTTCTTTCCTGCTGTTTGCCTTAGAGGAGTCCCGTGCCCGTTTTCTTTGTTAAACTGTTTAATTAACTTCCTTTTTTTCGATGACTCGGGAAGGGATTGAATATGAGCATAAAGTTGAGCTAAAGCAGTTTCAGTTGGATTTGCTCCGTTTTCTTGAGCTGTCCGTTCTCGGTCTACGAAGGTAAACACCGTATTTGCTGCAGTGCCGTCGCAGACGCTTTCGTTCATCTAAAAAAGAAAAAAGAAAAATTACAAATGTGTTTTAATTTTAAAAAAAATTAATTTTATTATTTATCCCGAACCTGTTTCAACGGCGACATTTTCCTCTTCTCTTTTTTATTCCAATAGGCTCTCACGTCCGTTGCAAGCGTGGGAGGAATTTCAAACAGTTCAGATCCTTTTTGAATCATAAACGCAACGACTCGTGACATAATTTGCGAATTCGTATGCAAAGCTTCTGGTGATAGCTAAGAAAAAAAAATTTTCAAAAAATAACACATTAGAATTCAACTGCCTAAAAGCAATCACTTGGATATTTACCTTCCTAGGACATAACAAATGAGGAGTAAACAACGTAGCTAAATTATCAGGGGACATCCTGTTTGTACTTTCATGACTTGCAGCTAAATGAAGTAGGGCTATTATCTCTTGAAAAAAATTTCGATTCTCTGTAGGAAGGAGTAAAATTAATAACTGTAAGGCTCTTAATAATCTATCTTCGCTTCCGGAATTTTTCCCGACGCAGAATTCCGCAATCTGACAATAAGCAGGATAATGAGCATCTGTTAGGATTGATTCTGGTAACTCTGACAGAACATTTTTCAATACAGAAGCACAGTCATGGACTGAAAATTGACCGTCACTTAAATCGAGTATGGCACCTTGACTTAGCAATGACTTTAATTCCTGCTGTCGGGTAACTTTTCCACTTCGTCTGAAAATACCTTCTTGGGATATATCTAAAAGACAAAGCAATAACAATCAAAAATCATTGCTTTCTTATTTACATTTACATGTATTTATAATAGTTTTTAAAAATACTCACTCTCTTCTTGACTTAGGAACAAGATCAGTTGCTGCATTTGATTCATGATTTCTGGGCTTAATGGAGATCCATCTGAGCAATTTTTTGTGACTCCCTTCTGCTTCTTTGAAAACGGTAGGTTCCATTTTAAAGGTCTAAATTTCTTTTCTGAATTGGCATCGGAACTGAAACATATCAACACAAATTTATATTCATAATCTTTATCTTTTTTTTTTTTCTATTGTCCTTACTCTTCAGTGTTCATATCCAAAACGAATGATAAGTGCATCCGCACCAAAGTGTAGAATTGTTCCGGATCATCATTCCGTAATTTTTCTGCCAAAGCAAAGCTGTCGTTCATCGTACTCATTTTCGATATATAATTAAAAATTTATTGTATCCCTATCCTATTAATTCTTCCATTTTTGTACCTGGAAATAAACATACAAAGCTTCGGTTTGTTGTTCGTTACGAAACCGTTATATAAACTTCCCGGATAACAAGCATAATGTAATTATATTATCCGTAAAACATACTTACTATGGTTGCTTATATATTTTTAAACAAAATACTGATATTTCATAAATTAATACTTCATTTTTAATAGAAAAACGGGCCGGGAAACGGAAAGAAAAGGCCGAAAAACGTTAAAAAAAAAACCAAACGAAGTGGCAGCAGCCAGTGTTCGACAAAGGTGCTTCCAAGCGGGAGTTTTGTCGACAACACGTAAAGCTTGAATATGATTGGTTGGATTGATTTAACAACAGGAAGGGCGCGGCGCGTCTAGTTTTGCAAAGTACGTGACATGTAAATACAAGTAGGGTTTTAGAGGCTTTTTTTTTTTTTTACATTCCGTTCCTTTTAGTCGGTCCATAAATTTTACGAGCCTCATTCGGATTTTAATTTATATTAAATTAAGTGGCATTGTTTTACGTACATTCGTGTGTCATTTAAATCTTTTTTCCGGAAAAACGGGCTTTTAATTACAAAAAACAGAACAGACATTCCATATGGATCAGACAACGGATTATTTTCAAATCGTAAAACCTCAAGATATGTTTTGGCGTCCTTTTTGCATAAATAACAATCAGCTTATTGATATTAATAAAACGGCCGATAATGGAATTATTTTTTCTCTTAAAACCTAAAAATTTTCTCTGCCTTTCTTGAATTACCAGAAAATTTTTGAAACGAATAGCCTTTAATAAATAATTTTAATTATGAAGAATTAAAATTATGGGAAAATAGGCTACAGTAGATTTTAATGTCAGAAAATAAATTGTAAAGTACCGAACTCTCTTTAAACGAAAAAAATTGTTGGATCATTTTGTTAGTAATTATAAATGATGTAAGGAGTATAAAGAACAATTTAAAAGCAAAGTTAAACTGGAAAAAAATAAAAGGAAATTCATTTTGGAAATTTTATAGTGTTCGGCTACCTTCAAAAAATTACTTAAAGTGCGATTGTACAAAATTCACTTAACTTACTAATTAACGAAGTTTTTAACACGCCTTGTTAAATTATCAATGATTTTTAGTCGTCATGTCTAGATATTGCATTTAGTGCAATTTGTTTAATTCCTCCTTGAACTGGAAACTCTTTTACAAATTAAACTTTGCCGCTTATTTATTTGTTAAAGTCTTTATTTACACATTATTAAAAATAAAAAACATAGATTTTCATTTTTTTTAAAAGAAGGAAAACTACATCGTTATTAAATAATTATAATAAAATTCAAAAATGATATGAACAAAATTACATTTTTTTTTTTTTACTTTCATCCTTCACATTTTCTCTCAAATTCCATCCTTAATTATATTCCATTCAATGCTTCTTTTTATTAAACTAGCCTATGTACAAGAATGTTACAAAAATATACTTTACAAAGAAAAAAAAAATAACGGTAAGTGAAAAATTTTTAGAGCCAAAATATGCATTTTTGTTTCTTGGAAGTTTTTTTTTTTTCGATTTCCATTATCCTTTTTTCCTCAGCCCACTGGACTAGTTTGCGAACAAAATGCTTTAAAATTTATCCTTTAAACAAAATTACAGTTAAAGGCGGTTAGCCGGTAAATTAAAAAATTAACAAGAAAAAAAATATAACCAGCCCAGGGGTTGGAACACCCGATCTCTCGCTTTAACGATGTGTGCTTTAACCACTGAGCTAAATACGCTGGCGATAAATATATAAAAAATTCAGAATCCTTAAGAATTAAAATATGTCACACAGTCGGCTCAGCGGACGTAGCTCAGTTGTTACAGCACTGATCATGAAAACGAGAAACTGGGTGTTCGAGTCCCCATGGCTGCTGTCTTCTTCAGTGAACAAATATTTTCTTTCTTTATGCGAAAAGCAAATTGACCTAAATAAATATTAATAAAAAATTACAAAACCTAAATCTTTCGTTAATAAATTATAAAAAAATAGAAAAAAAAAAGTTGCATCCCCTTTTGCTAATTTTTTGTCCCTTTCACATTTTTATTGTTTTAAAAAAAAAATACGACTAGACCACACATTTTCTTTTTTTTGTTATTAAAAAAAAATAATTACTTCAAACAAAATCTAAGTTTGTTCTTTTCATCAGTCTTGTAAGGGTTTTTTTATGAGTCACATGCTTTTTGTATTTTGATTTGCAATCTTCAATTCTTTTCAATCTTTCAATCTTCATATATTTAAATTAACAGTCTTTCCAATTCTTTGGGCGTTGGGCACTTAATTTTATAAAAAATTTAATTACTTCAGTTTTAATTTTTGTACACTTAATAAAAAAAAAAAATTACACGTTTGTACTTTTTCTCAGTAGATCCTTAAAATTTCCCCTTTTAGAAAATCGGAACCTCCATTGGGAAATTTTCTTCGTCGTCACTGTTGTCCGGGCTTGAAGGTGGAGTTTCAATTTGAGGTAAGCCAAGATCCAAGTATTCCTGGAAAATTGGAAAAAAAATTGTATTTAGAAGATCTGGTTTTTCGAGGATCGGGAACCCCGTTTTTCCTGGATCTCTTCAATCCCAGAAATTTAGAAATTAATTTTTTCACGGAAATTCTGAAATATTTGAAGAGAAAAATATATTTAAAGAAAAATTCCGGGGAAATCCCGCACAAATACTCCGATTTTAGAAGAATTTTTAACCCTTTTGCTAACATCACGAAGCACTAATTTAACTTTTGAAATTCGGAATCTTTACCTCGTTCGCTGTCATTTCCAAAATCCTGTCCAAACTCTCGACTAATTCCCAAAACGTAGGCCTTTCCACGGGTTGGTAACTCCAGCATTCCCTCATCAACATATAAATATCTAGGGAACAGCACGGGGGCTTTTCCATCCTATGACCGGTCCTTAGGAGTTTAAAAAGTTTTTCTACCCTCGGAACGGACGGGTAAGGCGTACCGCCCAAGGTCATTATTTCCCATAATAACACACCGTAGGACCATACGTCACTTTGTGACGTGTACACCCGGTCGAAAAGCGCTTCCGGCGCCATCCATTTTACCGGCAGTCTCCCGTCCGTCTTTTTCCTGTAATAGTAATTGGTATGGACGTCCCTAGCAAGTCCGAAATCTGCTATTTTTAATATTTGATTTTCACTGACTAAGACGTTCCTTGCAGCTAAATCTCGGTGAATGCACTGTAAAAGTAACAAAAGAAAAAAATTAGAAAAAAGTTAATTGTTAACACTGAAATAAATGTCAGGAAATTTTTAGAAATATTTTGTTGGGTACGAAATACGTACCCCCGAAGCGCAGATTTATTGATTTTGTTAACCTTTTACCTATCGGATTCCGGAAAATTTTCCTGAGAAATTCAGGAAACCTATAAAAAGCGCCTACCGAACTATAGTATAGGCAACCCGAATTGCATGTAATGCAAAATATCGCATTTTATTTATTTATTTATTTTAAAAAGCTATTAATGAAAAAATAAAAGCGTAGAGGGATCAAAAATCGTAAATTTCGTCAGAATGCAAACATTTCAGGCAGGAAATCCAATATGGCGCCAAAATCAAATTTTTAATAGTTAAAATAGCTCCGCCATTTTGGATTTCAATCTAATCGAAATTCTGATTTCATCAGCGTTGGAATTAAATTTAGGACTAACTTCAATCAATTTAAAAGAATACGAAGTCTGGAATCTTTCGACCTCCAAGATGCAGTTCAGTGCTTGCTTTTTTTCCGGGAAAAGTTAAAATAATCTGGTCACCCGAAGAATATTTTCATTTACCTTTCTAGACGCTAAGTATTCCATTCCCCTAGCGACTTGATACGCAAAAGAGACTAAATCCTTTTGCGTTAGCGTTTTCTTATCCTTTAAATCGGTCCCGACGGCTGGTTCATACCCGGATCCCGGCCTGTGCTGCCTTAAATATTCCCTTAAATTCCCGTTCGGGGCGTATTCTACTATCACAAATAACGGTCCGTCTTGCGTGCAGCATCCCAACAAATTTATAATGTTGATATGCTTCCCAATCATCTTCATCATCTCCATTTCCGAAACTAGATCCATCATTTCCTCGTCCGTGTGTCCCTCTGAAAATTTTAACATAAATTTTGATTAAATAAAAAAAAATTCTAAAAATCGGATTCTATTTTCCCATACCTTTTAGCATCTTGACGGCCACGACGGTGTTAACCCCTTGCTTAACAATTCCATGAGCTTCCGCCTTGACAACCTTCCCGAAAGCTCCCTCTCCCAAAACCTTTCCCATTGCCAGCTGATGCCTCGGGAATTCCCAAGCAGCATCCAAGGGGAGTTCGTATTGGGAAATCAACTCCCCGGGAGATACCCCCAGTATGCTCCCGTTTCCAGATTTACAATTTTGCATTTTTTGCTTCTCGATTTTCACGACGGGCATGAGCAGAGGCTCCGTTTGGTTCGATTCCTCCGACGGTATGTACTGCTGCTTTTCCACGATTATGATTTTTCTCCCCATCATCATGGCGGCTTCCGCCAATTTCTTCTTGTTCGATCTTTTCATATGAGTCAAGCAACCGACGACCGAGATCGCAAGGAGAAGGAGGAGCCCACAGGCAACTGAGATAAATATGTAAGGCACCGTCGGTGTGCCTGCTATCAAGTAACCGTCCACATCATCTTCTAACTCTGAATAAAAGAAAAAAAAAGGATGATAATAAAAACTGATTGTTATTATGATAGTAATTTATTAGGTAATTATTTTTAAGATAAAATTAAAACATTTTGGACTAGAATTGATATGAAATATTCGAAAAAATTAGAAAAATACTTTATAAACATTTTCCTATTTTCAAAACAAATTAGAAAAATATTTTTAAAACATTTTCCTACTTTCATTCGTAACAAAAAATATGTTTTACACCAAAGACAAGAAGGGGCCCTTATCTGAATTTGAGACGGCAACCCGCTGTCTCCAGTTCAGAAAAGTGCCCCTTCTTGTCCTTGTTATAAAAAAATACTACTATTATTTTTGAGTAATTTCGAGCAAAACAAAATCGTCATAGACACTCGCCCTAAGAGTTGAAATATATATACAGAGCTCCTACCGATTTTAAGTGTAGGCAACCGGCATCACGATAACACAAAATATCGCACAAACTTAGTTTTTTTTTCTAAAAGAATGGGGGGAAAAGAGATTTTCGTTTATTCGCTTCAAGCAAGGAACAGAAAAAGCAATATGGCGTAAAAAGAGTAACATAATATAAGAGTAAAAATTTTTAAAAATAAAAATTTTCCCGCCATTTTGAATTTTAAATTTCTCAAACTTTGGTATTCAGCTTTGAAATCACCGGTTCAAAAGCAGCTGATCGGAGTCAGTATCAAACTTCTGAATTGTTTACGCCGGTTCCCCACACATGACAGTTACAAACATAAAAGAAAAAAAATAAAAGAAAGCCCCCCCAAGAGGAGGGGAACGAAAAGAGAAGGAAGGGTAGGGTTAGGGATAACGGGTGCAAAACTTTCTGACATTGAGCTGACTTGCATGTCACGAAACGTACCGTCGACAACTCTCAGATAACCACTTGCTGACGTCGATCCCAAAGAATTTCCGGCAATGCAGGTGTACCATCCTTCATCTTCGTGGGTCACATTGTATAAGACAAGAGCATCTCCGTTATCTTCAACTCCGGACTGAAAAAGTAAATATTAATAAATATATATTTTAAAATTAAAAGTTGAATG
Organism: Liposcelis bostrychophila; assembly: GCA_037577465.1. Taxonomy (NCBI): domain Eukaryota; kingdom Metazoa; phylum Arthropoda; class Insecta; order Psocodea; family Liposcelididae; genus Liposcelis; species Liposcelis bostrychophila. Next base: position 23,604,929 of record CM075209.1, on the reverse strand, counting down.
GAAGAAAAAAGTAATTTTAAAAAAAGATACTATGGAAAATTTCTAAATGTTAGACCTAGGTGTTGTTCCTACAGTTGCAGCGCGATACTGCAAAATAAATGTCTAATTTCAGAAGAAGGGGTGGCGACATGCCAGTACCCCTCCTCCGCAAGGCAACAAAAGAACACACCTATTATTAATGTAAGGAATTGATAAGATTAAAATTACGCTTAGTCATAAACCGACTCCGACCAACAACTTAAATCAATTGTTAAAAAATTTCCTGTCCGATTTTCGTAAGTTTACTTATTAGTAACCAGTTTAATCCGAGGATTTAATCCGGTAACTGGATTAATCCGAATAACCCGGTTTAATGCGAACAACCCCGTTTAATCGGGTAATTAAATTAGTCGTAAAATCCCGGTTTAATCCCGGTAATTGAATTAATCCGAATAACCCAGTTTAATTCAGTAATAGGATTAATCCAATTAATCCAAATCCGGTTTATTCGATAAACGGATTACAATCCGAAGGTCGGATTAAACGCTTTGGAGCTGCAATCAATTTTTCTTATATTTATCAGCTTGCTCTCCTGTTCAGTGGAAAAAAAATCAGTACTTGTATAACCCCTTTGATTGAATCCCCAAATTTAGTACTGGTTATGGATTAAACTGTAAATACTAAATGTAACTAATGCAGAGTCAGATTAATCCAACTTTCCGACTAATTAGTCCTTCCATAGTTTTTCCTCTTAAAAAATTCAACAGAAAATATTTTCAACAATTTGTCATAGTTGTTGGACGAAATGGAGATTAATTTTAATATTAATTTAGATTAATTGAGATATTAAATACTTAAGTTAATTTAATTTAATTTACCAAGGGAAAAACCTGACGTCATGGTGACGCGTCACATTTTGATCAAAGAGATTTGGTTATCAGGGCTTTTGAACGAAATTTTCCACGTCCGCAGAGTACGACCCATAATATTTTTCACTGCAAGACGCCTTATTGACGTCTGAAAAATTGTTCTTTATTTGATAAAAAAAATCGAATTGTTACTCTTTAAATGACATTCGTCATTTTAACGTGGAAAATCTCACAAAATCGGCCCGAAATGTGACCATACTTCATAACATTTCCATGACGCCGCATTTTATCGGATGTAAATTAAATTCAAAAAAATACGAAAACGACTAAGATTCGCTTGTTTTCGTGATCCGCCATAGAAAGAATCAGGCCTGGAATAAAATTTCACAAGCCCCTAACCCTTTCTATAGGCCCTTACACATCCATACCAAAATGAAAATATTACAAGAAGATTAGTGTAAGCTTACTTACATCAGAAAAATTTGCAAAGCAAACAGCATCCATGAAAGCTTCTAAGAAATTTAAGAAAATCTGGTTTAGTTTAGAAAATAAAAAGTCATGCAACAAAGTTCCATGCGAAAACAAGCAAGCAGCATTCCAATTTAAAAAAAAAAAATCCAAGCGGCATTTTGTACCTGCACCAAATAATTAAATGAGTCAATATCAGAGATGTTAACAACGTTGTCGTGATGAAAAATCCAAGCGAAATGAGGGTGCAAATCCGATAGGAATGAACATAAAAAAGTTGCGTTGTCCCCCACAAGCGCCGTAATATTACTCGGAGCTTCTGTCAGTACGGGACGGTGCCTCATTCTCTCTATAATTTTCAATCCTTACAATTAAAACCTGTTTTTGAAAGTAAAGTTTTTTTTTTTGAAGGGAACCGACACGTGTAAAAAAAAAAAACTGGAAGCCAAACCCAATTCATCCATCACCGACAAAAAAACATAAAAAATTTCCTTCCTTCCTTTACTCTGCACTTAGCCCCGTCTGTTGGGAGGTGGAATTTGAGGAATGCACAAAATCAGAAATCGTCAGTAATCAAACAAACGATACTTCGATCAATCGACTTTTTAATATTTTATACCTGGTTACCAGCGACTGCTGATCGCGGTCTTGATCCAAGCGATCAGAGATTGAAAAGCTGTGTACAGGCTCCCGATCAATCTCATATGTGAATTTTTATATAAATGTTACAAAAATAGTATATTTTTAGCATAAATTTTTAGCAATTATTTTGCAAAAATTTTACGCGCTTTTTTTCGTACGGGGGAATTCAATCCATTTTGAAGACTAAGATGAGTTGATTTTAACTAAACATTTAGTCGGCTTTCAAAATTTCATAAAGAAATACGATTGATCGAATGATTGATTGAATTAATAATTTTTTAAATCAAATTAGTCGATCATTTTTAGGATTGAATTGATCTTTAACTACTTAATTAATCGACCTGTACCGTTTTGCTAAATGTTAATATGAATTGGCTCGACTTTTCGTCCGATTTGTACGATTCTGTTAATTTTTTTATAGCTGCAATTCCGATTCCGATTCCGTTTCCGTTCCCGAAGAATCTTGAATATTTATGAGTAAGATTCCGATTCCGATTCCAACTAACAGATATTTTAACGATGCCGATTCCGATTTAAGCTAAAATTGATGAACTGTATTAACGGCATTTTTGTGCTTTTTAAGTTAATCTGAAAGAAAAATATTTTTTCGGATGCCGATGCCGATGCAGATTCCGATTCCGATTCCGAACTGTTTTCAGACGAGATTCCGATTCTGATTTCTTCAAAAAAAGCACGGATTCCGATTCCGATTCCAATTACTTTGAAGTAGCACATTTCGATTCCGATTTCGATTGCGATTCCGAATTTGCGGAACTGTTTTCAGACGAGATTCCGATTTCTTCAAAAAAAATACGGATTTCTGATTTCTTCAAAAAAAATACGGATTCCGATCCCGATTCTAATTACTTTTGAAGTAGCAGATTCCGATTTCGATTCCAATTCCTATTCCTTCAAAAAAAAGCACGGATTCCGATTCCAATTACTTTTGAAGTAGCAGATTTCGATTTCGATTTCGATTTCGATTCCGATTCCGAAAATGCCGAACTGTTTTCAGACGAGATTCCGACTCTGATTTCTTCAAAAAAAAAATACGGATTCCGATCTCGATTCCAATTACTTTTGAAGTAGCAGATTCCGATTTCGATTTCGATATCGATTTCGATATCGATTTCGATTCCGAATCCGATTCCGGTTCCAATTCCTATTCCTATTTCTTCAAAAAAAAAAAGCACGGATTCCGATTCCATTTACTTTTAAAGTAGCAGATTCCGATTTCGATTTCGATTCCGATTCCGAATAAAAATAAATCAGATTTGCAGCCCTGAATTTTTTACGATTAAATTTATCGCGGAAGACCAGGAATCGATTAATCGAATTTTACGATTCAGTCGATTAATTTCGACTAATCGATTATCGAAGATCGATAAGATTAAATAATCGAAGTTCAGCTAATCGATCCGAATCGATTAATGGAACACGAACTGATTAATCGAATTCTAACAATCGATTAATACAACTTCATGATTCAGTTGATCGATTTCGACAAATCAAGCCGAATTGGATAGATTGATTAATCGAAACTGAGCAGATCGGTGAAATTTTAAAAGTCCATCGATCAAATTTAAAGAACCAATTAATTAATTTTTCTTTTTAATTAACCAGTAGCTTAAAAACCGACTTTCAGACTTTCGATTAATCGATACGTCTGTTTTCGATTCTATCTTTGATCTACAGACATCTAGTGCATCCTCAATTAAACTCCCATCTGCGCCTTTTTGTTTACGAAACTAAATCCAGAGTAAAAACAATCCGCGGCCTTCCACCACAAACAAGAAAAAAAAAAACCGACCACCATTTTTTTTTTCTTTGATGTACCTGAATGACAGTGTTATTGGGCGCTTTAAATCCTTGGTCCATAGGATCTAGTGGTGGTTCGATTCGTAGCCATTGCAAGTGAGCTTGCAAATCGCTATAGACTTCGCATACAAATTTCACTGTGGTATTAACCAACGCAGTTTGATTTACGGGGCCATTCTGTACATACGGTTTGGATGGGAAACGTTCTATTCGAAAAACATTATTTCTAATTATAAAATTAAATTTCAGTTTAAAAAAAAAGGAAATGAAAATTTTATTACCTATGATGTCGACTTTAACCGTGTAATTTATGCAACCCTCGGTATTGCACACGTTGCAAGTGTAATTCCCTGAATCGTCCGTCACGGCATCTTCGAAGCCCAACGACCACCGTCCGTATTGGTATGTCCCGAGGGTTCGTTCGGGAATTTTCCCGTTTTTCGTCCAGGTTATGTTAGGAGAAGGATTCCCCTGGGCATTGCACTTCAACTTAATCGAGTTACCCGCGGGTTTCGCGAGGACCTTGCTCATTATATTGGGTTTTGTAAATCTGGGAGCGTATTTTTGCTCCGTCTTGTTATACGTTCCTTCGATCGTTTGAGTTTCATTTTCGGAGTCTTCAGAGTCGCTGGGTTCGGCTGGCTCCGTTCCTGAAATAAACAATCAAAACTATTAGCCGGAACAAAAATTGCTGGGAGAGGGGGGGAGGACGGTACAAGCTTCAATTTCCAGGAACGGGCAAAACGGCATATGAGAGCCTAGTGTTTTCAGGCATCGAACCCATTTTGCCCAGAAAAATGAGTGACTTTAAAGACCAAAAATGGTTTAAATAGTGACTTTCAGTGACCTGACGAAAGGAATTTAGTGACTTGAAATGAGTACATCAAAAATTTTTTTAACGTATTAGACGTGAGTAATTACATTCCTTATTATTTTTATCAATTTTTCCTAAAAATTTTGGTTATTAAAATTTTTAGCCTAACTATTTTTTTCCTAATTTTCAATTTTTATACAATTTTTTAATCCTCAAATAAAATCTCCTAAAATGAATATTTGTCCTAATTTTTTAAATCACTAAAGGGGTTTTAGGAAATTTTATTTTAGGGATTTCCAAGAAATTTTATTTCAGGAATCAAAAAATTTTAGGAAAATTAAAAATTAGATAAAAAAAAAAAAAAGTCAGGAAAAGTTTTAGAAAAAAATAGATTAGCAATTTATTTTTTTTTAGGAAAAATGGAAGGGAATTTTCACAACTTTACATAAAATTATTTTTAAAGATGGCGTTTTAGTGAAAAAACCTTTCCTTGAGCAACTTTGAATGTTGAATAGAAATTTTTCAATGCAGGAAATTTTTTAAAATCCACCAATTTATCAAAAAAAGTGAGTTTTAGTGACTTTTCTTTAAAAAAGTGAGTTTTAGTGACCTTTCACAAAAAAAGTGACTTTTAGGGGAAAAAAATGACTAGTTCGATGCCTGTGTTTTATTAATGATTTTCAGGATTTACTTTCACAGTCCAATACTTACGAGGGGAAACATTCAAATACGCCCTTGCGAATTTCCTTTCCGGACCATTCCCAACTACGCACGTGTACCATCCTTTATCTTTCAGAGAGACGTTTTCCAACCTTAAAATATTCGTTTGGTTTTCGCCAGGGACCTGAAAAAACAAAAATAAAATAAAATTCACTGATTTTTCCAAACTTTTCTTTTTTTCTTCAAAGCATTCCACCTGTTCAAAGACTAATTCTCATTTTTCAAAGTATGGAATTTGCCCTGCCATATATCAATTTCTACATATTTACGTTAGAAATGAAGCAAATCATCATTTGGGACGAAAATGGATTCAAGATCTATTTATAAAATTTTTCATAAAAAAAATTAAAAAAAATACCAATATTTCAGCGGGATCGATCGTCTCATAATTTTTCTCGTTATAATTCCCTTTGACGATGAAGAAAATATATTTGGTACCGCCTCCCTCGACGGAACATTTAAAATCCCAGCTATCCCCAGGTTGTAATTTCGTCTGTTTCGGAGTCTCGGATCGGATCGAAAGCCGGGATGATTCTGCAAAAACGAAAAAAAAAAAAAAAGTTTAAGTACCATCAAAATGCAATCATGCCTAATTTTTTTTTAATGAAGAATGCAACACCTTGAACCGTACCATTCTTATTTAAACTCGTTAAGGACTGTTTGGAATCCTCGGTCTTCTCATGCAAAGGCGACTGATTATTTGAATGATCCTCCACTTTTTGAATGTCAGACTCCGGCTGCATATCCATCATGATATCTTGAAGATTAACAGTAGTGCCCGGATCGACGGATAAACTCCTCAAAAGCGGACCTATCGTTTGCATATTGTTGTAGTCCATTTTTGCTGAGTCGCTGTGCAGAGGCGGAGACCTTTTCAAGTTTTCAGGCGCGTTTTTCCTCTTCGATTCGTTTTTGTTAATTACTTTAAGCGTCAACTCACGAGAGATTTCCCCGTATCTGCACGAATAACGTCCAGCGTCACGTTCGCTAACGGAAGGAAATTTCAGTCTGAAAAAAATAAAAAACAAGTATTAGAAAAAAAAAAAAAAAAAAAAAAAAAAAAAAAGTTTTTGATGTTTTAAAAAACTGTCTCGGTGGTAGGAAAAATCTCAGCCAGCGCAAAGCCGGCTGAGGTTTGGCATGGCACTCTACAGGGGGCTTGAAATCAGCAAACAACTATGTTTAGCTTACAGACAAGCCAAATGGCTTAACGGTAAGGATGAAGCCAAAACTGACAAAAAGTCGCACAAATACTGACCGCAGCCTGTGTTGCCAAATTTATCAGCAGCGACACTGAAAACTTAAAGTTGTCACCGACCATGTCACACATGTGGGAAATATGGATGTTATATTTCCGGTTATATTATACGGTATATTTTTTTCTCGTATATGTATATGCTCATAAGCTGAGTAAAGACAATGGTGTATATATATACGATTTAATTATGAGATAAACATTCCTAAGGGGAAATTTGGGAAATCGAAATTAACGAAAATATAAGTTGCTTATTGACTTACAAAAAGGGGAATATTCTCTGGGAATAAAAAATAAATTCCCGGACATCAACAGGAAAATTCCCCTCCTTTCCCGACCATTATTCCTAATCCGCTTTCCTAAAATAATTAATTCCTAATCCATTTTTCCAAAAAATTTTGGTTCCTAAAATTTTTTTCCTAACCTTTTTTATCCTAATTTTTAAAATTTTTTGATTCCTAAAATAAAATTTCCTAAAATGAATATTTCTACTAATTTTTTAAATCCTTAAAATTTTCCTCAAAAATTAGGAAAAATATTATTTAGGAATCAAAAAATTTTAGGAAAATTAAAAATTAGGGGGAAAAAAAAAAGTTTAGAAACCAAAATTTTTAGGAAACTTAGATCAGGAATTTTTTTTTTAGGAAGAGTGGATTAGGAAAAATTGTAGAAAATCTTCTTGGTTTTAAATGTGATTTATGAAGTGGAAATCTATTTACCATTTGCACAGGTAAATATTTTTTTAAACTAACACTTTTCGTTAATTTTGTCATTTATTAATTAATACTGTACCTACTTTGAAAAGCTGCCCAAAATTTCCGGTAATATTTAATATTTCTTCAAAAACAAATTCTCAGCAATTTCATATTTCTAATGCAAATTTTTATAAAATCCGTTGGGAACACGTTTACCTGACGCCACGTCTGTGTTGAAATCACGTGACCTGGACAACCAACCAGAACCGTCACGAGTACAGCCAGCGCTGCCAGTGGTAAATCGATGAACTAAAATCGGCGTACTCAGTACCCGTGGCTGCAGAAAAATCGTATTTTTTCATTTTACGGAAAAACGAAAACAAATCTTAAAAAAAGAAAAACCAAGAAATTTTCAGAAAAAAATTTCAAAGATTTTTTAGTTTTTCTTTTTCCAAGATTTTTCTTTGTTTTTCCGTAAAATGAAAAATATTATGATTAATCTGCTGCCACGGGTATCGTGTACTCTTAAGCGGGACATCATTTCCCATAGGAGCTTCCAGACGTATTTTTATAATACGACCGAGGCTTAAATCATCATGATGTCTCAAGACTCAATTTCGAGATTTGATTTTGGAACCAAGTTAGGTTAGGCGCCACATGGAATCATTTATGGAGCGACCGGGTGACCTATCATTAAATTTTGAACTTACGATTGATCCGAAATTTTATATCTCGGCTGATCCGCAGTTTTGTATTTCGGCGTCGACCTGTCCAACTCCTCGGAATCTCTAAACCACGAAACTCTTTCTGCATTCGAAAAATTACATCTAACTAACAATTTTGTTCCTAAGGCTACGGATTCGGTCACCCCATCGTTTCCTGAAAACAAAAACAGAAAAAAAAAACATTATTAATCTTTCGTCAAGGAGGAAAGAGAAGAGGAAAAAAAAAAACGCAATTTGTTACGGGATTGACGGAATGAGAACATTTTTAGGAAACACAACGCCAAATCGCTGGCGTTTAAAGAGGGATGCCTATCAGTGCATAACAGGTTAATCTACTGCATAACCACCATTTTTTAAGGCGTAATTTTCGATTTGAAGAAACGATTTTCAAAGCATTTAGTCTTTTTTTTTCCTAATTTTTTTCTTAATTATTTTTTAAAAATCTCATTTGGGAAGCCCAGTGGCGTAATGTGTTTCGTTAAATCAAAACAAAAACCACATGTGTCCTTTAGACCGAAGGTGGTGCCAATATAAGCAAAATAAAAAAAAAAATGAAGGGAGACGTAGGCGCGATTTAATCTGTTACTAGACAGGAAATTCAATTAAAAACAAATTAAACTTTTAAAAGCTTCGCTAAAACGATGTTAAAATCGAAAGACTTGGGAGAGCTTTTCGCACGATTTTTCTGCAAAAAAATGACCGATTAACTCTTTTTACTTGATTCTATGAAGGGAGGAAGTTAAAACGACGTTGAAGTACCTCTATTCTGAACTTTGCAGTCGGAAAAAGATGACGGCATGGTGACGCGTCAGATTTTCGGCATGTACGGATATCTTCCGGAACCATTTTACGAGATTTTCGACGTCAAAATGACGTCATCAGGTATGATTTTTTAACGTCTATCACTAAATGACGTCTTATTGACGTCAACTAGATTATGAAACACAAACGTCCATGACCATTATCACGTCAATAAGTCGTCAATAACACGTCAATCAGTAACATATGTTATTGGTCATACTTGATGACGTCATTTTGACGACCAAAATCTCGTAAAAAAAATCCCGGACCTAATGATGTCTCCGAAAAGTATATGGTTGACGTCATCACAAAAGAATCGGGGAAAAAGAGGTTTTATATTTTCGGAGCAATCGATTTGAAATTTGTTGAGAGAACGATGCAAAATCGAAACGGAAAAGGCAAAATGGCGCCAAAAGTAACGTTTTTAAATACAAAATTGCTTAGCCATTTGGGTTTTTTATTTTTTTTTAAATTTCGTCTTCAGATTCAAATTAGTGATTGGAAATATATAAGTATGTCAAACATCAATTAATTATTTCAATAATTACCATAAAAACAGAATTATCGTTTTTAAAATAATTGACATCAACTAGACTTTGAAAAACAAAGGTCCATAACCATTATGACGTCAATAACACGTCATAGTGGTTACGGACGTTTGTGTTTCAAAGTCCAGTTGACGTCAATAATTTTTAAAATAATGATTCGTCAATAAGACGTCAATAGACTTTAAAATACAAACGTTCATAACCATGATGACGTCAATAAGACGTCACAGTGGTTATGAACGTTTGTTTCAAAATCCAGTTGACGTCAATAATTTCTAAAATAATAATTCGTCCATAGACTTTGAAATGCGAACGTCCATAACCATTATGACGTCAATAAGACGTCATAGTGATTATCGACGTCTAAATGCCACTATGACGTCTTATTGACGTCATAATGGTTATGAACGTTTGTATTTTAAAGTCCAGTTGACATCAATAACTTTTAAAATAATAATTCGTCAATAAGACGTCAAAATGGTTATAAACGTCTTTTAAAAATTGACGTCAAATGGACTTTGAAATATAAAGGTCCATAACCATTATGACGTCAATAAGACGTCCATTTGACGTCAATAAGACGTCATTCAGTAATATATGTTTTGGGTCATACTTGATGACGTCATTTTGACGTCAAAAATCTCGTGAAAATTTTATGATACTCTGGACAAGAAAGGATTAAGTAGCAAAAAAGGCCGAACGAGGAAAAGTTTTTAAAAAAATTATTAGATTAGAAAAATGAAGAATTAATCGATTTTTAGCTTCTTGTACAAAATTATAGGAAGATTGTATAGCCAAAAACTGAAATATAGGAGGATTATATGGGACTTTATAGGAAATTATAGAAACATTCTCGGAGCAAAAACAGAACGTTATAAACTCAAAATGGCTTCTACACTTCGTTTCCCTAAGAGCATAGCATTTATTTTTCAAACTGGGCATTTTGGCTCTGAAGTGCTAAAACAAACTCCTAAAACACGGCCATCCCGTGAATTCACAAAACAATAACTTGTTCCATTTTCAATATATTTTTTTCCCCCAAAATTGCACTTTTTTGTAAGTCACGGACACCCTTTCAGAACCCATCAATTTCGGATAATCCAGATTCACGTGACAGGTGAATAATACATAAAATTAAACGCAACTCCTTTCCCGTAATTTCGATCCCTTTAAAAATTAAATCCTACTTTTTTTCAAAAAATTCCACCCCTATATGTTTTGAGTGTCCGGGATTATCCTCGTTTTTGTGCGAAAATCAACACAAAGAAGGAAGGAAATGATATGTCACGTATCTGACACCTCACCGTCATTATTCCATCAAAAAAAAAAAAAAAATCTTTCGTCGTTATTTTTAATTACTAATCGACACTTTTTAATAGGACAATCTTTCCTGGACGTAAACAATCTCATTATTAAAAAAAAAACGAAAAATGCCTTCGACTTCACTAATGGCGGAATCTCCCCGCGACTTATTCGATATTGTCGTTACATGTCTTAAATCTTGGCTTAAAATCCATCAGCCCCGTGCCAAGTAAAGCATCTTTTTTTTTTTTCTTTTTCTTCTTCATTCACTGAAAGTTCATTGTGATTTTCGTGGTCCCCCTCATTAATAAATCGTCTTCCTGGATACACCTTCTAATCTCATTTTATATTTTTTCTTGTTTCTTTTCCTCTCGGTCTCGTTTCATCATTTATGTAAATAATTTTTTTTTTTTTTTTTTTTTTTTTTTTTCCTCTTATCGGAAGAGGTGTCATTACAGAATCTCTTATAAAGAGACTGTTTACATAACAATAAAAACACTCGACCGACCACCTACCTTTCAGTTTTTATGCAAATTCACAGGCTTTTCTCGCAGACTGAATAACATCATCCTCGACCTTTTGAGTCCCCCCGGAAAAAAAAAATTTTAAAATTCCCCTCCGATTTTTTTCCCTCCTCGTTTTGTGTTGCTTTAACAAAAATGCCTACACGGATTATTAACGAAATTAACACCAAACTTCATTTTTTTTTTATAAATAGTTTGCGGGGCTCCCCGAATATTTGACCCTATTTTATTTTTAGGGTTTGAAAGATTTTTGAATATTTTTAATTTCGTCTAAAAAGCCCGTTTGGCTATATATTTTTTTTAAAGATGGAGTGTGCGTGTTTAAAATAAAAACGGGGGCATGTGTTCACATATAAAGTAGTAAAAAATTCTAAGAAAATAAACAATAAAATGTTATAATTTTGTAAACAGTTTAAAGATGCAATGAAAAAGTTTGTGTATTAAAAAGTGTCCAGCTTTTTTCTTTTAGATCTTTCACCGGGATTTTTTATGATTAAGAACCGACGAATCAATCTTCTTTTTTTCTCCTAATTTTAAAAAGTTAATAGTGGATAAATTAATAATTAAAAAAATTAACGAAGCGTTGATCGGTTTGATGGAAAAACAAAATTAATCTGGCACTCTTAAAAATTTTAAATTTAAATAATCGGGAATTTATTTCAATATACCGAAATAAATTTCCGCTTACAGGAATGGGCCTCCGATATTCCTTTTTGGGCCCAATTGAAATTTCAATAAATTATCAAAAATAAAGAATAAACCACAAAGTAAAGAAAAAAAAAGTCTTCGCAACATAATTTTTTTCCCCCACCAATGATTCAGCCTGTCATGTTTGAATAAAAAAAATTAACCATCCCACACTTTATGTGCAAATTGAAATAATTCATATGAATAAAAAGATAAACATTGCAATTCTCAGAATCTCTTTTACGGCGGAAAAAATCCAGATTTCTTTAAAAAAAATAACTGAACGCCCAACTGAATAAATTTTGCATTTGTTTTTTAAATGGAAATATTTAATCGAGACTTTTAAATATTTCGGTCAAGGAAATCATCGGTAAAATGGACATGAGTTTTTAGCATTTGCTACCATAGTCGGCTGTTTATTTTCGAAAATAAAAACAAATATTTTTAGTTATAATTGAAGAGGTGAAGCAATATTAATTATTGAGTAGTGAAGCCCTCTGTTGAAAATTTCAGGCATAGAACCCATTTCGATTTGAAAAATTAGGGACTTTAGGGCCCGAAAACACGCAAATGGAGGACCATTTTAGGGGCTTTAAACACGAAAATTACCATAAAAGTTCAATTTTTTGATATTCTTTTTTTGGCTTTTTACTTTGTGAGATTATGAACTATTTCTTGAAATTTTAGCATCATTTTTTGATTTAATAAAATAATCCAACCATAAAAATTAAAAGGAAGAAAAATAAGGACTTTTAAGGAATTATGTTAAAAACAGGGACTTTTCCGAAAAAAAGGGACCTCGATTTGATGCCTGCAAAGAGAACATGCAATATGGCGCCAAAAGTAAAATTTTTAAAAATAAAATTGCTCCATTTTGGATTTAATTTGGATTTAATTAAATTTACATGCTCAAAAATTTACTCCCAAAAGAGCCAATAGAAGTTTCGCAAAAAATTGCATGAAAAATCAAAGTTTTGAGAGTTTCATGTCATTTTTTGTGCGTAGCAGACATTTTGTATTGCTCAAAAATTTACTCTCAACGATCCTAAAGAAGTTTCACTTCAAAAAGATTGAAATTGCAAAAAATCGTCCGAAAATATGTATCGAGGACATTTCAAGGTCAAAATAATGAAATAAATATTTCTCCCCACAAAAATGAATTCTAATGTTATGTCTGCTACCAGACATAAAAAATTTTGCATAAACCGCAAAATATACTTAAAAACATAAGAACAAGCTCAGTGTACAATTTTACGGAGGCAAAAAAAAAAAAAAAAAAAAAAAAAAAAAACGCCAAGTATCCATTATATTGAAACGGTGTCAATCATTCATTAAACCTGTCAAAATCCTTAAATTACCTAATATTACAGAACCATACGAACCTATAAAAGATCTTTCAATAAAGAAAACAGAAAAGGGGGTTGGTTCGACCGACAGATCAGGATCAAATCAATCGATCAGCGTGGGAGGATTTTATTAAAACCTGAAAAAGTTTAAATTTCAATTTCGCAACCTTTTTTTCAGGAAAAAAAAAAGTTTTATCTCTCCATTAGCTCCTTTTTTTTTATAGGTTAAGGGGTCGTAAAATTACGGCAAAGCTACTTACCCAAAATAATTTCCACCCATTTCGTTCTGGGTTTCGTTTCCACCGGTTTGGGTAGAGCCCTTTGAGCTCCTAAAAACCACAGAAAAGCCAAAAACAGTCCCTGTATCAAGTCCATTTCTTCAGGTAAAGGAAACTTTTCCCCTCAACTCCGGAACATGATTTTAATATCTAAAACAAAACAAAATAAAAAATAAATTAGACATTATCCATTAGTATCACGAAGGGGTACGTCCCCGTGTCATCAAGCTACCTGTAAAATGTTATCAGATCAAAGGACAAAGAAATTTATAACTTTTTTTTTTATGATTATGGAAAACTTTTTAAAAAAACGTCCCGGCAGTCATCAATTCTAAAATTTTACGACGAAACGAAAAAAAAAAAAAAAAAAAAAAAAAACAATAACAACCAAGCGCCAAAAAAACAATTCCTCTTTATCCCTCAGGACTCTTCAAACGCCTTTAACCCTCCCCGTTTACAAATCGTCAATAAACAAAACTATAAAAAATTAAGTGCGTCCAAAAATATTAATCCGACGAAAAAAAAAAAAGAAAGAAAAATTAAGTGTTACAAGAGCGATCATTAGAAGAAACATAAAACAATGGTTTAAGGGAGTGACCAACCCTCATCAATCAAGGTAAAAAACATTGACAGTTTAGTATTTAGGGTGAGAAAATCATATACAATTAACGAGGAAAGAGAAGGAAAAAAAAAATAACAACACGGTTTATATTTTAAACACTCCTTAAGATGTATGGTCATATGTGATAGACATCGCATATGACCATTTAGCTGAATGAAGCTAATAGCTCACCATGTCAAACAACTGATGACCACTTTTAATCATTTTTCTCGTTATTTTTTCAAATAAAGCGCTCATCGTTAAAAAGGGACTAAGTAAATATAGCAAGAGTTTACCGTAAAACGGTGCAAAACAAAACTTATTCTGAAGATTTTAAAAAGCTAAATAGACAAACAATTCTTTTTTATTTTCAACAGAGATGGTATGCCGAATGGATTTTAATCGGAATCGGAATCAGATTCGATCCATGGAAACTAATCGGAATCGGAACCGGTAACATCAGCAAAAAAAAACTGAAGCAGGGCACCAAAAAAATTTTTACATTATTAATGGAGCTCAAACCACCAGTTAGAGTAAGAGCCTTGTTCTATACTGTCGTTGGTGTTGGTATAATTACGTTAGCATCATTTGCTGCATTACACCTTTTGCTTGAATAGCTGGTAGCGCAATTTCTGCGTTTTATCATTTGTAAAAAATTTTTCCTTTTTGAATTTTTTTTAAAATGGCGTTTTGAGGTTTCACATGAGGGCCAAAGTTTTGGAAAACTCTATAAGAAATGAAGATTTTACTTTTGGATTTTTGTAAAAAAAGTATCGCTCCCTACAGAATTTTTAACGTAGATTTTAAAAATAAAATCGGTTTGCTTGTAACTATTTTTGCTCTTGAGATACAGGCCAAATATGGCATGAAAATGGCAAAAATCTGAAATGCCAATATTTTTATTACAATTTTAAAAATATCTCAAGAAAAAAAATAGTTAGACGCAAAACCGATTTAATTTTTTAAATCTGCGTTAAAAATCCGATAGGAAACGATACTTTTTTCACAAGAATCCAAAAGTCGAATTTTCATCCCTTATGGAGTTTTCCAAAACTTTGGCCCTTTTGCGAAACCTCAAGACGCCATTTTAAAAAAATTTGAAAAAGGAAAAAATTTTTACAAATGATAAAACGGAGCGATTGCGCTTTCAAACATTTTGAAAATCCAAAATTTTTTATTTTCGACCCACCCTAGTAAATATTCCCCTCCTGCTTTTGCCCAAAACATTACATTTTTATCGCGGGATTCTAGCAAGAACCCGTATTCTGGCGGATTCAAATAAATACAGACCAAAATTTTGAGAACCATTCCAGAAGATTTTGCCCCTACAACTAAACGTTTTCAACCGGAGCAGTATATTGCTATACTAGGGAGGGAAATGAATTTTCCCGTTGAGGTTTTTAATTAAAACCTCAACAAGAAAATTCATTTGCCTTCCTAGTATTGCAAGATACTTTGGTTAAACTTTACATCTTGTGCTATTTTTTATATATAAATTATATATAATTTATATATAATTTATATATAAGTTATATATATTTTATATATAATTTATATATAACTTATATATAAATTATATATAAAAGGTGAATATATATAAATTATATATAAATTATATACAATTTATATATAATTGATATAAAATTAAATCTTGAAAAAAAGGTACGAACTCGAACTCAGCAAAATTTAGCAAAATTTAGCAAAAATGATTTTTCGATTTACTATATATGATTTATATATAATTATATATAATTTATATATAAGTTATATATAATTTATATAATTTATATATAAATCATATATAAGTTATATATAAGTTATATATAAATTATATATAATTATATATAAATTATATATAATTATATATAAGTTATATATATTTTATATATAAATTATATAAATTATACATAATTTATACATGAATTTTATGCATAATTTATCCGACTTTAAAATCGAGAAGTTTTAAACTTATTTAAAATTGGAAAAATACAAACAACAACACCAGGCTTTTTACAGGGCTTGAAGCCCCATCGCCGCATCGACAGCAGTCCGCCATTTGGACCTATCCTGAGCCGCCGCTCGCCAGTCTAGCACTCCTAGGCGGCCGGAATCCGGGGATACATTATCCTCCCATCTTAGCCGAGGTCTTCCTAAAGGTCTTGGACGATCATCCAAAACTCGTCGTATAGCCCGTGTATCCGGCGCCCGTGCCACGTGTCCCTCCCACCGCAGCCTCATAGACTTGATCACATCAAGGCTATGATGACTTTAGTCAATTGATATCAATTGATCACATCATATTATTTATAGGACTGCCCGGTAAGCCTTCGGATTTCTTCGTTAGTCTTGACACGGACGCGTCCGGATACGGGGTCTATATTGGGACCAAGGATCCTCCTAAGGAACTTATTTTCAAACACCAGCAATCACTTCCCGGTTTGGATCATTAAGGTCCACGTCTCGCAGCCGTATGTAAAAATGGGGCGCAGGGTGGAATTATAGACGAGAAGTTTAGAACGGCGGGACAGGGATTTACTTCGGAATAGGTGGTTTAGGGACTGAAGGCATGGGGTTCCTCTGGATTCCTCTGGATTCCTCTGGATCCTCGCTTTGACTTCGTAGTTGGTATCATTGTTACGCGTGACGGTGTCATTGCGGTACCTCAAGATGTCGTTTAAAAAATCTGAAAAAAAGTCTCAGAGTTCCGATACCTGGGCTCCACCGTCACGCGTAACAATAATACCAACTACCAAAGTCAAAGCAAGGATCCAGAGGAATCCAGAGGAATCCAGAGGAAACCCCATGCCTTCAGTCCCTAAACCACCTATTCCGAAGTAAATCCCTGTCCCGCCGTTCTAAACTTCTCGTCTATAATTCCACCCTGCGCCCCATTTTTACATACGGCTGCGAGACGTGGACCTTAATGATCCAAACCGGAAGTGATTGCTGGTGTTTGAAAATAAGTTCCTTAGGAGGATCCTTGGTCCCAATATAGACCCCGTATCCGGACGCGTCCGTGTCAAGACTAACGAAGAAATCCGAAGGCTTACCGGGCAGTCCTATAAATAATATGATGTGATCAATTGATATCAATTGACTAAAGTCATCATAGCCTTGATGTGATCAAGTCTATGAGGCTGCGGTGGGAGGGACACGTGGCACGGGCGCCGGATACACGGGCTATACGACGAGTTTTGGATGATCGTCCAAGACCTTTAGGAAGACCTCGGCTAAGATGGGAGGATAATGTATCCCCGGATTCCGGCCGCCTAGGGGTGCTAGACTGGCGAGCGGCGGCTCAGGATAGGTCCAAATGGCGGACTGCTGTCGATGCGGCGATGGGGCTTCAAGCCCTGTAAAAAGCCTGGTGTTGTTGTTTGTATTTTTCCAATTTTAAATAAGTTTAAAACTTCTCGATTTTAAAGTCAGATAAATTATGCATAAAATTCATGTATAGTATAAATTATGTATAATTTATATATAATTTATATATAAAATATCTTATATATAATTTATATATAATTTATATATAATTTATATATAACTTATATATAACTTATATATGATTAATATATAAATTATATATAAATTATATATAACTTATATATAAATCATATATAGTAAATCGAAAAATCATTTTTGCTAAAATTTTGCTAAATTTTGCTGAGTTCGAGTTCGTACCTTTTTTTCAAGATGTAATTTTATATAAATTATATATAAATTATATATAATTTATATATAATTTATATATATTCACCTTTTATATATAATTTATATATAAGTTATATATAAATTATATAAATTATATATAAAATATATATAAATTATATAAATTATATATAAATTATATATAAATTATATATAATTTATATATAAAAAATAGCACAAGATGTAAAGTTTAACCGATACTTTTTATAACGAATGAAATAGTATATTTTTACCCTCCAATACAATTATGCATAAATAATTTAGCATAAAATAGAAAAAAAATGGAACAAGCATAAAATCTGCAATTATGATTTAAAAAAATTATATGCATAAATTATGCATAATTAATTTTCATGCTTAAAAAAATATGCATAAATTTTGCAAAATCATGGATATCTAAATTTTTGTACAAATGATATAAAAATAATACATTTTTCATATAAATTTTTTGCACTTTTATTTTTTTGCAAAAATTTTACACACTTTTTGCATCACCTTTTCGTAATGGCGGCCACGATATTTAAAAAAATTGAACATTAACACACCCACTATGTAATAAGTACACAACCCTTTTTAAGAGGGCATCACAAGCAGAGAGGCCTTATTCCAATAAGCCGCTCCAACTCGGGAATCAGATCGAAAATTGAAATTCGACTTTTATTGCGACCTAGTAAAAATATTTAAATTTCATTGTAAAATTGTGACTTTTGACCTAATAATTCTGAAATACATATATTTAGTAATTTAAATATGTTCAAGCAAAATTTTAATTTTCTATCGGATTCCCGAAATAGGGCACCTTAGTGAACATCTGCTAGTAATGCCCGCTTAAAAAAAACCCTTTCGCTCCGCAAAAAAAAAAAAAAAAAAAAAAAAAAAAACTCAATTCGGCCCTAAGCTCTTCCCATTTTTTCGAGTCGGGAAGTCAATTAAACCGACATGACACCTGGAGTACATAAGGGAGCGAATAATTTTGACGCGCCATACGAAAAGATTTAAATTTAAATCTTAAAAGCCATGAGTTGAAATAAATTAATTAACAAGAAAATATAGGTTGAAGAATCGGATCAAACACAATGGATGACACCTGGGGAGTAAAATACATTTTAAAGAATTATTTATTATATTTATAAAGTATATTCATTTAAACTCTGGTCCTTAGGTGTTCACACATTTAAATGTAACACGTGTTGACTGGAGCACGATTTACAGGAAGGAAGAAGCGCATCTTTTTTATTTTTATTTTAATCAGATTAAAAGGATTGCGGCGTATAATTTTCGTTTCGATTTTGTAGGTAGTCGGAAATTCAACTTAAACCATTATATGAAAAATGTATTATTTTTATATCATTTGCACAAAAATTTGGATATCCATAATTTTGCCAAAATTTATGCATACTTTTAAGCATGAAAATCTGGTTATGCATAATTTTTTTCATAATTTATGCATATAATTTTTCAAAATTATATGCCTCAACCTCAACGGGAAAATTCGTTTTCCTCCCTAGTATAGCAATATACTATTTTCCATTCCAATCACTGCTCCATCTCCAAAACTTTAAAGTAGAGTCCTCTCAACCCTATGTAAGTATAGGACCATTTTCCAAATCTTTCTATTAGTGTGCTCCTAGCGGACAAATTTTACACTAAAAAAAAACGTGCTTAAGGATAAATCGTACTTAACTGTAAAAAAAAAAAATTTATGGTGTCTGTTTTTTTTTTTTTTTTTTTTCATTCTTTTTTTTCGGGTGAATAGGATGAAGCAGGTCAGTTCCAAAAATCGAGGGGTGAATGACAATGTAAAAAGTAAATTCAATTGCCATCCTTTGAGAAATCGTGTCAAAACGCCCACATGATACCAAATCTTTTTTTTTTTTGTTCAAGATATAATAACATCATTTTAAAAGCTCCTTTTGTTGCTACTATTCAAAGCAGAAATTAATAATTTTTTTTAAATCGATGCTTATCTGTTATCAACGACCGTCGGAAATTAATTTTTTCCTACTGCTATATCTATATAATCCACCTTAAGGATTAATAGAAAAATAAAAATAAAAAAAATTTAAAAGTCACCGTAATCCCTTTTCAACAAGAATCCCAAACGCGATGACGATGAATTATTTTAAGCGATTAATCTTTGAAAGGAAAAAAAAAAAAAAAAAAAAGCAGAAAGAAAAAGAAATCCTCTTCAAACGTTTTTACGGTTGATAGAAAAGCGGAATCCCTATAAATTTCGGCCTCCCCTTTTTTCCTGTAATTAATCACACATTGAAACCTTCTTTGTAATCCCTCCAAAAAGGTGCATGCATATGGAAATTTTTTTTAAAAAAAAAGGAAAAAAAAATTATGAAAGATTGAGATACGCTACTGGCGGTAGTAAGTTCCTATCAAAAGAATTTTTGTTCATTTCTCCGTATGCATTCGAAATGCAAGTTTATGCCGCTTTAATGAGAGCATGCACGACACGTGAGGAAACAATTATAGTAATTTTATCAATCCTTGAAGAGTCTCTTTAATATTCGGCTATTTCCATAGATTCCATGTTTATTTCGGTCGTGTTGAGAAAAATAAAAATAAAATCGGGATGATAAAAAAAAAAAAAAAATAAAAATTGGTGTTTGATCAGGACTTTTAGTTTTTGTTTCCAAAGAAAACTGTTACATAAAATAATAAGCATTGCTACAGTGAATGGAATCTAAAACTAAATAAAAGAAAGCTATAGCCTACTAGTAGCGTAGCATATATTTAAAAAAAAAAAAAAAAAAAATTGCCAATGCAGTTTTTTTTAAAACTACATTTTACCCGCCAAAATTCATCTTGTAAAAGTCATAAGTAAAACGAAAAGTGAATTTTCAACCACTGTGTTCATTTGCGATTCCCAAATTAGTTTTCATTTTTTCTATGTTTGGCTAAGTTTTGGGATCTGCTCGGTAAATTCATCACTGTTGTTACAGTTGCAGAAAGTTAAGAATATAATAATTGGTAATTAAACGTGAGCTTTGCCTTTCATCCTCAAATCGACTTCTTTCAATAACAATTAAAAGATTTAGTTTTGAAAAGCCCAAGGATGCATATGACCATGTGGCATCTCAAAAAAAATTTTAAAAAGTACTACAGCCATTAAGGAACTTTACTAGCCCTAAAGTGGGATATAGAGCTCAATCGATATACAATTTCGAAAGGCACATCACTTTTATACAACATTTTAAAATTCATTGTTCTTTTTATTAATAAAAAAAAAAAAAAAAAAATTTTATTGTTGCAAATTAAAATTTTTGGGTTGTATCAGTTTCTTCTTTTTTTTTCAAAATATTTTCAAGGGCACTGCAATCAATCACAGTGTGTCTGCTAGAAAATGAAATTTGAAATTAAGGCCACTTTAAGATTTTTTAGAAAATTTTCAATCCAAATTTAGGCAAGAGAGAGCATCTGCAGCAGAACAGAAACTGACTCCGCTTGGGTCTTTTTATCATTCAAAAATTTAGGAAGGGAACCACTT
The DNA here is from genome assembly GCA_037577465.1 of Liposcelis bostrychophila. Lineage (NCBI taxonomy): Eukaryota > Metazoa > Arthropoda > Insecta > Psocodea > Liposcelididae > Liposcelis > Liposcelis bostrychophila. The sequence goes on along the minus strand of CM075209.1, from coordinate 23,583,650 downwards.
TTCTAATTTTAATTTGAAACTCTATGAGACTTAATTCTTACCTTCTCCAAATAGAAGGGAAAACCTTACATTAGTCACCAAAATTAAGGCCTTCTTTTTAAGGTTTTTAAGGTTTCCTAGGTTAGTACCCTAATAATCAGTATCCTAGATTTTTAATTGACTTCTCATATTCTGGATTTTTATCTTTCTTCTCAGGCAAAAATTCTACGATCACTGACATCCAAAGCCTGGAAACCCAAAAGGGCACTTCAAAACGGTATATTAACACACAAATTAAGCACCACTCTCTTTATGAAATAAAAATACAGATGTCAAACTGTATACAATTCTCCCCCTTCCCTTCCAAAACTGTATTCTGACAATTCCTTAATCGATTTTTTGTTATCTGAATTGATTACAAGTCAGAAATTTTAAGTTTCCAATTTAAAAAAAGTTCCAGACTTCAAGGATACAAGAACTTTAACAACCCAAAAATCAAAGACTTATACTTGCTTTAGCCTCCATTTCTTTTTAACTTCCAACTGCAAAAAAAATCCCAATTTCCAATATCCGAATTTAAAACAAACAGTATCCAAAAAAGGCGCAAAAACAAAAACCAAATATCGGTATTTCTTTCCCCAACACTAATCACCAAAAAAATTAATGACACGCTTCCGGATTTACTGAAAACGATAAATCAAAAATCACAAACGCCCATTTACTCCCAAAAAAAAAATTTCTAAGAAATCATTACTACGCTCCAAATGGTCTCGCTGAAACGAGACACCCCGCATCGAGTCCCCGGTCAACAACCAAAGAAAAGGAAGAAAAAAAAAAAGATCACCATAATGGCCATGAAACGGTCACCGTAAACACTATTTATCCACTTTTTTTTCTTTTGACAAAAAGAACAACTTACATGAATAATCCTTCAAAAAATAATTGACCATTTCTAATTTTTTAACACTTTAAATTCAATGACACAATGACACTTCAGCCCTAGATTTTATTTAACAAACGAAAAATCACGACACACACAGAAAACGATATTATAAGAAGACAGAAAATCACATGGGAAAGTTGATCGTGGAGCGGCCTTCTTAGAGGCGTTTATTACGGGGTAGCAAATGGACCAATCAGAGTCATTGTTTTCGTCAAAAAGCTAATTGTGACGTTGCCAAGTCGCATTGTTGCGATTATCGCTGCAGATTTTGATACAATCTTTAGGTTAATTTATGCAAATATATTGAATAAAAAATTATGATTAATTTTGCGTATCAATGCCAAAATTTCGAATTCGAAATGATCAAAATGGCTGCTACCTGTTTACGTTCCATATCGATCACGTGACAAATTTTCAAATTCAACTTTTTGGGCCTTATTAACGGTTCCATTTTCGAACACCTGCAGAGCTACTTGCACCGGTTTTACGTTACCCGAAAATAATTTTGACCACGATCGTAAAAATTAGTTATGCGCAATTTCGTATATAGGGCTATCACATCAAACTTAAAACTTTCGACGACAAAATTATTATTTTTATTCCGGTTAAAAAGTCACGTTCGTTTTATTTAAAAAAAAAACGACTAAATAAAGTGAAAAATAAAAAATAATAATGGCCGTGGGTGTGTATGCAAACTAACACATAAGGACGTATTGTCCAAAAGCACAAGAAAGTAAAATATTAATAAATTAAACGAGGCTTACCACAAAGTAAAAAAAATAAATTAAATGATAAAAAAAAATTAATCCAAGCTGTACGTATTTAAAAAAAAAAAAAATAACACTTGAGCGCGCGCGAGGCAACTCCGTCAAGAGGTAAAGATAAACTACTTGAATCGGTAGCTCTTCAAACCACTTGTCTGCGTCGATTGTCCTCACCCCTCCCACCCCCTCCCTTCCGCAAACAAAAACCTTTCGACCACGTTGTTTTAAGGGTAGTTTTTTGCAATGAAAAAAAAAAAAAAAAAAAAAAATCTTACGATTCAAACGATTGTTTTTGTGGTATTTAAAACAATATTTTCGCCATTTCCTTTTTCATTAAAAAAAATCCGATTTTCCATTTTACATTTAACATCGGTGGTGTCTAATTTGCCCAAAAAAAAAAAATCACGGATATCTTTGCGGGTCAGACCGGATTCGGATTCCCCTCATCCAGAAGAACCGAAATCCGACCTGACCCGCAAAAATTTTCCAACCCCTACCCTTAAAAAAAATTAATTTCGTCGAAATAAAAATAGCTGCGGGTCAGGCAGAAAGTCAAATAAAATTTAGCGGGTCAGCCTGGATTGGAACTCCTCTCATCCAGAAGAACCGGAATCCGACCTGACCCGCAAAAATTTTCCACCCCCTACCCTTAAAAAAAATTAATTTCGTCGAAATAAAAATAGCTGCGGGTCAGACAGAAAATGAAATAAATTTTAGCGGGTCAGCCTGGATTCGAACTCCTTTCATCCAGAAGAACCGGAATCCGACCTGACCCGCAAAAATTTTCAACCCCCTACCCTTAAAAAAAATTAATTTCGTCGGAAACAAAAATAGCTGCGGGTCAGGCGGAAAGTCAAATAAATTTTATCGGGTCAGCCTGGATTCGGGTTCCCCTCATCCAGAAGAACCGGAATCCGACCTGACCCGCAAAAATTTTCCACCCCCTACCCTTAAAAAAAATTAATTTCGTCGAAATAAAAACAGCTGCGGGTCAGGCAGAAAGTAATAATAAATTTTAGCGGGTCAGCCTGGATTCGGGTTCCCCTCATATAGAAGAACCAAAAACCGACCTGACCCGCAAAAATTTTCCACCCCCTAACCTTAAAATAAATTAATTTCGTCGGAAACAAAAATAGCTGCGGGTCAGGCAGAAAGTCAAATAAATTTTAGCGGGTCAGCCTGGATTGGAACTCCTCTCATCCAGAAGAACCGGAATCCGACCTGACCCGCAAAAATTTTCCACCCCCTACCCTTAAAAAAAATTAATTTCGTCGAAATAAAAACAGCTGCGGGTCAGGCAGAAAATGAAAGAAATTTTAGCGGGTCAGCCAGGATTGGAACTCCTCTCATCCAGAAGAACCGGAATCCGACCTGACCCGCAAAAATTTTCCACCCCCTACCCTTAAAAAAAATAATTTCGTCGAATAAAAACAGCTGCGGGTCAGGCAGAAAATGAAAGAAATTTTAGCGGGTCAGCCTGGATTGGAACTCCTCTCATCCAGAAGAACCGGAATCCGACCTGACCCGCAAAAATTTTCCACCCCCTACCCTTAAAAAAAATTAATTTCGTCGAAATAAAAACAGCTGCGGGTCAGGCAGAAAGTCAAATAAATTTTAGCGGGTCAGCCTGGATTCGGGTTCCCTTCATCCAGAAGAACCGAAATCCAGGCTGACCCGCTAAATTTCTTTCATTTTCTGCCTGACCCGCAGCTATTTTCATTCGGACGAAAAGAATTTTTTTTAACGGTAGGGGGTGGAAATTTTTTGCGGGTCAGGTCGGATTCCGGTTCTTCTGGATGAGAGGAGTTCGAATCCAGGCTGACCCGCTAAAATTTCTTTCATTTTCTGCCTGACCCGCAGCTATTTTTGTTTCCGACGAAATTAATTTTTTTTAAGGGTAGGGGGTGGAAAATTTTTGCGGGTCAGGGTGGATTCCGGTTCTTCTGGATGAAAGGAGTTCGAATCCAGGCTGACCCGCTAAAATTTATTTGACTTTCTGCCTGACCCGCAGCTTTTTTGTTTCCGACGAAATTAATTTTTTTTAAGGGTAGAAGGTGGAAAATTATTGCGGGTCAGGTCGGATTCCGGTTCTTCTGGATTAGAGGAATCGTAATCCAGGCTGACCCGCTAAAATTTCTTTCATTTTCTGTCTGACCCGCAGCTATTATTATTCGGACGAAAAGAATTTTTTTTAACGGTAGGGGGTGGAAAATTTTTGCGGGTCAGGTCGGATTCCGGTTCTTCTGGATGAAAGGAGTTCGAATCCAGGCTGACCCGCTAAAATTTATTTGACTTTCTGCCTGACCCGCAGCTATTTTTGTTTCCGACGAAATTAATTTTTTTTAAGGGTAGGGGGTTGAAAATTTTTGCGGGTCAGGTCGGATTCCGGTTCTTCTGGATGAAAGGAGTTCGAATCCAGGCTGACCCGCTAAAATTTATTTGATTTTCTGTCTGACCCGCAGCTATTTTTATTTCGACGAAATTAATTTTTTTTAAGGGTAGGGGGTGGAAAATTTTTGCGGGTCAGGTCGGATTCCGGTTCTTCCGGATGAGAGGAACCCAAATTCGGGCTGACCCGCTAAAATTTCCTTCATTTTCTGCCTGACCCGCAGCTATTTTTATTCGGACAAAATTAATTTTTTTTAAGGGTAGGGGGTGGAAAATTTTTGCGGGTCAGGTCGGATTTCGGTTCTTCTGGATGAGGGGAACCCGAATCCAGGCTGACCCGCTAAAATTTATTTGACTTTCTGCCTGACCCGCAGCTTTTTTTATTTCGACGAAATTAATTTTTTTTAAGGGTAGGGGGTGGAAAATTTTTGCGGGTCAGGTTGGATTTCGGTTCTTCTGGATGAGGGGAACCCGAATCCAGGCTGACCCGCTAAAATTTATTTGACTTTCTGCCTGACCCGCAGCTGTTTTTATTTCGGCGAAATTAATTTTTTTTAAGGGTAGGGGGTGGAAAATTTTTGCGGGTCAGGTCGGATTCCGGTTCTTCCGGATGAGAGGAACCCAAATTCGGGCTGACCCGCTAAAATTTCCTTCATTTTCTGCCTGACCCGCAGCTATTTTTATTCGGACAAAATTAATTTTTTTTAAGGGTAGGGGGTGGAAAATTTTTGCGGGTCAGGTCGGATTTCGGTTCTTCTGGATGAGGGGAACCCGAATCCAGGCTGACCCGCTAAAATTTATTTGACTTTCTGCCTGACCCGCAGCTTTTTTTATTTCGACGAAATTAATTTTTTTTAAGGGTAGGGGGTGGAAAATTTTTGCGGGTCAGGTTGGATTTCGGTTCTTCTGGATGAGGGGAACCCGAATCCAGGCTGACCCGCTAAAATTTATTTGACTTTCTGCCTGACCCGCAGCTGTTTTTATTTCGGCGAAATTAATTTTTTTTAAGGGTAGGGGGTGGAAAATTTTTCCGGGTCAGGTCGGATTTCGGTTCTTCTGGATGAGGGGAACCCGAATCCAGGCTGACCCGCTAAAATTTATTTGACTTTCTGCCTGACCCGCAGCTTTTTTTATTTCGACGAAATTAATTTTTTTAAGGGTAGGGGGTGGAAAATTTTTGCGGGTCAGGTCGGATTCCGGTTCTTCTATATGAGGGGAACCCGAATCCAGGCTGACCCGCTAAAATTTATTTGACTTTCTGCCTGACCCGCAGCTTTTTTTATTTCGACGAAATTAATTTTTTTAAGGGTAGGGGGTGGAAAATTTTTGCGGGTCAGGTCGGATTCCGGTCTTCTGGATGAGGGGAACCCGAATACAGGCTGACCCGCTAAAATTTATTTGACTTTCTGCCTGACCCGCAGCTTTTTTTTTTCGACGAAATTAATTTTTTTAAGGGTAGGGGGTGGAAAATTTTTGCGGGTCAGGTCGGATTCCGGTTCTTCTGGATGAGGGGAACCCGAATCCAGGCTGACCCCTAAAATTTATTTGACTTTCTGCCTGACCCGCAGCTATTTTGTTTCCGACGAATTAATTTTTTTTAAGGGTAGGGGGTTGAAAATTTTTGCGGGTCAGGTCGGATTCCGGTTCTTCTGGATGAAAGGAGTTCGAATCCAGGCTGACCCGCTAAAATTTATTTGATTTTCTGTCTGACCCGCAGCTATTTTTATTTCGACGAAATTAATTTTTTTTAAGGGTAGGGGGTGGAAAATTTTTGCGGGTCAGGTCGGATTTCGGTTCTTCTGGATGAGGGGAACCCGAATCCAGGCTGACCCGCTAAAATTTATTTGACTTTCTGCCTGACCCGCAGCTGTTTTTATTTCGGCGAAATTAATTTTTTTTAAGGGTAGGGGGTGGAAAATTTTTCCGGGTCAGGTCGGATTTCGGTTCTTCTGGATGAGGGGAACCCGAATCCAGGCTGACCCGCTAAAATTTATTTGACTTTCTGCCTGACCCGCAGCTTTTTTTATTTCGACGAAATTAATTTTTTTAAGGGTAGGGGGTGGAAAATTTTTGCGGGTCAGGTCGGATTCCGGTTCTTCTATATGAGGAACCCGAATCCAGGCTGACCCGCTAAAATTTATTGACTTTCTGCCTGACCCGCAGCTTTTTTTATTTCGACGAAATTAATTTTTTTAAGGGTAGGGGGTGGAAAATTTTTGCGGGTCAGGTCGGATTCCGGTTCTTCTGGATGAGGGGAACCCGAATACAGCTGACCCGCTAAAATTTTTTGACTTTCTGCCTGACCCGCAGCTTTTTTTATTTCGACGAAATTAATTTTTTTAAGGGTAGGGGGTGGAAAATTTTTGCGGGTCAGGTCGGATTCCGGTTCTTCTGGATGAGGGGAACCCGAATCCAGGCTGACCCGCTAAAATTTATTTGACTTTCTGCCTGACCCGCAGCTATTTTTGTTTCCGACGAAATTAATTTTTTTTAAGGGTAGGGGGTTGAAAATTTTTGCGGGTCAGGTCGGATTCCGGTTCTTCTGGATGAAGGAGTTCGAATCCAGGCTGACCCGCTAAAATTTATTTGATTTTCTGTCTGACCCGCAGCTATTTTTATTTCGACGAAATAATTTTTTTAAGGGTAGGGGGTTGAAAATTTTTGCGGGTCAGGTCGGATTCCGTTCTTCTGGATGAAGGAGTTCGAATCCAGGCTGACCCGCTAAAATTTATTTGATTTTCTGTCTGACCCGCAGCTATTTTTATTTCGACGAAATTAATTTTTTTTAAGGGTAGGGGGTGGAAAATTTTTGCGGGTCAGGTCGGATTTCGGTTCTTCTGGATGAGGGGAACCCGAATCCAGCTGACCCGCTAAAATTTATTTGACTTTCTGCCTGACCCGCAGCTGTTTTTATTTCGGCGAAATTAATTTTTTTAAGGGTAGGGGGTGGAAAATTTTTCCGGTCAGGTCGGATTTCGGTTCTTCTGGATGAGGGGAACCCGAATCCAGGCTGACCCGCTAAAATTTATTTGACTTTCTGCCTGACCCGCAGCTTTTTTTATTTCGACGAAATTAATTTTTTTAAGGTAGGGGGTGGAAAATTTTTGCGGGTCAGGTCGGATTCCGGTTCTTCTATATGAGGGGAACCCGAATCCAGGCTGACCCGCTAAAATTTATTGACTTTCTGCCTGACCCGCAGCTTTTTTTATTTCGACGAAATTAATTTTTTTTAAGGGTAGGGGGTGGAAAATTTTTGCGGGTCAGGTCGGATTCCGGTCTTCTGGATGAGGGGAACCCGAATACAGCTGACCCGCTAAAATTATTTGACTTTCTGCCTGACCCGCAGCTTTTTTTATTTCGACGAAATTAATTTTTTTAAGGGTAGGGGGTGGAAAATTTTTGCGGGTCAGGTCGGATTCCGGTTCTTCTGGATGAGGGGAACCCGAATCCAGGCTGACCCGCTAAAATTTTTGACTTTCTGCCTGACCCGCAGCTATTTTTGTTTCCGACGAAATTAATTTTTTTTAAGGTAGGGGTTGAAAATTTTTGCGGGTCAGGTCGGATTCCGGTTCTTCTGGATGAAAGGAGTTCGAATCCAGGCTGACCCGCTAAAATTTATTTGATTTTCTGTCTGACCCGCAGCTATTTTTATTTCGACGAAATTAATTTTTTTTAAGGGTAGGGGGTGGAAAATTTTTGCGGGTCAGGTCGGATTTCGGTTCTTCTGGATGAGGGGAACCACGAATCCAGGCTGACCCGCTAAAATTTATTTGACTTTCTGCCTGACCCGCAGCTGTTTTTATTTCGGCGAAATTAATTTTTTTTAAGGGTAGGGGGTGGAAAATTTTTCCGGGTCAGGTCGGATTTCGGTTCTTCTGGATGAGGGGAACCCGAATCCAGGCTGACCCGCTAAAATTTATTTGACTTTCTGCCTGACCCGCAGCTTTTTTTATTTCGACGAAATTAATTTTTTTAAGGGTAGGGGGTGGAAAATTTTTGCGGGTCAGGTCGGATTCCGGTTCTTCTGGATGAAAGGAGTTCGAATCCAGGCTGACCCGCTAAAATTTATTTGATTTTCTGTCTGACCCGCAGCTATTTTTATTTCGACGAAATTAATTTTTTTTAAGGGTAGGGGGTGGAAAATTTTTGCGGGTCAGGTCGGATTTCGGTTCTTCTGGATGAGGGGAACCCGAATCCAGGCTGACCCGCTAAAATTTATTTGACTTTCTGCCTGACCCGCAGCTGTTTTTATTTCGGCGAAATTAATTTTTTTTAAGGGTAGGGGGTGGAAAATTTTTCCGGGTCAGGTCGGATTTCGGTTCTTCTGGATGAGGGGAACCCGAATCCAGGCTGACCCGCTAAAATTTATTTGACTTTCTGCCTGACCCGCAGCTTTTTTTATTTCGACGAAATTAATTTTTTTAAGGGTAGGGGGTGGAAAATTTTTGCGGGTCAGGTCGGATTCCGGTTCTTCTATATGAGGGGAACCCGAATCCAGGCTGACCCGCTAAAATTTATTTGACTTTCTGCCTGACCCGCAGCTTTTTTTATTTCGACGAAATTAATTTTTTTTAAGGGTAGGGGGTGGAAAATTTTTGCGGGTCAGGTCGGATTCCGGTTCTTCTGGATGAGGGGAACCCGAATACAGGCTGACCCGCTAAAATTTATTTGACTTTCTGCCTGACCCGCAGCTTTTTTTATTTCGACGAAATTAATTTTTTTAAGGGTAGGGGGTGGAAAATTTTTGCGGGTCAGGTCGGATTCCGGTTCTTCTGGATGAGGGGAACCCGAATCCAGGCTGACCCGCTAAAATTTATTTGACTTTCTGCCTGACCCGCAGCTATTTTTGTTTCCGACGAAATTAATTTTTTTTAAGGGTAGGGGGTTGAAAATTTTTGCGGGTCAGGTCGGATTCCGGTTCTTCTGGATGAAAGGAGTTCGAATCCAGGCTGACCCGCTAAAATTTATTTGATTTTCTGTCTGACCCGCAGCTATTTTTATTTCGACGAAATTAATTTTTTTTAAGGGTAGGGGGTTGAAAATTTTTGCGGGTCAGGTCGGATTCCGGTTCTTCTGGATGAAAGGAGTTCGAATCCAGGCTGACCCGCTAAAATTTATTTGATTTTCTGTCTGACCCGCAGCTATTTTTATTTCGACGAAATTAATTTTTTTTAAGGGTAGGGGGTGGAAAATTTTTGCGGGTCAGGTCGGATTCCGGTTCTTCTGGATGAGAGGAATCCGATTCCGGTCTGACCCGCAAAGATATCCGTGATTTTTTTTTTTTGGGCAAATTAGACACCACCTTTAACATCTGTTTTCTTTACTTTCATTCGATCCCCCTGCACTTCTTATCAAATAAAAAAGTCTGTTTTAATCCTTTTGGAGTATTTTTTTGAATGGATTGTAATCTTATTCGACTTTGTGGGTGGTGAGAGCTTTATACATAGAAAAGGGCAGTTTTTAAGATCATAAAATATGTTAAACGAAAATAAAATTAAATCAAAGGATGTTTTCTAGTATCAAAATCATGGTTTGAACAAGCATGAGATAATTTCAGGATTCTGAGAATTTTTGGTCAAAATAAATTCAAGATGGCGGCGGTTATGCGTCGGTTTCCAATTCCGGAAATTGCAACAACGCTCCGTTATTATTTGTCATTCATTTTATTAATTTTTTCTTTTGTTTTTTTTTTGTAGGGGCCGGGTTACTCTCCCATATTTAGCTTATGTAAGAGTTTCGATTCCCCGGAAATAATTTAAGAGCAGAAATATTCCCGTGCCATAAGTTAAACAGGTATTTTTAAACGGACATTTATATAAATTGACTTAAATGGTCTTTAGAGGTTCTGTTAAGGTCTTGAAGTGATTTCCCAAGAAAAAGTGCGTTATAAAATTTTGTAACTCCAATAACGTTTTTGGCCGATTATAAAATTTATAACCATTTATAAATTTTTATAATTAAAATTTTTAACTGAGCAATATATTAATTTTATGCTTGAATTGCACTATATTTAATGGGGTCTTTATAGGCTCTTTTTTAAACATTTTTCATGAGAAAAAAAAAAGGAGAAAAAAAATTACAGTTTTTTGGAATAGAACCCGAGCCTAGTGGTCGTCTTACCAACCGCCTTTATCAACTGATTTTTAAAAGAGGCAATATGGTTCTTAAGTTGCCAATTATTTGAACTTATAATATTTTCCAGATTTTTCCGAATTTTCGGTTTATTTCTTGTATTTTTAATTTGACAAAGGCTTAAAAATAAAGAAAAACAGAAATAGAAAAATTTGGGAAGCGTTAGAAGAAAATAAAAAAACTTAGAAAAAAACTGAAAATAATTTTTGTTATAAAATTTTATAACGAATTATAAATAGATGTCTTTTTTGGCGGGTTATAAAATTTTATAACGAAGCTGAAGTTTTTAATAACTCAATTTTATAACACACTTTTTCTCAAGTTAACATAAAAATGAACACATAAGTGGAAGAAAGAGGTCGTTCAGGTTCCAACGAAAAACTTCAGTCAGCAAATGAAAATAAAAAGGGCTCAGCTTAAATTTTTATATTTTTTTCCGTATTTCAAAACTTTTTGAACGCAAAAATCAAAATTTGGTCTTCTTTTCTTTAAAACTTTGATTTAATGGGTCGAAAATTCCTATTTTAATGATTTTTCTTACGATTTGTTTTGTTTTAGTTTACTATTGGAACCAAAATGGCGCCCACACCATGTCTGACATTTTTTGGAGACGTCCAACGACCTCCTTAACAACTTGAAGCTTAACAACTTAAGGTTCAAAAATGGGGGATTTACGTAAATAAAATATTATTTTGCCAATCTAGTGTTTAAGCAAACATGGCAGGGAAAGGAGGGAGTCAAAAATTTGCAAAAACAAGCTTACGTAGTACAAAATGGTTCCGTTAGGAGCGCTGCTATCGGTTTCTGAAATATATACAGGAAACTTCTGCTCTGCAGTGAACAACTTGCGAAGGTTTTGTTTTCAGCTACAGGCTCCAAAGAAATTAACTTTCAAGATTAAGAGTACGCATCAGTCGTGGCAGCAGATAAATCGTATTTTTCATTTTCGAGAAAACAAAGGCATATCTACAAAAATAAAAAGCTAAGAATTCGTCGAAACAATTTCCTGAAGATTTCTTAGCTTCCCTTTTTTCTAGATTTATCTTGCTTTACCGTAAAATAAAAAGTACGATTTATCTGCTGCCACGACTGATGCGTACTCTTAAGTGCTCATCAAATTTTATTTCGATTTCGTCTAGGAGATAATGACTAATGAGCAGAGCTTGGAAATATCAAAAAATTAAAAATTTTTAATAACGGCCATATTGATATCCCAGGAAAAATTATGAGATTTTTCGATGCAAACCTTAGGACAGATTTTTCCAGATTTTAAAGGGATTTTTAGAAGTCTGACGTCGGCCGACAAGACTCACAAAGTTTAAAGGAAAGAAGATGACAAATAATTCGTCTCATTCATAATATTTCCTACTACCATTTGAACTTCAACCTCACGGGGTTTTTACCAACAAAGACTTCAATTCAAAAACATAAAACAAAAAAAAACCGTCTTAAAAAAGTTACGCCTTAAAATCGAAAACCAAGGTTGTCACCCTAATTTTTACCGTGACTTTAACCCTTTTTTTTGACGATTCGTAACATATTAAAGTTTGAAAACATTATAGGTTAATTAGAATATATGTGACAAAGACTCTTTTGTATTGTCAAACGCGTGGTATATCATTAAACGCGATTACCTATCCCTACATAAAAAACCATCTTTCATTTTATTTTCAAGAAATGCACTTTCGTCTGTCGAAATCTCTTCGGTGGGAAGAATCGGGGAATGAAAAATGAAAAAAAAAAAAAATCGCGTTGTTATTTCTACATATAAAGCATCAATAACAAGCGATAATGGTTTTTGATGATGGGTGTTTATTCAATTTAATACTCGTTTTTTTTTTCTCTCTTAAATTATTTACTATGGAAATTAGACACCTTCATTCATGACCATGTCCACTGTTTGCTTTATTGTTAAAAGGGTTTAGTCATGATTTGTGTTGAACTTACCGGAAAAACAAAAACGTTCCGGAATATGTATACATAGCATACCTTTAATTCTCAAAAAAATAAAAATAAAAATGTTTACCTTTTTTTATAGCACCTAGTATAAATCTGCCCGGCTACTACTTTTTTTCCCAAGCAATTATCCTATTGAATTTGGAAATTGCAGCCATTTATCCTTTTGGTCACTTTAATTGCGAATTTTTTTGTCAAAAAAAAAACCGTTTTAAAGGTTGTTTGTTCGACTTGGAGACGAATTGGTTTCCCACGGAAATTCAGAATTTTAATATTTTAATGGAATTCCGTGGTTGGGGTTATGTAGGGTTTGAGTGAAAAGTACGCAAAAAAAAAAAAGCGTAGAAACATATTTTTCCGTTGGAGAAAATTGGCCCAAACTAATCGTCATTTCTGACAAGTATTAATCGCCTAAAGTAAGTAACCAAAATGGTCCCGTACCATTTTTCCTAAAAAAAAATTAATTCCTAATCCATTTTTTTTCCTAAACATTTTGGTTCCTAAAATTGTTTTCCCAACTATTTCTTTGCATACTTTTTAATCCTCGAAAAATTTTTTGATTCCTAAAATAAAATTTCCTAAAACCCCTCAAATTTAAAATCCCTTTAGGGATTTTAAAAATTAGAAAAAATATTCATTTTAGAAAATTTTATTTTACGAATCAAAGAAATTTTGGAAAATTATGGGAGAAAAAAATGGTTAGGAAAAATATTTTAGGAACCAAAATTATTAGGAAAAATGGATTAAAAATTTAATTTTTTAGGAAAAACTAATTCGGAAAAATGGTCGGAAACGAATCAATATGAGCAAAATTTGGGCCAATTTCTGCCTTTTTTTTCTATAACGGAAAAATATGTTTCTTGGCCATTTTTTGAGTACTTTTACGTGGTGATAGCAAAATTTTGAACCAGCCGGGTCTTATCAGTGAAAAAAATATTTTGATTATTTTGAGATTCATTAAATTTGGCCACTTTCGCCCTTCGGGTTCCAAGGCGAAATATATGATTTCAGGTCAACTTTTTTCGTATTTTTACATGGTGAAGGCGAACTTTGGGTCCAACGGGGTTTTCTTAGCGAACAATTTTTTTTTAGATTTTGGCCATTTTATAGCCGCTTTGGCCTTTGGAGAAAAAAAAAATTCGTAAATATTCTAGACCAGTTTTTTGCGTACTTTTACGTGGTGATCGCGAAATTTTGAACCAGGCGGTTTTACCAGTGAAAAAAACGTTTTGTGATTTTTATAATTTTGGCCATTTTTAAAATTAATTTAGTGGCCATTAATAAATGGCCACTTTCGCCCTTCGGGTTCCAAGGCGAAATATATGATTTCAGGTCAACTTTTTTCGTACTTTTACCTGGTGAAGGCGAAATTTGGGTCCAGCGGGGTCTTTATGGCGAAACAAACTTTCTTAGATTTTGGCCAATTTGGCCTCTGGAAAAAAAGAAACAAAAAAGTCCGTATCGAAACAAGTTTATTGCGAACTCTCAAGCGGTGATAGCGAAATTTGTGTGCAGCGTCATCGTCGCAGCGAAATTTTTTTTTTTAACTTTTGGCCACTTTCTTGTTAAAAGGAAAGTTTAGAAGCACATGCACTTAGGTCAATTTTTGACGCAATTTTTGGCTGTCATGACGAAATTTTGGTCCGGCGACGTTATGAAGAAAACATTTTTTTTTTCTCTTCAAACGGCCGTTTTGGCCACTGGTCAATTTTTAAAAAAACAAAAATTATGCCCTTAGATAGTAGACGTGTAAAATGGCTCTATGATATCTTTTTTTTTTTCCTCACTAAAATCGGAATCAGAGGCTCTTGGAATCATCGACGCTTGGTGGCGTTGGCGTAGGCATCGGCACCGGATTTGGACTCCTGCTCAAAAACGGCTTTCATTTCGACCCTAATATTTGGCTTAATTTACCCTCTCACTAGATCCCATCGATGAATGAAAATCCCGAAAGAAAATTAATTTTGGGGCACAAAAATCCTGGATACACCCTTGTCGCCTTCAACTGAATCAAATTTTTGAATGGCAAAAAAACACGTTAATGCAAAAACGGTCTATTTCCCTAGGGGTGCAGCCTTTCATTTTTACAAAAAAAAAACCGAAAAAAAGCATTTGAGTGTTTTCAGTACTTTTCAGGTCAATTTTTAAAAAGGCACCTGCTCTTTTCTTGTTTACGCAGGGGAAAACAAATTAATTTATTATACTTGCATTTAAAAAAAAAATCTCGGTAGAAAAGGACAATCGCCAGGCTTGCGGTTCTTCCATTTCCACGTCAATTTTACGTCAATTATTTCCCAAAAAAATAAAAAAGCCGACAATGCAGCCCAATAAAACATTTTTTAACAGCTATATTTTTCGCAAAACGAAAAAAAAAAAAAAAGTATTATTTACCCACAGAAAAAAAAAAAGTTTCAAATTTAGAATGCAATAAAAATTGCGCAAGCGTAATTTAAACGAAAGGGATTTTTTTTTTATAAACAATGCGGACCGTAAACAATTTCAAAGTTAACATGACATTAGTAAACCATATAAAAATGTTTTCTTTTTTTTTTTTTCTCCCTGATGAATAACAAACTTTTTTTTTCTAAATAAACGGAGAAATTTCCATTAAAAAAATTTTTAATGAGGATTACAGTCAAAAATAATTTTTACACTTGAACCGTTTAAAGATATCTTTGTTGTTTTTTTGGTCTGTTGCCGACAATTTTTTTTTTTTTTTTTGGAGTAATTAAATTTTTTTTTTTTTTTTTTAAGTAATACGATATTGATTTTTGTTTCGTGAAAAAACAAAAAGGAACCCACTAAAAACCCTTTTGAAAAAACAAAGATTGTTTTTAAAAGAATTAAAATCGGAGTTATGTGTCTGCTTATAAATACATCAAGACTTGACTGTTGCTTCTCGAACCATTGGCTTCTATGCTATCTTCCTCTCCCATTTTATTTATTACCGAAGGTCTGAGATTTTACCAATTTACGATTTTATTACTATTTTTTTTTTTTTTTTATTCTTCGAGAGGGGGAAAAAAAGCGGCGAAAGTTTATCCTTTGTAGTTTTGTTTACGCGTTTTTACATTGAGTCTTCATGGACGTAAGGTGACTAACCTTAGGGGTTGGTTTGGGGTTTTCGATATCTGTTTTCTGGCAGTGGCGGTATAGGGTGTCCATTAAAAAGGTGGTGGTGGGATATTTTGTTGCATTCATTATTTTTAACCCTTTGCCGGCCAAATCTCAAAATTTGAAAATACCCCATTTCTCCCAAATATTATTACCCAACGGCTCGTATTATCAATAACGGCTCGTTGTAAATACAATAATTCATAAAATCAATTAATTGGTAAAATATAATTAATTAATTGGGTAAAAAATATAATTAATTGGTAACAAATATAATTAATCGGGTAAGAAATATAATTAATTGGGTAAGAAAGAAATACAATTAATCGGGTAACAAAATAATTAATTGGTAAGAAATATAATAAATTGGGTAAAAAATATAATTAATCGGGTAAGAAATATAATTAATCGGGTAAGAAATATAATAATTGGGTAAGAAAGAAATACAATTAATCGGGTAACAAAATAATTAATTGGTAAGAAATATAATAAATTGGGTAAAAAATATAATTAATCGGGTAAGAAATATAATTAATCGGGTAAGAAATATAATTAATCGGATAAGAAATATAATTAATAGGATAAGAAATATAATTAATCGGTTAAGAAATATTATTAATTGGGTAAGAAATTTAATTAATTGGGTAAGAAATATAATTAATTGGGTAACAAAATAATTAACTGGGTAAGAAATATAATTAATCGGGTAAGAAATATAATTAATCGGATAAGAAATATAATTAATCGGATAAGAAATATAATTAATCGGTTAAGAAATATATTAATTGGGTAAGAAATATTATTAATTGGGTAAGAAATTTAATTAATTGGGTAAGAAATATAATTAATTGAGTAGCAAAATAATTAACTGGGTAAGAAATATAATTAATTGGGTAAGAAATATAATTAATCGGGTAACAAATATAATTAATCGGGTAACAAATATAACTAATCGGGTAATAACATATAATATATAATTTATACCCAACAGCTCGTATACGAGCCGTTGAGTATTTCTCGCCGGATAAAGTTCCTCTTCAGTAAAAAGTGATAAAAGAAATAATTTCAGGGGTAATTTGAGCCGCTGATTCCGATTCTGAAGCCAGAATTCCGAAAAAACTAAAATCCAATATGGTGGAGCCGTTTTATTTTTAATAATTTTTTTTTCTCTCTCTCTCTCGCTATATTGGATTTTTTGAGTGGAATTAGATGATTCTGACAGTCAGATTTGAAATCAGCGACGTCAAAAACGTCGTTTTCCCGATCATTTTAATACGGAAGGAAGCAAATGTGCGACATTTTGTATTGCATGTATGTGTTGCGGGTTGCGTATACTGAAAATTGATAGACGTCTAATATAACTTTTAACGCACAGTAATGTCTTGAAGGTTAACTTTCAGTGCGAAACCATGAAAAAAAAATTGGGAAATTTTCTTAGATTTTCCGGGAAAATTTTCCGAAATTCGGCCGTCAAAGGGTTAAAAACGCGGTGGTGGAATTATTTTTATGCATTCATTATTTTCAACCCTTTACCGGCCAAATTTTCGAAATTTGGAAATACTCCATTCCTCCCAAATATTATTTTTCTGTATTATATCTATAAAGGTAAAGCACTACGCCTAAGGGACATTAAAAAAAAAAAAAATGCGCCCGATATTCCTCAGTTATGCAACCGGTGATGCAAACTCCATTTCAATTTTTTTAAACCCTTTTCCCGAAAATTTATTAATATTATTTGTATGAATTAAGAGGTTTTAGGGGTTACTGATTCCGAGTGTGAAGTTAGTTTTTACATGGGGGGGGGAAGGGGCAATGTTGGCCCCATAGACAAACAAACGTTTTTTAAATTATCGGAAAAATAACAGATTGATATCGATTTGGCAATAGTGCCAGGAAAAAAAATTATGCTCCACGCATTATTCGTAATATGTATTTTTTCCAGATTCTTCAAGCTTAAGCAAGATCATTGATCAGAAAGATCAGAAATGGAACCAAAATTTTGGGTTTAGAACGGGGAGGGGCGAAGATGGATCGTTTAAATTCCTAAGAAGGAATAGTGAACACCGGCTTAGCCGTAAGATTTATATTTATGAACATGCACCCAGAAAAAGGAATATGCCTCGTTCGCAATACAAGCGATGTTGCTTAGCGACAAAACAAATATGCTTTGCCGCAAAGCAACATGGCTCGACTTGTCGACATTATGCATTGCGGCAAAGCAATCACGAGTTTTTGCATAAAACATTTATTCTGCTTAGACCTAAGTTATGCAAAAATGCTTTATAGCAAAGCATTTTTGCTTAGACCCAAAGCAGCATTTTTCTGGGTGTGTGATTTTTTTTTGTTTTTGTTTCTTATGGTTCTATTCTGCCCATGTAAGCGAAAATAGCGTATCTTCCTTTCCGGAATTGATTGTTTGTTTACATAAGTTAAAAATACGACAGACGTGCCAACTCCGAAAATTAAGATACGCTATTTTCGCTTACATGGGCAGTATTGCAGATTAATTTTACGGTCTGAGACCATAAAATTACCAATCAAAAAGTTTTTAAATTAAAATGGATCAGCATAATAGAAAAGGGGATCTTACAGCACATAAGCCGCATATCCCGGGAAAATGGAATAATGACAAGCTAATAATTGCTGCGGTTAACTTAACGTGAGTAAAAATACAGAGCCATAAAAACGGTCTGAGACCATAAAATTAATCTGTAGGGAAGAAGCCAAAGCTTCAACTAGAAAGTTAGATTTATTCGAAGAATTTTTGCGTAAGGATGCAGACAACGAATTTCAACGAAATTTCGAGAAATTTGCTCAGATTTCGGTTCTCGACTCTAAGGATTCAAAATCTAAAATTTCTTGCTCGAGAATTTTGCTCAAGATTTTGCGAGATCTTCTGAAATCTTGCGAGATCTTGAGCAAATTTCTCCAAATGAACCAAAATCTGAACAAATTTCTCGAAATTTTGTTAAAGTTTGTTGTGTGCATCCCTATTTCCATGTCTGAATTCGATCATATTAGACTACGAAGTGTTTGTTTTGAAAATTTACTCCGCCAAGGGTTTCAGTTGAATTTAGAAACTGTTAAAAATTTTATTAGGTTTCTAAAACAGGACTTCCAAACTGTGATATCTATTTATATGATTTCCGGCACCCTGCGCGGATAAAACGCTCTTAGTAATTATTACTAATAGTAATTATTTTATTAGTAATTATACACCTACCTGAAGCTGAGGGTAAATTTTATACATATCATTAGTAATGTTTACCTTACTTAAGGTCATTTTTACCATACTTAGAGTAAAAATTACTAATAAGATATATAAAATTTACCCTTAGCATATAGGTAGATGTATAATTACTAATAAGATAATTACTATTAGTAATAATTACTAAGAGCGTTTTAATGATTTCAAATCTAAAATCGAATTTTACGTACGGGCACGTGCGGCCCCCAAAAAATCAACTTGTTTTTAATTAACTGCCTCCAGGAAAATTAACTCGTCTTAATTTTTCAAAAACCGATTATTTTTCGAGTAATAATAATTAAAAAAACTTAAAATTTTAAAAGTGAATAGTCCGCCATCTTGAATTTCAGTTTTTTCAAAACTTGAACTTCAGATTCAGAATTAGCAGTTCGAAAAACCCCCGAAATATTTAATTTTTAATATTTTTAAACTTATAAACGCCTCTACAGTCTACACAGAAAAAAACTGTTTTGCCCATAAGCTAAACATAGGCGAAGCACTCTGGTGGAATTTTGCATAAATGACTGTCCACATGTTATTTACTTGAATTTTTAAAGTTCATAAGAAGAAAAAGATCAATAATTAAAGCGTTTATAAAATTTAAATCTAAAAAAATCTTAATGTTTTAAATACAGTGTTGCCAACCATCCGCCATCTTGAATTCTCGTTTTTTTAAAATTCTGACTTCATGTTTGGTTTCAGCAGGTCAAAATACCCCCGGTTACCTGATTTTTACAATTTTTTTGAAAAATTAATGTTTTGATTTGCCGCCAATTGGCGGCAAAGGGTTAAACATAGTTAGGAGACAATGTCTTATTAAATTTTATACGCATTTTTTTAATTAATTTTAGTACTTATTTATACTTATTTTTCAGAATTAATGGTATTCTAATCGATTTTTCGAAAAGTGCAAAGTCGGCCCTCCGTATGGCAGTCAAGAGTTGATCTCTAATTTAAAAAAAATACGATTTTTTTTTTTTTTTTGCATTTTTTTAAAGTAAAAATTGGTGCCAAAATATTTTGCATTTCTAAAATTTTCTTCTACGTATCATTTCTCTCATCACGGCTATGGCTTATCCGACACGTTGGGCGCGAAAGACAATAAAAAATTAATATCAGTCAATAAAAGAAAAAAAAAGAAGAATCAAAGATGGCTTTTGAACATGTTTTTGTTAAAATTCTTTTTGACTTGTGTCAAACTATTAACTAGGAAAAAGAAAAAAAAAAGTATATCGGGAGCCGTCGTTTCTTTTCACGTCATCATATTTCTCCTTCTCTTTTACGATTTCTTCTATTTTTTAGTTAAAAAGAATCAAATTTTTTGACATCTTCACCTCCCGTAAAAAACGTTTTTACGACGGGGATCTATTTCCTATAAATATAATCATAGCCGCATGTTAAAAAAAAAAAAAAAAAAAAAAAAACTAATCCGTCACTCACCAAAAGGTAATATTAAACCCTTTATAACCGGAATCCGTATTTCGGTAGCTTTTAGTCCACGTCAAGTCTATTTAGAAACGGTCATTTTGTAACATTTTTCAAAAAAAAAAAATTGACGTCGTTCCCACGCAAATGCTCGTCCGGTACGAAAAAAAAAAAATTCCTAAAGATTTATGATGAGAAGTAGGTTAAAAAATATTTAAACGATTTTCTGTTCAAGCTTCAAAACTACCCTGATTTATTACCGAAGGTCAGTTTTTATAGGGGGTGGATTGGATCATCCAAGGTTAAGGTTAAATATCCGATCATCCACTGGGAAACAAAACAGATGTGATGATAAGATGATAAAAAAAAAAAAAAAAAAAATGATGAAGACCGAATTGTTTATCTCAAATTTACATGATCCTCGTGTTTTTTTTTTTTTTCCATGCACTTGCGTTATATACATTTTTTTTCTTTCTTGGCTAAAATGCTTACAAGAAAATTTTTTTAAACGTTAAAATTTGGGATTCCAGAAAATTTTCCGGGACATTCGGAAAATTTTTCCCACCAAAATTTTTTTTCTTATAATATTTTGGACATCAAGTTAACCTGAAACCCAGTTTGCTAAACGTTTATACCTGTAAACAGCGCCTGCAGAATTTTTGCATAGGCAACCTGAAGTGATGCAAAATATCGCATAAAATTTGTTTGCACCCTAAAATAATTGGGATAAAAGTGTTTTACGGGCTTTTGACCCCGTATATATCAATTTCAGGCAGGAAATCCGATATGGCGCAAAAAATTTAAATTAATATTTGAAATGGCTCCGCCACGTTGCAATGTTCCATTTTAACCTATAATTCAAATTAATTAATTACTTAATTTTTTTTTTCTCACGAAGACCCAAAAACTCCGGGCATCTGGCAACGCTAATTCTTCGTTTTAACTGCTCCTAAAATGTTCAAACAAAATCCGTCTGCTTCTAGCTCTGAAAATTGCTGGTAACCAAATAAGAGCCTCTTTCGACCCTAGTATCGAAATACACTATTGCGGCATCATGAGAATTGTAATTTGGTAAAAAGTTCAGCTGGTAAAGATTTTTTAGGTAAAAAACATGAAGACAAAGCTGCTATTAGAGGACTAGGGACATTTGGAGGCGTCTCCCCGTACAAAAAAAAGATGCATAAATGACATAGAAATCTTGTACAAATTGTACAGAAGATTGGGCAGACTAGTACATAAAATATGCTTAAATTATATATATAAAACGTAAATTTTTTCACCGGGAAAATTTTTTTCCATCCTTCAATACAATTATGCATAAATAAATATACATAAAATGGAAAAAAAGTTGAATAAGCATAAAATTTGCAAAATTCCCTGCTTTATGGTTTAAAAAAATTATATGCATAAATTAAGCAAAAATTATGCTTGCCCAAATTTTCATCCTTAAAAAAATTATGTATAAATTTTGTAAAATTTATGCATGTCCAAATATTTATATAACAGGGCCCCTAGATTTGGGTTAGGAGACAAGGAAAACAGGGAGAGCGTATTTTTAATGTGTGGGGGGGGGGGCGGGGGGGGGGTCTTATTTTTTTAAAAACAGGGATCCTTACGTCCCTTGAAAATTTTCTGTTATGTAGTTTCCCTATCATCCACACCATAAGTGGCCATTTGGACTCCTCGCCTCTCTTCAGCGTGGACAAATCTCTGGCTGCTGATCCGTCTTCGGTATAGGATTCCCTACCGTTTTTCCTAATAAAAAAATAAATTCCTAATCCATTTTTTCTAAACATTTTCGTTCCTAAAACTGTTTTTCTAATTTTGAATTTTCCTAAAACTTTCTGATTCCTAAAATAAAATTTTCTAAAATCCCTTTAGGAATTAAAAAAAATTAGGAAATATTTATTTTAGGAAATTTTATTTTGGGAACTAAAAAATTTTAGGATAATTGAAAATTAGGAAAAAAATTGTAGGATAATTGAAAATTAGGAAAAAAATTTTAGGAACCAAAATTTTTAGGAAAAATGGTCCAGAACGTCGGTGTAGGGCTGCAATTCCGATTGATTTTATTCGGAATCGGAATCGGAATTGTTAAAATATTTGCTGGTTGGAATCGGAATCGGAATCGGCATCGGCATTGCAGCCTGTTTCGGTGCCAAATTTTTTGACTTAAAACGGACATTCAAAAGATCTTATGCCAAAGCACCAGGAGCTTCCTCCCGCCGCCGAAATTTCCTCCGTCCAACTCTCCGGTTAAACATAAAATTTTTTACCCGATTTTTGACCTTTTTTTTAAATTTAATTTTACACAACACTTCAGAATTGCCAGACATCGGAACCCTCCGGTGACATAAACATCATAGATGAATCATAAACTAGTACGCAATATTAATTTTCCTAACGGTAATATAGACATATAAGTAAGAAAAAATAAAATAAAATATAAAATATATTGCTTAGGGGGAAGAACAAGAAAAAAAAAAAGACATTTGCTCAGGAAAAAAAAAAAAAGGTGGTGTAGAAATTAAAATTTGAAGTTTATGTTTGTTACGGGGTTGTGTACTGGTAGTTAATGTTCCACACGTGCTCCTCACATGTTTCCATGATAGAGTTTCGTCTTGTGTCCCTTTTAATCTGCAGCTTTAAAAGCGATGACTGCCTTTTTCGATTTTTTCGATATAATTCAAATTTCTGGAAACAGCTGCCATTTTTTTTTCTTCTTTTCGGGATGTTTTGACGTTTTTTTTTTTACTTGTAATGGAGATGCGTCGTTAAAAAAAAAAATAGGGTTAAGTGAGTGTGAATACGGGAAAGGGTGGAATTCTACAAGATTGAAATCTGATATTAAAAGAACAAAAAATTTAAAAAAAAAGGTGCATCAATCGTTTTTTGTATATTTTACGAAAATTTACGGAGAAATGCCATTCCGCAGCTTTCAAGCTCGGCATTTGTGGAGAGTAGGTGATTCGGAAAATTTCACAAAATTCAGCTTTAAGTTTTGGAATTTTCTTCAATATTTTACACACTCTATAAAAACTTATAACAAGATTATAAATTTTATCATCTTTTTATAAGTTTTTATAACGTATTGGTCGAACTTATAACTCACTTTTTCTTGGGTTGGTATGTTCTGTCATTTCACCACGTTTTATGCCATATTTTGGCTTTTAGCTCAAAAACCGGACTTCAGATCCTTGATTTACGGAAAATTTCCGATAAGAAACCACATTTTTTCGCGAAAAAAAAAAGGTCGATTATTTTTCTCTTATGGCAATTTTCGGAACTTTAAGCTCAAGTCGCCACGCTTTCCCGTCGAGTAAGGGTGCGAATTCACTATGGAATGTTGGACCAACATGTTGATAAAACAAGTTGGACTAACATGCTGTACCAACGTGTTGGTCCAACATTCCATAGCTAATTGCACCCCTAGGGGCAAATTGGATGCAATGTCGGATCAACATGTTGGTACAACATGTTTGACAAGCGAATGAATCGACGATTGCAGAATTTACTCTACACTAAATATAGAGTGTGAATGTTGGTCCAACTTGTTGTACCAACATGTTGGTCCAACATTTCATAGTGAATTTGCACCCTAGGGCCTAGGGGTGCAAATTAGCGTGGAATGTAGGTCCAACAAGTTGGTACAACAAGTTGGTGAAACATGTTGGTCTAACTTGTTGTAACAACATGTTGATCTAACTTGTACCAACATGTTGGTCCAACATTCCATAGTGAATTTGCACCCTAAAAAATTAAAAAAAAAATTCGGGTTAATCAGTACACCAAGGAGAACCATTTTTGGGGTAAATAATTTGAAATTCAAAAATAGCCAAAATAAAGGGGCCCTAAACTACAACGAACTACCCTAAACTTCAATGAAATGTAATAATTTTGTTTTATAAAATCTTTAAGAAAAAAAAAAAAAATACGAAGCTTCAACACATATTAAGCCTATGTTCGGGCAACGACGGTAACATACACCCGTCAGAGATTAATTACGGGATTGACCTAATTAAAATAAAATAAAAAATTTTAAAATCACACCTTTAAAAAATCTGTTTCCGCTTTCTTTCAGAAAACGACCACACGCAGGAATTCCAACAACCAAACTCATTAAATAAGAGAAGAAGAAAAAAAAATATATACTTAAAGCGATCGATTCAATTAAAAAGAAATAAAACATCGTCCTTGATCAGGTTTTAAATGTTTCGTCCGTTTGATTTATAACTTAATTAAATCAAAATAAAAAGTTTTGAAAAATAAAAATAAAAAGGCGCGTGTTCAAAAACGATTCGAAAAATCCATTCCCCTTTCCGTTATAACGGAAAAAGGTAAATCCAGTTTCCGATGGAAAAAACACGAACTTTACAAAATCCATTCATTCATTTTAAAGTACAAGTTTTTTCCCTTATTTTTTCGCATGGGAACTCAAATAAAATGCACGAGGGAATTAAAAATGAAGTCAACAAGCTCATTAAGAGTGAAGGACTCAAATCCGTGCCATCCCCTACACCAATTTTATGTCAAACAAACCGGACCAAGCTTTCAGTTTTTAAATACTCCCTAAAACGAAGGTTCCTTGGTTTTAATTACTCTTTTTTTTCCCCCTCGATGTTGCCGATTTGCAGGCATTAACAACAAAATGGGGGTTGATCCTACGCAAGGAGACAAAAAGTCAGTATCCTATACCGGTGCCATTAAATATTTTGAAAGCTGGATTTAGTCAGGCTTATTAAATTTTTAGGTAATTGTCCTCCAGGTTTTAAGTTGAGTAAAAACGTATATTACGAAACATTAGTTGTATTTAGTACCAAGTACCATCCCAGGCAGCATTTCCATCAGGATCATATCCCGGTTGATCCTGTGAAGATCATAGGGTCGATTTCAAGATCCTGACCTTAATATCAACCGAGATGTGATCCTGATCATAGGATTATATTAGTTTAATCGGACATGGTCTCGATACAATCATATTCCGGTTGATCCTATAATCAGGATCATATCTACATCAAGGTTGAACCTATGATCTGGGCTGATCGTATTGCCAGTCACATCTCGGTTGATATTCAAGTCATGTTCTTGAAATCGATCCTACGTTCCTGAAGTCAATCTAGAAGATCACAGGATCAATTTCAGGATCATTTCTCGGTTGATCCTATGAAGATCATAGGATCGATTTAAAGATCCAGACCTTAATATCAACCGAGATGTGATCCGGATCATAGGATCGACCGTGATGCAGATGCTGATCCTGGTAGGATCACATTCCGATTGATCCTGATCGTATCTACTGAAAGATGATCTTATCCGGATCATACCTACGTCAAAGTTGATCCTACAATCTGCGCTGATCGTATCATCAGTCCAAATTTCGGTTGATATTCTCGTCATATTCTTGAAACCGATCCTACGATCCTGAAGTCAATCTAGGAAATCACGGGATCACTTTTAGGATCATGTCTCGGTTGATCCTATGAAGATCATACAATCAATTTAAAGATCCTGGCCTTCATATCAACCGAGATGTGATCCGGATCATAGGATCAACCGTGATGTAGATGTTGATCCTGATAGGATCACATTCAGATTGATTCTATGATCAGGATCATATCTACCGGACTATAATCCGAAAACCGAAGACAAAGAAAGTCAAAAACCCAATGAAGAAGACAAGAAAAAAATCGAAGGATCATATTAAGTTCATGCCTGCATCACGGTTGATCCAATGATCAGGATCATGTCTGGGTTGATAGTATCGTCAGTCCACATCTCGGTTTAAATCCAACTCAGGATCTTAAGATGTATCCTATGATCCTACAGTCAATCTAGATAACGATAGGATAAATCTCAGGATAATATCCCGGTTGATTCTGTGAAGACCATAGGATCGATTTCAAGATGCTGACTATCAACCGAGATGTGATCCTGATCGTAGGATGAACCGTGAAGTTGAAATGATCCTAGGATATCAACTTCACGGTTCATCCTACACGACTGTGGCACAAATTATGTCGACAGCGATAATGCCTTTAAGTCATGGATTGCGTTTTTAGAAAAGGAGAAAGAAAACATTTTTTCTTCCATGGCTACTCGATCCGTCAAGTGGCACTTTAATCCACCAGCCGCCCCGAACTTCGGGGGTTTATGGGAAGCCGCCGTGAAGTCTGCAGCCTGTGAAGTCTGCCGCCGTGAAGCCTGATATGATCCTAGGATCATATTACATCAACCGGAATATGATCCTATGATCAAGATTATTTCTACTGGAATATATGATCCTAACAGGATCATATCTACATCGCGGTTGATCATATGATCAGAATCATATCTACCAGAATATGATCCTACCAGGATCCTGGTAGATAGGATCTTATATCTAGGATCATATCTACATGGTGATCCTATGATATGGTTGATCCTATGATCTGGATTGATTGTATCATCAGTCCACACCTCGGTTGATATTCAAGTCATGATCTTGAAATTGATCCTACGATCCTGAAGTCATAGGATCAATCTCAGGGTCATTTCTCGGTTGATCGTTTCGTCAGACTCATATCCCGGTTGATCCTATCAAGATCATAGGATTGATTTCAAGATCCTGACCTTAATATCAACCGAGATGTGATCCTGAGAGGTTCATAATCCGGTTATCCTATGATCAGGATCATATTAGATCAACAACAGGATCCTGATAGGATCATATCCCGGGTTTCGGTTGATTCTATGATCAGGATCATACCTACCGGAATATGATCCAAAAGCTGAAGAAAAAAATTGAAGAAGACAATCAAAAACCGAAGGATCATATTAAGATCATATCACGGTTGATCCTATGATCAGGATCATGCCTGGGTTGATCAGGTTCCTCGGTTTATATCCAAGTCAGGATCTTGAGATTGATCCTGTGATCCAGCAGTCAATCTAGAGACCCGTCCGAGATAGAAATTTCAGTGCATTGGACATCCTGTGGATTGCCTATTAGATATTCAAAGGTTATTCAAATCCACGGGATATCCATCGGACATCCAAACGATACTTTTTGGATCAGTGCGGACAGAGGTAAATCCAATGGACGTCCAATAAATATCCTCATGACGTCCTGCGGACCGGATAGACTTTGCTATCTGGGATAGGATCATCCTAAGAATCATGCCTCTATTGATCCTATGATATAGAAGATCTTAATGGGGCCGTCCATAAATTACGAAAGCATGTTCGGGGGGAAGGAGGAGAGGTCTAAATTAGCGATTTCATCCATAAGTGTAGTATTGGCAAAGAAAAGGGGGTCAAGGTTCATATGACTTTTCCTCGTGCTTTTCATCCTTGTAACAACGCCTTATTGGAAGCTCGGCTTAGCTAAGACTCTCAAATAAGCAAAGCCAGTCTTAACTTGAGACTGGCAACCAATACTCGTCACACCAACATTAAAATACCTTTCTTACGTTACTTTTAAATTCTTCTCTCGCGCGATCGGTTTGCTTCATCCTTCCAAACTGATAAAACAACCATTGACATAAATTCCTACTACAATTACATTATTTATTCAGAGATCGAATGTCTCTTATCAGATTATCAAAACAAAACAAAAAAAAAAAACCGAAAAAGATTGAGAAATCTTCGGCGTTGTTGCCTTTTATTCAATTTACGAAAAAAAAAAAAAAAAAAAAACGATTTCCGTATTTCTCACCCACATATGTTTCCAAACAAGATGGCGAATGGGCTCAAGTAAAAAAAGATTAAGGTCTTCATCTCCGTTTCATTCAAAAAAAAAGTGTGTGTGATGCGAAGCGATTGTACGGTGTGATTCACAAATTTCGAAGGAAACGAAACGAAAAAAAAAAAATCTAAATAATTCAAGATGTTTTTTTTTTTTTTTTTTTTTTGAAAAAAAATTTTATTGGCATTCTAAGATGCCGGTTCATCTTGTTCTAAATTTAATTTGACGAAATTTCATTTTTAAAAGTTTACGGAATTGGCGCGTGACGAAAGCGAATCGTACGCAAAAAAAACAAAAAATCACAAAAATATGAATTCTGGAATTGATTTAAATTTAATTAGAGGAAATTTATTCCAAATGTACTAAAAAAAAAGAGAAGAATGTTTATAAACAGGAAGATGTGGACTGTGATTTCGGTCCAGATCCGGATCTGATTTTTCTCTGGCATAAGAAGCGAGCTTGACCGAGAGCGCCAACGGTAATAATACAAATTTTGGGTAATTTTTCCCCAAATGACGCCATTGATCAAAAATCATTTTTTGCTCTGCCTTTATTGGACAATTAATTGTACCACCGGAAATGCTGTATATTTTTGGACTTTTTTCTTCTGCTACCACTAATTTTTTTTTTTTTTAATATTCCCGGTTCTTTGGCTTATCATCAACAAGGCCACTCCGTCCCTGTTTATTGATTAACTCCTAATCGAGCTTATTAATTTTTGCATGAATGCACTTCTTTTTAGGAAAGACGATCTTAAAAAAAAAAAAAACAGTCCCTAATAAGGATGGAATGTTTGGAAGTTGTTTAATCCGTGACAATAAATTAAAGAGGAAATGTAGAAATCGATTATGGATCCTTAAAGGTGATGATGGCAAACCGCAAGAAGAAGAAAGTCATTATCTTCAACGAACCGGGGTCTCTTGACTCGAATTATCAAATAAAAGAAGCTGGGCTATTGAGCTTTTAATGCTAATACAATGGACTCAATTTGAAGATAATAAGACAACTTGGGACGTGCCCAATTTACCAATGGATTTTTATTACGTTCTTGACCGTAAGGAAAAACTCTATCGAGAATCCCGAGAATCGCCCTTCTCAAAAAAATTAAAACGACAATTCAATAATTCGCTATTGCTTTTTTTTCAACGGAAACGGGCGATTTTACTCGGAAAACATTTTTTAGCGCGAGAACTTTTATGTAAATAATAATAAAAAAGCAAATATTTGAAAACCTGTTGGGTTTACACAGGGGTATTGACGAATTCGACTTGGAGAAAAAAAAAATCGTTCTAAATGATATATGATAACAAACAAAATGTCGTGAAGTCAGTCAGTCATTCATCAAAGTAAACATATCGACCAAAAAGCGATGAATGACGACTGTCGTTTTAGTTTTTTTTTGTTTATATTTCAATTGTTTTTTTCAGGAGTAATTATCTTTTAAATAATTAAAAAAGCGAAAACCATTAAGCTTTGAGTTAGATAATACCATTAAGCTTAAGTTATTTTGTTTTATTTATTTTTTTATTTTTATTTTTTTACTTTTTTTTGACACATACACGGGGCTTTCTTACTCCAAAAAAGTACACCCCGGAATGCAAATGCAACAATGCAAAGTAATATAAAGCAATGCACTGGTAAAGCAAATGATCCAAACAATTAAAAAATGTTAAGTAATGCAAAGAAAGTACTGGTAATGCAAATTATGCGAATAATGCCAAAGGTAAAGTAATGCATATGATGCAAATAACAATGCACTGGCAATGCAAATAATGCCAAAGGTAAAGTAATGCAAATGATGCAAACAATTCGAAAATGTAAAGTAATGCAAAGAAAGTACGGATAATGCAAATTATGCGGATAATGCCAAAGGTAAAAAAATGCATATGATGCAAATAGCTATGCACTGGTAATGCAAACGATGCAAATAATGCCAAAGGTGAAGTAATGC
Organism: Liposcelis bostrychophila; assembly: GCA_037577465.1. Classification (NCBI taxonomy): domain Eukaryota; kingdom Metazoa; phylum Arthropoda; class Insecta; order Psocodea; family Liposcelididae; genus Liposcelis; species Liposcelis bostrychophila. The sequence continues at coordinate 23,554,028 of CM075209.1, read as the reverse complement.
AAATGATGAAAACAAATCAAAAATGTAAAGTAATGCAAAGAAAAAACTGGTAATGCAAATGATGGAAAAATTTAAAGTAATGCAAAGAAAGTTCGGTAATGCAAATGATGCGGATAATGTCAAAAGTAAAGGAATGCAAATGCTAATGATGCAAACAATTCAAAAACGTAAGGTAATGCAAAGCTAGTACAGGTAATGTAAATGATGTAAATAATGCAAAAAAAGTTATGCAAATAATGCACAAACAATGCAAAAATGCAAAGTAATGCAGGTAATGCAAAGCAAGTACTGATAATGAAATAATGCAAAGTAACGCAAAAGCATTGATCTGGTAATGCAAACAAAGCGAATGCAATGGTAATGCATGTATGTAATGCAGCGGCATTGCAGCTGACGAAACGGCAATATATTTAACGTAAAAATAATGCAATCTATAATGCAGTGGTAATGAAAAATCAAATGTACACGAGGGGTTACTCACTCCCAAAAAAAAGTGCACACCCGTAATGCAAAAATACGAAAGAATGCAAAGCATGCACTTCTTTACCGTTGCATTATGAGGCATTACCTTGAATTACCGTAGCATTTCGATTGTTTGCATCATTTCCATAAGTGCTAATGCAAATAATGTGGTTAATCATTAGTGGTAATGCAAGTGATGCAAACAATGCAAACGCAATCGTAATGCAAAGTAATGCACTTAATACTGAGAAATTGCATCTAATAAAGTGGTGCAATTGCACAAAGCAATGCACTGGTAATGCAAATGATGCAAACAATGAAAAATGTAGGGTAATGCAAAGAAAGCACGCATAATGCAAATGATGCAATAATTCCAAAGGTAAGACTTTGCATTAGACGTAGGTCTAATGCAAAGATAATGCAATCTGTAATGCAGTGGAAATGGTAATGCAATGGTAATGCTAAATGCAAGTGGGGTCATCGCAACGCTTGGAGGGGAGGGAGAAATTGAAGGACGATTCCTGTCTTTTGCTGAGCAAATCACTTCAATTACTCCACCATAATTTGCAAAACTTTGGTTATTTCGGTTTTAATTTTTTTGGGGGATTTTTCCGAAACGAATTTGAAAAATATTTTATTTGATTCTTATTCTTACTCTTTTCCCTAATAAAAATTCGAATCAGATCCGTTCGGTAATTTAAACGAACGGTTTAGTCGCTCAGTAGATCACGTACGTCTCTTCAAAAACCTATACCTGACATTTTCAAGGTCGAATCTTTAAGGGATGGACGCCTTTTTTTATTTTGACTTTGAGATTAAATTTCATTAAGTCAACCCGTCAAGAGATGAGATTTTGTTATTGAATTAAAATAATTCCCGAAAGCGCTATGGGAACCTGTCAAAATCAGCCATATGGAATCCGTTTTTTTTCATAAAGAGGTCACAACATTTTTTTTTTACTTTACCCCAGAAATCTATCTTATTCCCGCAGTTACAATTTATTTTATCGTTTTGTGGTTTCCATCCAGATTTTTATTATCAAGATTGTGAGTTTTGATTTTTGATTTAAAAAAAAAAAAATCATACTGAGCAGCTGATTAATGCAAAAAGAATTGAGGTTTTTTTGTTTTTACGAACGGCATTAAAATTTATTTTAGAACAAATGGCTTTTTTTTTTTAAAATGAAAACTTGTTCTCGAAGTTGAAACTTTCTGCGAAAAATGGGGGAGCTGAACGTGTCGAAATCCAATCAAAGTGTTTTGCATAAAATTGACGTAATCAACACAGTTACGACAGTTATTTTAACTGACTTTGCATTAGCAATAATATAACTTCGTTTTTGAAGGGGCAGCAAATTTTCCGAAAAATATTCTCCAAAAAATCTAAGATTCCGTGAATCTTTTTTTTTTTTTTCTTTTTTTTTTTTTTAAATAATCTTTAGTGAAAAAATGATTTTTGTTGATTAAACTCATTTAAAGAAACTCAATTCGGGGACTCTGGGACTGCCCGAGTTAAAACTCAATTTTTTATGAACAAAAATTCGTTCCAAATAATTTCAAATCTCTGAAAATAAACATTTTTTTGTCCGTTTATTTCCGGAGTCAGATGTGTGAGTAGTGCGACTATTTTTAATCCAGTTTTGACATATCCTTGTTTCACAAAAAAAAAAAAAAAACTGAGCAAAAATGAATAATGGAGAATGCTGCATTTTCATTAAAAAGAAAATACCAACCCCTTTGGTTGTTCCGATTTCCTTTTAAAGCCTTCTGGCATGCCATTAACCAGCCCAAAAAATGATATTCGATGCAATTTAAAATAATCTCAGCCTTTTAGAAAGTATACCTATTAGGATTGGTACAAAAAAAATTTGGTTTCGGAAGCTAATCCATTCATTTGGGCCTAAAATGATCAAAAAATTTTTTCCTTGTTTTCTAGGACACCGTTTAGAGGTGGCTCAAATCTGGGGAAGTCCAAAAAAACTAATATAACTTCAAAACCATGAATTTCAAAAATAAATGTTATTAATTCTATGCCCAAAATCCATTTTTAGAAAAAATGAAAAATTCAAAAGGAGCTCCTCAGCACCCTCTTCGTAATGGTCTGACTTTCTAAAAAAAATGCCCCTAAGAAAATGCAATTTAAAATTTTTTCCCTCTCGTCAGGAATCTTTAACTTTTTCTGAAGATTTCTCCGACACAAATTCTATCAAAAAAAATTATTTATCTGTTCTTATGCTGGCTTAAAAGAGTACATTGCGAACTCAACCTTTTCAGCCAAAATTCCCCAACCAATTTCCAAACCTCAAATTTCCACCAATTTCCAACCAATATTTTGAGGACTTTTCCATAGGACGCTTAAAAACTTTTCAATCCATTCTCTTAGCCATTTAAAACCTAAATCCAATTCGTTCAGTAAAAACGAACGCGATTCAGCGAAAGCTCAATTCGAAAATCCTAAAGAAAAATTAAGAAACAGAGACTCACCCAATAATATCATAAAAAAAAATAATAATCCAAAATTCGAAAAATCCAAAAAATGTTCTTCAACGCCTGACACTACACATTTAGCACAGTAAAGGGATGCCGACTTGAAATGTGTCCACAAAATTTGATGTCAAAACTGTCACCGAATTTTGACAACAAACTCACACAGAACCATTATTTCCTTTAATACCTCGCCGCGGTTAATTATAAATAAATAAATAAAAATTTATTTTAATCTAACTGCGATTAAATCACTTTATTTCTGGAATTTCCGACAAACGGAGGAAAAAAAAAAAAGAAAAGAACTGAATGTAAACACCGAAGCGCGCGTTATATAAAAATTTTCGTTAGACGACAAACACGCTTTCTTATTGACTGACTAGCGACCGTCAGCCTCATCTGGCATCAAGGCAAAAATAACGAACAATATCGCATCGTCAAGGAGCAATATGGCGTCGCTTATGCTTAACTAATGACACGTTCAATCTCGATCCGCGAACGAAGGTAACGCGCTTGAAGAAAATAAGATCTAAAAGGAATGGGGGAGTATGGACGGTTGTGCCGTTTTCGCAGTAACTTTTATTTCATTTTTCTTGAGAAATGTCTTTTCATTTTTTTTCGGTAGAATCATAAAAATCGCGCGTCGGGAGCTTTTTCGGATAATTAAAAATTTTAGAATATGTAAAAAAAAAAGTCATAATAGGCCAGTCGGCAGGGATTTAATTTTCTCCCAAAAGGAAAAAAAATTATTTATGCAATTTTATTTCATAAATGGTTAGTATTGGACCTAAAGTCGTGGAAAAAAATTAATTCAACCAAAATCGAAGGTGCGTTTTTAAGGGGCACCGCTCCAAAGGTCATTTTTTCTAGTTTTTTGCAAATATCTTCGAAACGGTTCGGAATTCCAAAAAATCAGCTTAACCAATTTTATTCTGCGTAAAATTCTCCGTCCATTGGTTTTTTACGCGTTTGTGTACGATAAACGGATGCGAATTTACGAATTTTTTTTTAAAGCGAAAAAACTTAGAAAAATCGCCGAAAATCGGCATTTTTTTTCCGCTTTGGTGGAATACCTAAAATTTTATTAGGTATCAAAAATTGACTTCATACAGATGAAAGTAGACTATTTGCCCTACAAAATGGCGTAGCGCCGAGATTTTTCCGATAAAGGGTCTCTTAAGGATGATAGCTGAAAGTAGGGGTATTTTCGAGCATTTTCGGAGCCCCTTTGTTATTTATTGACTAGGACCATTGCGACGCCTAGTAATGTTTGCAATATTATTTGAACAAAAAATTTAAAGGTAGTTGATGATTCAGGTGCAGGAATTCAAGATGGCGGAATCAAGATGGCGGTTTCATAAGGGCTAATTTTACTTTTTGTCATGCAAATTATAGCTTTTCGAGTTTCTAGAGAGGCGCTTTTGATTTTTTAACCAATATGAATTATTTCTTCCAAGAATCTAGCATGGGTGGATAAAACATTAAAAATATTAAAGATTTGCAGTTACCTTAAATATCAAGTTTTTATGGGAGAGGTTTAACAGCGATGATTTAAAAAAAAAAAAAAAAAAAAAAAAAAAAAAAAAAAAAAAAAAAAAAAAGGAAAAATAGGAGTTTTACGGTAAAATTTTGTAGAACCGTAGATTGGCGTGAAGTTGAAAGGAAATTCAAAAAAAAAAAAAAAATTCTAGGTTTGTTTTAGGCACTAAAAATAAAGTGTTTTACTGAAGTATCCCAAAATCAATATTCACTTAATGAAATAAAAAAATTTATTTTTAGTGCCAAAAATAAACTTAAAATTTTTTTTTGAATTTCCTTTCAATTTATTTTGTACCATGAAGGAAAATATTAAAAATCTGATATTTAAGGTAACTGCAAATCTTTAATATTTTTAATGTTTTATCCACCCATGCTAGATTCTTGGAAGAAATAATTCATATTGGTTAAAAAATCAAAAGCGCCTCTCTAGAAACTCGAAAAGCTATAATTTGCATGACAAAAAGTAAAATTAGCCCTTATGAAACCGCCATCTTGATTCCGCCATCTTGAATTCCTGCACCTGAATCATCAACTACCTTTAAATTTTTTGTTCAAATAATATTGCAAACATTACTAGGCGTCGCAATGGTCCTAGTCAATAAATACAAAGGGGCTCCGAAAATGCTCGAAAATACCCCTACTTTCAGCTATCATCCTTAGAGACCCTTTATCGGAAAAATCTCGGCGCTACGCCATTTTGTAGGGCAAATAGTCTACTTTCATCTGTATGAAGTCAATTTTTGATACCTAATAAAATTTTAGGTATTCCACCAAAGCGGAAAAAAAATGCCGATTTTCGGCGATTTTCTAAGTTTTTTCGCTTTAAAAAAAATTCGTAAATTCGCATCCGTTTATCGTACACAACGCGTAAAAAACCAATGGACGGAGAATTTTACGCAGAATAAAATTGGTTAAGCTGATTTTTTGGAATTCCGAACCGTTTCGAAGATATTTGCAAAAAACTAGAAAAAATGACCTTTGGAGCGGTGCCCCTTAAAAACGCACCTTCGATTTTGGTTGAATTAATTTTTTTCCACGACTTTAGGTCCAATACTAACCATTTATGAAATAAAATTGCATAAATAATTTTTTTTCCTTTTGGGAGAAAATTAAATCCCTGCCGACTGGCCTAAATGGCGCAGACGCAAAATTATGATAACTGTGAGACCTTCATTTTAAGAGTACGCAATAGCCGTGGCAGCAGATAAATCGTATTTTTCTTTTTACGGAAAAACGAAGAAAAATCTTGAAAAAAGAAAAACTAAGAAATCTTTGGTATCTTTTTCTGAAGATTTCTTAGTTTTTGTTTTTTTAATATTTGTCTTCGTTTTTCCGTAAAAAGAAAAATACGATTAAAGTGCTGCCACTGTAGTGAGTACTGCGTACTCTTTCGAGTACGCATCACTTGTCTGCTGCCAGGATTTAATTCTTCCGCTTTACATTTAAGAGGAATCAGTGAAATTTAAGCGATCATCGATTCATAAGTTAAACATAAGCGGAAATATTAAATCGTGGCAGCAGACAAGTGACTGATGATTCCTCTTAAGAGGAATAATTATTCGTGGCAGCAGAGTAATCGTATTTTACTTTTTACGGGGAAACGAAGACAAATCTCAAAACAAAAAATATTAAGAGTACGCATCAGTCACCTGTTTATTGCCACGATTCCGCTTATGCTTAACTTATGAGTCGATGACCGCTTAAATTCCATTAATGCGTACTCTTAAGGAATTTTCGGAATTTTTTCCTGAAAAGTCCTGAATATTTTTTGTTTCGAGATTTGTCTTCGTTTCCCCGTAAAAAGTAAAATAAGATTAGTCTTCTGCCACGAATGATGATTCCTCTTACCTAATGAATCGATGATCGTTTAAATTTCATTGGGTAATGCTGATGGCTAATATTTTTATGAAAAGGAGTTACGTAACGTAAGCTTGTTAAAGGGGGGGGGGTCTGGGAAAATCTTACTACTGCTTACAAGAAGGAGGGAGGATGGTAAAATCTTTTGTAAGCCCAAAATAATCAATTTTCAAGGGAGGTTTGGGACTGAAATCTTACGTAATAAAAGGGGGCAGGGGATTTTAAAAAAAATTACTTTTGCTTACAAAGAGGGAGGAGGGGTCTAAAATTGCTTAAATTACGCTTACATAATGTATGGATTTTATCCTGTGATCTGTTCAACCATTTTTGCTTAAATGTAATACCTGTCTCTAAAGGGGTAGGGGTTCAGAGCGGTAAATATCAAAAATAAAATTTTATTTGATTTAAAATAATTCTCCTGCTTCGGCCGAAAATAGGGAGCGTTCAAGTATTACATAAGACCAGAAGAGGGGAGGGGGAAGTGGAGGGGGGGATCCAGAAAATCTTATGTAAGAGTTTTTTTGATGATTTATTGTTCAAAAACAATTCAAATTTAATATAAAAAATTAACACTCCTCCATTAGCACCTTCTCTATTAAAAAAAAAAAATTGTACTCCGTTTTTAAGAAAAAAAAATTGTTTTTTTGAAATTCTGTAAGGCATTTTTCAAATTGGCCTAAAGAAAAAAAAAAGGGGGGGGGGGTCAGCGAAAATTTTACGTAAATTAAAAGATGAGGTCAAAGAAATGTTACTAAATCTTACAACCGGAGGGAAGGGGGTCTGAAAACCGGAAGAAAAGCCTTACATAATATTTGAACACTCCCATCTTCTGCTTTACGTTTGTCCCGTGTTACCCCTTTTACCCTAACGTTTTCTCAAAAGATAACACCCCGATATACCATACCTGGAGATCTGCATGCAAACTCGAATTAAAACAGACAAAAGAAATCTTACCTGGAAAGAAAAGAAAAAAAATTGTTAAAAATGAACATGACCAATATAGAGATAGAAAACCTGGGATTTTGGGATTCAAAAATTCTAAATTCCGAGTTCTCGGAATTAGTGCAAAAGTCCAATGACTGACTACTATAAAACCTGAAAATTGCGCCGGGTCTGTTAGTAAAGAGAATTTTTCTCTCAGTTTCAATTTTCTTACAATTTTCTGATATTTTAGAGACCATTTAATCAGGTTTATAGTTTGTCATTCTATTAAAATTAACAAAATTTTGGACACATGAAGGCAAAAACAGATTTGTACAGCGTAAAACTAAACCAATTTATCTAGAAGGAAAAAAAAGCCATGCAGTTTTCGGGATTGGAAAAACAGTAAATCTCTGGATTAATCCGCGTGCAAAAATCGTCCGAGATCCCGGAATACCGAAATTCGGGATACCGGGATTGCAGCCTCTACAACAATTTCGTGACAGAGTCCTAGTCACGAAATCATAGATCATGTGATAAACTTGCACTGCTATGAACTATTCCAAAAATAAACAATAAAAAAAATTTGGATGAACGGAACGTGCAAAAAATGAGCTTGGAAATTGCGTACTTTATGCATGGGGATACCACGAATGAAGTGAGCAAAATCCAGCTTTGGTTTGGAAATTTGCGAGCGGATTTTGAAAATTGGGGCTGGGAAAGAGACGAAGTTTATTTAAAACCGAAATTGTCAAACCTCTCCCCAGCTCCTGCCGAGGTTTTAGAGTTAATAGCCTGCATGCAGTTGTTCAAAAAACTGCGGAAAAGCTTGCGGCTGTTTAAAGACCGGAATAAAGTGCTCTATAGTTTGCAAAAAATGTTTCGAAAACGAATGTTCTAATCTGCACCCCCTACAACCTGAAAATAGTGACTCCGATTCTGACGGTGAATAAACAGCGAATAAAACTACTTTTGATCATGAATTCTTCTTTGGACTCAACTAGATTTTTTTTTTTACAATTTCTGTACCTTTATGTTCACCCCTTTATAAGTCTTCGGGCAAAAATAAAGTAAACGATTCATTCATTCATTCATTTTACAATTTCTGATCAAAAGGAGTTTTTTTCATTTCTCGGTAAGCTTTTCAGCAGTTTTTTTTAGGTGTACTTCTGTCTCTTTTGTAAGATTATGTAAAAGAAATATACCCATCCATTTTTTTTTATGTCCTTACACAATTTCCCTTCGTCTCAAATTTTTGCCTTAATACGGCAGTGCAGGAATAATAGGGTAAGGACGTTTCTGGTAGAGAACTTAACGCCCTTTCGAATGGTATACACTGATTTTTCCCAGAAATCAAGATAAGGGTAAATATAAGGGAAAAAATGGAATTTGGCCACTTTCCCCGAAGATTTGGCCATGTTCCAGCAAACGGATTTATCAGGACTTTCAGTATGTTTTTTAGGACCTTTTTGCCTAACGATTCCCAAATTTTCATTTTTTTATGAGCGACTTTGTTTATTTGGTAGATAAAGAGCTAATTCCACCAGATCATCTGGTAAAATTAATAAATAATAACATTGCTCACAAAATTTGTCTTCAGCTTTTTAAATTTTCACCTTGGCGAACGAAATTATATCAATGGACGGTATTCTTAGGAAGGTGCGATTTATCCCGATTACCGGGGATAGTAATTGCTTATTTGCTAGCATATCCGTACTATTTTACGAAAGTAAAGAGTATAGAATGAATTTACTTGCTTTATGCATGGAGCACGTCACCTTCAACTGGCACAGACTTCAGGATCGACTAACGCAAATGACAAACTCTACGCCACAAAGGATGAATACAGAGTGGAAATATTTCAGACAGGCACATACAGGAGTCAATTTCACTATTATTTTCCAGCACTTTAAAGACCATTAATCAGGTTATATAGCATGTCATTTTATTAAAATCAACAAAATTTTTGAAGGGAAAAATAGCCAATTTTAGAACAAAAAATAACACCTGCCGGATTATGCTGCCTCTGTAAGCGATTTCAGCGTATCTCCATTTTGTAAATGATAACTTCTCTTTGATCTTTAGCTCTTGTCAACAACGGTTCTATTCCAGTTTTTTTCAAAATGTAGTTACGCTGAAGTCGCTTACAGGGGCAGAGTTTGCTGAAAACGAGATTAATGAGGTTAATGTTAACAAGATTTTGTGCTCATGTTTTAATTCAAGTATGTTCCTTTTACCAAGACAAAATCACAAAAATCGTTGTAAGAATTAGAATAGTTCCTCAGAAATTCCAGAGTTCTCAGCTGCCAATTTTCTTGACTGTTAAAATGTTTTTTTACTGATATTTTTCACTAACCTGCATCTTGTTAAGTATCCTTTTTTTTTTTTAAATTTAAAGACGGGCAAATTGTTAATAAGAATGTTTAGATTTAAGGAAAATAATTTTTTTACTCAGATTTAATTCTTTTTTTTTTATTAATTAAACTATGAGGCTGTGATTATAATAAAAACCAAATTAACGGAGTCATTTCGATTCTTTGATATTAGGTATAAAAAATCTGCATCGGCTACAATTTCCATTGTGTTTTCTTCTTTAGGCAAAACGTTTTAGTTGCAAATATTTTTTTTAATAGAGAAAATGGTAGCTGCATGCTTTTTTTTATTTAAAAAATAATAATAAAGTTACCGGATTTTTAAATGAAATAATTGATCTCGAATTATGAATTAGAAGAGTGAAATGTAATGTAATATAATAAAATTATAATTTTTGCATTGTTAATAAATTACAGCTTTTTAAAGTAAAATTTTTTTATTATAAAAAATTGATAGTTAAATTTAAAGCCCTTATAGGCTACAATTTATCGTTTTTTTCGAGTTTAAAAGAAGGAGCCGTTGAATAACCTCGACGAGATAATCCTAGAAAGTGTTAAGAGCCTCGCCGCGAGGTTAATAACCACGTGATGATTATAATGACCACGTGATTTTCATAAACACTCAAAACAAACTATCTCCAATCATATTTACAATAAAGATACGTTAGTTCACCTCCGACGCACGGAATTGTCGGATTAATCTCGTCCAAAAATTTTATTTTCCAATTTCTACACATTTCAGTTTTTCTATTGTATTTTTCATTCGACAGAAGATGAAAAATAAAAAAAACTGAAATAGGGAAAGGCAAGAAGGATTAAGACAAAATAAAAATACTTAAAAAGAAATTGGGTAAGATTTTTGTTATAAAATTTTACAACAAATCTTACATTTCTATAGCTGAATTTATTAACAAATTTTTTCTTGGATCGGCGGATGACGTTCTTTTAAAGTCTATTTTAAAAATGATTTGAGGTCCGTTACTGCCCATGTAAGCGAAAATAGCGTATCTTCCTTTCCGGAATTGATTGTTTGTTTACATAAGTTAAAAATACGACAGACGTGCCAACTCCGAAAATGAAGATACGCTATTTTTGCTTACATGGGCAGGTTAGACGTCAGGTATCGATATTTTATCGCCATCACTATATCTTTCAATTTAACGGGATTTTTTGATCACAATTTTAATTTTTTTAAATCAAATCGCAAATTAAGCGTTTCATTTCAATTTAAAATGCCAGTTCAACGGTCTGCTCTAAAAAAAGAAGTCAATTACATCTCAAATTATATTAAAAATGGACTTAGGACATCATACGACGGATTGTGGAAATCTTGCAGCATATTGAGAAATAATGCAAACCAAAAAATATATGAAAGTGAAGCAAATCAAGGAAAGAATGGAGTCGGAGTTAACATTAATCGAATTTAGAAGATTAGTTTAAAAAATCGATTAAAAATTAAAGGATTATAATACCTTTTTTCTTTAGGAGACCTAACGTATTTCCATTGCAAATATGACTGGAGATAAGCGGTTTCGACGTTTCGTGAAGTGTCACGTGATAAGTTTACGCCAACGTGAGCATGCAAACTTGCAATCACATGATTTTCATAAACAGTCGAAACACACTGTCTCTAATTATAGTTCCGATGGAAATACGTTAGTATAACTCCGAATCAAAGAATTTATTCTAAGCATCAGGGTAGAACTTGACCAAGATCACAAAAATTTGGCTGTAAGAAAACTGCTGTAATGCTAAGCCTGGCACGTTAAGAAGCTTCTTCTTACAAAAAAAAAAAAAAAAAAAAAAAAAAAAAAAAAAAAAGGTACTGGTCAAGTTCTATCCTTATAAGATGTACCTAGAATTAAGATCTTACAGTGTTAGTGGGCACCCAAAAGCTGAGACATAAAGAAGGCAAAGAAGACATAGAAAAAGACGACTTGATTCGTTTTCTCGGTTCGGTTCAATTTTTTATAATTAAGACCCTTAGAGCAGATTCAATAGGTACCTCTTAGTTCCGCAAAATGGTTTCTGTTTCAATATTAACGATTTTAAAGCGTTAAGAGCACGTAGTACCCGTGGCAGCAGATAGATCGTATTTTTCTTTTTACGGAAAAACCAAGACGAATCTTAGAAAAACAAAAGCTAAGAAATCATCAGAAAAAAATTTCAAAGATTTCTTCGTTTTTCCATAAAAAGAAAAATACGATTTACTTACTGCCACGGGTACTGCGTGCTCTTAAATCGCATTAGTATGAAGAATGTTAAATTCCTAAACGATTCATTATTTTCTCTTGATTTTTTTCTTCCAGTAACTAGAACAAATATGCAAGTGTACAATTCAAACACGCTACAGGACAAATGTTGAAGGAAACCTTGAGGATGTGATAACATTGCACAGTGTGTAATGAAGATATTTGCAGTTCGAGAATTCTTACCTTAGAGGTAGAATCTGACGTAAAGTAAAATTACCCTAGGGACAACAGCGATCAAAATTCAATTTATGATATTAAATCAGAATTGAAAGTCTAGCAGTTTAGACTCAGATTTAGTCGGTTCGTCATTCAATCTCACATGATTTGAGTTCAGACCGACGTATTACAGCATGTCCCTTATTTTGGCAATTTTCGAATTTCAAATCGCTTACCCCCAAAAATGGGGATAAGCGATGGGGATAAACTCTAAGCTCAAGTCGCCAAGCTTTCCAGTTCAGTAAAAAATTTAAATAAAATTCGGCTTAATGAATTGCCTTACCTCCGACGCACGGAATTACCACTTTAATTTTTTATCAAGTATAACGCAATACACGGAAAAAAAAGTTCGGTTCCTGTTACTGAAAGTTAAGTTGGGGCTTGTGACATCTAAACATTTGAGTTGACAATACTAAAAATTAGGTAATTATTACTAAACGTTATTAATCATTACGAACTCTTAGTAATAATTACTAAATTTTCGGTATTATCTACTCAAATGTTTAGATGTCACGGGACCCAACTTAAATTTCAGTAACAGGAGCCGAACTTTTTTCTCCGTGTAGGTGCCATTTTTTGTTCTAAAATTGGCTCCTGTATGTGCCTGTCCGGGACATTTGCACTCTGTATTTATCCTTAGTGACGTAGGGTTTGTCGTTTGCGTTCGTTGTCATATCCTTAAGTCAGTGCCAGTTCAAGGTGTCGTGCTCCACGCAAAAAGCAAGTAAATTCATGCTATACTCCTTACTTTTGTAAACTAGCACGGATATGCTGGAAAAAAGGCAATTTCCATCCCCGGTAATGGTAAAAATACCATTATTAGTACACCAAGGAGAACCATTTTTGGGGGTAAGCGATTTGAAATTCGAAAATTGCCAAAATAGGGACACCCAATTATATATTTCCTAAAACTCTGGATCTAAAGTTCGAATGTACAATGCACCTCAGCCAATATGTTTCTAGTTGAAGCGATACTAGCCATTCCTTCTAATGCCTTCAGGCTGCCACCACCACCTGAACCCCAGGAATGTCCCTTCGGTGATCCCATACCAAACACAACGTCACGCCCTTCCCAGACTGTTATCACGCAATTAAATTTTTGCCGCAGACATCCGCAAAAATATTTCAACAAGATCAATTAATATTTTGTGTATTTTTTTAAACCACCGTGAAATCGTATTGTGCGCCCTAACAATTATCACCGGCGCAGTTATAATAATAAAAATAAATTCCATCCATAGGAACATCAATCTTTCAACGATTTTATTATTATTTTTGTGTGTAGTGTTGTCGTCTACTTCTTTTTTTCTTCTTCCCGAGTTTTTTTTTCTTTTTTTCCCTTTACCCCAAAATAAAATAACCGAGTCCCCGGACTTCCGGTGAACGGGAAGCTCCTATCCTATACAGTTTGCTTCATTTAGCCCTGTGTCTCCTCGCGCTATTGATTTCAGTCAAACCTAATTTGTCACACTTTTTTTTTGACGTTTCACGAAAACATTTGTGTCGTGTAACGCGCGTCTAATGATCGCCTTTTTTTCTTCGGTTATTATCAGTAAAAACAAGCAGAAAAAAAAATTCACCCTCAAAAAAATCAAAGATTTGTTTCCGTTTGGTTTTTTTTATAACTTCGCTAAAAACCTCAGACGGCAAAGACTTTTAGTAATGTATAGTTCCTCTTCATTGATCCAAGATTGGCACTGATTACACGTTTGACGCGAATCAAGGGGAGAGAGAGACGTAACCCTTAAACGTCATACGAAACTCGAGAGCATCGAATAAAAAGGATTTCTAATCTTCAATTATCAATTATATTTCATTTTTTTTGAAAAGAACCTTTCAATTACTCGCTATATATTTTGATAGCGTACCTGTGACGCATACAATGGAAAGGATTGGATATATTTGAAACTAATTCAATTTACTTTTTTTTTTCTTATAATTTTTTCCAGCTGTGACGGTTTTACGCCCAATCCTTTTAAAAGAATTTTGAAAATGGATGGCGGATGCTTCTTTGTGACTTTGATAAATGTAAGGGGGTGGGGGGGTTGTGAAATCACTGACGTGGGCACAATGCAAACCGGTAAACATTAACATTCGCAAATAGCTGGGCGTAGTAACAGTATAGCATAACTCAAAAAAAGATAAAGAGTCAGGGGCCCAAATCCGATACCGGTGCCGGCTGAAATCTCGGATCGATGCTGATGTGAATGATCGAAATTTTCAATTTTTTAAAAAATTGATTAAAAATTAATGTAACCATATGATTTTAAGGGATAAATTTCATAAAAATTCACTGTATAAATTTTGTTCTTAGTATTCAGAGATTTAGGTTGGCACCAAATTCAATTTTAAAAAATAAAATAAAACAAGGTAAGGTTAGATTTTTTTTTAATGCGCAAGTCCAAATTTAAACAAATGAAAAAGTTCTTTAAAAGGGAAAACGGAGCAATTTCCATATTTTGTAGAAAAATCATCAAATAAACTAAGAGTTAAAATTAACGCAAAGTTCAATTTTTACGGTCAAAACCGTGAGCAGGGAAAAGCCTACTAAGAAGCAACGAAATTCGGAGGAAGGGACCTACGGCTTACCCGAATTTTCGTTACAAGTGGCATCCACTTGTGGGGAAACCCAAACCAGCTAGCGGAGGAAAAAATTTGGAGTACGCGCTAAGCTACAAAAACGAAAAATGCCGAAGATTCTTCACACCCCAGTATCCGGCATAGGAAAGGGAAGAAGAGGAAGACCACGGCGAGAGGATAGGACAGTTCCCATGGATTGAAGCGGAGATCGGACCGAGGAAGTAAACCTGGAATCGTCCGAAGGAGATCGCCGAGAAGAGAAGGAAGCATGGACGAAAACATCCAGGGACCGACAGATCAAAAACGAAAACGAGGAACGAAGCAATCAAGAACCGATGGAGGTTACGGAAGAACAGCTAACGGAAACGAAGGCCAAGCGGAACAAAGAAATCAGCTAAGCCCCGAGGAAATAACGAGGTTACTGATAAGATTAGACGAGAAAATGGATCAAATTAAGACGGAGGTGCGACATCTCGAGCAAGATGCGCTGGAACCATTAAAAAGGCAAGTCAGCAACATTGAGGAGGTTGTAGATAAAAACTTCGACGCAGCTTTTAGTCAAATCGGAGGACTCAACCATAAGATTACGGAAATAGAAAATGAATTGTTGCAGGAACAACAAGTACGCGAAGAAATGCACGCTCGGATCACCAGAGAATTTAATGATGAGCACCAGTGGATGAATGCACAGCACTGCTCCAAATCCACAAACCCAAGATGATGGTGGGTCAGGAGACACACACGAACTCCAAGTTAGTACTTATATACATATATTACAGTGGCAAACGGGCTAAGGGGAGAACTTAGGGAAATGAGAAACAACGCACAAAATAATCCCAGGAGAGTGCAAGGAAATGAGGACAATAAAAACCCGTTCTGCAAGATCCCGAAAATCGAAATCGCTGGTACCGAAAGTAACCCAATGGAAATGCTAGCAGAAGTAGATAGACGGCTAAGCAGCTTCAGGGAACAGAACAAGCTAAGATGGGCAGAAAAAATACTGCAAGGAGCTGCGAAGGAATGGTACGGTGTGGAGCGGAGCCAAATCCAAACTTGGGAAGAATTCAAAATGCGGTTCAAACAGACGTATTGGAACCGTTACGTCCAACAAGGAGTACGGGATATCATTGAATCAGGAAAGTACGAGGAAGAATCAGCAAAGGGATCACGATTAGAGTATGCCTACGAATTATTAGCTAAAGCCCAGCATCTAGAACCGAGGGTTGAAGAGGAGTTACAGTCAAACCCGCTTATAACGAAATTGAAAAATGACCGAAAATTTGCTCGTTATACCCGGGTATCGTTGTATCCGAACTAAAAATTTAACATGAAAGATATAGACGGGCCAACCACATTTTTAAAAAATGCTCGTTAGAGCCGGATTCTCGTTATATCCGAGCTCGTTATAAGCGGGTTCGACTGTACTTGTAAATAAACTCTGCATGCATTTCGGAGACAGGTTCTATAATTGCTCTATCAATCAAGGGACAGAAACGGTTACCCAGCTCATCCATCTAATTCAACGGTTGGAGGCGAAAGGAATATGGAAGAACCAAAAACGCAGCAATGGAAAACCGTACGAGAAAGATCGAAACAAATATCGGTTGGGAAGCAAGATATAAGAGTCATCGAAAAAGAAGGAAGGACAGAGAGGAAACCTTGGAGGTCGACAGAAAACAAGTATGAACGAAATCCGAAGAGGAAACGGTTTAAAGGTAACAAGGAGGTGAACGCAGTCACTGCTGAAGACGCGGAAAAGGAAGAAGAAACAGAATCCGACTCAGAATCTGAATCCAGCTCGGAGGGCTATTAAAAAGGACTTCAGGATGAAGTAAGCCTCGTCCATGAAAATAAAATCAAAATTTTGCTGAGGCTATCTTTCGAAAAAAATTTCAGAACCCCAGGAAAGACGAAACCCCTAAATTAATTCTTCGCTTCGAAGGCCCATATCGCATTATCAAAAAGATTCGCAACAACACCTTTTTGATAAAAATTAAAAATAGATTGGTACAAACCCATGCAAACCAACTAAAATCGTTCCATCGTTCCACAACGGAAAAACAAAAAAAAAAAAAAAAAGAAAACACAAACAACAACATCAACAATAAATTTCAATCGGACGCTTAAAAATACTTTTCAAGAATGGAATCTCAGTTAAAAATAATAAAGAAAGCCGTTCGTGAAATTCGTAAGCTGAATAAACCTCTTACTATCCATCCAAAGAAAATCAAATCCGTTCCGATCAAGCAAATACGGAGAAAGTCACGAACTCAAAAGCTGATGTCCGAAGTCGCCAAATCATGCCCTCAGATGCTACACAGAAACAGGGGAGACCGAACCAACAACAAAGATGAGACCAAAAAGGAAACTCCGAAGCAAAGACCGGAATTTTGCTTGGATCCCCAATTGATCCCAAGGAAACCAGAGGAAGATCTGGATTCAATGTTAAGTACGAATCTCCTTCTTCGCCAAATGAGAAGAAAAATCTTTCCTGAGTGTGATCTATGATTTGTACTGATTTCAAATGTTCTGATTAAATTAGTCTATTTCATGCTTTCGTAAAAAATTTTTTTTTTGAACTTTCTCCTTCAACAGGGTTACCTGACAATTGGGGATGTTGTGGATAAGGCTAATGGTGTATATCAACTTGTAATTCCTAATGTTGAAGTTAAAACGGAATTAGAAGAACAATTGCATAATTATTATTCTCCAACTCTGGACTCACATGTGGCAGCAGCGGCTGATGCTTTTAAAAAATTATCTCCTAGTTCGCCACAGGAAGATTTCCAAGAATTTCTGGACGAGTTGAAAGTATTTTGGGATGAAGCAAAAGGTAGAATACTTAAAAGCAACGAAGATTGTATCCATTGTTTTCTCTTTTACCTTTTATTCAAAGCTGGATACTTCATTGGGAGCGAGTATCCCCAAAAACTCTGACTGGGGGACTGTGAAGGGACCCGTGGGTTCATGGGGGCAAGACTTGAGTATGGTTTTTGACAGTCATTTAACTAAGTGTGACGAAAACGAAATCCAAATGATTAAAGTTTGTTTTGGTGATGAAGACGTAAAAAATTACCAGGATGTCGTTAAGTGTATCAGTGATTTTCGTTATTTGGTGACGAATGAATTGGAAGATAGGGATTTCGAAAGTTACTTGCCGGAATCATCGGCACTGTTTTCCACTTTCGTGTTAGCGAAAGTGGGAAAATTTCACGTTGATGATTTAAAGAGAGATTATGAACTGTGTTTTTCAAACATGAAGGAGGTTGTAAAAAAAACCTGTAGAGTGGCAGGTAGAACAGAGTTGTTGGAAGAATTGTTGAGGTATATGCAAGGTAATCACATGGAATCATCATGTGAGAAGGATCATGTGAGTGATTCGGAGTGTGAATCGGAAGATATCATCCTCAGCGAAGACGAGTCCGCCGGGAATGAATACACCGAATTAATGAAGGAATGTAACAGAATATTAGCAACTAGAACTTGGGAGGGGATGGTTGAGAAATTTCAGAAGCGGACACCCCCAAATCCAGGCAAAAGTTCAGTCCATTAGAGGACAAGATAATTCGACTTATGATGGAGCAGAAGGCGTTCGAAGGAAGAGTTACTGGTAAGAAAAGGAAAATGTTCTCTTTGATTGTGGAATCTATTCATGTTTTTTTAATTTTCAGGTCCAAAATTTTGGAATCTTGCTCACAACCATGTTCAAAATTGGAGATTCCGCACGCCGAAGTCGCTCCGAAATAGGGCTTTGAAGTTACTAGGAAAGCGATGATTGTTTTCAATACACTTTTTTGATTAAAATTTTTTTGCTAATTTTTAGGCAATCATCAATAACTTTTCAAAATAACCTCTTCAAAACTTTTCCAGAACTTTTGAGGAATTTTTTCGGGACTTTTTTGAAAATTTTAATAACTTTTTTGGAATTTTCTTGGAACTTTTTCGTAATTATTTTCATAATTTTTGGAACATTTTTTACAATTTTTTTGGAACTTTTTTGTAATTTTTGGAATTTTTTTGGGACTTTTTGGGGACTCTTCGGGACTTTTTGGGGACTTTTTTGGGACTTTTGGGGAGTTTTTGGGGACTTTATTGAGACTTTTGGGGAGTTTTTGGGGAATTTTTTGAGACTTTTGGGGAGTTTTTTGGGACTTTTGGGGACTTTTTGGTGACTTTTTTAAGACTTTTGGGGAGTTTTGGGGGACTTTTTTAGACTTTAGGGGAGTTTTTGGGGACTTTACTTTACACTCTATTGATAAAAAACGAATCGATCCTCTTTTGATTAAAGGAAATTTAGGGATAATTATTGAATTAAAACATAAAAAAGATTCTTTAGTTGCTTTAAAACAAATACTAGAATAAAACCGGTTTTTAATGTAGAGGATTTTAAAGATATTAAGTATAAAATGTATTTTGGTTTAAATTCAGCTGACAAATTTGAAATGTCTGTGCTCTTAAATGTTATGAATTTTAATGAAAGAAAAACAAATAAAGTGTTTTGATTAAAAAGTAACTACAATGAGCGTCATAGGTATAACTCAATTTTTTTAAACAGAGATGATGTATCTCGAGCAACTGCTGGAAAAAAAGAAGTAATTGCGAAAAACGATTTTTTAGAAAAAAAAAGAAGAATCGATTTCGAATTTAAAGCCCAAAAAATCTAAAAACAAGTTGAATAAAGTCGAACCTTCATCACGGACGATCACATTGATTTTGTGTTTTTTTCCTTCATTTAAAAACTGAAATCGTGATCGCATTGGAAGTTCATACATTCACGACATCACGAGATATAATCTCGATTTCAGTTTTTAAAAATATCAAAATGGGGTGGCCAGACATACTCTCTTTAAGAGTGATCCGGAAAACATGTTCGATATGACTGCTAAGGTTTTTTTTGCAGCTATGGGATACCACGGGTATAGGCAAAAACTTAATGTAAATTTAAAGGTTTGCCAGACTCTGTTACCTTTACAAAAGCAAAGGAGAGAGAGTATGCAAATCTTTTCAAAGATTTGGTTTCTATTGAACAAGTCTAATGGAGAGGTTTCATCCGACAACATGCACAGGTTATAGCTTGCAGGTCTGGGTCAAGACATCCAAAAACATGAGCGACGAGTTTAAAACAAAACTTACTCCTTCGCAGATAGAATCAAAATGGAAGCACTTGAGACTTAAATAGAGTTGAATTCTGTTTAATATTAGTTTTAAGAAATATTTCATTTAATTTTAATTTTTTTTAATATATTTTTTAAAAAAATTCCATTTGGAATTTAAAAAAATAATAAAAAAACCCAGGATCAATTATTTGATATATATTTTAGAACTTGGATTGGAGCAGGTATGGGATGAAGCTTTTACCTCCAAAAATAGAGATCCTAGAATATTATAGGATCTCTATCCAGAGAGAGTATGAAGAGGAAAAATAGAGAAAAAATCTTGGGAAAATAACGCTCAAGACCCGTAAAATCCCGATAACCTCTAGGTAAAAGAAAATGGATATTTTCTTTTAGCGGACTCAATCACCTCGTGGACCATAATTAATTATTGTCAACAAGGAAATAGCTATCGACCAAACTCAGAAAATTTTATTGAATTCTTTCCGGTCATTTAAACCTAATAAAAAAAAAAACGAAAATTTTTTGCATTCCCCAAGAAAAAAAAATGATTTGAAAAATAATGGCAGATGGTACATGCGGATTTGGCGTCACTAATAGCCGATGTGACGGACATGTTTATAAATAACTCCCTCTCGCATTTTCGATTTTCAATTGCAAAAGTAATGATGGATTAAAAACAAAACAATAAACTTTTCCTTATTGTTCTTTGCGAAAAAATAAAAATCTGCAAACTATTTCCGGTCGTCAATACAACGATCAGGTTCGACCTCATCCCGCGTTGAAAAGAATCTCCATAAAAAAACAAAACGACAAAGCCATTTAAAAAAAAGCAAGGATCATGAGCTCGAAGACATGAATTTATGATTTCTTTTCCCTCGAAGAGAAGAAAAAAAAAAAAAAAAAAAACCCTTTACCCTTACACGTGCGATATGTTTATTTATCTACGGTAGTTTACTCGAAGCTATGGTTTGCATAGTGTAGTAGTAGCGTAGTATGGGAATTTATAAAGATTTCAACGATAAAAAGAAGAAATATTCACTATTAATAAAAAGGAGGAAGATGAGGATGGATCATTTACGCCGCTGAATATATTGGTATTCAAATTTTTATTAAAAAGATATTCCTGGCATAATGCTATGGTAATTTGAGATAAACAAATGGAGTAATTGTATTATGTGCTCTCGTTTTCAAAAAAAAAAAAAAAAAAAAAAAAAAATGTTTTATCCTTGGAAACTGATCTCTTCCGGTACGAGATTGTGTAAGGTTATAGATCCATGGGTAAATTGATCCTTTTTTTTTTTTACTTTCGCTTTCAAAAAAATAAAGAACAATTGCTTTATTTTTTTTTAGCAAAAATCGCTTGGCAAGAGCTAAATTTTCGATGCATCCCCGAGAAGCAAAACATGTGACTGTATATAACCTAACCAAGCATTCTTCTATTACAAACTATAGGCCTATCACACTCACTGCTACAATATCAAAGATATTTGAGAAGTGTGTTAAAGATCATCTTATTTCTTACTTAGAATCAATTTCTTTTTTGCGGATAATCAGTATGGGTTTCGTGTTGGGCGTGGCTCAACTCAGGCGTTGGCATCACATATTAACCTTATTACTCCTGGATTGCAAGAAGGACTTCATACAATTGGTGGATACCTAGACCTTGCCAGAGCTTTTGATTAGGTTGATCATAGAATATTAATTAAACGGTTGAAAGAGTGTGGAGTTGCTGGTAATATGCTAAGATGGTTTCGCACTTATTTAGTTGGTAGATCTCAGTATACTGGAATTAATGGTGTATTAAGCTCTCCTGGTATTGTGGAGTATGGAGTCCCACAGGGCTCAGTTTTAGGTCCGATTCTCTTTCTGATATATATTAATCAATTATGTAGTGTTTGGAGCCAGATATCAAAATTCCGTTTCCGAGCAACAATTTTTATCAATCTTATGCACCTTCAGGAAAAATTCTATACCTGACCATTCAGTACTTTTTCGGGAAACTTTGATTTAGGATAAATTCCCGGGAATTTATAGTAGATTAAGGTTTCCCAAAAAAGTACTGTATGGTCAGGTATGGAATTTTTCCTGAAGGTGCCTAATATTGATATATATTGTTGCTCGGAAGCGGAATTTTGATATCTAGCACCAAAAGGATAATATTTGCATATTTCGAAGTATAGGGTGTTCAAAAAAATGAATCACTCCTGCGTCGCCTTAATTGTTCCGTTGCGTCTTCTTTCGGTAAAAAGTAATGAGTACCTCAAGGAATAGCACCTGTTTTCTTTCAAATACAGTCTAATCCATTTTTAAGAAACCTTTCTGTTATATCTCTCGACCATGCCTGCATTCCTCTTCGTATATTATTTCGGACTCTACAAAATGAACGATCAAATTAGGACCTAAACAAAACCAGGAAAATCCGTATAAGGTTGGCTGGTTATCTGGTTGGTTGGCAGTTACCCCCAATCATTCTTTTCGTAGGGTTAGTTCATAAATATCATTTACCACAGCTCTGAGTGTGCTTCTATATGTCATTTTAAACTCTCCCAGATTCTGTCGAGGAAATTTTAAAATTACGCTTTCGATTTAGTATAAATGTTTACAAAGTATCCCTTGTGAGTACTTTTACAAAAGCCTTAAAAAAAAAAAAAAAAATTGGCTTTATTCTTAGAAAATGAATAAGACCCTTTTTCCACTCAGTCATCTTTTAGTTTTACATTGCTTGGAGCAAAAATGCAACTGTTCAGAACAGTCACAGTTTAGCTGTCTTTTCCCATTGTGACGCTGACGATTAATATTTGAATGACTCTGAAGCAATAATTTTCTCAAGATCTTCATCTTGACGTGTTTCAATTGTAAAAAGGAATCGACAAAGCTAAAACAACCGACGTGCGGAAATCGCATGTTAACAGACTTAATTGTGTCAACATTTTGTAGCCCAACTCGCAATATTTTGTTTCGGTTTTTTCAGAGATGCTGTAAGATCATTTTGCAATAATTATATGAGCACTACATGAGCCTACATTTTAGCTTACTTTTAGCACTACTAAGCCTAAATTTTATATTTTCAACATATAAAATATCCATCTTTACAAAAAATTTTCAATGCAATAATTTGTTTATATATGTATCTAAAAAAAAAAAAAAAAAAATGTTGGGGTGTGTGTGGTAAAAAAAAAAAAAAAGCATTTTGAAGGGCTCAGGTAAATCGAATGCACTTTTCATTTGCAAGAATATAAAGAACTACGAATAAACAGGGTTGTTAATCGAAGTTACGTCATTCATAAGCTAAGCATTGTTTATTCTTGGTGTTTCGTAACGTTTCCTAAACATAGCTCAGCGGAACATTACGAAACATCAACAATAAGCAATGCTTAGGTTATGAATGACGTAATTTCGATGAACAACCCTGTAAATAAATTAATTAGATCAAAAAACCATCCTTTAATCTCTACTTTTCAGCGCAGCTGGAAGAATCGTTACAGACTATAGGTCAGCACTGGGATCGGATCATGCTCAGGAATTGATCTTTATATCGAGAAAACAGACGTTTAATGTGATAAGTAAACAAATCTTGGCAGGGTAAAAGGTGTAAAAGACCACTTAAACACGATGGAACAAGAAACAAGGAACATAAGAAAGATCATATAAGAAGGATTGTTTCTTTTAAAAAACTTCATTTTCATCCCAGATTTACCAAAGGAAGAAAAATTTGGCATTCTTAACAGATTTCGCGTTAATATTCGGTTCATACTTGGTAGAGATGCCTTATATACGGGTCAGGCTGAATTTTTGAAAATATATGACATATTTTAGTGTGTTTAGCATTTACTAAATATGTACCGTATATTTTTAAAAATGCAGACTGACCCGTATATAATGCATCTCTAATATTTGAACTTTGTTGTGCTAGAAACTGTTGTATAAAATTTAGTTCAATCCGCACGCCATTATCTATATACATATATTACAACAAGCGAATCCAATGTTGCCACTATACAACAGAAACAACTCCAAAGGAAACGACGGAAACAACGAAAACGAACGGAAAGGAGTCGACGAAGTAATCGATACAACGAAAATGCTGAGTGAGTTCAAAGTGCAGTAAATTCAGAGTAAATGCTGAGTAAAGATCAGGTAGTACAAGGCCTACCGGGAAACAGCCTCATTTTTTGATGACATCATTGTACAAGGACCCACTCTTGCAGAACGTAAAGCGCGCCTTTACAAATTATAAGATCTCTTCCGTTCGTATAACCTACAGTCAACCCGGAACTTTTCAAACTAGAAGTAGAGTGTCTGGAACATGCCATAATTGGAATCGGCGAGCGACGGACTACTAGTTCCTTTCGATCCAGAATTACCAGTAACTCTTGCGACTCATGATGGTCCACTGGGTTTAGGGGCAGTTCTTTCACACCTCATCACCAGATGGAGAAGAACGTCCTATCAATTATGGTTCACGCTCTCTTACAGAAGCTGAATTGTCAGTCAGCTTATGAAGGAAGCGACTTGGGTGCACGGAATTCTTCGACTTCCTTTACGGCAGACCTTTCACATTGATCAGCGATAACAGACCGCTAATGCAAATTCTCAACCCCGATAAACGCTTACCTCCGATGACAGCAAATAAACTGCTTCGACACGCTATCTTCTTCTCAGGATTCGATTACACAATCGAGCATAGGAAATCCAAAGCTGGTGCTAATGCTGATTATTTTTCGAGAAACCCATTACCGTTACCGGCAGAACAAGTGAAACGTATTGATAGCGACGATGCCGCGATGGCTGAAACGATTCATTGGATTGCATACGATAAGGTTACCTATGAAGACATTAAGAATGAAACTGCTTCTGATCCGATTCTCTCAAAAATCTTGAATGGTACCGAAATCCTTCACAATACAATGAATTGCTGAGCAAAGTTGCTTCCTGTTTCGGTAATTGAATTTTTGTGGCCGATTCATTTTCCCTTAAACAAAAATTCTGACCAAAAGTCAGTTTTCTAGTGAACCAGAATATGTTAAAACTTGTTGCTTTAATTCTCTTTTTCATTTTGAATAATGTATCAAATAGAATGAAAACATTCACATATATTTTATTTTCCGTTTACATTTGCCATCTTTTGCCAATTCTCCTCCTTTATTGTTGCCATAGATTTGACCAAATATCAAGCGTCATCTATTTCCAGCAGCAGCTGGGATTCATCCAGCAGCAACCGGAAGGATCGTAGTAACGGATAGCCGGATCAAGCTGAGATGGCATGACTACGAAAAAACGGAGTAAATCATGTGTGTGTGTCAGGAGAAGGGAGCAAAAAGAGCTTTATTCACCTACCTAAACATTCTATCAAGTCAAATATTTCCAACAGCAGAATAAGCAAAACGAGAATTTTAAAAACTTGATGCATTTTTTTTTTTTTTAAATCAAAATCCTGCGAATGCAAGTACGTGTTAGTTCCACTAAAGTAATAGAGTATTAGCAAAGTGAGATATGTTATCAAAGTAATTTTAATGTTATTTTTCAAATAAAAGGTTAAATTATGGCCATATTCCGTGAATTTTTAAACTTAAAAAATAATGGGTCAGGGAAATGTTTCGAAAACATTTTATAAGGTCAATCATAATACTGTTCCTGAAGCAAACAGAAGCCTTCCACACAAGTCGCCAAATCTCCTCTTAATTTATTTTTTCCCAGTCGAATAATTAAACAACAAAATCAAACACCCAACAAACACTGTCCACACTCAAGCGGACGTACGTTAGGATTTAAGAAAGAACCCGACTTATTTAATTTTTTTTTTTTCCTTTTAATTATCACATCCTGTTAAAAAAAGTCAAACACCTGGAGAAAGAGAGGGCTTTGATTTCCTCCGCAAGTGGGATTCATATTGTACCATCAAAAACTTCATTGTTATCCCCTTTTCAAACAAATGAATGGCCGAAAAACAACGCAACAAAAAAGAAAATTTTTGATTAATGGCGACTGCACGCATTAATAGACAAGGAATTTCAAGTATACATTACCACATCAAAGCTTCAACACTTTCCGAAAGAAAAAAAAAAAAAAAATTCTCGAAATAGTACGCGCGGGGTTTTATGCATGTAACCAAGATACGATTTCATTGACAATCTTGTCACTATCTCAGACTGAAAGATGAAGCGAGAAGGTCAAATGTGAAGCTGAAAGAAGACTCGATCCTCATTAACTAATTTAAGGAATGCCTTTTTAAAAAACGTTCGCTTTCATTTTTGCACCGGGAGCGAAAAGGGATTTCTTTCTTTTTTTTTATCGTTCGTAAAACGCATATGGCCACCCTGAGTTTTTTTTATTTTGGATCCGATGCCCACGCGTCATTTTCATATCCGTTTTCCTACCAAGTAAGGCACCAGGAAGACAGGTATCACCAGTTTGGAATATTAATACGATCCGTTTCCTTTTCAAGCGTTTATCGGTTTTATAGTGGATGGTCATATTCTACGCATACGCATGTTGGGGACATTTTTTTAAAACGCTTAACCCTTTGCCCGATGAGAATTTTAATTCGGAGTCTACGAAATCGTATAAATAAACGATTTCTTGTGATTTTGCTCCTCGGCTACAAGTTTAGACCTGACCTTAGCCTTCTTTTATGGATTTTGGTTACTTTAGGCCATTAGTTTGGGCCAATTTCTACCTTTTTTTCTCCAACGGAAAAATACCTTTTTAGGCAATTTTTTTGCGTACTTTCACGTGGTGATAGCGAAATTTTGAACCAGCAGGGTCTTATCAATGAAAAAAAATTTTTGCGATTTTTATGATTTTGGCCATTAAATTCGGCCACTTTCGCCCTTAGGGTTCCAAGGCGAAATACATGATTTTGGGCCAATTTTTTGCGTACTTTCACATGGTGAAAGCGAAATTTGGGTCCAGGGTGGTCTTCGTGGCGAAACAAATTTTTTGAGACTTTGGCCATTTTTGGCCACTTTGGCCGTTGGGGAAAAAACCCAAAAAAATACGTATCTAGACCAGTTTTTTGCGCACTCTCACGCGGTGATAGCGAAATTTGTGTGCAGCGTCATCTTCGCAGCGAAAAATTTTTTTTTAACTTTTGGCCATTTTTTTGGCCACTTTTTCGTTGAAAGAAAAATTTGGAAGAACATGTACTTAGGTCAATTTTTGACGAACTTTTTGACTGTCATGACGAAATTTTGG
This sequence comes from Liposcelis bostrychophila, assembly GCA_037577465.1. Classification (NCBI taxonomy): domain Eukaryota; kingdom Metazoa; phylum Arthropoda; class Insecta; order Psocodea; family Liposcelididae; genus Liposcelis; species Liposcelis bostrychophila. The sequence continues at coordinate 23,527,035 of CM075209.1, read as the reverse complement.
TCCGGCGACGTTAATATGAAGAAAACAATTATTTTTCCTTTTAATTGGCCGTTTTGACCAATGGGCCTTTTTTTAAAAAATTAACAACTATGCTCTTGGATAGCCCTTTGAAAGAGCTTTTTTTTTGTTTTTGGATTCTTCAATCGGACAACCCATTCTCTGCCAAAAAAATAAAAACTGAATTAGCACTACTATCCCCGCCTCAGAAACAGCTTTCATTTCGACCCTAATATTTGGCCTAATTTACCCCCTCACTAGGTCCTATCGATGGATTTTTAGAATTTTTGCCTGGAAATTCCTTAGAGCTTTATTTTCGTAAAAAGTAAAATGCGATTAGTCTGCTGCCACGATGGTGATGTCTCTTAAGCTTATCCGAGTTAAACCATTTCTGCCTGCGTAAAAAAAATTTTCCAAAGGGTCAAAGTGCAGACAGATCCCCTTGCCCCCGAGATGACCAAAAAAAGACCGAGACAAACTTTTGTAGCTTTATAAGGAAGAAAATCTCATAACAAAATCTTAGTCGTGAATTCGCCACGAACTACAAAACCCAAAAAACCTCCTTTAAAAAAAATATTAATTTAAAATTCAAATCTAATTTTTTTTCGAAGTTTCGTAAAAAAAATATGAATTAGGTGTTACATCCACCTTCAACTTCCGGAGCTTATTTATAAAAAGCATCAACAAACTTTTAAGTGGGAGTACGGGAGAGCCATGGAGCTTATTTTTTTTTTTTACAGCCTACATAAAAATTTGGTTCATTTCCAAAAATTTATATATTCCACACGATTTTTTTAAAATTTTAAAACGTTTAGAAGTTCAGGTAAATTTAAACGAGAAAAATATTTTCAAAAATAAAGAAAACACACATTTTCTAATAAAAATCCCCGACGCCGGTTCATTAGCATTCATAATTTTTTTGATTTTTTTTTTTTCGGAGACCCCAAAACGTCATTCAAAAACTGATTGGGAACAACAAAACGTTTTTTTTTTCTTTTCCCTTTTTTGATTGACACTGATACGAGAAAAAAAAAAAAGCGAAAGAGAGAGAAAGAGACAGAGAAAGTCGTTATGAGATTTGATGCCAACTCAAGGAAAATCGTCATTCACAAAATCATGAGCATTTAGACAGAAATAGACAGCTGTTAATTAAAGAGAACCTCCGCTAATTTTAGATTGGAATGTGGGAGTAAACAACCTATTGAGAATAATCGGTGAAAAGTAATCGATTTTATTAATTTATTTTATTTTTTTAAAAAATATTAAAGTTGACATACGAGGGGATAAAGGCAATAAAAAATAATCACAAGATTTTCATAATCCAAAAAAAAAAAAAGTACGATAAGGACATCAATATGGTTAAATATTTGATCGTTTTATTTAATGATTCCAGTCGCCTTTTTAAAAAAAATTTAATGGAGACTGCGCCCCTTAAAATCTCGAGAGTTATGATAAGGGAAGCTGATTATGAAGTATGAAATGGGTCGTGCACTTCAGACCGGAATTAAAAAATAAAGAAAATGGAAGATAAATAAGGCTTTAAAATGATCTGACTTAAGAGGAATCATCAGTCGTGGCAGCAGACTAATTGTATTTTACTTTTTACGGAAAAAGGAAGAAAAATCTCGAAACAAAAAATATTAAGGAATTTTCGTAATTTTTCCCTGAAAGTTCCTTAACCTTTTTTAATTCAAGATTTGTCGTCGTTTTTCAGTAAAAGGCCAAAACGATAGAAAAATATTTAAAAACCATGACAGTAAAAAGCTATGACGGTAAAAAACCAAGAGAGTAAAAAATTATATATGCTATATTAAAAAACCAAGACATGTCTTGGTTTTTTATTGTCAGACCAAGACATGTCTTGGTTTTTTATTTGTCATATACAGTAAAAAACCAAGAGAGTAAAAAATTATGACAGTAAAAAACCATGACAGTAATAATTTAGCAATATTCAAAAGTCCTAGTCCTAGCTTTTACTCCCAACGACGAAATTGCCGCCATTATTTGCAAATGGTAACCGGTAAATTCCACCACGATTATTTAATCGTGGTAAATTCCAATTCCAAACGACCATAAGAAGTGTATAGTAATATATGTATATATACCAACTAAAAAGGTAAAATACGATTAGTCTGCTGCCACGATGATGATTCCTCTTTTTTTTTTTTTTTTTTTTTTTTTTTATATAAATATTCGTTTATTTAAACTTAATAATACATTGATTAATTTACATTGATCATGACACTTGTTAACAATTAAACACAGTTGACAATCAGAAAGAGAAATTGTCAAGTCTTACTATAAAGAGGAAATGTATGTTATTTAAACGAGCGATATCATTTAAAAACTTGCCAAAAGTATTTTTTACGTTTTTAATTTTGAATCGTTCGTTCCTTAAAAAACATTTCCATCTTTCTTTATTTTTTTGTGCTGTGAGTTCTTTTTGTCCAATATCTTAAAGGCTATCACACACGAAATGGAATAAGAGCTAAGGAATAAAAACAAGGCGCTGCACCAATCAGAGCCCTGGAACAAGACGCCATATTGGGCTGGAATAAGAATTCAACAAATTGAATTCCTTAGTTCTTATTCCTGTTCTTATTCAATTTCGTGTGTTTCGCCCTTAAGAGAAGGCTTCAGATATTTATTTAAATATACCAAAATAAATTTCCCTGACCTAAAACCTTTTTCTGGAGATACAAATTAAAAATCTGGCTTCGTAGCGAACTTTATATTCATACTAGCATCTTTCTTTCAAAATTTCAGATTCTCAGGTTGTAAAGAAACTCCGGAAAACGTTTTCAAAAATAAATGTCGGGAATATATTTTCCAAAGCGTTTTCCGGAGTTTCTTTACAACCTGAGAATCTGAAATTTTGAAGGAAAGATGCCAGTATCACTATGAAGTTCGCTATGAAGCCAGATTTCTAATTTGTATCTCCAAAAAAAAGTTCTTAACCATGGAAATTTATTTTGGTATATTTAAATAATTTTTTTTTTTTTTTTTTTTTTTTTTTTTTAAGGTGAATCATTTATTCAAGGCGTAGCAATTGCAATAATGAATTTTTGTGGTGTGTTGCATTTGTCTTGTACTTAAAACTTTACAATTATTTACATTTTGGTGTTGGCAGGCAACTCTGCTTAGAGCATTTGTTCACTTAGTCGAGTCCACGTATTTTTTAATTGCTCTTCGTGTGAATCTGTGCCTTTGTGTATATCAATTACTCAATATGAGCGAAAGAATAAGAGCAATTGGGAGAGTGGTACAACTAATCTCTGAATCAGCAATTCCTGAAATCGAAAAGAAGGACATAAAAGAAGAGCTGGAAAACGCATTTTCTGATTTTTCATTTTCGACCAATCAGAAGTTCCTCGAGTATACGTCTCGGAAGTTGTTAGAGGCTGCAGAAGTGGAATTCCGAAAAAAACCGAGAGATGTGACGCAGACAAGCGAAAAACTCTGGTTGGCAGCGGCGTTCGCACTTTAAGAGAAGCTTTTAGGTAAAGGTTATGATCTTTCTTCGCATAATTCGTTAAATCATTGCGTCAGATTTATGGAATTACACTACTAAAAAAAAAAAAAAAAAAAAAAAAGAGTACTGATCAGTCGTGGCAGTAGAAAATTAATTTTTTTTTCTTTTTACGGAAAAACGGAAAAAAAAACTTTAAAAAAAAAACAAATTAAAAGATCTTTCAAATCAACGACTAATCTTGTAAAACGAAAAATTAGGAAATGCTCAGGAAAAAATTTGAATGACTTCTTAATTTTCCTTTTCCTTAAGATTTGTTTTCGTTTTTCCTTAAAAAGGATAAGTAAAAAGCAGTAAAACGCATCAACTTACGATTCAGCTTTTGATTTAATCTCGCATAAATATCTGTTTAAAATATTAGGAAAATTCGATTTTTAAGGGACCTTAAAATGCTTGAATAACATATATTCTAATGCTAATACCAGACTAACAATCAATGGTTTCATAGGGAAAAGTATACAAATCATAAGAAGTGTAAGACAAGGATGTCCGCTGTCAATGTTAATCTATGCTGTCGCTCCATTTTGTTTTTTAATGAACAAAAAAGGGAAAAAAAGAAGAGTAATGGCTGATCAGTCGCATTGCACAGGTAGCTTGATCAGTCATACGTTTGCAAGTTAGGTTAAGATTACTAGTCCTAGTCCTAGCTTTTACTCTCAGCGACGCAATTGCCGCCACTACCTGTAAATGGTAACCGGTAAATTCCACTAACCACGATTATTTAGACGTGGTAAATTCCAATAACGACCATAAGAAGTGTATAGTAATATATGTACAGTACATACACCAACTAACCACGATATTATTATATATAATTATTATATATTTCTATAATTCCATTAACCACGATTAAAGAAATGAAGAGCAAGCGGGAAAAAGGATCAGAGTCCATGTTTTTGTTTTGAATGCTTTGACAAAAGCTAAACATAAGATCTAAGTGTAAACAAAAACAATGGACTCTGATCTTTCCTCCCGCTTACTCTTCAAATATAATATCACCTGGTAAATTCTACCGCAATTGCTGCCATTATCTGGTAAATTCCACTAACCCCGATTAAATAATCGCGGTTAGTGGAATTTACCAGGTAATGGTATTACCACGATTATTTAACCGTACCACCACACAGTGGTGTCAATATAGTGTGTAATCTGCAAGGAAGTACCTGATATTTTATTATTACCTACAAATTGTAAACATCCAGGAAATATACTGTATGTCTTAAATGTTATTGGTTGTGTTATAACACAAAATCCAATGAAACGTTTTTATGTCCTTGGCCTTATTGTAGAATGGAAGTGCATTTAGGCTCCTTCCACATGGAGCGTATCATACGCACGTATCATACGCGCGTTTTTATTGCTCCATTGGGGTATATGGAGCTGTTCACATGATACGCATACGCTCGGCGTGCCAAGGTCATCGGCAGAGCCATCGCGTTTGCCCTGCCGATGACAATACGCTGCGCATGACAATTCCTATTGAGTTAAATGGAACCTTTCACATGATCGGCGCGTTTTTATGACTTACCCTTATTTTAATAACTTTTTATGTGTTTAAAAAAATGACTTTTTTCATAAATGATTTTTTCTTGTATTTTATTTAATCAGAATCGTAATCTACTCTTCTCCCTGATTAAAATGATATAAAAAATAGTGTGACTTTTTTACTTTTAACAATTTTATATCGGCAATTATAATGCATTGCAAAAATCAATATTATTGATGATTAATTTTTATTTTAGGCAAGTTTTACGGTGATTTTTGAATTTCCAAAATTGTTAGTGTTATAAAAAAAATTATTGAGGTTAATGTTTGATGTTTAATTAACAACGATATTTTTTAAATGGTTTGGAAAATGTAGTTATTAAAATTATTCTTTCAGTTCGAAAGAAAAGCTCGAGTACATGCAGTTTTTTTTTTTAAATTAAGTTTTTACCTACCTGATTTTATTGGGGTTTTGTTAGTGTCCCTAGCCGAATAATTTATTCTCACCAACCATTTTTTTCTGTTCTTCTTTTTACCGTCTTACATTTTCAATAGTTTGCTCTATGTTTAAGTAGTACTGTACATTTCGATTAGGCTGATTTTAATGAATAAAAAACATTAAAATATTAATGAGGAAGAAAAATATTAAAATTTTTTTAACCTTCAAAGTACCCGAATTTAATTAAATTTGATATCGTTTTGATCGGGACTTGGTGAGGAATTCAATTTTTAATAAAACAAAAAGATTAATTGCACGTGAAAGAAAACTTAAAATTTTTAAATCAATAAAAAGCAATTAAAACCCTAAATTCGAGCGTTTCATTGTTAAGGGTAAAGCCATAAAAACGCATCCATGTGGACAGCAAACGCATACGCGGGAGCAATAAAAACGCACGTACCGTACGCTCCATGTGGAAGGAGCCTTAAAATTAGAAAGAAGTTCGACTAACATTCTTAAATTCCTTTTTAATTTATGCTATTTTGTATTTACATATTTCCTTGGCTAATTAATTCTGGGTGGGATAAAATTAAATTCGCGTATTCTGTTGGTTCTTTACCTATATTAGTCATTCTTAGTAGTTGTTATTTAATTCTTTTTCATAATTAATTTTTTTTTAAAGGGGAAAAATTCCAAAAATTCTCAAATTTTCCCCGCGCGAAGGAGGACCTATCCGGAGACCGAGTTAAATGTTTTGAAAAAAAAACGAGAAAAGTTATGGTGTTCGGGGACCCAATGGTCCGCTGTTTGAGAAATTCAAAGTTTCGTTTAAATTCTTTCATTTTGAGTTGGGGGGGGGGGGGCGGAGGCAAAATTAGGCTCATTTTTTTCGAATAAAATAGTTAAATATGTCGAAAATCAGTGCGTTTCTGATCAGGTTGTGGTTATTGTTCACTTTGGCACGAACAATGTGGGTGCGAGAAATGTGAAAACCAGTCAGTCTCCGGATATTTTCATTCAGAAAATTTTCATTTGCCTGTTTATTAGTGTCCCTTATTTTGGCAATTTTCGAATTTTCAATCGCTTAAGGCCGAATCACACACGGCTAGTGTACTAGCTCGTCTCCTATATTTAACTTAAGTATAAGCTACTCGCTCCTACTAGCTAGCGAGTAGTTTGTACAAAAGTTAAATATAGGAGACGAGCTAGTACACTAGCCGTGTGTAATTCGGCCTTTACCCCCAAAAATGGTTCTCCTTGGTGTACTAATAAACACAAATTTTTTTTAACTTTTTTAACTCGGCGGGAAAGCGAAGCGACTTGAGTTAAAATTTCCAAAAATTGCATCAAGAGAAAAAAAATTGAAAAAAATTTTTTTCCGCGAAAAAAAAAATCTGATTTCTTATAGGAAATATTCCGCAGATCACGAATCTAAAGTCCGTTTTTTCAAATATCTGGTTATTTTCAGCTAAAAGCCAAAATATGGCAAAAAAAACATGGTAAAGTGACAAAACATACCAAGTCCTCAGTTTTACTCGTATTTTGGAAACGGACTTCAGATTCGTGATCTGCGGAAAATTTCCGATAAACAACAATATTTTTTCGCGAAAAAAAAAAAATTCGATGTTTTTGCTCTCAAGGCAATTTTTGGAACTTTAAGCTCAAAGTTCCCGTCGAGTAAAAGATTTTAAAAAAATTCCGGTTTATCAATACATTAAGGAGAACCATTTTCGGGGATAAGAGATTTTAAATTCGAAAATTGCCAAAATAAGGGACACCCTACTGGAGACCCTTAATTAAAAAAAACTGGCCAGAAAAAATGGACGCGAAAAAGCGGAGTCAATAGGACATGCGCTTTGAGTTAATTTTTTTGAAGACCACCATTTGCAAACCTGAGCAAAATAAAATGGCGATTGTTAATTTAGGAAAAAATCGACATAAATAAAATCTTTCAATGTCATCATTTTTAAGTTTTATTTTTTCAAATTTTGATTATTTTCTCTCATTTTGTTTGACACATTCAAAATTTGTTTATTTTTTGATCACTTTGAATTTTAGAAAAATAAAAAAATTGCCATTTTTATTTGCTCAGGTCTGCAGATGACGATTTGCTTTATGAAATAAAAACTCAAAGCGCATGTCCAGTTGACTCCGCTTTTTCGCGTCCATTTTTTCTGGCCAGCAGGCCTCGAACCGGTTTCTGATCTGAAATTTGGGGACTTTAGGGACCAAAAACATGAAAATTATGGACCTTTTTAAGAATTTAAAAGTAGCCTAAAACTAGTCAATTTTTTTATTTTAGGCACCTTCCTCTGGTAGATTGATTTTAAAGGTTTGTGACCTCTAAACCTTTTAAAAACCAGCAAAAAAAAAAAAAAAAAAAAACATTTTAATTGTCTTTTTTTTCTCTTCTTCTATTAAATTTTTTAAAATCTTCTATAAAAGTTTTTTAAAATTTTTGCTTCGCAATAATATCATGTTCTTTACTATAAACGATAGGAGATTTTTCTTAAGCGCGCTGTAAATTCAAAAATTATGGACTTTTAGGGACTATTTTTCGAGTTAAAGGACTTTTAAGGACTTCTCTTAAAAATATGGACTTTAGGGACTTTCAGGGACCAAGTTCGAGGCCTGGGCCAGTCTCTTTTAATTAAGGGTCTCTACACCCTATTGTTCATAAAATCGTAAAAGAAACCTATTTACTTTCAAAAAGGCATCAACTGTCATAAAAAGCAGAATTATAGGGTTAATAACGTATTTACGTTAAAATGTAACTGTAATTCACAATTTCGGCAACAGAATTAACGCCAAAATTTATCGTACCATTTGCAATGCAGTAAAAAGCTTGCAGTAAAAGTTACGATCAAAAAATTTTGGAACATTTACAAGTGTTTTTATTTTATTTTTAACGGGATATGGATCATTTTATTAAGAAAGTCACGCTTATATGATCGTGAACTATATATGCTAAACATAGGAAATCAGTTGAAAAGTTAAATCGAAGTGGAGAAAGATGGAATCGAATATGTTTAGCATATATAGTTCACGATCATATAAGCGTGACTTTCTTAATAAAATGATCCATATCCCGTTAAAAATAAAATAAAAAGATTATCAATTAGGATCGAAAATAAAAATATCTTAATAATTTACAAGTGTTCCAAAAATATTTAGGTCATTTGCAAATTCACTGGGTTGCTAATGATCCAAACTTTTATTGGATCATTTGTAATATGGCCGTTGATGTCAGAACGATGAAATTCCAAACAGAAAACGCAATTCGGCGCCAAAAGTAAAATTTTTAAAAATAAAATTTCTCCTCCATTTCGAATTTGAATTTCTTCAAATTTTAAACTTCAGATACGGTATCCCATGTCAGTACAAGTTTCAACTTGTTGCAGTCGATAACCACAAAATTAGGAATTTTTAAGACCAAGTCTCTATCGAGAAGCCGAAGGATTTGCGAAAATATGGTATCGCCCAGCCGACCGATTTTATAATTAAAAAAAAAAAAAAAAAAAAACTGTTAATTCGAAAGTAACGAATCAAAAATTCAATTGGAAACCAATCAAAAAGTTAAGTGAAACGTGAAACAAATTTATTATAGTGATGCGCACAAGATATTGTACAAGACTCGACTGAAATTTCGTTTCTGGATGTGTATTACCTTGAATATTGCAAAACCGAGCGAGTCTTGTTTTGAGTCTTGTACAATATTTCTTGTTTTAAAACAATATTTCTTGGACAATACAAGACTTACTTATTTTGAGATGCTTAATGTCATATGCCCAGAAACAAAATTTGAGCCTAAGTCTTGTTTAAAAGTCTTGTCGAGACAGTCTTGGTCTTGTGCGAATCACTAATTTATTAAAAAAAAAAAATTACGTGAGATAAATTAGAAATTTCAGATTAAAGATAACATGAAAGATTATTTTTTTTTCTTCGACAGTAAATCATTTTCCGGGGTCAATTCATTTTTTTTAAAAACTCCGAAAAATTAAAATTAATATATCTCTCCAAAAAAAAAGTGTGTAAAGCACGTTAAAGTGGAGGTGTATTTCGATTATGGAAATATCCGACGCTTCCGCTTGCTTTTTTGGCAAAGGACCATATCTTTGATAATTTTTCATTCATAAATCAGAGATTATAAAACTTCATGATTAGAAGAGAGGAAATAAGTTCTAATTGTAAACAAAAAAAAAAAAAAAGAGCGGCAGGTGAAAGAACGGAAACCGCCGCGCAAAGCCGCAGAATCGTTTTTATATAAAAGACCATAAAAAGTTTTTTCGACCATAATTTTATTACACAATCATTTCCGGTAAATAAAATAAATAATTCACCTAAGGTACAAGTATCATTACTGTATAAGACACGTTCAACACACAGGGGAGAGTTTTCAGGGAATTTTTAAAAAAAAAGGAAGGATTATCCGTCTTGTTTGATACTTTTTGAATTTCGCCTTTCGGGTATTACGACTTTAACGATGCAGTCTGTGGTTCTCCACCATCTGTACCAGGACGTGATGTGTCTTTTTACGGAGCTCATTACCCAACCGTAATAAGCTACCTAGAAAAAAGAAAAGGCGAAAAAAGATTTTTCATGGGGAAAGAATTGAATTTGTCCAACTAAATTAAGTTTCTTCAGGAAGTTCCGAGCAATCCCTACCGGTTTATGAGGAAAAATTTATTATTTTATAATATTGCAAAAGCCAAATCTCGATTTTCTATTTTTTAAATTACGGAAATAACGACACCATTGAGAAAAAATTTCGTCGGGTACATGTTCCGAGTGGGAATCGAACCCACGTCTCCTGCTTGCCGGGCGGGTGCTCTACCACTAAGCTACCGACCCGCACTCGGTGTCTTCTAAGTCCTTCATTGAGAGAAGATTCGCCGTGTGCGGGTCGGTAGCTTAGTGGTAGAGCACCCTCCCGGCAAGAGGAAGACGTGGGTTCGATTCCCACTCAGTTCATGTACCCGACGAAATTTTTTCTCAATGATGTCGTTATTTTCGTAAATCCCTACCGGTATTTTCTCTAAATACTGGCGTTCGCTGTGTCGCTCAGCAGCACAATTATATGTCCTTCAAAACGAAAAGAAGTTTTGTCGTCGGGGAGAAAATTTACAATCAAAGAATAAGTTTCGCGAGCTACACGTTACGACTGTGCGAAAGGTTTACCTAACCGATTTATGCAATAAAATTGTCTTTATCTAAGTACCATATCAGTTGAAGGTTGAACTGATTGTCGAGGTAGCTTAGTGGTAGAGCAACCGCCCGGCAAGCGGAAGACGTGGGTTCGATTCCCACTCAGCTCATGTACCCGACGAAATTTTTTCTTAATGATGTCGTTATTTTCGTAAATCCCTACCGGTATTTTCTCTAAATACTGGCGTTCGCTGTGTCGCTCAGCAGCACAATTATATGTCCTTCAAAACGAAAAGAAGTTTTGTCGTCGGGGAGAAAATTTACAATCAAAGAATAAGTTTCGCGAGCTACACGTTACGACTTGTGCGAAAGGTTTACCCTAACCGATTTATGCAATAAAATTGTCTTTATCTAAGTACCATATCAGTTGAAGGTTGAACTGATTGTCGAGGTAGCTTAGTGGTAGAGCAATCGTCATAAAACGAAAGGTCGATGGTTCGTTTCCATCGTTCACCACTTTTATTTAACTTTTCAACTGATTTTCATTGCTAATATTTCCTAGCACAAGATAAACATCGTGGCTTTTTTGAAATATATAGATCCAATCCCCCAATAATCTTTATAAAATTGTCTTTATTCGCTAAAATTTTGATAACAACATGTACTTTTTCTCACTTTTTTGAATGTATCTGTAGTCATAGTCCTAACATGTTTCATACATTGTAATGTAAGTACTGAAGCCCTGAAGGGTCACGCAACTTGTTTATTGTTCACTGCCTGTTGGAACAGGCAGTGAACAGTAAACAAGTTGCGTGACCCTTCAGGGCTTCAGTACTTACATTACATAATCACGTGTTTAATGTTTTAGGGACCAAAAATGAAAAAATAAGGTACTGACTGATAATTCCCAGACAGACTGCAGCTTATTTTTAAATTTTGATCGTTGTTGCGCGCCACACGACGACTGCCCTTATTTTCTGCCAAGCAATTTTACATTATTATATAAACTACCAAACGAGACCTGGTGGAAAGCCGAAAACAATTACATCATTAGAGGTGAAAAATTTTCAAGAACAAGGTACGTAGAAATAAGTATATCACACAGAGGAATCAAAAAGACCACCGCAAAAATTATCGCAGCAACAGTTGGTCGGGAAATTTCCCGCATGCTGAGAAATATGGTATTTTTGAACTAAACTATACCGATCAGGCCTAGTAACCTGAATTTTCCCGAAAAAATTTTTCCGGGGACCCGGGGGGAGGGTAGTTTAGGTCAAAATCTCATTTTCTTCAGCATACGGGAAATTTCCGGACCGACCGTTGCTGCGATAATTTTTTTTTTTTACTCAGAATCGGATTCTGCGTTTGAAACTGAAAGGAAAAAATGTGCCACAGTCCCGGGCGAATATCTTTCATGTAAGACACTCACCTACCCTCAAGTGTCTCAACCTTGTTCTTCTAGCTCCTGCTCGATTTCAATCTCAACTCCTGTAAAGAAACTCGAGTAACTGAAGGTGGGACCTACGTAATCCTCTTCAGCCTTCGAAAAATTCATCCTCTCCCATTGCAAAGTTTTTGAAAACCTTATTAAAAAGCGGCTGGGAGTGATTTTCCCCAAATCGAAAACCGTAAACTGCTGACACCACAATTACGACCCACTTAGACTCAATGACGAATTCTCAAACTAATTATTTTCACATTAGCCTTGTACGTATCAACTGACGTATCTCCATTAATTTTTGTAATGGATTCGAACTGATCGAGTGCTGTGGATCAAATATCGATCCAAAAATTGATATCGACTTTCTTTCATTTAAAACTCCCTCTTCCTGTGCACGGTCACGTGATAAAATTCACAGTGAGTTGCATGTAATTTTTGAAATCCTTATAATAAAATTTACCATGTAGTTCATTTCCTAAGTTTACTGGTGGTACGGTTACTGGTTTCCGGTATGATTGGAGATAATATGTTTCGACCTGTTCACGAAATCGACCACAAGTACACGCCAATGAACACATGTTGTCACATGATCTTGAACATCAATCAAAACAGATTATCTCCAATCATATTTACAATGGAGATACGTCAGTTGACCAAGTACCTTTAACGCAAAGTATTTACAGCATAGAAAACAAGAAGATTTAAAAAGGTCGAGAAATGTGCGTGCTTCTGTGTATTGAACGCCTTTTCGGGCTCGGTTAGACACCCGGAACCCAACCAGAACCGAAAACAAAATTTAAGAACTTGATTAAAGAAAACAAAATATATCCCAAAAGGCCGTTCCATCATAATTACTATAATTACTATAATTACTATAATAATTACAGGCGGTACCGCCTTACTGGCGGTACCACCAGTAAACTTAGGAAATGAACTACATGGTAAAGCTTATTACAAGGATTTCAAAAATTACATGCAACTCACTGTGAATTTTATCACGTGACCGTGCACAGGAAGAGGGAGTTTTAAATGAAAGAAATTCGACATCAATTTTTGGATCGATATTTGATCCACAGCACTCGATCAGTTCGAATCCATTACAAAAATTAATGTCCCATTTGTTTTCACTCTAAGCCCGGTCACATATGATAATAGTATATTACTGCCCTAGGGCAGTAATATACTATTATCACTAATAAAAGGATGAAAAATGGTAATATACTATTATCACTAATCTAGGATGAAAAATGTCTCTTTCATCCTAGGATGAAAGAGACATTTTTCACGTCGAAGCACGAGTCAGAAACGTGCTTCGACGTGAAAAGTCTTTTCCATTCTAGTGCTATAAGTAACTTTTCATACCGCGGAATATTTTTTCATACGTCGGGAAGAAATCGCCTAATTTTCTCCTTCTCGAGAATCAAACATTTCGTTTTCTTCGTTCTGAAAAAGTTAATTATAGCACTAGAATGGAAGAGACTTTTCACGTCTTAGCAAGTTGAACATTGGGCCGTCTATAACGCGATCTTCGACGTAAAAAAGGTCTGTTCCATCCTAGGTCAGTAATATACTATTTATTGATTTTACCTAAATCAATAGTTAAAAGAGACAATTAGACTAAATCCAGTAATTGAGATAATAGCTAATTGATTTTTTTTACGGTGTGCCAAAAAGAAGGATCTGAATTCAAAGTATAAAGATATGTAAGACATAATCAAAGCTAATAACTGTAACTGTAATTGCAACTGTAACTGTAACTGTAACTAAACTTCAAATTTAAGATATGCGACGACAAAAAAGAAAGGTAAAATACAAGCCTGAATGCCAACTCCGATACCTGTATCAACTTGGATACAGGTTGGTCCAATAAACACAACCACAACAATGTTCTTGGTTGTTCGAAACTCCATCCATTTTTTTGCATTTGATAAACATTTGTGTAGTATACAGGAAAAGAGTCTTCGTGTCGGGTGGCACATAAAATGTTTCGGAATAAGAACTGAATTAACTGAAAGTTGTTTACAAACAAAACGATCTAACTCCATCCGACGAAAGAGCTCTCATCAGGTAGATGTACAACGTACGTTACGTTTGATACGTACAACCTACGATACGTTTTTTCTCGATTGTTCTCGTTTGTTCTCGATTGTTCTCGTCAGAAAAACGTTTTAGTTTATTTGTGGCTGAAAGTTCTGATCAAAAGTCGTTCGTTCAGTCGTTTGTCAGGGAAGAATAATCGAGAACAAACGACTTTTGATCAGAACTTTCAGCCACAACTAAACTTAAACTTAAACGTTTTCCTGACGAGAACAAAAGAGAACAATCGAGAACAAACGAGAACAAACGCGAACAAACGATGTTTCATCACTATAATAATGCGAGGTATTCTAAATTATCTTGTAAATACCAGAAAAATCTAGAACAAACGATGTCTGATCAATAATGGACAAAAAAAAAGAACACTGTAAACCCGACGTGGCAGCAGATTGAATAACAAACAGGAAAGATGGCGCGCTCTATTGGGGGGAAAAAATGGGTCCTGCTGCATGCAGACCTCAAAAGTCTGTATTTCCAGGATTTGAGAAGATGGAGTACCGAAATATTTGTAGAACATTTCAGAACAATCAAAAAGACATTGATAGACAAGTCCTAAATATTACAAATAGGCCATGATTTTTTCACGCCCAGAATGTCTTTCCAAAACACAGTGGTCCTGAACAAAAATATTATTCGACAAAAATGTCAAAAAAAACTGCTAATGAGGCTTTGTTAGGAAACATCTTAACTATCAAAATTCACTAAAATCAAAATCTTACTGATCGTCTTCCCTACCCCGACAACCCCCCGGTCCCTCAATTTTTTTACAAGGCTTGTCACATATCAAGGCTGTTACATTTTATATGAAAGCCCATGGAAAATGCTTTAAAATGAGACATCGCCGAGGTTTATATCTTTTACCGGGGCGGAGATATCGTCGTTTTAATTTCCCAAAATTAAGCGTCTAATTTTCGATCTCTCAAACGACCAAATCTGATATCTCCGTGCCGGCAAAAGATATAAACCTCGGCGAGGTCTCTTTTTAAAGCATTTCCAATGGGGTTTCATATGATATGTAACAAGCCTTGAAAAAAAATTGAGGGGCCGGGGGGGTTGAGGGGGGTAGGGGGTAGGGGAAGACAATCAGGTAAGATTTTGATTTTAGTGGATTTTGATAGTTAACATGTTTCCTAACAAAGCCTCATCAGCAGTTTTTTTTGACATTTTTGTCGAATAATATTTTTGTTCAGGACCACTGTGAAAAATGAAAAATTGAACCTGATAGTATTTTTCGTACAAGAACAAACCTTTTTCTCGGAAAACAAACAAAATGAATATTTAAACGTCTGAATTTGACTTTATTTTATTTCCGTGAAGTTGGCAGTGCCCTTACTCCTCCTAATACTGTCATACCTGTTGCAGAACAAACGTTGAATTGACCGGAACAATGTAGAACAATTCAAAAGCAACCGACAAAGGCAAAAATTTTTGATAAATTCAAATTGGGTCCTGTTCGCGTGAAGTTAGCAGGACCCACCAACTTTTGGCTCCAGTTTTTTTCAGGTTAGAGAACAAATTGGAACAATCACGGAACTATTAAAGAACAATGAAAAGCTACTATATAAGACTATTTTCGATCAAACCCGTTGACTGGGTCCTGCCAACTTCACGGACGTGGCAATTTGCTAAAATTTCGTTCGTGGAATAAACTCTTACTTATTTTTTTCCTCCGCTCTTTCTCCGCCGCTGTAAGAAAAATGACCGTAACTGCATTTTTAAAAACAAAGGAAAAGACTTATTGTTGACGTAAATTAAAAATACGGAACACATTTTGTTTACAATAATGTAGTTAGTCATTCCTCTTACAGAGGCAGTTCTACTGTTCATAATAAAAGGGAGAGTCTTTTTCTTCGGGGCAATCGATTTATAATAAAATTATTAATGACACAGAAAATCAGCAACTGAACCTAGGTGTGTTCCTTGATTGTCAACAGCGTTTGATTCTGTTAGGCACTCATTTTGTTACACATCTCAGAAACGTCAGGGGGTTTGATGGATATGCTAAAACCATATCTATCAAACCATAAATGCAAAGGAAAGCTTCGCTTTCCACATGCAATACAGCCGGTATTTAAAAAAAATTGCATACGGAGTTCCCCAAGGCTCCATCTTGGGTCCTATACTCTTTATAATCCATTTAAACCGCCATTCCTCTTACAACAGGTTTTTCACCCTTTGTGTCAAGGCATAACAAGTACGATCACATCATAAAAGACTGCAAAGGACTAGAAAGTAGAAAAAGAAAGTACTTGGGGAAGGAGGAGGTAAGAATAATGGGTTTCAATAGCAAGGAGAAAGAGGTTATAAAAATACGGAGTTTATTTTTATTGAAGGTCTGGGAAATAAAGGGCGTGGGGGGGGGGGACTAAAGAGTTAAGACGTCTTATAGATAAAGTCGAGAAAAATCGGTACCCAAATACATGGATATGAATTTATATGCAAATGTACTTTCGAGCTCAAATTTATATTTATATGTAAATGTTATAAATACAGGTTTGAGGTCGAAAAAAAAACAGGTCCTGAAGCGGACAGTTTCTCAGTGAGGCAGGTTTTTAAAAATTTAATCAAATTCAAAAGGAAAAGGCCAAATTTTGAAAGTAGGCTTTTCTGAAAGCTCAAATTGAGTTTAAAGATCGGTTTTGGAAGAAAACAGGATGTGAAGTTGTTTTTTTTTTTTTTTTTCACAGGAAAGAAATTAAATTGGAAAATGATTTTTTAAAAGACGGATCCGAAGGGGGTCTATCAGAAAATTTGAGCTTTTCATTGTACTGCCCGTGAAGATAGAAGTACAATATTAATGCGTACCGGTACCGTGTTTTTGTTTTTACAACTTCAATTTTGAAACTTATTTTTTTCTGAAACTTCAA
This sequence comes from Liposcelis bostrychophila, assembly GCA_037577465.1. Taxonomy (NCBI): domain Eukaryota; kingdom Metazoa; phylum Arthropoda; class Insecta; order Psocodea; family Liposcelididae; genus Liposcelis; species Liposcelis bostrychophila. The sequence continues at coordinate 23,510,035 of CM075209.1, read as the reverse complement.
AGGAAGCTCAAAACGTTGGTATATTTTTCATAATTTTAACTTTCATTTTTACCACCAACTTCACCTACCCTTATTATTACACGTTTGCCAACCAAACCTATAACCAGGGGTAAATAAAGGGGGCCTTTAAGAGGAGGTATAACCTCCCCTCACTCCCTAAATGTCAATATTTAAAAAAAAAAATTCTGGTAATAGATACACACAACAGTCTCTTTGCAAAAACGAGGCCCTTCAAAAATTTTTTTGCTTCATCCATCTTGGGCCTCTCACTTTAGCTGTAGGCCTTTCTGCCAGTATTGAATATATCCCTACGTCATTAAAACTCTTATTTCTGACGCTTCTTTAAATTTTTCATATCTAAAACCAATATAAACGTGGACTTACCAGCGTCAAGCAGGAATTCAGCAACAGCGCCGCCATTAACCAGGGTGCGTCCGACGGAAAATTATCATCCAGAAGTTCCGAAGTGGCTCGAATGAAAATGTAGCTCGCCATAGCTGCCAGTGGAGTCATCAGCCAGAACCAAACCGTGTCCATCAGCAGCTTAAAAAAAAGAAAAAAAAAATTATACCTTTTAAACCCAACAAAATTTTCACGATTTAAAAAAATTTTAAAAAGAAAATTAAGGTTCAATTTTTTCCCCCTTTAAGGTATAAAAAAAAAAAAATAAAATAAAAACATGAACCTTAAATTTCAAATGGTAGTGGATAATTTTGGCCAAACAAAGGAGGAAATGATTTATCCCGGAGCAGGCTCGAGATGAGGAATTAAAATTACAAATGCAGCGAGTCACCAACTGCACCAAACTGCTAACGGCAACGATTACCAAAACAACAATCAAAGGGATGGTCGCGAAAAAACAAAGAAAATCTTTTTGTACCTGGAAAAAGCATTTTAAAAAAAAATTATTCATTTCGGGGGAAATAGGAAATAATCAGACCTGATTCATATCTGCAACTTCGTTCGCCCAAATGAAAAAGGATTCGAGAGGTCCGTGTTTCGGGATTCTGTGAATTTGGAATTGGAATCTGCACAGCTCGCAGTAGGTAGTATCGGATTCTGCTAGCCATCGTTCGAGACAGGAAATGTGAACTAAAGCTACCGTCCCTCGGCAATTACAAACGGATTCCAAAGTCCCTTGTTCGGGTAGTGTTTCCGGGTTGCAATGGCAAATTCGACAAATTTCTAAGGATAGCTGGAAAGGGAATGGAAGAGGAAAATGAGTTTTGAATCTCAGTGCAGAACTAAACCCAGGGGTCCGAATCCGATGCCGATTCCATATTCTGTACTAGACAGGTCAACTGAGCTATGTCCATCACAAGCGTGAATGGAGATATATTCTTTTGAACCGTTAGCAGCTCAAAACCGATTCAGGCAGCGGTTCAAAAGAGTATATCTCCATGCGCGATTGCGATGGACATAGTTCAGTTGACCTGCCTTGTACAGTATCATTTCTTTAACTCCAGATTCCGATTCCAGCACAGATCACCGATGCCGATGCCTATGCCCCCAAGCAAGCATCAGTTAAATCCGATGCCGGTGAAATCGAATCGAACAGAAATCTTTCGGCCAAGATTTCCAAACTTCGGACCCCTGACTTAATGGCCAAATCCATTAAGGATTCGGTCCTATTTCAAACTTTACACTTGAAAAAAAAAATCAAACCTATAGTCAACATACATTTGAATCATTTTCCAAATCCCGACAATCCTTGGCCTGAACCGGCAAAATAACAGACGATTGACTTTCCCCTAAATTGATTAAAGCCTTGCATATCAGACAGTCCTCCTTCAAGCAGTGCCTCGTTTTAAGAGCGTTCGCTTCTGGTTTGTTTAACAATAAATTAAACGAATCCGATTCCATCGAAACCTCTTCAACTTTTTCAGCCTTCCCTTGGATCTTATCATCCTCGCACGCTTCTTCCATTTTTAATTTTTGTTCGAAATCCGTAAAAAATTTTAAAATTTTGAAATGCATCATTTAAAAAAATTAAAAAAATAAAAAAATTTAAAAACAAAACCTTAAAAAAAAAACACAACTCATGATAATTTTTCCGACATGTTTGTTTATTTACAAAAAAAAACGAGTTCGATTTTTTTTTCCTTCCTTTGGCAGCCATGTTTTCTTTTTTCCCTCCATAATTCAAAATAACGGAATGCGAAACATTTACAAAAAAAAAAACAAATGGCCCCGTCAATTTATCTTCTTTCGTGGGTGTAATTTTTTTCACGTTAATAAATATTTCCGAAGCATCCTTCCTGCTTGTTGGGTTAAATAATGCAGATACAGCATCCCAATTACTAATTCCTCGGTAATAAATCTTCCGAAACGTCAAAGTCTCAATTCTGCGTACATATTTAGTCTACGATTTTTGCAAAAGTATATAAATTCCATATAAAGTGTGCCTAGTTTTTAATTTTGTAGTTTTTGTTTTATAAATAGAGTTTTAATGCGTTTATAAATAATCGAAACACGTTAATGATAAATAATGGGGTAATAAAAAGAGCCGCTTTAGCCATTAAGAGTCTTAAAACAATTATTGTATTGCTTTGTACTGTTACGCAACATGTCCTTTAACGGCGTCAATTAAGGTATGAAAACAAACGGTGCTGAGCGGCTTTTTTTACATTGCAAAATAATTACAATGAGTATTCCTTCTCACGTCACCATCATTTTATTTCTTTTATTCTTTTTTTCCGGATATTTTTTGGTCAATCTTCAACATAAAGGGCAGGAAAGGCAAACCGCTCCAAAAAAAATTTGGGTTGGCTTTTTCTTTTTGTAGCTTTCGTCTCTCAGATGCTTATCTATTTTCTCCTTTCAAAACTTTAATTTTCTCCGAGGAAAAAAAAATGGTTTGAATTAAGCCCAGGATTTAATTCTCTACCCGAAGACAAAGCCTTCACCCTTTGAGCATGTCAGCATAAAATCTCAACACCCCCCAGCTGATAAATCAAAAATAAAAATGCCAAACGAGACGCGGGTACAAATTTGAAAAATGTTCAATTAACCCAAGGTGAAAAGTGACAAAGAAAAAAAAATCCAGGCACAACATCCAGACGAAAAAAAAAAAAACACTCCCTGTCCACAAATCATTTTCCTAAAAGCCACGAGGAAATGATTTAGAAACCTTTGACAAATTAAAATCACACTTCATTCATACGAAACGCGGAAGTGCATACGATATTAGTTCCAAGCTCCTCCAAAAAAACCAAAGGGGAAGAGTAATAAGAAGAGAGTGAAACATAGGAAAAAAAAATATTATATAAATCATTACATCTTATAATTTTTAATGTGAATTCCCGGTTTTTTTTCCTGTCTTCTTCCCCTTTCCTCTCTTGACTTGGAGGAAGTGGGATTAAACTGTCATTTTTTTTAAATAAAGAATAAAAATAATTTAACCCTTTTAAAGTTATTTACAAACGGATTGGAATACGTTGACCATAGAGGTCAATATATTCATTGTATTCAAAATGACTTTTTCGCTTCCTAATAAAAATAAATTAAATTCCAAGCGAGTAGGTGTCATGATTTAATAGTAAACGTTTGACAGGAAGCAGAATCTGTATTTAAAAATACCGATTGCTTCAACCTGATTTTTTTTTTTTTTAAATCACACGCACCCTACACAAAACAAAATTAACTGTGCAAACAGATTAATATTACGAGGTGACGTCTTCATTTTCAGGATGTAGTTCATTATAATTGTTTATTGATTATTTGGTGACAGATCCCTAATGGCTTTTAGAACCAAGTTTCTTAAAAAAAAAAAAAATTTTAAATTTTTTTTCGTACTCTAAATTCTCAAGATCTTGGTCTTGTAACGAAAAAAAATTTGCTGAACTATACATAACCTCTTCGGTTATTATAAATATATAAATTATAATGTATATAATAATATTATAATTATAATTATATATATGTTATATATAACTTATATGTAATTTATATATAATTTATATATAATTATAATTATAATATTATTATATATATTATAATTTGGACTTAAATTTTGTATTGGGTATTGGGTTGTTTATCTGTATTTAATGTTAAGCGTAGGACTGTAAAATCGTCGGATATTTTTAAAAAGCATAAGAGCCAAGAACCAGGCATGATTGTTTTAAAACAAATTGGTATAAAACACGGTGTTTTAAAACGTTTTAAAACATTTGAATAAAAAAGTTTTTTTTTTCTACCGGTCCGAGTGCGGTACAAGAAAGTAATTATTTTTCATTGAGTTTTCCTTGAAAGCTCGATTCAAGCAGCTATTTAGCGACTCCTGAAGCGAGATTTTTGTGATTTGCTTTTAATATGTTATTCGGTTTATATTTTTTAGGATCCGCCAGCAGCACCGATTCTGAAAAAGCTAAGGAAATAAAAATGCTTAAAAGAAAACTGAAAGATGTAGAAGCTGAAAATAAAAGAATGAAATATTTCATACAGAAACACAGTAAGTTTAATAGTATATTGTTATCCTATGGAGGGAAACCATGGATTTATGGTATAAATAAATTTTACGATGTCAATGCAGTAAGTAATGTTGATTTATAGTTGATAAAATTCAAATTTTTAAAACGGTGTTTTTTTAAAAAACACCGTTTTAAAAATTCGAATAAAAATATAAACGAATTTAAAACATTTTGAACGTGTTTTAAAACATGTTTTAAAACCAGGCCGAATAAAAGACGTTTTAAAACGTTTCACACTGTTTTTTATTAAAAAATGTTTTAAACAGCAACCCTGCCAAGAACTGCGATTAAAAGATGATACAGGGAAGTCCCACCAAGTTTGTAAAACATTTTTTCTTCACACCTTACGCTATAATAAAAATAACGATCGAATGTTAAAAGAATTGAGACAAAAATCAAGTAACAGCCTTACTCCAGCTGCTCACTCCAGATCTGGTAAACCTCCAGTAAATAAAATTGCCCGTGAACCCATCCGACAACATATTTTAAGTTATGATCCCGAAAATTCGCATTATAGAAGAGAGCACGCGCTGAAAAGACTTTATTTGCCAAAGCATTTAACTTTCACTTCTATGCATGAGGACTTTTTAGGCACAAATCCACCCCAGAATTGCTCGTATGAGTTGTATCGCAAGGAAGCGAAGACAATTAGAATTATGTTTGAACTTCTTGGTAAAGGATTATAATCCTTTACCAAGAAGTTCAAACATAATAATATTTGTTGGGATTAAGATAATTAAATAATTTTTAAAAACAATTAGAATTGGGAAAAATACGTATTTTTATAATAAATGTAAAAATACGTATATATATACATATACGTATAAATATACGTATTGTACTTTTTCTATGAACCTGTTTCTCCTCGTTTAACTACAGGTGCTTTCTCCTCTTCAATTGATAATTTCTGATGAAATTCGTTACATAGAGATATGTTGGAATGATACTTAATATATCTTCATAACAATAATATATCATGTAACATATCATGTAACATATCATATAATATATTATATAATATATCATATATATATATATATATCATATAACAACTGATGAAGCAGAATTCCCTGATTTGGCTGCTGTGGTCACTGAAGTAGCAGAGGCAGCAGAAGCAGCAGAAGCAGTATCAGGATCTATATATTTTCCTCTACCACCAAGGGCAGCTGCCCCAATCTGATCCTCGTCATCTTTTGAGGCTGTTTCTCACTGACTTTTCATAAAATCAAATATCGTTTCTTAAAGAATCTAACTATTTAATTCTTTCGCTTGTTTACATTTCTCTTTCTATTTACAATCAAATCAGACGACAACTTTTTCACTTTTTTGTTTTCATTTTTTTTGTCAACGTTCCGTTCCGGAACATCCACCGTCCAGTATCTTGCACAGTTTTATAACCGGTCTTCTATACGTTCCTTTCGTCGTTTTTATCTCGGCTACTCTTACTATTCCATCCTTGCCTGGAAAAGTTTTCGTTACGACTCCTTTTGGCCAGTGGTTTGTTGGGTTCTTTTCATCCATCATAATTACAACATCTCCAACCTTAAGATTTTCTTCCCTTTTGTGCCACGTCTGTCTTTTATTTAAATGTGGTAAAACTTCCTTCATCCATCTAGTCCAAAATTGATCCGCTAATCTTTGAGACAAATGCCAATGTTTCTTTAAACTGTCAGGATTTTGTATCGGAGAGTAGATCGCCATAGGTCTTCCATTGGAATTTCCGAATAAAATTACTTAGGATCTTTTACTTGAGACCTTTTACTAAGCACCTTTTACTTAATACCTTTTGCTTCGCACCTTTTACTTAGGATCTTTTACTCAGGACCTTTTACTTAGCACCTTTTACTTAATACCATTTGCCTCTCACATTTTACTTAAGACCTTTTACTTAAGACCTTTCACTTTGGACCTTTTACTAAGCACCTGTTACTTAGGACCGTTTATTTGTTCGTTTTGCTTAGGACTTTTTACTTGGTAGCTATTGTTTAATAGCTTTTAATATGCACTTTTTACTCAGAAGCTTCTGCTTAGTAACTTTTACTTTTGGACTCACGAGGTACTAAATCATCGTGCCGATTTTCAGGAAAATCCTTAGAGCCATATTTGGAAAATAGAAATTTTCAAAAAGTTTCTTTGGTTTATGAAATCTTTCCAAAACTTCGTTGGTTACCCGGTCGATCCATCATATTGAAGCATTTTACGGTAGCACATCTCAAACATTTTTGAAAATTTTTAAATTTTTGAAAGCCAATTTTCCAAATATGTATTTAACGATTTTCCTGAAAATCGGCACAATGATTCAGTACCTCGTGAGTCCAAAGTAAAAGTTACTAAGCAGAAGCTTCTGAGTAAAAAGTGCGTATTAAAAGCTATTAAACAATAGCTACCAAGTAAAAAGTCCTAAGCAAAAGCGACCAAGTAAAAGGTCCTAAGTAAAAGCGACCAAGTAAAAGGTCCAAAGTAAAAGGTGCTTAGTAAAAGGTCCGAAGTGAAAGGTCTTAAGTAAAAGGTGAGAAGCAAAAAATATTAAGTAAAAGGTATTAAGTAAAGGATGCTTAGTGAAAGGTCTTAAGTAAAAGGTCCTAAGTAAAAGATCCTAAGTAAAAGGTGCGAAGCAAAAGGTATTAAGTAAAAGGTGCTAAGTAAAAGGTGCTAAGTAAAAGGTCCTAAGTAAAAGATCCTGAATAAAAGGTGCGAAGCAAAAGGTATTAAGTAAAAGATGCTTAGTAAAAGGTCTTAAGTAAAAGGTCCTAAGTAAAAGATGCAAAGCAAAAGGTCCTAAGTAAAAGATCCTAAGTAAAAGGTGCTTAGTAGAAGGTCTCAAGTAAAAGGTCCTAAGTAAAAGATGGGAAGCAAAAGGTATTAAGTAAAAGGTGCGAAGCAAAAGGTATTAAGTAAAAGGTCTTAAGTAAAAGGTCCTAAGTAAAAGGTGTTTAGTAAAAGGTCATAAGTAAAAGCAAAAGCATTTGCTTTCCGAGTAAAAGCATTTGCTTTCCAAGTAAAAGCATTTGCTTTCCAAGTAAAAGCAATTGCTTTCCAAGTAAAAGCAATTGCTTTTTTAGTAAAAGTATTTGCTTTGAAGTAAAAGCATTTGCTTCGAAGTAAAAGCTTTTACTTCAAGTAAAAGCAATTACTACTTTTTACGCATATCACTCCATGTTATTCTGCAGATCTTGAAAAGGTTATAATGTTGCCGCGCCTTGAAATGTTCAAGGCTTGTACTTTTACCCATCGTTTGTCTGTTTATAACGAAAGTTATGTACCGCTACCGGTGAGCAAATTCAACGAAATTGAACCACTATAGCCATTTTATGGCATGAAGCAATTGCAGGACGGGGAAGAAACGAAATTACCAGTGCTTTCACTGGTTACACAAAGTTACACTTTTTAAAAAGTTAAAACTTTTTAAAAAGTTAAAACTTTTTAAAAAGTGTAAAAGATAAGAAAATAATTATCATTTGACTTAGATAATTGTTCGGCCCAGAATAAAAATTGGGGGTTCTTCTCACTTTTCTATACATAGTCAACTCTGACGAGGTTAAGTTCGATAAAATCATTCTCCGTTATTTTAAACCAGGGCATACTTTCATGAGCGCCGACTCATTCCACCACCGCGTGGAACTGAGTATTAAAAGCAGGGAAAATGAACTGCATGATTTCGAAGATGCGGTCAAAAATGCAGCGGAGAAGGTAGAAGTGAAAAGTTTAAATTTAGATGATTTTTTTATTTTGGGAGGACTATTCTTCCCAATATGCGTTAAGAAAAATCACTCCCAGGCCATACTTGAGCGATATGGTCGAGGTCAGCTTTGAAAGAAATTCGCTCGACGTTTTTTATAAGACCGATTTTGATCAAAATCCAATTTCTTTAAATTTTTTAAGACCAACCGTAAAAAAATTAAAATATGAACAACTTCAAGGTATTGCTTGCAATAGGAAACAGGAAATCATTAAAAATTTAGGTCCTTTAATGTTACCAGAAAAATTGAAATTTTGGAAGGAGTTGACCGTATCGACCTATCCAGAATATCAAATATAAAATTTCTTATCCGAATTCTTTTTCTTTCATCTAATTTTTCTTCGCTACCAGTTAGAAGCGAATTACAAAGCCTGTATCGTTCATATTTATTCTTTTTAATAATCACAAAAAATAATTCATCAATTTAAATAATACTTGTTTTCGAGCCAAAACTTCCTATCAACTTGATCGATAGTAAACAATTATTTGTTTATTATTTGTTTACTTTATCAAATGCAATTTTCTCGAATACAATAAAAATGCAGATAGGACTCTTTAGCTAAGGGCGGCACAAAGGTTCTAAGCAAAAAATCTTTTGTAAAAGGTCCTAAGCAAAAGCTCCTAAGTAAAAGGTACATAGTAAAAAAAACAAAAGCAAAAGCAAATTCCAGTTGCGGGAATATTCCACCCGGGAAATTTCTGAAATGTGTAAAGTGCAAGATAGGGAGGCTTTGCATTAAATGTGCTCATAGTCACCAGAAGCACGGAAGAGGTGTCCAGATCGACTAGTTTAGATTTAGATTTACAAAGGCATTATAAGATGACATGACCCGAGAAAAGAAGGCTTTTTCTAATGAAGAAGCCCCTCCTCGTCCACGTCGTGGCCCCCGGAAATGTAATGGGCCTACAGCCAAATGGGTTCCTTTAGATAAGATTAAAAATTAAACCTTCACTTCACAAACAAAGCGAAATACAACAAACTGGGGTAAAAACCCCGTAAAAAAATGTACATGATTGCAACGAAGTATCAACCGAGACTCAGCACGAGTCGATCGCAAATCGACTCGTCTTGAGTTCTGCTTATTTTGCAGTTTTGGCTAAGATTTGATTCATTCATATTTTTGTCATATCAAACTTAAGTAAAAAGTCCTAAGCAAAAGGTCCTAAGCAAAAGGTCTTAAGTAAAACGTCCTAAGCAAAATGTCCTAAGTAAAAGGTACTTAGTAAAAGGTCCTAAGGAAAAGCTCCCAAGCATAAAATTGTTTAGTAAAAGGTCATAAGCAAAAGCAAAAGCATTTGCTTCGAAGTGAAAGTTTTTACTTCAAGTAAAAGCAATTACTACTTTTTATGCATATCTCACTCATTGAAAGACTAGAAAATAAAAATTCTAAACTGTATGTTTTGATTCAGACTTTAATTAACAAAAAATTGATATTCGGAGCCAACAATATTATTCTCACAACATCAGACGATATTTTCAAAAATTTTAAAGCAAATTTCAAATCCATGATTTACAGAGACGAGGATGTGAAGAACACAAATTACTCAGTCGTCGAAAAAATACCTGGTCATAGAGTGCGCGTTTCTGTAAACGTTCTTTTTTGCGTTAGTATACGCAAGCATTAGCCATTATAGTTACCGTAGATTGGGGTGAAGTTAAAAAGTTGGGGTAAAGTTAAAAGGAAATTCAAAAAAAAAAAAAAAAATCTAGGTTTATTTTAGGCACTAAAAATAAAATTCTTTTATTTCATTAAGTGGATATTGTTTTTGGGATCCTAAAATAAAAAAATTTAGTTTTAGTGCCTAAAATAAACGTAGAATTTTGTTTTGAATTTCCTTTATCTTCACCAAACCTTTTAAACTTCACCCCAATCTACGGTAACGATGCTTTAATGGTAAATGTTAGTGCGTTAGCTTATGTGAAAAAAAACGAAGCCATTTACAGACTGGATATTCCTCTCTCAAGGGCTATCACTCTTCATATCTCACGATTTATGGCGCAAAGGAGACTGATACTAAACATATCCATAGAAAAGATAAATGCTTAATTTCCATATTTGCCGCTGGAACGGGAGCTTCGCTCCAGCGGCAAACGTTCTTTTTTTACACGGTCGTATAAACAGCTCCGGAAACTTCCTATGCCGTTCATGTCCCGCTTAACTACGCACATTTTAGTTCTGAAATACGCCACTGGCGGCGCTGCGATCTTGAGAGCCGCAACATGTGTAATCGTAGGGACCATGGTCATATATAAACGTCTTCACTCTTCATGGCTGTGTGTCGCCATCGTCGGCATCAAATCTCAACGACCAATCAAAAAGCGTCTCTCTAACAAGGAGCGCTTACGGTGGTAGAAAGGAAGAACTAATTTTTGCGTAGTTAAGCGGAACATGATCTCCCATATATAAGGGATAGGAGTTTTCGGACCTGTCTATACGACCGTGTTTTTTTATAAGTAAAATATTTTTATCTCTTTAATATTTTAATCCCACCTTTAATAGTACTCCCTCTGTCCCAAAATACTTTGTGTGTTTCTCATTTTTATTTCCCATTTCGCAAGCTTTTGATTTTTGCCGGAACTGTTTGTACCACTTTGCCCACCCACCCAAGCACTATTTCACACCACCCCCCCATCCCCCCCAGGGGTCCCCCCCTTTGGGAAATAAATTACCGAAAAAATGCAAAAAATTAAAAATTTCTATTATTTTCGCCCCGTTTCAGAAACGAAAGCGAAAAATTTGAAAGTGGTCGGAAATGAGAGAGTACATTACCCTAAACAAGAATCCCCCATGAGAAAATTTTTTTCATTTGTCGCAACCCCCAAAAAAGTTAAATATGTGGAGGGTCCGACCAAGGGAGCAAATTTTTAAATCTCGATTAGATGGTCGCGAAACGTTTGTTACGGGGGTTTTTTAGGTCGCTGATTTCGATTCTGAGGTCCGTTTTTAAAAATTCAAGATGGCGGATCCAATATGGCGGACCTTTTCTTAATAAATCGATTGTTTTCCACTACAACACGTAATCGGGGGGTTATTGAGGCCGCTGATTTCAATTCTGAAATCGGTTTTTTAAAATTCAAGATGGCGAATCCAATATGGTTGACCTTTTTTCAAAAATTCGATTTTTTTCCCACATAAACACTTGTCCGGGGGGTTATTAGGGACGCTGATTTCGATTCTAAGGTCCGTTTTTTAAAATTTAAGATGACGGATGCAATATGGCGGACGTTCACCGATAACCCCCAATCATGAATTTGATTGAATTAAAAAAAAAATTTTTTTTGGAATCGTCCGCCATATTGGATCCGCCATCTTGAACTATTGTAAAAACTAACCTCAGATTCGGAATCAGCGTCCCTAATAACCCCCCGGACAAGTGTTTATGTGGGAAAAAAATTGAATTTTTGAAAAAAGGTCAACCATATTGGATTCGCCATCTTGAATTTTAAAAAACCGACCTCAAAATTAAAATCAGCGTCCTCAATAACCCCCCGATTACGTGCTTATGTGAAAGAAAGTCGAATTTTTGAAAAAAGGTCGACCATATTGGTTCCGCCATCTTGAATTTTAAAAAACCGATTTCAGAATTGAAATCAGCGGCCTCAATAACCCCCCGATTACGTGTTGTAGTGGAAAACAATCGATTTATTAAGAAAAGGTCCGCCATATTGGATCCGCCATCTTGGATTTTTAAAAACGGACCTCAGAATCGAAATCAGCGATTTAAAAAACCCCCGTAACAAACGTTTCGCGACCATCTAATCGAGATTTAAAAATTCGCCCCCTTGGTCGGACCCTCGACATATTTAATTTTTTTGGGGGGTTGCGACAAATGAAAAAAATTTTCTCATGGGGGATTCTTGTTTAGGGTAATGTACTCTCTCATTTCCGACCACTTTCAAATTTTTCGCTTTCGTTTCTGAAACGGGGCGAAAATAATAGAAATTTTTAATTTTTTGCATTTTTTCGGTAATTTATTTCCCAAAGGGGGGGACCCCTGGGGGGGATGGGGGGGTGGTGTGAAATAGTGCTTGGGTGGGTGGGCAAAGTGGTACAAACAGTTCCGGCAAAAATCAAAAGCTTGCGAAATGGGAAATAAAAATGAGAAACACACAAAGTATTTTGGGACAGAGGGAGTATTTTTCAATACAAGGACTGCAAACGACAAAATTGCACGTCGAGACCGAGTTTTAAGCCCGAGCCAAAGGCGAGGGTCTTAAATAGGTCGAGACGGGCAAGTCGTTTGCATTTCTTGCATTGAAAGATATTTTTTATCACAAGGTACGGCGTACAATAGCCTGTAAATAAACTGACTAGGACTGAAAAGTGGACTTTTCAGTACCGTGTGATGAAAAATATCTTTCAATGCAAGAAATGCAAACGACTTGCCCGTCTCGACCTATTTAAGACCCTCGCCTTTGGCTCGGGCTTAAAACTAGAGTTTCTGCCCGGGATTTCCCGTCCCGGGAATTCCCGGGATCCCGGAAAAAAAATTTAATCCCGATTCCCGAGATTAAAATTTTTCGGGATTTTTCCCGTTTTTCTGAAATTAACGGGAAAATTCCCGGGTTTTCCCGGTTAATCCCGGGAATTTCCCGGGTTCCCGCCATATCATTATTTCCCGAATCCCGGGAAATGCTTTTTCCAAAAAAAACGGGATTCCCGATTCCCGAAATTTTAAAATTCCCGGGAAAACAGAAACTCTACTTAAAACTCGGTCTCGACGGGCAATTTTGTCGTTTGCAGTCCTTGTATGAAAAATACTATTGTCGTATTGGTGTGCAACAACACCTTTTTTCAGAATTTTTTCATTTTTATTTTTACTAAATACTGTATATATTTTTATAAAAAATTGTAAAGAAAAGTTAATTTAAAAAAAAAAAATTAGTAAATTTTTTTATAGGAAAAATAGATTAGGAAAAATTTTTTTAGGAAAAATCGTTTAGAAAAAATGGATTAGGAAAAACGGTAGGGAATCCTTTTCTGCTGTCAAGTATGATGTAAACGAACTGGAAATAGTTTTGTTTTAAACCTTAAATTCGTTAATTAATAAAATAAATTACATTCAAAGTAGAAATGTTAAGAAGACGATTCTGCGGGGTACAAGCTGCGATTTTTCTTTTGTTTTGGTATCAAATAAATATTAATCATAAAGTAATTCAATGTTCTTTAAATCCGTGCGTCGGAGGTGAACTAACGTATCTCCATCGTAAATACAATTGGAGATAGTGTGTTTCGACTGTTTGTAAAAATCATGTGACTACAAGTTTACACGCTTTTGTTGGTGTTAACTTGTGGTCACGTGACACTTCCACGAAATGTCGAATCGCACTATCTCCAATTATAATTACGATGGAGATACGTTAGATCACCTCCGACGCACGGAAAGAACGCTTTTCACCAGTAGTTTTCGAAGTGAATTTTCTCTGTGTCAATATTATTATCATCATTTTCAGGTTCATGACGCCGCTACCCTAAGCTCAATCCACTGCAACCCTTGTGAGGGCAGCCTACAATGCTTTTAAAAATTCGTGGCAGCAGCATTCGGGTTCGGGTTAAGTTACAACTTTTTTTTAAATATTTTATACGAAAAAGCACTCCCACTGCCGTGCTATAACATATTAATTCGAAATGGTTAATAAAATTTTTACGCTTTTACAGCATCCATTCAAAGAAAATAAAAAAATAAATCGGGCTTTTGATTTTTTTTTCACTCGTGCACAAAACAATAGGATATAAGAAATCAACACCAGTAGCTATGTAGCAATAATAATAATAGAATAATCAAAAGCATATTTTTTCTTTTGATTTACGGTTCAGGATATGAATGTATAATAGATTTAAGTTGTAACATAAATAGCAACATGGAACTCGATGAATAAAACAAAAAAAAAAATATGAACGCTTATTGTTCTTCCCTCTTAAATTTTACGCGAGTATTTTTTTTTTAAGACATCCGAAAAAATAGGCATTCTCCATAACTCCTTCGACGGTTCATGCCAAGAACTTTTTTTGTATTTACAAGAAATAATATATGAAACGGAAGTAAACGTCATTTTAAGAGGGTGTCTCATTAAAATCGTTAAAAAATAATTTTTTTAAATGATTGCACGTACCGTTATAGCACAGGGACGATACTCCAGTCCTGAGGATGTTTTTCGGAGAAGGAGAAATCTTTTGTTTTTACAAGAACAATGACCGAAAAATGGAAGTGTAATTACAAACCAAGTATGTGCGAGATTCTGATTTCCCGAAGGAATTCTGGGAGTTCCCACAGAATTATGGAAAATAGGGACAAGAAACTGTTCAAAAGAGCGGTGGAGTTGAATGTTGGCGAGAAACAAATTCTGTACCTCAGTGTAAAACTAGACCAAGTCCATTCAAGGATTGCAACTTCTTATTTCAAACCCGACTCTAAAAAAGGTATACAGGCTCAACGGTTGGCAGCGCTGATTGTGTGCCTTCTGCTAGTTTATTTTTGTTAACAAAGCAGAAAAGTTAACTCGCAGAAGACATTAATTTCAGTTGGCAACGCTGGTATATAGTTTGTAAAATCGGGTTTGAAATAAGAAGTTGCAATCCTTGAACAGACTTAATCTAGTTCTGCACTGAGGAACAGAATAATTAAATCTTCGATGCCATGAATCCCTGGATACATTTCAAAGAAAAATTTGTGTTTTCGATTTTAGACTACGCATATTTCGATAGTAACGAAGATGGAAGAAATCTCCAAATAGCCGAAAATATCGATTCAATGAAGCCGCTAGGGTGGGTCAAAACTAATGAATTTTGGAAATTGAAATCTCCTGACCGAGGAGCATATTAGAACGCTGAAATATATGTCAGACAAATTAAAACAAGGATTTAAAAATTTTGGTGAAATGGATCCGGAAGAAATAGATTTATTTTTAAATATTTTACTGGAAAACGGTTATATTTGCAAAATACAACCACAAGAGGATAATTATGCGGAAGTAAAAATTCCTAATCAAGAAATCGTATGCAAAATTTTCGATAGGAAATGATATTTTTTTCAGCCAAAAAGTTCTTATTTTTTTGCCCAAAAAGTTCTTATTTTATTGTGTTACCAAAAAGCACCTACTCCACTATCAGGAGCTTTCAAATTCAAAAAATTCGCCAGTTTTGACCCACCCAATTGGTTGAATTGAATATCATCGATATCTTTGACTAATCGGAGATTTCTGCAATTTTCGTTATTTTCAAAACCTACGCGACCTAAAATCAAAAACACAAAATTTTCTTTTAAATGTATCCAAGGCTTTTTTCGGGAAGTGGGAGGGGGTACCTTTTAAGGATCAAGACTTTCCAACTTGCGAAAGCAAAATTATCCTACCAACCGATAAACCAAAAGACTTTGTCCTTCGAGAAAAATTTGAATGAGAATATAAATTATCATCGTTACAACGGTGTCGGGATAATTCTTTTCGGACACCTGACGAATTACTTACGTCTTCCAGTTCGACGAAAATGCACGAAAAATGTTTTGCACGGAGCGGGAGAGTAGCGCAGCTTCAAAATCCTGGGTTTCTACTTTGCGGGAAATTTTCCGTCTAACCGATATCGGGATAATTTTTTTTCTAAAACTTACGAATTACTTTAGTCATTTTCTCGTCACTACAAGACTTAAGAAACTCGTCAAGTGTCCGAAAAAAACTATCACGACATTGGTTGGTCGGAAAATTTCCCGCAAGACGGAAGGGCAAAAATGTCTTCGAACGGACAGACGTGCCTTAGCTTGGGAAAGGGAGGGGGAACTTGCAAAAGAAAAAAAAAACGTTGGGGAGTTTTGGAGGGCAAGGTATTACCGAAACAGGAATTCCAGTCCCTGCGATAAAATAATTCCCTATATCATTTAAGGGAGAATCTCCGGGAATTATTTTCTCACAGGGATTCGAACTCCTGTTTCAATAATACCTTATCCTCCAAAACTCCCCAAAATTCTTTTGCCCCCCCCCCCCTTTTCCCAAGCTAAGGCATGTCTGTCGAAAAAATGTTAAGCTTAATAAACATGATTCAGATTTTCTTTATATTTTCCTACGTCCTAAAAATGGACACTAGGTGTATTTTCCCTATTTGCTACTAAATAAATTTTTAGGCAGGATTTCTTCGGGAAAATTCTTATACATTCTTGAAAAAAAATTCTGTAAACCTCGAAAAATTATAAGGGTGCAAATTGACTATGGGATGTTGGTCCAACATTCCATAGTAGTAAATTTGCACCCTAATGACCTGAATCAGGATTCTTCAAAAAAACAAAAAATCCTGCCAATAGGTATCGGGACTTTTCCTAAGGATCAGGAAAATGCGTTGCCCCAACCACCTACTTGCACAATCATCTTTAAAATAAAATCCGGGACGATCCTCAATTCCCATGCGAAAACTCAAAAACTGCATCGGCCCCGCTTTTGATTAAAAATTTTATTAATGACACATCGCAAGCTTGAATTAAAAAAGAACGAAAATTTTTATTAATTTATATGCTCCCGACATTTTTTTTCCACATTGGAATATGTTTGGCTAAGAATGAATGGAATAAAAGATGTCCTATGGAGTAAAGAAAAAAAAAACGTTGAATCTCAAATAGAATATCTTATTCCCTGTCATTTCGATTTTTCGAACTTTTCAAACATTTTTTTTTTTTGGACGGGGCTTGCGCGTAATGCAGTTAATTACCGATGGTAATGTAAAATACATTCCAGGGGCTTTTGCCTCGGGATGCTAATGACTAATTAAGATTTTTGAACATCGTCGCTCGTGTTTCGAAAAGAAAAAAAAAATTTTTGGCGTTGTTAAAATCAAATTTTTTTAGGTATCGAGGTCAGTGATTTTCTTACGAAAATCTTTCAACAACATTGTTGTTATTATTATGAAAATAAATAAAAATTTTTTATCGGTTTATTCAACCCGAAAGCTTTTTATATTATAAAAAAAAATTATTAGAAAGACGTGAATTTAAGACGTGATAAATTATTCTCCGATGCAAACGATATATAGGAAACTCATGCCAATATGTCGGAATTCATAACAATTCGGAAATACAAAAAAAAAATATTGCAACTGAATCAATTATTTTTTTTGTTCGAAATCATAATTAAACCCGTCAAACATCTTTAATATTCGACGCATCTCTTATCTTTGATACAAATGTATCTTTTAATTCAAAATGCGTTTAACGATAAATAAAAAAAATGCGTTTTGCGTGAGGTGCGTATTAAGCCCGTTATCCGTCTGATACGCAGCCAAGAATCAAACGAATTCTTTTTTTTTTTTAAACAATAAAAAGGTTAGAGTTAGGAAAACGTTTTTGAATGGCTAACAATTTTTTCAAAAGACAAAAATTATTTCCGAATAAATTGTTCATGGAGATTTAATGTTTTTATCATTACCCCAAGAAAAAGTGAATTATAAAATTTTATAACTGTATAACGTTTTGGACGATTATAAAATGTTATAACTTTTGGCCAGTTAGGGATGATTCTCATCGAAACGGGGTGGTCATTTTCGGATTCTACGACGTCGAAAACACAGGCAACCTGGTTTGGTCCCGAAGAATTGCTCCTAAATTTTCGGAAAAATTTGTTTAAAAAAATGCCAAAAAAATGTTTTTTCAAGCACAAAATGGCCGTGGGTCACCCCTAAACGTGGCCGAAAAAATCTGAAAAAAAAAATTACCTTTTGTTTTTAGACCATAAGAAAAGTGAAAATCGCATGAAGAACAAAATCACGAAAAGTAAGGTAAATTTGAAACACCCTAAACTCCCATGGTTTAAAGAAAAAAAAAAAAAAAAAAAAAAAAAAAAAAAAGTAGGACTTATTTAAAACAAAGCGGCTTTTCCAACGTTGCAGAATTAGCTTCCGAAAAGTGACCCAAGAAAAGAACATCCAACATCCCTGCAACGAGTCTTCGGTCTTTTCAAGCCCAGTCATGTCGGATGTCGGATGAGCCAGCTGATTAACATGGAAATTAGACGTGCAGGAAATCAAAATCGCAAGCGTCTTTTCTTTTCAATGAAGCAACGACTGCTGATAAAGAAGTCTATGAATATGAAAATGAATCGAAAATGGAAAATGTTTCAACCTCATCTGGTGATACACAGACTCTGTCTCGTCGAGTGAAAAGAAAAAAATTTAGGGTTAAAAGAAACACATTGTACCAACCCTATAAATCAGGTGGCCTACGCCTTATAGATATCAATTAAAAAAGGAACGCACTAAAGATTGAGACCACCTCAAAAAAGTTAAGAGATGGCGGAAATAAATCCAATCAATGTTATAGTCAAAAGTGTTGGATCGAAGAAACCTTGCCTATAAAGCCGCCGTTCATACGCAAAATAGAACAGGAAATGGAACGATCTGAACAGACCGGAAAAAGTTTAAAAGGTTATTATTTCAAAAAGCGGGAGGAGGAGAAAGAGTCACTCACACGTTGTGAAAACCTCCCGGGACGGCCATGGGCTCTTACATGGGGAGACATACATAAAACATTTTTGACAATGGAAGTGCGATCGTATCTGCTCCCGGTAGAACAACAAATGAAGGAGAAGGAAGAACTGCAGCAATAGAGGTACCTCTACAGTTCTTCCCTGGAGAAGAAGGGGTCGGGGTCAATGGTAGACTATCAGGAGATTTTGTAATTGATGCGGAAGAAATACAACAACAACAAGCTTTTAAAGGGCTTTGGAACCCCATCGCTGCATCGACAACAGTCCGCCATTTGGACCTATCCTAAGCAGCCGCCCGCCAGTCTGGCACCCCTAGGCGGCCGGAGTCCGCGGATACATTATCCTACCATCTTGGCCGAGGTCTTCCTAAAGGTCTTGGACTTGTAGGACGACCATCCAAAACTCGTATAGCCCGTGTAGCCGGCGCCCGTGCCACGCGTCCCGCCAACCGCAGCCTCATAGACTTGATCACACCAGTGATATAGGGCTGCCCGGTAAGCGTTCGAATTTCTTCGTTAGTCTTGACACGGACGCGTTCAGATACCGGGTCTATATTGGAACCAAGGATCCTCCTAAGGACATTATTTTAGAAGAAATTATCATAGAAGAAATACACGAATATCAAATACCTAACGGTAAGTTCAGCAGAGAAAAAGGCAAAGTATAAGGCTAAATCTCTAGGCTATAAAGGCTACTTGGCTAAATCTCTATATTCCTTTGAAGTATCGTTTAAAATCCTTTCAAAACTATAAAATCTTTCTTTAAATAGCCCCATTCCAGGCATCAAAGGCAGATCATCATCGAATGATCTGTTTAGGAAACTCAATTTTGATAATTTAAAATCAGACAGAATTTCAATTTCTTCCATGACAGAAACATTCTTCTCATCTACATTTTGATCCATTTTTTGCAGGCAGGCAATAATAATATCAACAGATTCGTAACTCCCGTCTTAGCTATAACTTCGCACAGAGCCTATAAACTAACACATTAACTTATTCGTTAATCTAAAATGGCCGCTGCTTCCACGTAGCCATAGCCTTCTTCAAACCGTAAACATTCAATCCTTATTCCGAATTCTTGTTGGCGACTGGTAGCGCCGACAAAACCGTCGAGATATGGGACCTCCGGAATTTAAACCTAAAATTGCACTCCTTAATGCACAATAATGAAATCTTTCAAGTTGCTTTTACAAAAGAAAAAAAGCCGTTAAAAACAAAAATAAAGCTTGGATATCGCCTACCTTGCTACAAAAAAGAGAAGAGATTAAACAGCTTTATCTGGATTGGCAAACCTTTTGTTTAAAGAGCTCGGAAATCAAATATAAGGAAGAACGAAAAAAATATCGAAAAATAATTCAATTTGCTCGGGCAAAATTTTACTCCAATCAAATAAACAACTCAAATAATAAAAATAAAACATCATGGGATATAATAAACACTCTCAGAAATAAAAAAACAGTAGATAAGGCGGCTATAGACATAATTGAATTAGACTCAGGACAAGTGGTTGATGATCCCCATTATAGGGTGGATCGAAAAAAGCGAATTTTTGAATTTGAAAACGCCTGATATGGGAATCGATGCCTTTTTATGATACTGTTAACCCTAATTTGTTTCAGATTTTTTGAAGGTCAACTTGAGGTCGCGCAATGACCTTGAAGTTTTGGAAAAGCCCATATAAGGGAAAAAATAAGAATTTTTTTTTTTGCTAAAAAAAGTATCACTTCCTATCGGAAATTTTGCGTAGATTACGAATATGAAGTCCAAAATTCATTTTTGTGTCTAGTTTTTAAGCTAGAAGAAAAAGCAGCCTAAAGTATTTCAGTGTTTAGAAAATAGGCGTAAAGCTCGAAAAACCGCGGACTCAAAATGATTTTGGACTTTATATTCGTAATCTACGCAAAATTTCCGATAGGAAACGATACTTTTTTCAGCAAAAAAAAAAATCCTTACTTTTTGCCCTTATAGGGGCTTTTCAAAAACTTCAAGGTCATTGCGCGACCTCAAGATGACCTTCAAAAAATCTGAAAAAAATTAGGGTTAACAGTATCATAAAAAGGCACCGATTCCCATATCAGGCGTTTTCAAATTCAAAAATTCGCTTTTTTCGATCCACCCTAGTGGCAAGGGGATTGTTGAAAAATTGAAATGGCAAAATAATTTGAGACTTTAGGTCTGGTGTTTCCTTGATTCACTGCTTAACCATAGTTCATAGTTCATACTTCGTAGTTGAAAACCAATTCCAAAAACCAGAGTTTTTGCTTTATTCATATGAATTAATCCTTTGTTATGAGATGCCAAGCTCCTAAGTAAGAAGTGAATCCAGCTTATCTGAACTTGAACAGACTTTAGGAATGGGAGATGAAAGATACACGGTACAAAGGTGACTTCACGAGTAGGGTGGGCCGAAAAAAGCGAATTTTTTAATTTGAAAACGCCTGATATGGGAATCGATGCCTTTTTATAATACTATTAACCCCAATTTTTTTCAGATTTTTTGAAGGTCATCTTGAGGTCGCGCAATGACCTTGAAGTTTTTGAAAAGCCCATATAAGGGCAAAAAGTAAGGATTTTTTTTTTGCTGAAAAAAGTATCGTTTCCTATCGGAAATTTTGTGTAGATTACGAATATGAAGTCCAAAATTCATTTTTATGTACAGTTTTTAAGGTAAAAGAAAAAGCAGCCTAAAGCATTTTCAGTGTATAAAAAATAGGCGTAAAGCTCAAAAACCGAACTCTAAAATGATTTTGGACTTCATATTCGTAATCTACGCAAAATTTCCGATAGGAAGCGATACTTTTTTCAGCAAAAAAAAATTCTTATTTTTTGCCCTTAAATGGGCTTTTCAAAAACTTCAAGGTCATTGCGCGACCTCAAGATGACCTTCAAAAAATCTGAAAAAAATTGGGGTTAATAGTATTATAAAAAGACATCGATTCCCATATCAGGCGTTTTCAAATTCAAAAATTCGCTTTTTTCGGCCCACCCTATCACGAGCTCTTTCCAGCGGTCATAGCGGCCATATTGTTTTGCACCCGCGGAAGTTTTACATTACCGTAAATGAGTTCAGTGTTATATTCTAATTTGTGTTTTTCTTTTTATTTCCACTTGGAAGCAAAATGACGGTCGGAAAATGCATTTTGCAAAATTTCCCTGCTTGTCGCCATTTTGAAGATTTTCAAAGTGTTTGTTTACATTTTTTAAAAATAAAAATAATTTTCGGTTAAAACTTTGATTATACATGTTGTCAGTGTTCTTTTATCCTTTCTGAGTCAATGGAAACAGCAGAAATATATACCGGTAAAGCTAACACTAGGAAAAAGTTTGATTTTTTAAGGGAAAATCAGAGTTTATTTTTTATCTCTGTGCTTGCTCCGGGGCCATCGCTTTCAATTTTGCGGTAAAGTAATGATCAATTTCGTTTTAATTTTTTTTAACGATTATGCAGTAGGGTGGGTCGAAAAAAGCGAATTTTTGAATTTGAAAACGCCTGATATGGGAATCGATGCCTTTTTATAATACTATTAACCCCAATTTTTTTCAGATTTTTTGAAGGTCATCTTGAGGTCGCGCAATGACCTTGAAGTTTTTGAAAAGCCCATATAAGGGCAAAAAGTAAGGATTTTTTTTTTTGCTGAAAAAAGTATCGTTTCCTATCGGAAATTTTGTGTAGATTACGAATATGAAGTCCAAAATTCATTTTTATGTACAGTTTTTAAGGTAAAAGAAAAAGCAGCCTAAAGCATTTTCAGTGTATAAAAAATAGGCGTAAAGCTCAAAAACCGAACTCTTAAAATGATTTTGGACTTCATATTCGTAATCTACGCAAAATTTCCGATAGGAAGCGATACTTTTTTCAGCAAAAAAAAATTCTTATTTTTTGTTCTTAAATGGGCTTTTCAAAAACTTCAAGGTCATTGCGCGACCTCAAGATGACCTTCAAAAAATCTGAAAAAAATTGGGGTTAATAGTATTATAGAAAGGCATCGATTCCCATATCAGGCGTTTTCAAATTCAAAAATTCGCTTTTTTCGGCCCACCCTAATGCCGATATCTAGTTTCGTATCGATATGCAATATCGAAAACGCGGCAATTTTTTCTAAAAGACCCAACAGAAATTGCTGTAAAAGTGGGATGGGTCAACTTATGGCATTTAAAGTGAAAGTCAAAATGTTGTTTGAACATATGAATCGTGTGGTGTTGATTACTGCACCTCGCAGATACGGCAAATCAACAAACATGGATATGCTGCGAACCTTTGCAGAAATTCAAGTAAAACAAAAATTGAGATCCCATTCCAATTGCTGGATCCAGGTCATACTTCTGCAATCGAATAAAAAACCACTCCTGGCTAAACGGTATGTAAAAATATCCCTCAAAATGTGCTAAAAGCGATGTCAACCCAAAGAAAAGGGTTTAAGTGATTTCGACACCGTTTTAAATAACAGCAAATTCCATCCCCCCCGTCATATACGTGATCATATAAGCAGAGCATCTCAAAAAAAAAAAAAAAAAATTAAAATAAAATAAGAAACATGTGGAGGGTTTATTCATATGACAGTTGGCATTGCAGATGAGTCCCCAAAGGAAACGTGCCACAAGGGTTCAACAAGGTGTTACAAAGCTTACCGGAAATTCAAATCTCATATCATTTTTAATTTTTCCTTTTCGAAATATATATAATTAAAAAATCCGGGAATTTTTTAAATCCGTGCGGATAACGTCAATATGCTAAAAAGACCACGTGCCTATTTTAAATTAATTACATCCACCTTAAATACCTTGATGTGATAGACACACACACATCCCGGAAACGAATATGTCAAATTCTCCTTACAAATCGACCACGAGATTCTTTGGCAAATCGATCATCCAATACTTCCTGTCGAATTATTTTTGGGGGGTTTTAGAAAGAAAAAAAAAAAGTTACACGTGACAATCATTTCCTCAAGGATCTATTAATAATTAACCCATATTACTCGTGCGGCTTAAAAAGGATTTAGCTCGGCACGAGGATATAAAAAAAAAAAAAATTTTTTTTTGAGGACCTGCTGTTACCATTGCAGGACCTCAGCAGATTCCAAACATATTTTCTTTTTCGGGATTCAGAATTTCCGATTCGGTTTAAAAGGAAATCATGTAAAAAAACGTTCTGATTTTTATAACTTTTTATAACTTTTTTTTAAAATGTCGAAAATTTTTACGAGTACGAGGACATACGGAGCGTGAGTGAATTGGAATATTGGTGGTGCGAGCGTTTAAAGGGAAAAGCTCAAACACTCTCGTTGGATTTGAAAAGCTTTTTATGTGGTTTCGTCATAGGGGGTAAAAGAATAGGGTATTTTCAGGTATTTTTATTTTTGAAAAATTTTGGTGCAAAAATGAAGTACATATGTGGACGTCCATATGAAAACCTGCCTTGTGGGGAATGGCGGAGAAAACGTTTTGTTTGTAAACAATATGATTTTTAATAAGTTAAACTTCCACAGCCTTCTAAGTCCCATTCCCCACAAGGCAGGTTTTCATATGGATGTACACATATATTTAAAAAATTATTTGTGTAATAAAAACTATTAAAAAAATTTTTGTCTGTATGCAATAATTCCTTAAAATTGGGGCTTAAAAATTGTAAATTAAAACGGTCGTAATAAGCGCGGAAGCGTTGTGACGTCATATGTTAATATCAATCTGCCGGAAAATTTGTCATAGAATGCGATGCTTTCAATGTTTATAAACCAAGCCACAGCATTCTTGGACAATGTTTTTGGGCAGAACGATATTAACATTTGACGTCACAACTATTCCGCGCTTATTCCGACTGTTTTGATTTACAATTTTTAACCCCCAACTTTAACAAATTATTACATACAAAAAAAGAATTTTTTTATTACTTTTTATGGCGCAAAAAATTTTTTAAATTCATGGTACTTTATTTTTACTTCAAAATTTTTCAAAAATAAAAATACCTGAAAATACCCTATTAAGATCTTCTCTTTTTTAAATTTTTAACTAATTGGGTTTTCTTTTATTCTAGAACCATTCCTTTTTTAATCGAACTGCAAAGGATCCTGTCCAAAATTTTAAAGGGATTAGGAGGTTCCACTCTCTCAACGCCAGATACTTCACTTGCTGAGGCAAGTTACAATTATTTTTTTAACATTGACAACCCTGCTTTTTCGCAATTAAGCATGTGATAAATGGTCAAAAAGTTAATACAAATCATATTGTTCCCGTTCCCGGGAAAAAAATTTTCGATCCCGGGAATCAGGAATTCTCGAAAATGAGAAAAATTCTATTCCCGGAAAGCTGAATTCCCAAACAATTTCAAAATAAAAATGTTCCCGGGAAATTTTTAAGGGGAAAAATCGATTCCCGGGAGCAGTCTCTACTCAGGACTATTTGGTTCTTGTTCCAGCTTTTATTTATTTCAAAAAACAGGATTTATAGTTCGGCTCAAATAGGAATCGGAATCGGAATCGGAATCGTTAAAAATGTGACCAATCTGTAGCAGTGACAAAAGTCAAAACTGTGACAAAGTGCAACATGTGACAAATTTAAAATAGGACAAGTTACATTTGTGCCAAATTTTTATTGTGACAAAAAAACGGTGACAAATGTTCCGGGGACAAATTTTCCTGTGACAAATCATCCGGTAACCGACCAGAAAGAGCATTAAAATATATCTTGGTATCACAATGTGTGATACCAATCAATATGTTTTGGTTGGAATCGAAATCTAAATCTTTTTTTTACCTTTCGGAATCGGAATCGGCATTACAGCCATGGAATTTGTGATACCAAGACATATTTTAATGCTCTTTCTGGTCGGTTACCGGATGATTCGTCTGATTCAGAAAAGGACCATGCTGCAATAAAAGGAGAAGGTACTGAAAGAGCCAAATATTGAATCAATGCCATGGAATCTGTGATAAAAAAGCATAAGAACTTCAAGTACCGTAGATTGGGATGAAGTTGAAAAGTTGGGGTGAAGTTGAAAGTAAATTCAAAAAAAAATTATAGCTTTATTTTAGGCACTAAAAATCATAAAGTGGATATTGTTTTTGGGATACTTAAATAAAAATTTTTATTTATAGTGCCTAAAATAAACCTAGAATTTTGTTTTGAATTTCCTTTCAACTTCACTCCACCCTTTCATCTTTACCCCACCTTTTCAACTTCACCCCAATCTACGGTATTACAATCTTCTGGTAAACATTAACGTAAAAACGAAAACCTTGGTTGGAAAGTTGAGTGCTTTTCGATACTTTTTATTACAAAAATACTCAGACCCTCTATTTTCGACGCTCAAGCATTGCCAAATATCGTAAAAAAAAAGCTTAACGACCTCCAAACAACACCATATTTTTTCGTCTCATTGTCTTTCATATGAAATATCGGCGACAGGGCGACAAAAATCCTTTAAAAAAAAAAAAAAACTTACTTTCGATCTAAATCTTTACATACACGCATTCATATGTAAAGTTATTTTGCCATGAGTTAACACAAATAAATGCAAAAAAAAAAAAGTTCATAATTTATGTGAGTGTTATATGTTCATTTTCATCGTCATTGCACCGGCAAGGCCCTTTATTGCCAGATGTCGGTTATAAACATTATTCCGGATTACTGTTACGTGTTTATTTTTGAACCGAGGTGATTTTCAATTATGTTACCACCAGACGCTAAGACGACGATCTCATTTCGCTCCATGTGCTACCAGTTTTTTAATAAAAACAAAACCAAAAAAAAAAACAAATATGAATGCCATCACGATTCAGGATAAATTAAAATGCAGGCACTAAACCATACTGCCCTCGTGATGGAACTTTATCCAACGGACTGCAGAAAAAAAAAAGACCTTAAATTCGTGATTTAATCGACCTAAAAATCCCCGACTGTGTTTTGTAATTTCGTTTTGTTTGTGTTTCATGTCAAAGTCTTGCGCAAAAAAATAAAAAACCGTATATACAGTTGATGGCGTTAATTTAAAACATATCAAAACGTTTGAAACGAGCAAAAAAAAATTAACAGTTTATAAAATTGCGTTCGGGAAGGGAATTTTCCGTTTTTATTTTTTTTCTTCTAAGGGGCGATGACTTTGTTGAGATCTGTTTTCTTAAAAAAAAAGTTTTTAATAAGTTTACTAAAACATAAGAGTAATTTGTCATATACGGGATGTTTTTACTTCATGCTTCTAAAAATAAAAGGAAATAATAAATTTATTGAAACGTATACCAGTTTATAATAAATAAGTGTCAGTCGCTTTCGAGAAATTAGTAAACAAAATGGAAAAGGTTCAGATTTTAAAAAAAAAAAAAAATCGCTTAAAATTAATTTTTATTACAAGATTATGGATGCTTCTATGAAATTAGTTTCTTATTGGGAATACTGGATCACGAAATTAACAGAGTCTTGGTCAAAGAGAACACTGTTAATTTCATGATCCAGTATTCCCAATAACAAAGAAACTAAAATTAATTTTCTAAAAAATCAATTTTATTATGTCTCACAAAACAAAAAACAGAACGAATCGGTAACAAATCCATGGCGCACGCCAAAGTATAAAATTTCTTTTACCGAAATCACCATTTCGTTAACAAAGTTCTCAACAAGTTCAAAATTTTCTGTCTTTAACACCAACTCTTCGCACTTTTCGACTATTATACGATTTAAATCATTTTTATTTTTTTTCAAATCTTTATCACTCAATGAGATGGGAATGTTCATTTGTTTTAAAAAACTTATTTCGCCTTTTGGAGCTCGACAACCGCTAACAAGTCTTGAATACCAACGTTTTTTCGTGATAGGAATCGTGTTTTTTGGTATAAGAACCTTTATCAGGTTTACGAGGAGAAGCACTTTAGCCCGCTCAGGAGCTCGACGCCAAAGATCACGAAACAAACTCAGATAAAAATGTTTTTTAGCTCTATGAACAAGATTGTTTTCAAATCCGATATGAAGTGCTACAAACTCTAGCAGAAATTCGTAGTTCAAATCGAAATTCCTTCTGAAAAGATCCTTTAAAATTTCCGGTATCAGTTCTTGATACGGCCAAACCGGTAAAAATGCAACCACGATTTCTATTATATTTTTTTCAATGAAATGAGGCACTTGATTTGGTGGTAAGAACTGGAATGCATGAAGGAAATCATCTGCTTCCAGCTGTTCGAATCGATACAAAAAAGCGAATGGTACGTTCGAAATTCTGCGAAGTTCGGTCTCAAGATTGGAAAACAAGTCAAAATCTAGGAGTACGTTAGAAAGTAAATTTCGCGAATCTAAGAATCTGTAATAACTGTTAACACCACTGGTTCGGCGTCCAATGCCGAATCTTTCTAACGCTACTCGCAAAGGAATAACGTAATCCGAATTTTTTAAATAATTTTCTGGTACAAGTTGCGCCCAGCGATGTGGATCACTGCGATAAAACATATATAGAATACCGTTATTATATTCACGACAACGTCTTTCTTTTTCTTTAAATTTAAATCCAGTTGACGGTATTCCAAAAATGCATTGGCTTCAATTTTATATTTCGAGATCACTTTGGTGTCACCCAAACGGCAACTTGTTCTCAACAGGTCTTCACTCGGATAATTATATTTCCAGTGACAATATGAACATGAAGTCCTCAGGACTCCGTGATTGGAGAAATAATACTCGGTCGAGCCAAGCACTGACTCGCAAATTTCACATCCAGAAAGACTATCTTGCGAATAAAAAAAATAAATTTTTTGGCCCATCAAAATGATCATTTCTTGAAGATCTACTTCCACAGCCAAAGGTAATCCGAGAGTATGTGTCATCATCACAATTTTCGAGATAACTTTTTCCCAGTCATTATATATGCGAAAGAACTCACTACGGGATGTTCTATCAACCAAAAATTTACCAATTTCTGCAGCATCTAACGACTTCCAAAGAGTTTCAGCTACTGTGATTAATGAAATCCTTTTCAAATTTGAGTCCAATTTTAACTTAATTGTTCCCGTCATTACTTGTTTATAAAAATATTTAAAAATTTTAGGCCTACTTGTGAGACGGCTTACTATCAAAATCCGTAAAAATCATGATTGTTTGAAAAAGCATGGTTGCCTTTTTCTTCAAACATTTTGGAGATAGATTAGAAACTTTACTATTATTTATTATCATTAATTAGAGTGTCCTGACTAAAAAAATTCATTGAAAGTGACCTCTAAATCGAACTGATGAGGATTTGTTGCCATTTTTGGGCAAGAAAATCCATTTGGGCCCCCAAAAGACCAAATTTGCACTCATGATGCTTGATAGGAAAAAATCGGGATGGTGAAATTCGTGCTCTACATACAAACTCAAAAATATAAGAAAACATTTTCTCAAAATATTTTGTAGACCTTTAAAGTGGCTAAGCGATTTTAAAAAAAATTCAAATTAGAATTTTTCTTTAATGGTTTTACACCTGAAACAAGTCGATTTCCAACACGAACCCCAATATTTCAAAAATTTGTTTAAAATTACACACCCTAGTAGTAGTAGTCATTGGAAAGATAAACACAACCAAAGTATCTCTTACTCACTCTCTGAACATTTTCTAAAAAAACGGAAATAACGGAATAATGAAATTATGCTATGCAATAATTAGAAATTAAAAATTTTATTCTTTTAACCGGCATATCTAGAATTCCCTAGCTAATTTCCGATTTTTTTTTCCGTTTTGAAAGCGTTTTGTAACGACTTGTACTAATAAAAATTAAAAAGAAACTTAAAGAAAGATAATAAGTTAACAAGTAAAATGGAAAAAATTATTATATTTTTCGTGGATTGGAAAAATTTAGGTACCCTTTGCCACCACGGAGAGCTTGAATTTGACAATTAAGTTCTCCTGCCGCATTTTTTCTTGTCAAAATATGCCAAGCGCCATTCAAATCCTTATGCGGAGACCTATCAAACAATAAGTGTTTTTTGACCCCTTTTGCCATTTAAAATTCCTCCCTGAATCGCTTCCTTGATCCTCCGCATAGAGGAGCATCCGAAATGCCGTAAAAAAGTAATATTTTTTGCTTGGAGCGATCCCCAAAATTTATCGTCGATATCTTCAAGCTTGCAAAAAATACGGAGTTTCCAGGAACTTTTCTGTATTGTAATGATTTTTTCAATTTAATTTTTTACTTTACTAATTTATCATCTTCCCTTAATTTAAAAAGAAAAAAAATTTATTCCATGCTTCCGCTCATTTCACTGTTTTATGAAATGACGAATTCCATTTATTTTTTGTCATTTTATAGAACGACTTACTCAGATTTTGCGTTTTATAAAGTGACTTAATTTTTCAGTCATTTTATAAAGTGACATGCATCATTATTAAACATTCTGGTCATTTTATAAAGTGGAATCCACTTTATAAAATGACTGGTCTTTTAATACTAAGATAAATTACATTTTTTTTTCTTCTTATGAAAAGAAGGAAAGGAAATGTCCTGTTTCCATTTTCCAATTAATCAAAGGGTACAATAAATTGTACCACCAAAAATGCTGTATATTTTCGGACTATTTTCTTCTGCTACCACTTTTTTTTATGGTTACGATTATTTTTTCGAACACTGAAAATAATAAAAACGAAAAAACAAAAATGGTAGCAGAAGAAAAAAATACAGAAATATACAGCACTTCGGTCGTATAATTAATTTCACCCTCCAATTAATTGTACAGTGGAGAGAGAGCAACAATTTTTATTATGTATATCTAAAAATTGTGACGGCTTCAGATTAAAAAAAAAACGAATAGGTTGAAATTAATTTTTTAAAAAATCAACTTAATTTTGTTTCACAAAACCAAATTCAGTATGAATCACACAGTAAAAAATATTTATGTAAAATATGTTAAAAATGGTCTCCATAAATACTATGCTATGTTATTGTGTTAAAAAATCAACAAAACTTGCTTGTAAACAACAAAAAAAATGACAATCCTTAATGGACATTAAACAAAATATGTGTCGTCATTTAGAAAAGGTACCATCGGGGAGATGGCGCTTAAAATGCTGTGAAATTGGAATGCATAACAAAACAATGTTTGTTTACAAACAAAACATTCTAAGCGCCATCTCCCCGATGGTACCTTTTCTAAATGACGTACACATATTTTTGTTATTTTTTTTAACAAAAAATTTACGTAGACCGATTTGGACATATCAATTGTGTAAATTTTAACATAAAATCTTTTACGGTGCAGTACGAAATTCACGGCGCGCACCAAATGCTATAATTTCATTCCCCGAAATCTCAATTTCGTTCACAAATTTTTTTACAATTTCAAAATTTTCAGTCTGTAACACTAACTCTTCGCACTTCTCATCTATTATACGATTTAAATCATCTTTATTTTTTTTCAAATCTTTATCACTCAATGAGATAGGAATGCTCATTTGTATTAAAAAACATAATATGACTTTTCGAGCTCGACAACCGCAAAGAAGTCTCAAATACCAGGGTTTTTTCAGGAACGGAATCGTTTTTTTCCATATAATAGCTTTAATTCGGTTAACGAGGAAAAGCACTTTTGCACCCTTAGGAGCTCGCCGCCAAAGGTCACGAAACAAACTCAGAAAAAAAGGTTTCTTAACTCTATGAACAAGCCTGTTCTGAACTCCGATATTAAGTGCTACAAACTCTAGCAAAAATTCGTAGTTCAAATCGAAATTCCTTCTGAAAAGATCCTCCAAAATTTCCGGTATCAGTTCTTGATACGGCCAAACCGGTAAAAATGCAACTACGATTCTTAGTATATTTTTTTCAATGAAATCTGACACTTGATCCGGTGGTAAGAACTGGAATGCATGAAGGAAATCATCTGCTTCCAGCCGTTCGAATCGATACGAAAAATCTGATGGGAAGCCTACGTTTGAAAATCTGCGTAGTTGGGTCTCAAGATTAGAAATTAAGTCAAAATCCGAGAGAACGTCAGAAAGTAGATTTTGCGAATCTAAAAATCTGTAATAACTAATAACACCATTAGTTCGGTATCCAATGCCGAATGTTTCTAACGCTATTTTCAAAGGAATAACGTAATCAGTATTTTTTAAATAATTTTCTGGTACACATCTCGTCCGGTGATAATATTCATAGTGATGGATCATATAAAAATAAACAGTTATGATATTCAGGGCAACATCTTTCTTCTCCTTTAAATTTAATCCCGATTGATGTGTCTCCAAAAAAGCAATCGCTTCATCTTCGTATTTCGAGATCACTTTGATGTCACCCAAACGGCAACTTCGTTTTAACAACTCTTCACTTGGAAAACTGCATTTACAGTGTAAAGATGAACACGAATTCCTCAGGACTCCGTGATTGGAGAAGTAATACTCGACCGAGCCAATCACTGATTCGCAAACTTCGCATTCCGAAAGCCGACGTTTCGAATAAAAAAAATAAATTTTTTCGCCCATCAAAATGATTATGTTTTGAAGATCTATTTCCACAGCCAAAGGTAATCTTAGAATATGCGTCGTCTTCACGATTTCTGAGACTACCTTTCCCCAGTCACTGTATTCGCGAAAGCGCAATCTTTCAAGAAGTACAGGGTGATGCCCACTTTTGACAATTGTAGGACATTTCGCGATATCTGACGACTTCCAAAGAGTCTCAGCTACTGTGATCAATGAAATTCTTTTCAAATTTGAGTCCAATTTTAACTTCATTATTCCCTTCTATTTAGACTTTTGAATAGTCTAATTTTGTTTCTAAAAATATTTAACATTTTTTTTTTTTAGTGAAATGGCTTACTCTCCAAATATGTACGAATCATGAATTTCTTAAAAACATCGATGCATTTTTCTGTTAGTGTTGTTAAATGTATTAATGTTGTTAGAGTCCAAAATGTTCTAGAATAAGAAAAGAAAAGAAAAGGAGAACAAAACCATACGTTTTTGTAGTCTGATTTTGTAATCGAATCGAAATAAAAGATGAAATGATTTAACCCAGAATATCATAAGTTTTAATGATTTTAATATTTAACATGGTCCTATATTGCAATCAAATTCAAGAATACATCGAAAAAGGATATGCAGAACTTCGCACAGAAAACGAGGACAGCAAAAACATGGTATTTTCCGCATTTTTCGGTGAGAAATTCCAAACAAACCCTACAAGTTTCGGCTTGTGTTTGATGCGAAAGCCAAATCGCAAGGCACCTCTTACAATAAATACAAGCCCTTTTATTTTGCCTACAATGAAAACCTAAAAATGCCCTAAAAATGCTCAAAATAAAAACCAAGGACAGAAAAGCCCAAGAGAAGTACGTCTTTTGCCAAATGGAATTTAACATGTTTAAAAAATACATTTCCTAAACGATTTCTTACAAAAGGAAGTTAAAAGAAGTTTCTACGTCTTTCGTTGTCGTATATTCAAAATTTGATGTCAGAATGATGCAATTTCAAACAGAAATAGAAAATTGCTCTATTTGGAATTTAAATTTAATCAACTTCAGATTCGAGATCAAATTATTGCAGTTAATAACGACAAAATTATGAGTTCTGTATACCGAAGCCTAAAGAAAGCTTAAGTAATAGCCTGTTGTCGGCAAATAAGGACGTCCAACATGAACTTGTGTTTCTAAAAATTTTAATGGTTTTAGATTAAAAAAAAAAATAGGTTAAAATTCATTTTTATTACTAGTTTATTGATCCTTCTATAAAATTAATTTCTTTGTTATTGGGAATACTGGATCATGAAATTAACAGAGTTTTGGTTAAAGAAAACACCGTTAATTTAATAATCCAGTATTCCCGATAACAAAGAAACTAAAATTAATTTTCTAAAAAATCAATTTTATTATGTTTCACAAAACAAAAAACCGAACGAATCGGTAACAAATCCATGGCGCAAGCCAAATTTTAAAATTTCTTTTACCGAAATCACAATTTCGTTAATAAAGTTCTCAACAAGTTCAAAATTTTCAGTTTTCAACACCAACTCTTCGCACTTCTCAGCTATTATACGATTTAAATTATCTTTATTTTTTTTTTTTTCGAATCTTTATCACTCAATGAGATGGGAATGCTCATTTGTATTGAAAAACATAATGACTTTTTGAGCTCGACAACCGCAAAGAAGTCTTAGATACCAGGGTTTTTTCGGCAACGGAATCGTTTTTTTTCGTATAATAGCTTTAATTCGGTTAACGAGGAAAAGCACTTTTGCACCCTCAGGAGGTCGACGCCAATGATCACGAAACAAACTCAGAAAAAAAGGTTTTTTAACTCTATGAATTAGCCTG
Source organism: Liposcelis bostrychophila (assembly GCA_037577465.1). NCBI lineage: Eukaryota > Metazoa > Arthropoda > Insecta > Psocodea > Liposcelididae > Liposcelis > Liposcelis bostrychophila. The sequence continues at coordinate 23,476,108 of CM075209.1, read as the reverse complement.
TTTTGAAATCCGCAAAATATAAATTCCTTCTTGGCCCAAAAAACCAAATTTTCACAGAATTTTCAGGGTCGTCGAACGACCCCCCCTAAAATGATGACGTAATATTTTAATGACCCATAAGCGTTTTCGAAATTCAAACGGAACGGTTGAAGGAACTGCATTCGGAATTAGAACTTGGGGTGGTATGAATTAAACTTAAATATTTGGGGGCCGTTCAAATATGACGTCATCATTTTTTCGGGTATTTTTGACCCCCCCCTCCCCCCTTGTCATCATTCGTCATCATTGATCTTATCCCCCCCTCCCCCTAGTCATCATTTTTCGTCATCATTTTTCGTCATCATTTATATAATCATCTGAAAATGAAATTTTTTTATTGTTATTTTTTTTTTTCGCCCTTTTGACAAAAATAAATGGTTTGCAACCCAAAGGTCTTTAAAATCCACTTTTTCGTGTTTTTCGTCTACTCAAAAAAAATTTTTTTTTTAAATATTTCTTAAAATCGAGAAAGTAAAAAAAACACAAAATATGTAGTGTAAATGATGACGTAAGCATTGCCTGGACTCCCCCCTCCCCCCATATCATCATTAGTCATCATTCGAGCGACCCCTCCCCCCCCTCAAAATGATGACGTCATATTTGAACGGCCCCTTGAGGGAAAAAAAAAACATTAAAATATATTTATAAATACCGATAAATAAACACATAGGCCTAGTAAATAAAATGCAAGAACGAAAAAGATGCCTAATGTTTTTGCAGGCGATTAGCAGGCAACAAGCAGTTTGTGTTGCTTCAATTCTTGTTTATAGTATTGTTCCTTGGCTTGCCCATCCCGTCGAGATTAAGTGCTAAAAACTAAAAATTACAATTTCGTCAACCAAATTTTTTACAAGTTCAAAACTTTCAGTCTTCAACACCAACTCTTCGCACTTCTCAACTATTATACGAGTTAAATCATCTTCATTTCTATTCAAATCTTTATCACTCAATGGGATGGAAATGTTCATTTGTTTTAAAAAACTTATTGCTTCTTTTTGAGCTGGACTACCGCTAACAAGTCTTGAATACCAACGTTTTGTCGCGATCGGAATCGTGTTTTTAAATATAAGAACCATAATCAGGTTTACGAGGAAAAGCACTTTTGCTCGCTCAGGAGCTCGACGCCAAATGTCACGAAACAAACTCAGATAAAAAGGTTTTTTAGCTCTATGAACCAGTCTGTTTTCAACTGCGATATGAAGTGCTACAAACTCCAGCAAAAATTCGTAGTTTAAATCGAAATTTCTTTCGAAAAGATCCTCCAAAATTTTCGGCATTAATTCTTGATACGGCCAAACCGGTAGAAACGCAAGTACGATTTCTATTATATTTTCTTGAAAGAAATCAGACACTTAATCCGGTGGTAAGAACTGGAATGCATGAAGGAAATCATCTGTTTCGATCTGTTCGAACCGATGCCAAAAAGCTAAAGTTACGTAAGAAATTCTGAGAAGTTGGGTCTCAAGATTGGAAAACAAATCAAAATCCTGGAGAACATTAGAGAGTAGATTTTGGGAATCTAAAAATTTGTAAAAACTGATAAAACCATTAGTTTGGCATCCAATGCCGATTTCTTCTAACACTACTTTTAAAGACTTAACGTAATCCGTACTTTTTAAATAATTTTCTGATAAAAGTCTCGTCCAGCATTCTTCATAGTGATGAATCATATAAAGATAAACAGTTATGATAGACCTATTCAAGGCAACATTTTTTTTTCCCCTTAAATTTAATCCCGATTGACATCTCTCCAAAAAAGCAATTGCTTCATTTTCTGATTTCGAGATCACTTTGGTGCCACGCAAATCGCAAATTTTTCTCAATAGGTCTTCACTCGGAAAACTGCATATCCAGCGTAAAGACGAACATGAAGTCCTCAGGACTCCGTGATTGGAGAAGTAATACTCGGTCGAGCCAAGCACTGGCTCGCAAATTTCGCACTCCGAAAGACGACGTTTCGAATAAAAATAAAATATTTTTTGGCCCATCAAAATGATTATCTTTTGCAGATCTAATTTCACAGCCAAAGGTAATTCCAGAGTATGTGTTGTCTCCAGGATCTCTGAAATTACCTTTTCCCAATCATTGTATTTGCGCATGAGCTGTCTATCAGAAGGTACATCGGGACTTCCACTATTGAAAAATGCAGCACATTTCGCGACATCTGACGACTTCCAAAGGGTTTCAGCTACTGAGATTAATGAAATCCTTTTCAGATTTGAGTCCAATTTTAATTTAATTAATTTTGCCATTATGAAAAGTCTAATTTTGTTTCTAAAAATATTTAATTTTTTTTTTAATGAAATTGCTTACTCTCAAAATCTGTAAAAATCAAATGTTTTAAAAACATTGTTGCAATTTTCTGTTAATGTTGTTATATGCATTAATTTAAAAATTGTATTTAAAAAATCATATCACGGATACTTAAATCACGCAGGCCTAAAATCGGTTTACGCTGTGGAATTCGGGAACTATAAAAACCGAGAATATTAAAATTATGGACCTTTTAAAGGGTCTGAAAGCGACCGGATTTCACTAAACCTTCAATGCGTAATTTTTATTCTCTTCTTTTCTCCCCCGGAGGCCCAATTTGGAATTTTGAACACATTAAGTACATAAGCCTAAAAGGCCATAATATTTTTGAAAAAAATTTTCTTGCATGCCGGTGGCAAGACGACCAGAGATAAGGCTCCAGCCAATGCCCTTATAAAAATTAAAAGGTTAATTAAAGTCAAGTGGCAGCTTAAATAAAAACCCTTCAAAAGAACTTTCGAATGAGACTAAGCACGATTTTGTACCGTAGATTGGGGTGAAGTTGAAGGGCCTGAAAAAGTCATTATCAGCACAATTTTTAGCATTATGACTATGCAGCGGAAAAGTAGAGAACATTTTTAATTCACTTCATTGCATTTAGAGATAAGCAGGCGATGCTTAATAGCATTTTTTAGGCCCTTCAACTTCACCCCAGGCCTCGAACCGGTTTCTGGTCTGAAATTTAGGGACTTTAGGGACCAAAAACATCAAAATTAAGGACCTTTTTAAAAACATAAAAGTAGCCTAAAACTAGAGTTTTTTTTATTTTAGGCACCTTCCTCTATTTGATTAATTTTAAAGGTTTGTGACATGACTTAAATAAAACTTTTAAAGTCTAGCAAAAAAAAAAAAAAAAAAGCATTTTAATTGTTTTTTGCTCTTTTTCTATCAAATTTTTTTTTAAATCTATAAAATTTTTGCTTCAAATAAAGTCATCTTCTTTATTATAAACGATAGGAAATTTTTCGTAAACGCGCTGCAGATTCAAAAATTATGGACCTTTAGGGACCATTTTTCGAATTTAAGGACTTTTAAGGACTTCTTTTAAAAATATGGACTTTAGGGACTTTCAGGGACCAAGTTCGAGGTCTGACTTCACCCCACTCTACGGTACGATGAGAATTGTCCAAACTCTGAAAGTTCAAAGAAGGAAAGGCAGAGACGGACTGGCGCCCCGAGCTACAGTATCTGGATTTTCCGAGTGCGCGTTTTTGAAAAGGAAAAAAAGCGCCTTCAATTTTACAAAATAAAAAAAAATTAAAAAAGAAATAAGCAAAGAAGTACATAAAAATAGTGCTATAAATCGGCGTTTTTTCTTTAACTTCAAAAATTTTTGTCATTTGAACATCTAATAATGAATGCAAAATTAAGGTATCAAAATGGCTTAAATTTTACGTTTACGTTAAATTTTTCGAATTTTCCCTCGTTCGATATTAACTAATTAAAAAACTTAATTTTTAGAAAACCGCGAAAAATTATATAAATTATTTTCAGCTTAAAAGCCCATAGAGTTTTTAGAAAAAAAAAAAAGGTGCCCCCTCTTGCTTTTTACATTTTCGGCAAGGTAAGGAAACCAATTGAGTTCAACTGAATTATCCTTCTGAATGACCCTTTTTATTTTGCCTAAATCGAATGACTTTCGAACCTAACAAATGGGACTTAAAAAGCTGAAAATGCCCTAAAGAACCCCGCACTAATTGCATGTACCCGGCTAAATGGAGGGATGTTTGTTTTTTTGCCGGGAAAAAATTCTTTATAATTGGATAAACGAAATTGGGATATACAGATTCCCGGCAAAACTCTTTTTTATCGAAAATTTTGTTAAACAAATACGGACTATTTTTCGGTGTTGAAAGGAGGATGGGCGCCATTTTGGCCACCCTATTTCAGCACTCAAACGTTTATCTGTAACGAAAAAAGGACTAAATTATAACAATATACATACCATCGTAATCCGGTTGACATGGGGCATCTCATTTATGCCCCTATTAACCCGAAATTAATTTCCTAAAATTGATATTGGCAAAAAATAGAAAATAAACAAAACAGACGTAAACAAAACAGACGAAAACCCGTTGGCAACATAGAGTTTTTGCTATATATTTGTAGCAAAAAGAAATTTGGCGGTGAAATGTTTTGTAAACTGAAGTTTTAGAAATTGTTTTGTTTGAAAGAAAAAATACCGGAGTAATCTTTTTATTTTGAGAGTTCTCGTCTTGCTTCCCGGAAGGCGGCTGTTTAAAAAAACTGTTGGTAATTTTCCGAAAGTACACATCATCGGTATAAAAACAGTTCGGAAATTCATTAGAAACACAAAAAATTCCATCCGATCTTCGGGAAGAAGTCGGAGGAAAATTTAAAATTGGTCATTTTCGCCGCGGTCGCTGTACAGTTCGCGTGGCGCGTTGCGATCGGTCTCGAGTATACCGTCCACGAGAGTCGGAGTTCGAAATCCGCTAATACCAAAATTTTGCCCCCCTTTTTTTTTCTTTTTTTTTTATTACTGTATTGATTTGTTTTTTATTATTAACTGTATTGATGAGTCATTAGCCGCGGATAATTATTTCCCGAAAAATAAATCCATTCTCCAGGCAAAAAAAAAAGAAAAAAAAAATTGTTTTTTTTATTTGATTGTAAATGTTTTGGTGATCATCTGGGGGCAGTACAGGGACACGAACATAAAAGTCCGGGGCTCGTGCCCCTGTACTGCCCCCGGATGGCATCAAAAATATTTAAGAAAAAAATCATTTTTTTTCACCCATGCATGAAGACCCTTGGAAAGCGTTCAAGTATTACCTAAGACCGAAGGGGGGATACTTGAAATTCTTACGATTTCTTACTTGGGGGAGGGAGTTTGGCAGATCTTACGTCAGAATTTCCATGATGACTTATTGTTCAGAATTTTTATTCATTTCAAAAAATTAAGCTGGTTCAGATTTTTTTTTTCGAATGTCTAAAGTATGAAAATTGAAGAAAGTTATTTAATGAAGGTAGGGGACTTGAACATGTTCAGTTTCCGTTTTTTTCCGAACGGGCAACATTCAACGCGTTACTTTCGGCCTCCTGCTCTCCATTTCCAAGGGCAGAAGCTAGGGCCATCGAAAATATTTCGTTGAAACCGGTCCAGTTTTATAGTGAAGGAAGGGGACTTGACCATGTTCAGTTTCCGTTTTTTTCCATACGGGCAAAATTCAACGGGCTATTTTCGGACTTCTACTCTACATTTCGAAGAGAAGAAGCTAGGGGTATCCAAAATAGTCCGTTGAAAACGGTCCAGTCTTTTAATGAACTTAGGGGACTTGAACATGTTCAGTTTCCGTTTTTTTCCTTACGGGCAAAATTCAACGGGCTATTTTTGGGCTCCTACTCTGCATTTCGAAGGGAAGAAGCTAGGGGTATCCAAAATACTCCGTTGAAATCGGTCCAGTTTTTTAATGATCTTAGGGGACTTGAACTTGTTCAGTTTCCGTTTTTTCCCGAACGGGCAATATTCAACGGGATGTTTTTGGGCTCCTACTCTGCATTTCGAAGGGAAAAAGCTAGGGGTATCCAAAATAGTCCGTTGAAATCGGTCCAGGTTTTTAATGATCTTAGGGGACTTGCACATTTTCAGTTTCCGTTTTTTTCCTTACGGGCAAAATTCAACGGGCTATTTTTGGGCTCCTACTCTGTATTTCGAAGGGAAGAAGCTAGGGGTATCCAAAATACTCCGTTGAAATCGGTCCAGGTTTTTAATGATCTTAGGGGACTTGAACTTGTTCAGTTTCCGTTTTTTCCCGAACGGGCAATATTCAACGGGATGTTTTCGGACTTCTACTCTACATTTCGAAGGGAAGAAGCTAGGGGAATCCAAAATACTCCGTTGAAATCGGTCCAGGTTTTTAATGATCTTAGGGGACTTGCACATTTTCAGTTTCCGTTTTTTTCCTTACGGGCAAAATTCAACGGGCTATTTTTGGGCTCCTACTCTGTATTTCGAAGGGAAGAAGCTAGGGGTATCCAAAATACTCCGTTGAAATCGGTCCCGGTTTTTAATGATCTTAGGGGACTTGAACTTGTTCAGTTTCCGTTTTTTCCCGAACGGGCAATATTCAACGGGATGTTTTCGGACTTCTACTCTACATTTCGAAGGGAAGAAGCTAGGGGTATCCAAAATACTCCGTTGAAATCGGTCCAGGTTTTTAATGATCTTAGGGGACTTGAACTTGTTCAGTTTCCGTTTTTTTCCTTACGGGCAAAATTCAACGGGCTCTTTTTGGGCTCCTACTCTGTATTTCGAAGGGAAGAAGCTAGGGGTATCCAAAACCGTCCGTTGAAATCGGTCCTGTTTTTTAATGAAGGTAGGGGACTTGAACATGTTCAGTTTCCGATTTTTCCCGAACGGGCAATATTCAACGGGTTGTTTCCGGACTTCTACTCTACATTTCGAAGGGAAGAAGCTAGGGGTATCCAAAATAGTTCGTTGAAATCGGTCCAATTTTTTAATGAAGGTAGGGGACTTGCACATGTTCAGTTTCCGTTTTTTTCCTTACGGGCAAAATTCAACGGGCTCTTTTTGGGCTCCTACTCTACATTTCGAAGGGAAGAAGCTAGGGGCATCGAAAATAGTCCGTTGAAACCGGTCCAGTTTTTTGTGACCGTAGGGGACTTGAAAATCTGGACCGATTTCAACGGACTATTTTGGATACCCCTAGCTTCTTCCCTTCGAAATGTAGAGTAGGAGCCCAAAAATAGCCCGTTGAATTTTGCCCGTAAGGAAAAAAACGGAAACTGAACATATGCAAGTCCCCTACCTTTATTAAAAAATTGGACCGATTTCAACGAACTATTTTGGATACCCCTAACTTCTTCCCTTCGAAATGTAGAGTAGAAGTCCGGAAACAACCCGTTGAATATTGCCCGTTCGGGAAAAAACGGAAACTGAACAAGTTCAAGTCCCCTAAGATCATTAAAAAACTGGACCGATTTCAACGGAGTATTTTGGATTCCCCTAGCTTCTTCCCTTCGAAATGTAGAGTAGAAGTCCGAAAACAACCCGTTGAATATTGCCCGTTCGGGAAAAAACGGAAACTGAACATGTCCAAGTCCCCTACCTTCATTAAGAAACTGGACCGATTTCAACGGACTGTTTTGGATACCCCTAGCTTCTTCCCTTCTAAATGCAGAGTAGGAGCCCAAAAATAGCCCGTTGAATTTTGCCCGTAAGGAAAAAAACGGAAACTGAACATGTGCAAGTCCCCGAAGATCATTAAAAACCTGGACCGATTTCAACGGAGTATTTTGGATACCCCTAGCTTCTTCCCTTCGAAATACAGAGTAGGAGCCCAAAAATAGCCCGTTGAATTTTGCCCGTAAGGAAAAAAACGGAAACTGAACATGTGCAAGTCCCCTACCTTCATTAAAAAATTGGACCGATTTCAACGGACTGTTTTGGATACCCCTAGCTTCTTCCCTTCGAAATGTAGAGTAGGAGCCCAAAAATAGCCCGTTGAATTTTGCCCGTAAGGAAAAAAACGGACACTGAACATGTGCAAGTCCCCTACCTTCATTAAAAAATTGGACCGATTTCAACGAACTATTTTGGATACCCCTAGCTTCTTCCCTTCAAAATGTAGAGTAGAAGTCCGGAAACAACCCGTTGAATATTGCCCGTTCGGGAAAAATCGGAAACTGAACATGTTCAAGTCCCCTACCTTCATTAAAAAACAGGACCGATTTCAACGGACGGTTTTGGATACCCCTAGCTTCTTCCCTTCGAAATACAGAGTAGGAGCCCAAAAATAGCCCGTTGAATTTTGCCCGTAAGGAAAAAAACGGAAACTGAAAATGTGCAAGTCCCCTAAGATCATTAAAAACCTGGACCGATTTCAACGGAGTATTTTGGATTCCCCTAGCTTCTTCCCTTCGAAATGTAGAGTAGAAGTCCGAAAACAACCCGTTGAATATTGCCCGTTCGGGAAAAAACGGAAACTGAACATGTCCAAGTCCCCTACCTTCATTAAGAAACTGGACCGATTTCAACGGACTGTTTTGGATACCCCTAGCTTCTTCCCTTCTAAATGCAGAGTAGGAGCCCAAAAATAGCCCGTTGAATTTTGCCCGTAAGGAAAAAAACGGAAACTGAAAATGTGCAAGTCCCCTAAGATCATTAAAAACCTGGACCGATTTCAACGGAGTATTTTGGATTCCCCTAGCTTTTCCCTTCGAAAGTAGAGTAGAAGTCCGAAAACATCCCGTTGAATATTGCCCGTTCGGGAAAAAACGGAAACTGAACAAGTTCAAGTCCCCTAAGATCATTAAAAACCTGGACCGATTTCAACGGAGTATTTTGGATACCCCTAGCTTCTTCCCTTCGAAATACAGAGTAGGAGCCCAAAAATAGCCCGTTGAATTTTGCCCGTAAGGAAAAAAACGGAAACTGAAAATGTGCAAGTCCCCTAAGATCATTAAAAACCTGGACCGATTTCAACGGACTATTTTGGATACCCCTAGCTTTTTCCCTTCGAAATGCAGAGTAGGAGCCCAAAAACATCCCGTTGAATATTGCCCGTTCGGGAAAAAACGGAAACTGAACAAGTTCAAGTCCCCTAAGATCATTAAAAAACTGGACCGATTTCAACGGAGTATTTTGGATACCCCTAGCTTCTTCCCTTCGAAATGCAGAGTAGGAGCCCAAAAATAGCCCGTTGAATTTTGCCCGTAAGGAAAAAAACGGAAACTGAACATGTTCAAGTCCCCTAAGTTCATTAAAAGACTGGACCGTTTTCAACGGACTATTTTGGATACCCCTAGCTTCTTCTCTTCGAAATGTAGAGTAGAAGTCCGAAAATAGCCGTTGAATTTTGCCCGTATGGAAAAAAACGGAAACTGAACATGGTCAAGTCCCCTTCCTTCACTATAAAACTGGACCGGTTTCAACGAAATATTTTCGATGGCCCTAGCTTCTGCCCTGGAAATGGAGAGCAGGAGGCCGAAAGTAACGCGTTGAATGTTGCCCGTTCGGAAAAAAACGGAAACTGAACATGTTCAAGTCCCCTACCTTCATTAAATAACTTTCTTCAATTTTCATACTTTAGACATTCGAAAAAAAAAATCTGAACCAGCTTAATTTTTTGAAATGAATAAAAATTCTGAACAATAAGTCATCATGGAAATTCTGACGTAAGATCTGCCAAACTCCCTCCCCCAAGTAAGAAATCGTAAGAATTTCAAGTATCCCCCCTTCGGTCTTAGGTAATACTTGAACGCTTTCCAAGGGTCTTCATGCATGGGTGAAAAAAAATGATTTTTTTCTTAATATTTTTGATGCCATCCGGGGGCAGTACAGGGGCACGAGCCCCGGATTTATGTTCGTGTCCCTGTACTGCCCCAGATGATCACCAAAACATTTACAATCAAATAAAAAAAACAATTTTTTTTTTCTTTTTTTTTTGCCTGGAGAATGGATTTATTTTTCGGGAAAATATTATCCGCGGCTAATGACTCATCAATACAGTTAATAATAAAAAACAAATCAATACAGTAATAAAAAAAAAAAGAAAAAAAAAGGGGGGCAAAATTTTGGTATTAGCGGATTTCGAACTCCGACTCTCGTGGACGGTATACTCGAGACCGATCGCAACGCGCCACGCGAACTGTACAGCGACCGCGGCGAAAATGACCAATTTTAAATTTTCCTCCGACTTCTTCCCGAAGATCGGATGGAATTTTTTGTGTTTCTAATGAATTTCCGAACTGGTTTTATACCGATGATGTGTACTTTCGGAAAATTACCAACAGTTTTTTTAAACAGCCGCCTTCGGGAAGCAAGACGAGAACTCTCAAAATAAAAAGATTACTCCGGTATTTTTCTTTCAAAAAAACAATTTCTAAAACTTCAGTTTACAAAACATTTCACCGCCAAATTTCTTTTTGCTACAAATATATAGCAAAAACTCTATGTTGCCAACGGGTTTTCGTCTGTTTTGTTTACGTCTGTTTTGTTTATTTTCTATTTTTTGCCAATATCAATTTTAGGAAATTAATTTCGGGTTAATAGGGGCATAAATGAGATGCCCCATGTCAACCGGATTACGATGGTATGTATATTGTTATAATTTAGTCCTTTTTTCGTTACAGATAAACGTTTGAGTGCTGAAATAGGGTGGCCAAAATGGCGCCCATCCTCCTTTCAACACCGAAAAATAGTCCGTATTTGTTTAACAAAATTTTCGATAAAAAAGAGTTTTGCCGGGAATCTGTATATCCCAATTTCGTTTATCCAATTATGAAGAATTTTTTCCCGGCAAAAAAACAAACATCCCTCCATTTAGCCGGGTACATGCAATTAGTGCGGGGTTCTTTCGAATTCATTTTTTGGTGGACATCCTAAAAAAAATTAATATGAAAGAGGGATGGGGCCTGCAAAAACAGCAGGCGCCCTCTAAAAATGTTTTAGCTCGCGCCTTCAAAAATTCCCAGTCCGTGCCTGAAAAGTTACAAGCAGCTTAAGCTTCTGGGGGCCCTCATCCTCTGGGAACCGGTACGGTAGCTGGAAAAAAGTATGGGGGATTTTATGCTACGGTGGAGGCTCTGGCGGATTTCGATGGAACCATCGAAATAAAGGACCAACGATATACCCCCTAAAGATGGGGTTATTAACTTTTTATTTACAACTTTAATTGGCTTTCAATGTCCGGAAACATTATCAGGACCAAAAAAAAAAAAAACATAACTTATTCTTGCATATTTTGCTCCAATTTGGGTCCTTATTTAGAAAAAAAAAGAAAATCTCTTTTACGGCCATAAGGCACCATATAAAGTTGGACCTTTACGACCGTGCTGCCATCTGGTGGATTTTATATCGTCCGGCCAAATAAAACTTCCCATTGAAAATGGTTTTACTCATAATAGTATTAATAAAACCAATGTGCCAAATAAATAAAAAAAAAATAAAAATAAAAAAATTGGAGAAAACTCGATTGGTTCTGTATGGAATCAGTCAGGTCTACGGTCTATGACCCTTTTATGACTTGTCAATCATTTCTGTGAAATTTGAAGGAATTATGTCATCAACAAACTAACCTATGAGAGCGACACCATCTATTGCTTGCACCACAAATTAAAAATCGACACTAGCGGCATCCAACGTGAACGACCTCATTCATTTTTCGGGGTCTCATTTCAACAATAGAAGGAGCCTTCTATGTAACCATTATTGTATGTAATGCCTATGTTTAATGTTTTATGTTTTATCATTTTTCAAAGGAGATGTTCTTTTAGAAACGATTTCAGTTTAAAAACAATTATCGAAAATGACCATTAAGATGTTTGCACCTTTTTCCTTTTTCAAAAATTCCTTATAAAATATTACACTTCACTTGGAACAAAATGCAAGGGCCAATGGAATGCCATTTTCTACCCAGTAAATTAAAAAAAAAATTGTTGCTTCCAAAAATTTTTTTCTTCTTATAGACGAATATTCATTTCAAATTTTTTTGAAGAAAAAAATGGCCTCATATCAGTTAAAAAAAAGATCATGATTTTACTTTAAAGAGTAAGCCTTCTCACTATTTAAATAAATAATTTACCAATTATATCTTCGAACTAACCACTCGTACGACACACAACAAACTGTGCTCAATTTCCCCTTCCATCGTTCCGCCAACCCGGCGCCACCAATCAGTTTGCTTTTAATAATTTTGAAACATGACGGTTTACGGTTTTAGCCAATCAATCGAAATTTTGAACGTGACGTCACGAATATTTAGCACACTATGGTTTTCACTATGATGACAGTGCCATGGTTTTAGAGGAGTATCACGTGACCGCGATGACATAAACAATTCCTCACAGTATGCTATTAAAACAATGCGGCTAATTTTTTTTCCCTTTCAAAGTTTATTCACTCATTTGTTTTCAAATTCCATGAATTTTTTGACAGTTTTCAGTAAAAAAGATTAATGTTGAAACTCAGTTTTTTGCCTAATACTATATAGGTCTTACGCTTTCAATATTTTATTTTATTTTGCTTGATTCTGCTCTCTGCGGACACAACTAGGATCATACTAACAAAAGTTATATTTTAAAAATTCAGAGAGAGAGAGAGAGAGAGAGAGAGAGAAAAAACTACTAGAAATATTTTTTGTCATTTATTTTTGAGAATGTATGACATGTATTATACCTTACCAGGTATAAAAATGTTAAAAGGTTCAAAATGGTGAAGTTCAACTAACTTTTGTTTTCCAGCAAAATTTTTACTTTCGCTGGATTTAAAGAATATTATCTCCAAAAAAACAATTCCTTGTAAAAAGGTTCAGCCAAGTTAATCTTGCAAAAAACCGAAATGCTTTTGCCCTTAAAAGTTCTGATATCAAAAAGGACAGTAGGGTGGTTCAAAAAAAACTTTTTGTTGAAAAGTTTGGGGGCTGAGGCGAAAATGCGTTCTTTATGATGTAAGAAACCTTAAAAAATTTTTAAAAATTTTTTTTGTCGACGATTAGGGGTGCCTGTAAGACCAAAAAGGGTCTAAATCGACGAAAAGTGAAGCTGGTTGTAAAAAATTTTTTTTCCTCTCATTTAAGAGGCCAATAATTTTGCTTCAATATTTTTTTCCCATGTTTTCGAACCCGTAGAATCCGAAAATGACAACAGTTTTTTTCAAAAAAAATTCTGGGGCCCGCAAATGGAACATCTTCAGGCATTTTTTAATTTTTTTCGGCCTAATTTTTCGCATTTCACTCTGCCTGATCCTTTTACGTGCACCGATTTGGTCGAAAACATGGCAGCTTACGTTCTCGAACCTGTAGAATCCGAAAATCACAACGACGACTTTGTAAAAAATACATGGGGCCCATTAATAGATCATTTTCAAGCGTTTTTTCGATTTTTTTGGCCAGATTTCTTCAATTGAAGCTACCGGCGTCTATATAGGAGGTAATAATTATACTAAATAAAGGAATAATAATAAAACGCTAATGACGTCACAGGGGTTAATCGGAAAAATTCGGGATGGTGAAATTCGTGTTCTACGACCTCGAAAACATAAGAAAACATTTTTTCAAAATATTTTGCAGGCCCTTAAAGTGGAGAAAAAAAATGGAGTTTAAAAGACCTTAGTTGGCCAATTTTTAAAAAGCTAAAGTGGCCTTGGGGGGCCACTAAGCGGTTAAAAAAAAATTTGAAAAAAATTTTTTTAGTGGTTTTACACCTAAAAGAAGCAGATTTTCAACGTGCCCCCCAACATTTCAAAAATTTTTTTAAAATGACACACCCTAGTGCACACCCAGAGAAATCCATTATAAATCTAACTTTTGTAAGACGAAATATGAATTACAGTAATTTATCTTTCAACCGCCTTGACCACAAGCAGCTGTTATTGGCCATGGATCAGGAAACAGCATCCGGAATAACAACGCCTTGGTTGTATTTAGGGACGCCGTCTACCTTTTTCCCGATTCACGTCGAAGATTATCGACTTATGAGTTTCAGCTATTTACACGACGATGCCCCGAAAATCGGATAGATATTTTCAAACTTAAGAGTACGCATCATCGTGGCAGCAGACAAATCGTATTTTTTGATTTGAGGGAAAACGAAGACGAATCTTGAGAATCATAAAGCTAGCGCATATTTAGATTGAAATTCCGAATATGCGCTAGCTTTTTGATTCTCAAGATTCGTCTTCGTTTTCCCTCAAATCGAAAAATACGATTTGTCTGCTGCCACGATGATGCGTACTCTTAACTACTTGCTTGCAATTATAAAGTAAATCGTTATCAATTTTTATTTTTCATTTCATAGGTATACCGTGAACAGAAATTACAACACCGAAGTCAGAAATTTACTAAAAGAACAATACAAGAAGACGAACAATAACCATAGCTGTCCAGACGTCCTTCTTCATAAAAACATGTTACCGGATCCCAGGTATCTGTCATCTAAGGGGAATACCGGTCCACGTTGTAAGTAACATTAGAGACCTATATACGGGGAGAACAGCGACCTCGGGGTCGAGCTGTGATTGGTTAAAAATCATAACGTAAGCTAAACATTCCGACATATTACCGTCCGATACCGATCTGTATGGAAGTCTCCATATTGCCGTCTGATCTGTATCTACTTAACTTACGGCAGAGAAAATAGATGTAGAGCGCCATGACAGTCGGGTCGCTGTTCTCCCCGTATATAGGTCTCTAAGTAACATATAACAACAATATTTTCCAACGGTTACTCCACATTCTACACCTTATATTGTGTTAATGAAACATTGTAATTATAGATCGTGCAACGTCCTGGAGAGATTGTTGTCACGTTTGCAGACGGACTCCATTGGGGTTACAACTATTGCCGAAGCAATTAATAACTTCATTCCTGAAATTTTTGTATAATTGTTCGCAATTACCAGATTTGTAGAAAGAGCACAAACGAGGAGGCCTTGCCGACATTAAATCTTGCAACCGATTTTGTACACGGAGAAAAAAGTTCGGTTCCTGCTACTCAATGTTAAGTTGGGTCCTGTGACAACTGAACTTTTGAGTTGATGATACCGAAAATTTAGTAATTATTACTAAATTTTCGGTATCATCAACTCAAAAGTTCAGTTGTCACAGGACCCAACTTAACATTCAGTAACAGGAACAGGAACCGAACTTTTTTCCCGTGTAAGTTTTCAAATGCTGAAAAATGATATTTTCACAAAAAATAAGCATCGAAATAATTCTTTTCAGGTTCTTCAATGGTAACACTGTTAACCAGCAAGAAATCACTCAAGAAATTACGTTAAGTTTTTATTTTTTCAAAAAAAAAAGACAATGATTTTGTATATACATGGACCCAGTAAAATGCCTACCAAAAAATGAGATCGGAGAACCAATCAAATTGCTTTATCGACTATTTAAATAATTCTCAAAAATATGGTTAATTTTTCGATCTGAGGTCTATCAAAGCCGCAGTACGGGCATAAAGAATCCGAATTTCTGAAAAATAATTTGGAATTCGGAATCCTCTACCCCGAAAATATTCTCAAAAATACGGTTAGATTTTCGATCAGAGGTCCACTAAATCCGCAATACGGGCATAAGGAATTCGAATTTTGGAAAAATTATTTCAGATTCGGAATCCTCTACCCCGAAAATATTTTCAAAAATACGGTTAGTTTTTCGTTAGCTCCCACGAGGAACCCGCCAATCAGCATCCAAATCGCTTTGTTGACGTAATCGATGACGTCATATCATGACGTTTCAAAAGTTGGGGATATCGTTTTTTAGGCCTATACCCATACTTTTAGCCCTGCTCACCGTATCTGAACCACTCAACAGAATTTAACCAAATTTCAATGGTAGCGTATATTGATGAATATCTACTGCAGTACGAAAATCGGACTCAATCGGTAGCTGCGTTCGCGATTTATAGTCAAAAAAGATCTTGAAATTGTTGAAAATTCAACATTTTCACTCACTGCTTCCGAATCGCTGAACCGATTTGGCTCAAAAACTAATCAGCACCTACATTTCATTAGAAGTTTCTACCCACCAAAAATCATCGAGACCCGTTCTTCCGTTTTTCTGCTTTTCGACGGACAGATTTTTTTGCACATATATTCATATATTCATACACACATACACACACACGGCCACCATCCAAATTTTGCTTTTTCCGGCATCAGGGGACTTTAAACGTGTAAAAATATCGAAATCTGAAAATCTGAAATTTGTGCTAAAAACAATGCTTTATTCTCCCTGCGGTCGATAAAGCAAAAACACGCAACATATTAAATAATATATTTCTGTTGCAGTGAACAATCTTCAAATATAAATTTCTCCAATAAAAAAAGAAATGCAACTACAGGATTACCCGAAAACAGGTCTTGTATAATCGTTTACAATCATTATGGTGCTTATTTAAAAAAAATTATACATTGCTGGGGGGCACTCTGTGCCCCTCAATTCTTTTTTCGTACTTATCGAAAATTCCACCTCCAACATTTTTTCTTTTCTGGTTTCAATTCTAAATATGATGACCGGTCAATTGCGGGGGTTTCTCCCTTTTCTTGCTTTTATTTTATTTTATTTTATTTTTTTTCAGTTGTTGGGATAAAATCCCGCCTTTTACCTTTGTCGTGGCAATAAGTAAAAAGATCTTGCGCTTGCGCGGTAAAATGAGGCATTCTGTAATACGTTTTTACGAAAAGAGAAGATGTTTCTCGATAATAGGACCAACTTGATTTCTTTTCAGATGTTCGAAAAGCATTGATAAACCGAGTCGAGGTCTGCAGAAATACTTCCTTAAGCGATTTAGATCCCTTTTTGGGCTCGGACGGCTTACTTCGTGTAGGGGGTCGATTGCGTCACGCTAAGGTGTCATATCAAATTAAGCACCCTATTATAGTTTCGCATAAGGGATCATTAGCAAAAATTTTTATACGACATTATCATGAAACTTATTTTCATGCTGGGTCATCTTTACTAAAGGCCTTGGTTAGAGCCAAGTATTGGATAACATCTTTGCATCGACTAGTGCGATTTTGTATTAAAAATAGTATTTTTTTTTTTTTTTTTTTTTTTTATATTTGACTCAAAATTTACATTTTTTGTGTTCTAGATACCATGGGAGAGTTCATCAACCCAAGATGGCGGATCTTCCATTCCATCGAGTAAATTTAACCAGAGTTTTTTCTCATGTAGGAGTTAACTTCGCTGGTCCGTTCAGTCTTAAAGCATCCAATACAAGAAGAGCGCCCGAGTTAAAGGGATATTTTTGTGTCTTTATTTGCTTTGCTGTTAAGGCAGTGCATATAGAAATGTGTTCAGAGTTGACCACGGAAGCCTTTATGGCATGTCTCCAACGTTTTGTTTCTAGACGTGGATTACCCAATTCTATTTACTCTGACCGAGGCACTAACTTTGTAGGTGCTGCAAATGAATTGCAGGAGGTCTATACGTTTTTTCAAAAAAACACAAGATATCCAGAGGTGATCTCCCCCCCTGGGGAGAATAAATTGTATGTCGTTGCAATTATTCTAAGGCGCTTTCGAAATCTTTCACTCTTCGTGTCTTAAGGAGTGTCTTTACATTTATAAAAAAATGTAAGATTTTTTTGAAACCATGAAAAGCTATTCCATAAGAACAAAATTAATTTAACTGCGAAGTTTGG
Source organism: Liposcelis bostrychophila (assembly GCA_037577465.1). Lineage (NCBI taxonomy): Eukaryota > Metazoa > Arthropoda > Insecta > Psocodea > Liposcelididae > Liposcelis > Liposcelis bostrychophila. The sequence continues at coordinate 23,458,624 of CM075209.1, read as the reverse complement.
GTTAATTTGATAACTTGGTTCCATGGATATTTCGCTAAGAAAAAAAGTACATTATTTTCTTATGGTAATCTGGAAAAAACATGTTACTTTTTGGAAATAAACATACCATTTGTTTACAAACAAACCAAAATTTTTATTTCCCAAAAGTTGGCAAAGGCCGAAAGGAAGAGAAGAGACCTTATTGGTCAAAAAGCAGTGAGTTATACCTTTTTAAAAAGTGTAAAGACACTCCTTAACTGTTTTTTGTTATGAACGAATAGGGTAAAGTCACCAATAATGGAACAGTACTCAATAATGGATCGCTTCAACTTTATCAATTTTTTATTTAAAAATTTAAGCGGGTTCGGAACCAAAATCACGTTGAATAAATTCGAAATATTATTCTCTTCCAAAATAATGATCAGTTGAATGCTTTCTTACCGTATTATTGACATAAAAATGAAATTCAAAAGCACAAGTCTAAATTTTTCTGTGAAATAACTACGCAGCCATTCCTTTGTCTATTATTTTGATTTATTTTGCACGGTCTTTAAAACAGGAATATCGACTTTTGCATGAATAAAGTGTGTACAACTCACTACTTACTTCTGAAAATTCATTATGCAAATAAAAATTTCGATGTCATTTAGCTTTTTTTTTTAATTTTTGCTGAAAATGAAACGTGTCTCATAACTGGTTGTTAGTAAACAACACTTTTCCAAAAATGGAACAAGCAATCTTGAATTTTGAACACGTTTAGTTTAATTTAAACCTAAACAAATCATACATTAAAATTCGTTTCCCTTTTTATTACGATAATTATTAGCTTTTAAATATTTTTTATTCTAGATTTTATTGCATAAAAGAAGAAAAAAACTAGCTTAGTTTCATGGTAAAAAGATGTAGGTTTTCCTATGGAATTCGATTTAAAAAAGACTGGCGGGAGATGTTTACAAACGAAAACGTCAACAATAATGCAATATGCAAAAACGAAAATTATTTTTTCAATATAATGAGGAGGACTTGGAGAAGGCTATCCAGGAAAGTGGAATCACCGCTTCAGAATATGGCTGGTGAAATCCCAGACCCAAAAAGCAATGTCTGGTACCAAATTAATTCCGTTGGCACCTACTGCACAGAAAATAGCCTCACATGCCCAAAGTGCACAGAGTTGTGCAGGTACGTGTACAATTGTACATGTGATGATCACAAATTAAAGGGAAAATTGTGTAAACGCAATCGCATACTAAACATAGACCGTGAACCTTCTAACTTGAAAAAAGCGCCAATGACTTCAAATGAAGGAGAACCTTTAAATGTAATAATATCTTTGAATGAGGACGAAACTTTAGTAGAATCAGCAACATATCCTATTCAGGGAGAATCTTCAGGATTCGGGTACTTTACCTTACTTTTAAATGTGGATAAAACAGTAGCTGAATTTAAGTATGTAGCTGCCGTAGATTTAAAAGCGAATGAAAAGACGAAACAAGATTCGAAGGAAAAAAGAGTAAAAGCAGCTGTAATATAATATTATTGTAATATTAATAAGAAAGGTATGGAAGATATCATCTCATTTGGTCCTGTGATTACAGTATGTCTCGTTCCAAAAATTACCATAATCACGAGGTTCACAGGGAGTTTATTGATATTGTTTTCCAGAAAACAATACCAAATACAAATTACTGAATAAGCAAAATGTTGTGACATTTCACCCGAAGGCACGAGAAGCTATGAGGTGGAAGAAAGGCCCTTCTTCCACTTCAATTGTTCATAGCCCGTCTTCAATTTTTGGTAGAGGTACCTATGTTGGTCACAATTTTGTATACAAAATGTACACAATTTGTATACAAAATTATGACCAACATAGGGACCTCTACCAATTGCTTAGATATTGTTTTTCGTTTTCTAAATTAGTTATAAATGCGACCATCAAAGAATTCTTTATATTTGTCCCCCCTCAAGAGAGTAGTACTGTCGCATCTCCAAGGTTGGATCGCTGCTGCATCGGCATTGATGATCTCAAAATTTACACCAGCTGGTGTAAATTTTGAGATCATCAATGCTAAAGATAAATTTAAATACAAGTTAAGATAAAAGAATATTACTAAATAATGAAATCTTACATCAAGTAAGTCGGGTGCAGTGCTCGGTCCTGCTTGTGGCTCAAATCTTGCAATGCGTCCGGACTTTGGATTGACCGTAACCCCTTAGATTGGGAGTTCCTCTGTTTCAGATGGTTTTTCACGCTAAGAATTGTCAATTATTTAATTAAGCTTCAATTTTAACAGGAAAAGGGAGGCTGGTTACCTAATTTTAATTTATTTTAATTTCCTTTTAAAGAACATTAAGTACCGCATTTTCAGGACATACATTGCAGAATAAGATTAATGCCTACGTAGGCAAACAAATAAAGTTGACATTATATGAGGAACAGGAATAGTTTCAGAAAGTTGTTTATAAATAATCATAAAAATACCTACAAAAGGTTTTATTTTTTTCTTTATTGGAAATAAATCGTCCTCCGCAATTCCTCTTTCTTTTAGGCATAGCTCAGCACGAATTGAAAATACTTATAATAATTATCACCAAACTGAAATGCTATTGAATGCCAGATTTAAGGAAGGCCGTGCAAATGAAAATGTAAAAAAATATAAACCAATTAATTCGAACAATGGAAGAAACTAAGTTCACAATTTTTAAAAAATTTATTACCGTTTTTATTTTTTCATTACCGAATGGAGCGATTGATTGGAACAAACTAAAAGCGATATGAAATCACTTTTTAAGGGGCATCAATAGGCTAGGCATATAAACCGGTTTTTAAAACTTTTTCTCATGGAGTTAGGAGTAGTTTTAAAAGAAAAAAACGTTTTTGTGTGATTTAATCGTCAGATCTGAATTGGAGCATCACAGAGAGAAAGTACGTCAAAAAGCGGGCATCATACGAATGTTTTACTTTTTTTTTTCAAGGGAATTAAAGGGCCGAAAACCAGCTAAAATTTTGAAATAGTTTTAAAGGCTGTTGGTTGACTCGATGGAATGAATATATGGTGGAACAACTTTAAATGTGTGATTTAATTAACGTAAACATAGGAAACACCGACATAAAAATTGTTCCACCGTGTATAAAGTTCAATATCAATAATAATTCTGTAATACTGTTCATAGGGTTCGATCCCCTCCTTCCTCCCCTCAGAGTCACACTGAAACTTCGGCTCCAGATCCGCTACCGAAGGGAAGAAAAAGGAATAATGGTACGCCTGAAAAAATGAATAAGCCTCGATCGCAACACAAGCGATGTTGGTTTAAGCCAAGACTCGTCAGTGATTGCCGTAAAGCATAATTGGTAGACTAGACGCCATTATGCTCTTTGACAAGCACGCACCAGTAGTGACACAAAACATTTCCTCTGCTTAGACCTAATTTTTGCTACTACCTGAAGCAGCATTTTTTTTTCCTTTACCAGATAAACAAGAGAGAAACAAATATTGCTCTGTTCCAGGCTGCCAGAAAAAGTAGTCTCCGGGAGTCACAATCCATAAGCTGCCCGCGGATCTTGCCTTGCGAAAAATTTGGCTTTTGGCTTGCAAATTAAACAAAAGTAAAGCCAAAACATTTTTTGTCTGCTCTCTACATTTCTTAAAATCCGATTACTTCGATTGTGGTACATTTTTTTATGCAAACGCAAGATATTCCAAGACGAAAAATTCACATGGTATACTCGTGGATTTTGAGACTTTTTTCAACATTTTCAAAGAGATTTAAGTCAGTTTTCCACCAATCATCCTCAAACTAGTGGAAATTGGTGGAATATTGGCGGATCCGGGAAAACTGGTGGGAAAACTCTTAAAATCCATGTGTATTTCTCGAGTTTTTTTCACTGGGTTGTGATTCTACCCTAGTTCACAGCTATGGTTTTTTCTCTGTAAAATCGATTGCACTATTTATTTAAATTGCTATATTTATTTAAAGATTAATCTTTAAATATTTATAATTGTCTTCAATTTGTTCCAGATGCCCCCCAGAGGAAATTAAAAAATAATTGATAAATTTTACATCTGCTTAGCAATGCAAAACTGGAACTGTACATTCGTTTGTAGTAGATCCGGAGTCAAAACGAAGCAATACTGGCTCAAAATGTTTTGGGGAGGAGAGGTTTCCAATCGTTAAACTGAAATGTCGAACCCTCACTTGATTAGAATTAAAACAAAATATAAAAATCAACTCGAAACAGAAGGCTATCCCATAAGAACAAGTGTGCTATAAAGTTTTATAACTATATATCGTTTTGGCCAATTATAAAAGTTTATAACTATTCATAAATTTTTATAATTAAAATTTTTAACTGAGCAATATATTAGTTTTATGCTTGAATTGCACTATATTTAGCTTATAGGGACTTTATAGGCTTTTTATCAAACATTTTTCATGAGAAGAAAAAAAAAAAAAAGGGGGAAAAAAATTACTCCTACAATTTTATGGAATAGAACCCGAGCCTTGTGGTCAACTTACCAGCCGCCTTGATCCACTACACCGCTTCTCCACTGATCTAAAAAGCGGCAATATGGTTCTTAAGTTGCCAATTATTTCGACTTGTAATATTTTCCAGATTTTTCCGAATTTCCGGTTTATTTCTTTAATTTTTATTCGACAAAGGTTAAAAAAAATATATATATATTAAATTCGGAAGCGTTAGAAGAAAATAAAAAACTAAGAAAAAAACTGAAAATAATTTTTGTTATAAAATTTTATAACGAAGTGTAAGTTTTTAACAACTCAATTTTACAACACACTTCTTCTTGGTACGTCAAGTCACCACAAGCGAACTCACAAACCAGACTTTATCGCGTGGCATAAGATGGAAAACCAAATAGAACCGAGTTGGGTTTACTAGTTGGCTTTTCAATATTTTTATTTCAAAAACCAAAACGTATAGCCAAAAATATCAGAACCGGAACCATAACCGAAGCCAAAACAAAACCATTATTTGTTAGGCCAAAAATCTGGCTTTTGTCACAAAAACCTTGGTTTTTCAATTTTGAGGTCGAAAGAAACTGGTTTTTAACCAAAACACAATGGCCAAAACCAGATAGAAAAAATAAAAAACCAAACCAGAAAATCCGAACCATACTACTCGTTCAAAAAAAAAAAACTAGAATTTAAAACCAGCAAACTTTCCTTTGCAGAACCTGATCCTCGAAACTTTTGAACCTGAGCCTTTCACTTGTCTTCACCAGAAACGGACTGAACCCATGCTTACGTTAATATGGTTTTCCATCACTCTGCCGTGAAAAGCGGAATCGACCTATCGCACATCTCTGGGTTGGCCATGTTTGTTTATAAGCTAAACATAAACAAACATGGCCAACCCAGACATGTGCGATAGGTCGATTCCCCTTTTCACGGCAGCACTGATTTCGAGCCTGAGATCTCAAATCGACACTTTTGTTTATTTTTATTACAAATAAACAGAAGAAATCAATAGGTAGGAACATCCGGCAAGACCGATTCGACTTGGCTTTGGCTAACTTGAACCAAAACCCGAGTTTTTCGGGCGATTACCCTAGAAAGTCAAATGAATTTTTCCGTTGCGGTTTTTTTAAAGCCGAGCCCGAAGCGCAAGGGTTAAATATATACCTCAATATACCAAAATAAGCCTCAGCGTCAAAAATTCATTACCCTCCCTAGGTTAGCAATATACTATTTCAGTTTATTAGTGTTGCATAAGGAGGGGCAATGCATGGAAAAATTACCAATGGTATTTTGCAATGATAGCAAACGATAACCTTCCAGTTAGGCAGGCAGGCTGAAATCAGAAGAAAGTCTGATTTCAATATCTAATGCAAGCATTGGCCTCTAGATTCAAACTTTTTGGAAGGACCGAAAACTATATATTAGGGTGGGCCGAAAAAAGCGAATTTTTGAATTTGAAAACGCCTGATATGGGAATCGATGCCTTTTTATAATACTTTTAACCCCAATTTTTTTCAGATTTTTTGAAGGTCATCTTGAGGTCGCGCAATGACCTTGAAGTTTTTGAAAAGCCCATTTAAGGGCAAAAAATAAGAATTTTTTTTTGCTGAAAAAAGTATTGCTTCCTATCGGAAATTTTGCGTAGATTACGAATATGAAGTCCAAAATCATTTTAAGAGTTCGGTTTTTGAGCTTTACGCCTATTTTTTATACACTGAAAATGCTTTAGGCTGCTTTTTCTTTTACTTTAAAAACTGTACACAAAAATGAATTTTGGACTTCATATTCGTAATCTACACAAAATTTCCGATAGGGAGCGATACTTTTTTTAGCAAAAAAAAAATTCTTATTTTTTGCCCTTATATGGGCTTTTCAAAAACTTCAAGGTCATTGCGCGACCTCAAGATGACCTTCAAAAAATCTGAAAAAAATTGGGGTTAATAGTATTATAAAAAGGCATCGATTCCCATATCAGGCGTTTTCAAATTCAAAAATTCGCTTTTTTCGGCCCACCCTACTATATATTTAATGAAAGAAAACTAAAGTATGCAACTTTATCAAATTTTTTTTTTGAAAAAATGATCGAATTTTCGGCTTTAACGGCGGATTTATGGAGTGATGAGGGAATTCAGTCCTACGCTGGGCCGACTGCACATTTATACAAAATGACGAACTACACTCAATAATTCGGTTTTTTTGAAAATCCTGAAGCCGAATTTATACTTAAAATTCTCAATAGTGATGGACGACAAGCGAGAACAAGACAATCCAAGACAAGTCCTCGGTCAAGCTCTTGTCTTGTTTACATAAGCGAACCATTATGTAAACAATACTAACAATTGAAAAACACAAGAGTCTTGTCCAAGCTCTTGTCTTGTCGTCCATCACTAATTCTCAAACACATTCCAATTCAATTGTTTCAATTGGACACCAAAAACTAACCAAATTGTAACCAATTTACATCCTTATCATTAGCATACTATTAATAGTATGCTAATGATAAGGAAATTTCATTAAACTCAAAACGTTAAAATTTCATTTTTGGTGAGAAAAAGGTTTGAACATGCGAATATTTCATTTTAAACCAAAAATTCAATTTGGATTACTTGTTTGGGCTCAAAATATTAAGAAAGAAGACTTTTTTTTTCATTTTCAAATATTTCTTTAAAATTTTAAATACAAATCAAAAAGACCAATGATATCGGGAAATTAGCATTAGCATACTATTAATAGTATGCTAATGATAAGGATGTAAATATGACCGTTTTATGACCGTAAATTTGGATCAATGATCCACTCCTTATTTTGCACTGATCAAAAACCCAAATCAATATTTCTCTCAAAAAAAAAAAAAAAAAAAAACTCAAAAACTACCGATTTTTTTTACGCATAATTACTAACTATTTTCGAGTTTCCAACCTACAATATACGTTTAATAAAATTAATTCGATGCTTCATTACTGTATCCTGAGATTCATACATGTCCCTCGTTGGCAGGGTTTTTTTTAGATGTGTGCACAGGAATATTTTAAGCGGACATAAAAGCGTAAAAATGGAGGAATGAATTTTAAAATTTCATTTTTGGTGAGAAAAAGGTTTGAACATGCGAATATTTCATTTTAAACCAAAAATTCAATTTGGATTACTTGTTTGGGCTCAAAATATTAAGAAAGAAGACTTTTTTTTTCATTTTCAAATATTTCTTTAAAATTTTAAATACAAATCAAAAAGACCAATGATATCGGGAAATCATTGCAGAATTGAAATTAAATTTTTTTAAGAGACAACGCAAAAAGTTGCCTTTTTCAGGAAATTTAAATTTAAAAAAAAAATTTTAGGTGAAAGAAATTGAAATTTTGAAGATCTAAAGCCTTTTTTTTGGGGGGTCGTTTTTGTAATATGGGATTTGGAGGGATTTCAAGCACCTGCTAAAAAAACCCTGCATGACACTCCCACATAAGTCCCCTCAGCATAAAGAACACTAGAAAAAACTTACCGACTCAGCAGTTGTTTTGCAGTTTTAGTAGCCAGATGATCGGAGATAACCTGAAAAAATAATGAAAAATTTTAAAAATCCATTTTTTTTAATAGTTATGGACAAAAGGACCATCGTCTTAGCAAAGCGGACCAGAATACAAATTGGACCAGACTAAAATTCACTTTTTTTTTCCTTTTTTTAACTGCCCAAAAAAAATTTTTATCCTATAAAGTATTGGTAAAAAAAAATAATGGTTGAAAAAAAAATTAATATACTGACAAAATATATTTTACTGGCCATAAAATTACTGATCATTATTCACAGCGGGGCCTCGTAAAATGCTGAGCATAGATTCCACTGGAATCCACAAAAAAAGCCCTCTGGTGTGGAAAACGCTGAAAACAGTTTTTTACCCATTTCTTCTTAGGATTCTGAATTAATTATTAGTGTTCAGTTTTTCCACATGTCTAGTGGATTAACATGAAATTAATTTTTTTTTTTTTAAATAAGAAAATAGGGCGACAGCAGACGGCAGCGCGTGGATAATATCTGCTCTCCGTCTTCTTAAAGTATTTTATCTTTTAAATTATTTCTTCTTATAGGGGCTAAATGACCAGATTTTGTGGTCATTATCCCTTTTAACTTTTTATTAAACAAAAAATGTCCATTTAAAGGAAATAGGAGTAAATAACAATACAAAATTTAATTCTGGGGAACAGCGGCTGTTTTTCATGAATTTATCTTTCATTTTAGTGTCATAATCATTAAAATGAAATATCAGAGTCAGGGCTGAACCTGCCAGAGTCTTGTCTGAACTCAGAAACAGGGTCTAAATTTGGTCACTGTCAAGACTGAATTTTATATGAACTGCTTTTTAGCAATTTTTTTTAAGTATGAAAAAAATCTGAGTTTTGGCTGAACACGTCTAATCATAAAAGAGTCTGGATTTCTATCTGAATCGCGGCTTAACTTGTTTGAATTTTAAGTACAAAAAAATCAAGACTCTTCAGACCACATTCAGACTTCAGTCTTCATCAATTATTGCTTCCATGCACTAATCTAAAATTGTTTTTCTGTTCTGATCCGCATAATTTGAATAACTATTTAATAATTATACAATTCTTGTAGGTACTAACGATTTCGGAAAAGTATTAAAAAACTCTAAATAATTCATACCCAAGTGGTCTTGGTTCTAACCATAGTAAAGAACTTTTTTAAAATAGCATCCATTTTTTTACTAACATCAACGATGCTAACTTTGATCAACGGAATGCATAATGAATTAATACAAATATATTATATATATATACTCCGATTATTTATTCGCGTTACTGCATTCCGTTGTTAACTACTGCAATGCAGTCTGAATAGTACGCATTTGTCTAAAAATATTAAAAAATTTGAGTCAGAGTTTTGTCGGAGTATTGTCAGAGTCTGGTCTGAATAGTCAGAATACTATCAAAGCCGACACTTTTCAGCCATGACTCTGACCAACTCTGATTATTCAGACAGGATTCTGACTATCGATTAAAATTTATTTTTGAAAATTCGGACACATTCAGACGATATCTGAAAAAATTCAGACCGAATTCAGCCGAGACTCTGACAACATTCAGACTGTTTTTTTCGTCTCGTGAATCGCTCAGTATCGCAAACATCAGGGAGGGAAGGGCGGCACTTTTACAATCAAAAAAGAGAAATGAATAATAGTGTGAGGCTTTAACCTTTTCCTGTCGGCCATATCATATATGATACCTAACAAAAGTGCACCGTTTAGTGCTATAACGGTACCGGTATCGTATATGATAACAACTTTCCAACTTTCCTCCATGTAAATTTTCAGAATTTACTTTATTTTATTTTTTGGCAATTGAAAATAAACTTTATCATGAGCTCTAGGACACCCTAAAGCCTTGACCTTGACGCAAGACACATGTGAAAGCCCTTCTTTGAAATAGGCTAGCCGGAAAAGATCAATACTTTAAAAAAGAAGACATTATTAACATTATTTTTCATCTTCAAAAATGACACTTAGTTTTTTGGATGTAAAATATAACCAATTTAAAATTAACTGAAAACCTCCAAATCTTTTGGACTTTATATTTGTGCCCCCCTTCCCCCCTGATATTTTCGATACTGATAATGATTATGACATTAAAATGAAAGATAAATTCATGAAAAACCAGCCGCTGTTCCCCAGAATTAAAATTTTGTATTGTTATTTACTCCTATTTCCTTTAAATGGACATTTTTTGTTTAATAAAAAGTTAAAAGGGATAATGACCACAAAATCTGGTCATTAGCCCTATAAGAAGAAATAATTTAAAAGATAAAATACTTTAAGAAGACGGAGCAGATATTATCCACCGATGCTGTCTGCTGTCGCCCTATTTTCTTATTTAAAAAAAAAAAATTAATTTCATGTTAATCCACTAGACATGTGGAAAATACTGAACACTAATAATTAATTCAGAATCCTAAGAAGAAATGGGTAAAAAAACTGTTTTCAGCGTTTTCCACACCAGAGGGCTTTTTTTGTGGATTCCAGTGGAATCCATATTCAGCATTTTCTCTAGCCTCTTTACAGCCCATTTAATAATTTACTGTCCATCAAAATAAAAATACTGAGAAACGATTAAAAATTGAAATATATTAAAAATGTCAGTATTTTTAGTACAAGTGTCAGTATTCTTTTTATCAGTAGAATCGATCAGTAAATATTATTTGTCAGTAAATAATATTATTTTTACCAGTAAACCGGTAAGTAATGCCTAGTTTTAAAGGTAAAATGGCATCTTGAAGATTTCTAAAAGCTCATTTTAGAGTTAAAATAATTTTTTTTTTTTTTTTGCTGAAAAATGTAGCGATTTTTGTCGGGAATTTTGCGCAGATTACGAATAAGACGTCCAAAATTACTTTCGATAGTAGCTTTTGAAGCTCTAAAATTCTTCAAACGTTTTTCAACCTTAAATGAAAAATCTTACACTAAACTTAGTTTTAAACTTCAAATATTTTTAATCTCCAAATTTCCGACAGCGACAGGAATCTGTACTTTTTCAGCCGAAGAGAATGATTATTTTTTGCCCTGATATGAGCTTCAGCTTTCAAAAAATTTTTCAGAGGCAATGATTGCGATATTAGGCGATTTCTAATTCGAAAATTCGTATTTATAGCAACAGAACCTTACAGAACCAGGCGAAATTCATAGATGTAATTTGAAGTTTTTTCTTTCGCATTAATGTAAACTTACATTTTTAAATTAAAAAAAAAAAATTTGAACAAAAAAATTTTTTTTGCATTAATTTACCGATTAAATTTTGATAATTACTGATAAATTGAATTTACTTGAATAAACTTGATTGTACTCACAAACGATTAAAATTACTGATACTTTTTTAACTGACCGTGTAAATACTGACAAACAATAATTTTACAGACGCTACCATAAAAATACTGACAACTTAAATAGATGCCTTAAAAGTTTACTGGCCAAAAAAAAAGTAAAAATTTACAGTGGAAATGTTTTAATTGCCAGATTGGAAAAGTGCGTGCGCCATATTGATTCATGCGCAGACTTGCATGAGCATGAGTTTTCCAACTGCTTCCCAAATTCAGATTAATATTAATGTTTAATATTTGGCCCAAATATTTCTTGTGAAATGTAAAAAGTTCGATTAAAAAAAAAAAAAAAAACTCACGAACAGGAACTGCAGACTCCGTCTTTCCGTTGTTACTCCTTTCCAGTATGAGAAAATGAAACTTCTAGTATTTGTTGATGAGGGTGGAATACTTGAATGAGGAATATTCGCGATCACTCCCGAACCGTAACTTTTACTCGAAATAATTCACACATTGAGAAAATAATCAACGACGGACTTTTTTATCGCGGGGCTAATCCGCCCGTAGCCCATGACGCGGCAGTTGATTTAGACTTTAAAACAACGAACGGAGGAAGGAAGAAAAAAAAAAAAAGGGATGCTACTCTCTGAATGGCAATTTAGGCTAAAAATCGTAAATGACTTGAGTATTCAATGGGCTTTTGAAAATTTTAAGTTGGTTATTTTTAAAGCTTTTTTTGGGATCGAAATTTTGAATGGGGTAAAGACTAAAGTTTGAAGCAAAGAATGAATAAATCTCCTAACACCAAACTGAAATTCGAAAGAAATTAAATCCTGTTACTAGAGGGTGTCCAAAAAATAATTTAAATTAAAGTCAAAAAAGGACGTAAAAAATCTGGAAAAATAAAAACAGATGTTTAATCAAAAATGCGATTACCTAACGGAAATAAAGGCGATGGGATGTTGTCTTCTAAAATGGGTCTATTCTTGAAATTTAAAAGGATGAGTATTAACTGAACATATTGTTTGAAGCAACTGGGAATTGGCAATTTTCTGTACCCAAAATTATAAAAGACTGAATGGGAAAACATCGTTAAAATGTCGGTGCCCTCTCAGCATGAGTGCCCCTAACACTCTGTGGAAGTGGTATTCCTGTAAAAGCAAAATCAAATTAATTAGAAATAAAGCATTATTTAAAAATTAAACAAACAGAAGAATTATTAATACTTACTGCTATCCCATCATTTTCTGATCCAGTAAAATTCCTGTACGTAAGACTATGATGAATAATCCGGTGGCAAAGTCCAGTACGAAGGATCAAGGGAAACGGCTCTTTTAAACTTCATATAAATCCAAATTCCTTACGCCAGTCTGTTAACTTGTAAACAAAAAAATAACTAAATAAATAAATAAAAAAATAAAATTAAAAAATAAAAAAAAATTGTGGATCTATACCAAATAATATAAATTAAAGTCAAAAAGGGCGTAAAAATGAATTTGAATTGAAAGGGCATTAATCAGATTTTCTTTATTAACAACCAGATACCAGATTTTTAAATAAGGTTTTATTAATTCAATCAGGGTGCGTCCTAAAAAAAATATAGGACTTTTCCCGAAAAAATATAGGACATATTTTATCAGAAAAATGGGACAATATAGGACAAAAATCAAAAACTGAAACATTCAAATGCTTTACATATTGCACTTTCTCATTAAATTTTTTTTTTTTTTCAATTCGGATTTCTTCGCCCAAAAACCTAAACTTTAATTTAATTTTAAACTTTTGAGACACCTACGCAAGATTTAACGATTCCCCTTGGTCATTCCTAAGATTTTGCAATGTTTCGGCGTACTTCCTCCCTTTTCCCAAGCATTCTTAAGTCAAGTACAAACCCCGTTTACAGAGTAACTCAACTGAAAAATTCCCAAAAATTCGAATTCTATCCAGTGTAGGATTGGCAAACCGGTTAATGGATTAACCGTTCACCCGGTTAACCGGAATAATAATTAACCGAAAATTAACCGGTTAGTTGGCAAAAAATTTTAAAATTAGGAAAAAAAAAAAAAGATTTCAAAAATACTGTAATATCGCCTTTTTCTGATAGACGATAGCAGTAGGCGGCATCTTATTGTAAAAAAAACAAAGGAAGCCAACTGATTCGTATCTAAATAAAGCCTGTTATTTTAAAGGAAATTTTTTTTTTCTTCTTTTTCCCTTATTTTTTTCAAAGATTTGCCATTCTTTAAAACGACTTAAAATAACCACTTAAAACTTATTATTAAACGGTGGCCTTTCCAATAATGTCTATTGATTATCAACTAAAAACAGTTCATAAATAAGGATATAGCAAAATTGAAATTAAGCGGTAAATTCGAAAAAAAAAAAATAAATAAATAATCGTTAACCGGTAATAAAATTCGCCAAAATTTGCCAACCCTAATCCAGTGTAAAAATTAGTCATTCAATAAAATTGCATTCTATCTGGTGTAAATTGTTTTAGTTCAAATCCGCCAGTCCTATTTCAGCGAAATGTTCTGCTTTTCGGTAAAAAAAAGTGATTTTTGTAAGTTCAATTCCCAACAAAAAAAAAAAAAAAAAAAAAAAAAAAAAAAGAAAAAAAATGACGTCATGGTGACGCATCACATTTTGGTCATCAGACAATCATTTTCTGGAAATTTTTTGTAAGAGATTTTCGACGTCGAAATCACGTATGTGACGTCTTTTTATCGCCAACTAGATTTCGAAATACTAGTATCTCTTTCAGACGTCAATAAGATGTCTTCTTGACTTCATTTGAAAATATCGTAATATTGTCCCGGAATGTGACCTTGCCTGATGACGTCTTTTAAGACGTTTGAAGTACGTCACATTTTTCGCTGGGATAGGTTTTCGGGCTGAATTGGATTCTAAAAATTTCAATAAAGTGAAAGGGGCCATCAAAATATTATGTCACCGTTTTTCCGTCATTTTAGACCCCACCCCTTCCTTCGGTCAACGTTCGTCATCATTAGCAACACTCTCCTTTTAAAAAAATACGTTATAATTCGCTGGACCCCCTCCCCAATTAAGAAATTTTTATATTCTTTTTATTACTTATTCATTATTCATTATTTATTCTTTATTTATTATTTATCTATTAATTATTATTACTTATTTATTATTTATTATTTTTTTATTTCTTTTTGGCGGAATTCATTAATTACGATATATTTACATTAAATAGACCTGAAATTTGACGGGGAATTAAGGTACAAATCAGTATAATTTAAATTAAAACTGATATGAAATGACTTAGTCATCAGATGACGTAAAATTTGAATTGCCCCAATCCAGAATAGTAACTTTCAGTTTAAAATTAAAAAAACTTACGTGGTTTCTTCCTGACGTACACCCTCTGTAACAAGATAGCATCCGGGGAAGTGAAAAAATTCTTTATAATACACCTGGGAAAACAAAAAATTAACAAAAATATTATTGTTTAAGAGATTTTGACAAAATCAGACACGGAAAAGAAAGACTTTAACCAAATCAGTTAAAATCTTGTTGGTTTTCTATAGGTTTTGTTAGGATATGAGGACCATTCAAGTGTTACTGTAGCATCTTGCGGAGCAGGGAGTCAAAAATGCTTACGTAATACTTGAAGACCCGTTATAGCGAAAAAAATATCGGTGTGCTTACTAAAAATTGAAACCACGTGACCTAAATAGTAACTTAAATTCGTTCAAAAGGTAAGTAACCACTTGATGACAAGCTTACATCTAAAGTTGTCAAATTCATAAGAATTTATACAACAAGCCTAATATTCCGGGTAAATTTATTTCTCTGGGAATTTATCAACTGAAGAATTTTCGAGGATTTCTAGATAAAATTCCTCATTAGCCTTATTAGCTTATAACCAATCGAAAATGACTTAATGTCGATAGTTCATAAGCTAAACATGACTTTTAAGCAACGAGTCATTTTGAACGAATTTAAACAATCATGAAAAAGTCACAATGGTCTCTAATTTTAATGACCAAACCGAGTTTCATTGAAAACAAGCCCCTGTAATCCGCATCAACGTTGGGAATCAGCAAAACTGGCTATCGAAATCAAAATGGCGACTTCCCAAAATATATACGATTCCAGGGGCTTGGAAAAAAACAATCAAAAATGTATTTTTTTTCTTTTTTTTTTACAAATTTGTATAATAAAAAGAATGAATTATTGTTATTAACATTTTTTGTTTTTGTGAAATCGGTGAAATTATGAATACAATACAAATCTTTTTTCTCCTTAGTATTATTATTTTAAAAAAACGAAAAAAGAACAAAACCGGGCTTATCTTTACACTGTAAACATTTAAAGGACCTTAGATGACAAAAACGAGGGTTTAAAAAAAGTGAACGTCCAAAATAAAAAAAATAAAAAATTACTCAATTTTTGAAAAACGAAAATTGGAGTAGAAGCCACTTAAAATAATGACATCTATCATTTCTTGTAAAATTAATTTTACTAATTTATTACCATTACCATCACCACGGTATTCCCTTGAATACCTAAATTTAAAACAAAATTGGTGATTGTAAGGGTAATAAAACAATTTCAAAAAAAGAAAATTAAATTAAATTAAAAATTAAATACCTTCACCTTAGCTGCAACCCACCACGGAGGATTTCTTCTTAAGCACAATATCTTTAATATTTAAATTTACTTTTACTTTATCCTTCCTGGCGGGGGGGACAGATTGCAGGCAGAACCTTTTAAACGCTTCTAACTCCCTTTCGTCGTCGTCGATGTCCCCGTTTTCCAAATCGATGTCCTTAGGTTGGAATACGCTTTCTGGAAAACATTTCATTAACTTGATTAGTTCAAAATTCCCCTGGAAATTTAATTCAATTACAACGGAAATTCATTTGTTAAGATTAAAAAATGATATATTTTCAAGTCAAATAAATGCTGGCAAACCATTTGGGTAAAAAAAAAGTTTGGTTCTGATTTTTAAAAACTGCAGGGAAATAATTACTGAAATTACTATTACTGCCAGTTCATATTCCTGTCACTTTTACATGAGAATTTAAATTATTTTAACTGCAGTTTCAAACTAGCAAGTAAATCATTAATCTTATTATCACAAATCAAAAGCGATCAGATCTGATGGTAAATTTGATAAGTGATCAATCAGATCACGTTTGATCAATCTGATTACATTTGATCAACTTGATCATCACCCATTTTTATATTTACATTTGATCAACCCCATCAGATCTGATCAGATCAGATAAGATCAAAACTGATCCTCAATCTGATCAAATTTGATCAGTCTCATTATCAATTTCACCATCATCACATTTGTACAATTTGATCATATTTGTGACCGCTTTGTTGATCACTACCCATTTGGTCGATTTAATCATTAATCAACATGATCAAATCTGATAATGAACCTAATAGATTTACAAGTGATGATCAGATTGATCAGCATCAATCTCACCAGTCTGCATCGCCCTTCGATCTTAACACATTTGATCAATCTGATCACAATGCTTAATCTGATCATTCTGATCAGATCAAATCACATTTAATCAATCTGATGCCATTTGAATGACTTGATCAAAATTCATCAATTTGGTCATCACCTGATGGTATTATTATTATATTTGATCAGATATGACCAAATACGATCTTTTATCAGATCCTTCTGATCAATGATTTCATCGATCTAATTATACTTGACCACTTTGATCACAATCCTTTTGATCAATCAAATCAGATTTAAACGACTTCATCAAATCTGTTCGTTAGTGTTACATAAATTGATGCCAGTAATCGGATCTGATCAATTCGATCACAGTTCATGAATTTCATTATCACCCGTCGATCTGACATTTGATCACGTTAGATTAATCTGATTGTTCTTGATCAATTTGATCACATTCGATCAATTTTATTCTTCTTGATCAATCTGATCGCATTCGATCAATCTGATGGTATTTGATTAACTTGATCACATTTGATCAATTTGATCGTCTGACACATTTAATCGGATTTAATCAATACGATCAAATCTAATCATTAGTCTTTTAAGATTTTATGAATCTGATCTCAATTTAGATCAATCTGAACTCAATGTAAAGCAGATTAATCAGTATTATTAAAAACAAACCAAATCTTTTTTAAAGAATTTTTGAAAAGGTTAAAACTTAAACCAAACCGAACCGAACTCTTTTCGACAAATACAGGTACCATTTAAACCAAAACCGGGCCAAATTGATCCTTGAACTTAAAAAAAAAAAAAACCAAATTGAACTAAAACCATTCCCTACTAAATAGTTCGAAATCTGAAAAATGTTTAAAATTTTAGAGTTTCGTTCAGGTTAACTTTCATTTGGTTCAGGATTGGTACCTGGTTTTGGTTCTGGTTCTGGACTCGGTTTTTACCGTAAACTTTCCGGAAAGGCTTTATTTTGTTGCTAGGACTCAAAAAATTATAAAATTTGACAAAAGAAAAAATATTTTGGGAGGAGTCGAAATTTGGAAAAAAAAAGTGTGCATTTTGGCAACAGAATGAAAAGGATTAACCGACAAAACCAACTTACCAACAGGCTCAACTTCCCTCTCGTCGGAATTTTTATTCTTCTTCTTTTTCTTTTTCTTCTTATTGCTGGTGCTAGTTTCCTCCGGTTCGTTCCTGGCAGCGGCTGCCATTGCCTGCGCGAAAATCTCGCTCGCTCGACTACCATCCTTAATATTCAAATTCCGCATTTGACTCGCAAGACGATCCTCGGAGCCCAACTTCATATTCCCCATTTTGTTACTCAACCTATCGACGTCCTCCTTGAAAATGCTCACGTTGTTATAACCGTTGAGTCCCGGTTTGTAATTCGCGTGGTGACCGTCCTGATAAGCTTGTAAATTCATGGCTTGCTGCAATGCGGGACTTCGAATGGTGACCATGTTGTCGCTGGTTTTGATGATGGTGGCTTGTTGGTTATCCAAATTCGGAACCATTTTTCGGGCTTCTTCTCCGGTTAAAACGGTAAGACCGGATCTGTCCATGCCTGGACCGTTTTTTGGCATTTTCATGTTTCGCCCCTGTTGGCTGATCGGAATTTCCACGGTGTCCTTGTTTTTGTTTTTATTTTTCTTCTTTTTGTTTTTGCTGTTTGACGAGGTGGACTGGGGTCCTGTCGGCATATGAGATGTTTCTGCAGATACGAAAAAAAAAATTAAAATAGTAACATGATTTGAATAGAACGGAATGAGTGTGAGTGAAACGAATGAAACGAATGAAATAAACAAAATCAATGATTGGAAAGAAAGAACTGAACGAACTGAATTAGAGGAATGAGAGGAATGAATGGAATGGAATGAACGAACTGAATGGATGGATGGAATAAAATGTAAATGGAATGAATGAATGAGTGAAATGTATGAAATGAATGGAATGAATGTATCAAATGAATGGAGTGAGTGAGTCAAATGAATCGATTTAATGTATCAAATGAATGGAATGAATGCATCAAATGAATGAATGGAATGAATGTATCAAATGAATGGAGTGAGTGAGTCAAATGAATCGATTTAATGTATCAAATGAATGGAATGAATGGAATGAATGGAATGAATGGAATGAATGAAATGAATATGCATACCTTTCATAACCTCCTTTAGCCGGCCAGTATCTACAACGATTACATTTCCAGGCGGAGGTGGTGGGTTCGGCCTTAATTGTGGAGTTGAAACGACTATTGGAGGAGCTAAAACAACTGGTTTTGAAATATGACCAGGCTGTTCAGAAGCTTTGATTGATTTTTGTATTGGTCCTTCAATCTGCAATAACAAAACAAACAAGAAATTAATTAAATTTCAAACTGACAAAAACAAATCATTTCCTCATACCTTCGTGATGGTAATCCCGGGTGGCAGCCTTAAATTCTCCAAATTAATTTCCTCCCTTGGAGGAGGAGAGGGTGCTATACTATTTAATACTTCGCTTAACCTATAACTAGGCGTGTTAATAATAACTTTATTTTTATCCGACTTCTCCTGAACTCCCCTTTGATTGTCCACCGCAACTTTTTTACTGTTGGCATTATTACTATTATTATTACATTTAGTATTCCTTTTGTTGTCACCCATACCCTCCGTCCAATCCCTAATATCAGACTTTGGTACGATGTTAATGCACTGATTATTTTGTAACCTTTGCAAAAGTTCCCTCGTGCTACTATTACCATTAATACTATTGCTAACACTTTGTTTCGTTTTTTCGTTCGCACTTTTCCCCGTTTCCTTTTTGGTATTTTTTTGGTCTTTAACACCGGTATTCCCTACAATTTTTTGCCCTTTTTGATTTTTATTACTGTTACTATTATTATTGTTGTTGCTGTTATTATTGTTATTATTCACGTTTTTATCGTTCGATTTGGATTTAAGTACGGAGACTTTTTGATTAGACTTTTTAATTTCCACCGAAGTCACTTTGTTACTAACAGGTTGAGAGTTCGTTTTTCCCGTCCCGCTTTTGTTGTTACCACTAGTTTTTTTGTTAGAAATTAAATTTTCCTTGGCAGTTAACTTAGACGGCTGCTGATGAGCCGTTTGATGAGATCGATTGGATTTATTCGTCACGACCGGTTCCTCCATCACTTCCTTATTTTTATTTTTTTTCTTTTTCTTTTTCGACGTTTCCACGATGGGTTCCTCCTCGTAATAGGGTTCGGGTTCCGCTTCCATCTCTTGTTCCAACAGCAACTGCCTCGCCAATTGTTTTCTTTTTCTTTTTCTTGGGTTTGACGGCGTTTTCCTTCTCTTCTGGTCGTACTGAAAAATAAATAAAAAATTAAAATAAAATTAATACAAGAGTCCAGCAGTAGCAGTAACGCGTGAAGCAAATAAAACAAGTTATTATTTAAAGTTAGGCAAACTGCATCACACCAATACGTGAAAGTTTGCTTATCCGAAAAAATTTCCGATCGAACGCTGTCGACTTTCGTTTTGAGATTTTAAAGCTTGTGGCATTGCACCTCTGAGAAACTTACAGGCCTCAGCTCCGTTTTTCAACATAAACAAAACTTTATCCTTATCCGGCGTCGAACCTTTCAAAGTGATGGTAACCGTTGGTTCCGAACTAAAAGGCGCCATGACTCTCCTGATGGTAACCATTTTCGGACCGGTATTCGGATCTGTTTTCTCGACTAAACTCCGTAAGCCTGACAAATTTAAAGCTTGAGGACCATGCTGAGCGTTTCGAGCCTGATTCGCAGCTTTAGCCTGTTTCGCTTGTTGCCTAAAAAAAATTCAATAAATATTATTAAAGATCGTTATTTTTTTTTTGTTTCACCATTGCACTTACTTTTTCAATTTTTTCATAGCCTCTAATCTCTTCCTTTCCGCTTCCCTCTCCAGCCTTTCTTTTTCTAATTTTTTCTGCTTTTGCCTTAGTCGTTTCTCCGCTTTTTTGGCATCCGTACACTCTTGCTGTTTACTGCCTTCTATGAATTTTAAAAGGGAATCTAAATCTTCTTCTTTGGTGGTCGAATTCTTTTTGTTATTATCGCTCTGGGCTTGAGGCGGATTGGGCTGACTTTTCGCAGGAGCACCTGGTTGGACTTTCTGTTGATTCGGTGGGATTTGTGACGAACCGCTCTGTTGCTGCTGCGTTGTTTTGCATTTTTTCTTCATGTTTAACCTTAGCCGGAGCCTCTCTCTCATTTCTTGGTAATTTCTACTAACTGGTGCCACCGATGGCTGCAAAAAAAAAAAAAAAAAAAAAAAAAAAAAGATCAATGAATGAAGTGAATATTTTTAAAAGCATCAATGGATCGTGGCCTCATAATTATTGTCTGGGATCCAAACATTTTTCTTTTTTTTGCACCTTTACTGGCTATGGCTTGGCAATAAGAAAATGAAAAGATTTTAAAAATCTAAAAATACAGGAGCTACCAGCAAAAATTGATAAATGTAAAATGAGATAGTAGTAGAAATATCGAAAATAGTTCCCTTTTGAGGAATATTTCTCAGGAAATAAATTCTCGAAAGTATTTCAACTCCCTGTTCACCATTTAAAAATATCAAGTGTAGGCATATCACAGTAAAGCTTCATACATCCTTTATTTTCAACCTCAGTTTAAAAAGTATAAAAATGGGATACCTAAGTCTAATTTCAAGCAACAGAAACTGTCCTCTTGAGGGGGATAAAGGAGGGTTCAGCACATTTGACATTGAGGAGATTTGATCTTTACTGTAAAGTTTTATTTTCTTTTAAAAATTCCCCCAACTTTTTAACGTGAGGGAGAATATTTCCCGGAAATATTCCGAAAAATATACCTTCAGGAATAAATTCCCGGGAATATTCTTCGAGAAATAAATTGCCTGAAATTTTACAATTCCATAAAGCCCCTAAGATGAAACAAAGAAAGAAAAAAAAGCCAAAAATATTTCTTTAGAGAAATATAAAAAAAGATTCAAAAATTTTCAGTTCATTTCCGAGACAAAAAAATGGTTTCATCAGCTAGCCATAAAATCGGTGTCTTATTTAAGGCTTAACGACTGAAAAACTAGAAAGAGTTAATCATAGATTATACATTAATGACATAGCCCCTTAAATCCCCGAGAAAATCGTAAAACAAAAAATACTAAAATATAAGCGTAAAACTGAGCCACTTCAAAATATATAAACCAGTTTTTGCTTTTTTCCGAATACTAACCACGCCATGACCGAAAACCTCGCAATAACAACAGTCACAATGCCTAGAGTCTTTCTGGGTTGACGTAGATGTTGAATTTGACCTTTCAGAACACGAATCTTCTTGGCTTGAAGAATCCTCTCCGTCCAAAGCGTGTGACCCCAACACTAAAGTTAAAAAAAAAAAGACAGATGCGTAAGTAATCCGAAAATATTTTAAATGAGTGAATTTTTTTAATACATACATTTGCTTGAAACTTTTTTAATAATATCATGAGATTTAGATTTACTACACGAATGCCCCTTCCCTGTTTTATGAGAACAATTTCCGTCTTTCCCTGACCCGCATCTAAAAAAAAAAAAGAACACTGAATTAATTAACATGGAAACAGCTGTTTGAGTAAAATATTAAAACCATAAAATTAAGAAGTCATTGAAGGTTACATTGAAGTAAATGGCAGCATTTGCAACTTTAGTTCGACTACATCTCATATTTAAAATTATGAAGTATTACCCCTGTTCAGAGGAGCCTTGAGCATTCGAAAAGGAGACCTCAGATTACATGTATACATAAGCTGTGGAAATATTCCCCAGAATTAAAAACAAATTTTACAGTATTTTGCTTGGAGTTTCCATTTTTTTGATACAAGTAAAAAAGTCAGGAGTGTTCGTTAATTTTTTCATTATTTAAAATATTTTTCATTATTATTTTCCTTTTAATATTATTTTTCTTTGGGAAATTTTCTAAGACGGTTTTTAGGAACAATAAGATCCCCAGAGTTTTACAATTCAGAAAGAAAATGAAATAAATTTTCACTTCGGGAAGCCTACTTATTTCATACACAAAAGAATGTTTCCGTAAAATCCTTAAAAAAAAAAAATATTTTAATCCAAAAAGTCCCGGGAATATTGCCACTGACAACTCTAGATCCGGAATCTTGCTTAATTTTTTAAAGGCCTCCTTTACTGAGGGCGAAAAAAAAAAATCAGGACCTACTCTTAATGAATTACTTAAGATCACAAATTTCAAGGGCATATACCCAATAACTACGGCTACAGGTGCAAACCTGAAAAAATTTTACAACTCTATCTAGAACTTGTAAGCCATTACTCATCGATCAGGCTTATATTTTGGAAGAATTTCCTTGGCCATTCACTCTTAATACATAAAAAAATAAAAATTAAACTGAACTCGCCTTAAGCTTCCTTTAGAGCTCCTATTACCCGAAAGTCCTAACCTCGCGATGGCAGCCAAATGTTTATCCGTATTTTTGCTACAAGCCGGAGTCTTCGTGCAATTATTTCCGTGTTTAACGCATTTCCCGCACACACTAGGCTTCAAGCAACCGTTCGATTTGCTCCCGGTCCCTTGTTTAACTTTATCCCCTTTCCCGTTTTCCGCGCTTTTCGCTTTTTTCGCGTTCACTTCATTTTTCTCGTTTTCATGTTCCATTTCCAAATCGTTGTCAGTGTCGCTCTTCTTTTGTTGGTTTTGAAGGAGAGATTTTTTGATTTTGTCCAATTCCTCCGGGGTCAAGCTCGAAGCGCTTTTCGCCGTTATGCTTTTCGGGATCGAGATGGAAAATGGTTTCGTTTTAACAGAAGAGTCAGACGTGTCGGCCGCAGGCTGGGAAGCATCCGATTTTTTCGGTTCTACGTCGCTCGACGCAAGAAGTTCTAATAATCTCGCTGAAATTTGATCAGGAGGAATTTCTCTGAACGGATCGTTGTCGTCTTCGTCTTCCGCGGAGTTCTGCTTCAGAAAAATAAATCTCTATAAAGTCTAAATTTAAAGGCAGAGGATTTCAAAAACGAAGAAAACAAACCTGATTTTTGCCTGAATTCGAATTCTGATTGCAAAGTCTATAAATTTTGGGGAAAAAATTATCGTTTGAATTTTGAAGATTTGAATAAATATCCGGTACTGGGTCCATATTCACTGGATCAATTTTACCGTGGATGTGAGGGTACAACTGAAATCCTTCTCCGAGCAAACTAGTTTTTCCCGTCGTTGGATTAAAAGTCACGGAACAGTCCATTAAATCCGGCTGAAATCATTAAAAAAAATTCGTTAAAAATCCGTGAATAATTTTTCTCCTTAAAATTTTTACTTACAGGCGGGGCAGTACAAGCGTAACACTCGCATAACTGTTGCTCATCCCCTTCCGCTTCGCTTTTCAATTTTTTTTCTTTTAACTTAATCGGCGATCTTGATCTCGATCGTAAGGCATCGTTTATTTTAAATGGAGACTCAATACCTGTAAAAAAAAAAGAAAAACAAATTTCAATCCGTCTTCCTAATTTTTTTCAACCACAACCTCTTACCTTTGCAAGACATCATGTGGGTAACAGTACATTCTGGGCAAGGGCAACCTCTCCTCGTCATGCAATTAGGGCAGTATTGTGAATTGTCATCTTTCATGTGAGTTGGATCATCCTCCCTCGATTCATCTTCCTCGTCGTCTGATGAAAATATCTTATTTGCAAAAAACGCTTTTAATGCATCCTGAAGATTGTTTAGTGTTTCATCTTCTTTCGATTTTAAATTCCTAGGAACATAATAAAATTAAAAAAAAATTAAAAATTAAAACGAATGCAAACTCAAATACCAAATTAACAACTAACCTGTACTCCTGAATAAGTGGCTCTATATCTTTCCACATAGTTCCTACTGATGTCATTTCCTCGTCAAATGCCAAATATTGATGTATTAATTCTTGATATATCTCATCTTTCATAGGAAGCATAGCTCGAAGCTAAAAATCAAAATTACAAAACTAATTTTCTTTTCCTTTTCAAATCATTCAATCAAATCATACCTGGCTGATACATTGAGGCAAATTTTCTTGAACTTCAAAACATGAATAAACTAACAACTGGTACAAATGTTTATTTAAATACTCCCAATTCAGGCCAAACCTTTGCAGTTGAGTCCCTAATAAAATTTCAATTGTAGGAGCTAACTGAATGGCAGATGATAATAACTTAACATATTCTTCTATCAATCCTGTAATAAATTCCTCGGCCAAAGCTGGATTTGATTTATCTTCTAAAACTTTCAATTGCTTCACTCGAGAATCTAATATAACAGACCTTACTTCATCTTCTATTTTTTGAAATAACTGGTAGGGATCACATAATTTCATCCTGAAAAATAAAAAACATGAATTGAAAATTTGATTGTTTTTTTCTGCAATTTTTTTTTAAAAACATAATACATACACTTGAACTATTTCATGGAGGCGATTGTTATCTTCCTCTGGCAAACTTTCATTCCTTTGAGCTAAATCAAGAGGGGAATTAATATAAACGTTCCTAATGTAACTTCGAAACTCCTTCCAATTCTGCAGTAACAATTTAGCATTTTTCTTCTCACTGCTGTATGTTTCATATCGTTTTAAGCAGCCTTCACATTTGCATTTCTTCAATGAAACTTCCTTTATTTCTTCCGCGTTGACCGACAACAGCCACGATATGTCTTCGTCCGAATCAATCGAGAGATCCTGAGAAAAAAAAGAATTAAAAAAATTGTTATTTATAACCATGACACATGACTCTCCTATGCAGGTTTTACCTTGTCGGAATCGCTTTCCGAATCAGGATTCGAACAAGCGGCTCCGTCCCCATCTTCTCCATCTATATCTTCGGCCGAATGTGCAAAAGACATTTCGTCTTTTTCACATGCCTTACCCAAAACATCACCCATGTTTCTACAATCAAATACCTCACTGCTATCTGATATCTCTGAACCTGAACAATTCATCATACAGCGGAATGACTTAGTACTTTTAAAGCGACGTAAGGAGCACGCTCAAACACATTTATATTTAAGGAGAATTCAGAGCGATTAATATATTAAAATGGTTATTTTATATTTTTCCAACCCAAGCTAACCATAAGATATTCTCTTTCGCTCAACCCGCAGTTGAGCCAACATGGAAAAAAACGAATTCCCTATCGTTGTCGCGCGGCCTCCGTGACTTTTCACCGTGTCGTTAAAAATTAAGATGGCGTGTTTACCGCCATTTTTTGAATCCATCGTTGTTGTTACATTTTTTTTTAATCAAACCAACTTACGAAGTAAACGTGGAGCTCATACCAAAGTCTTTTTCGTGGCGATAATTTAGCAAAACAAACTAATCAAGGAATTTGGAACAGAAAATTTCAGAGGGTATGATCACTTACTTGATAATTGCAAGAGCCCGCGCATCATGATCCTACAGAAAAAACTTTATCCAGGATGTACAGTCGACCATTTCATTTTGAGGAGTAGAAGCAGTATTAGAGCTTCTTTTTTATCCATTATATTCTGTAAAAAAAAAAAAAAAATCCTATGAATCGAACTAATTAATTAATTAAGGAAGCATGACTAGAAATACCCTGAGGGCCAGTATACCTGCTTGAAAACTGGAAGAGCTCACGCTTCATTATCTCACACTTGAGGATTACAGTTTGGCACCTAATGACGAGCTGTGGAAACTGTTTAACAATATCCTGT